>CM035837.1:171283494-171883494 GCA_020510985.1 Pholidichthys leucotaenia
AAACATCATATAAAAACATCAACCCTCATTTCATGAGTCATTAATAAAATGATAACTATTTACATAAAATTTTCCCAACATTTCCCTCCTGTTTATTATTTTATTAATCTTTTATTCCCATGCAGATTTCAACACAATGTATCTTCACAACTATTTTCTACATTGGCATCATAAAGCATCAATTCCAAATTTATACAGGAGTATATTCATCACCTTTGGTTGAATCATGCACTGCATCATCCTCTTGGAAGAGGGGAGTGTATTGTTCATTTCGAATATAGCTCAAAAAGGATTGTTGTACCATGAATGTGTGTTGTGTTAGGGCTCTAGAAATCATTGACCTTATACATGGAACCACACACGTAAACAGAACACAAAATAGTACCAATATCACAATTAGGGGGGTCAACCATTTTAACAAAATTTGCCACCAGGCTCCACTCTGAAACCAATCTAAGAGGGACCATCCTTTCTCCTCATCTAGGGCTTGTTGCTGATGTAACAGGTCATTTAAGTGACTTATAACATGACTTACATTAGTTGAATAATCAGGGACGTATGTGCAGCACTCCTGACCTATAATGTGACATACCCCACCTTGGGAGGCAAGTGTATAATCCAAAGCCATCCTATTTTGTAACAGCATTAGGCGAGATAGTCGCTGTTCCTCATTCAAAGATTGTCAATAGTTCACTGTGCTGCACACACCAAAAACAATGATCTCATCTCTCGTGGCAACGCCCTGGCAGATCATGCTGCCCAGTGTGCAGCGAGGGAACATTTTGTATCTTGTTTAAGTGTGCCAATCGTCTCTTTAGACGTTTTAATTGATGAGCAGTCATCAATAACACCACCACAGCATAGCAAGCAAGACGACAATGGTGTTTGGCATTCACCGGATGGGAGAATAATTCTCCCCCCCTTTGCTGTATCAGTGGGCGGTCCTTTTGACACATGACCAAGGTCACGTGTCAACAGGAGGGATTGTGAGTTTGATTGAAAAGCATTTTTTCTGCCCAGGAATTTTGAAGACGGCAAAAACAGTCTGTCAACAATGTGTTGTATGTCTTCAAAATAATGCACAAGGAGCAATGAGAACACGACAAGGAAGCTTTCCCCCACCAAAAACACCATTTTCACAGTGGTGTATGGATTTTATTGAACTGTCAAAAGTGGGGCAACTACAATATTGTCTGGTTCTCATTGATACCTACACTAAATGGACTGAGATACATCCAACAGCAAAAGCAGATGCCAGATTTGTGTGTAAAGTACTACAAAACAATATCTTTTCAGTGTTTGGGATTCCAGAAGTCATTTATGCAGATAATGGTACTCATTTTACAGCCCAGGTTGTTAAAGATTTGACCCAATCTGTGGGCAGTCAATTGAAATTTCACACGGCTTATCATCCTCAAAGTGCAGGCCTGGTAGAGAGAAGGAATGGCACCATAAAGCAAATGCTGAATAAGGTCACAAAAGACAAAAATATCACGTGGCCAAAAGCCTTAATACAGGTAAAAATGGCAATTAACACAACCCCGGACAAAAGCACGGGATTAACCCCGTATGAATGTGCATTCCATCGCCCATATGTGTTACCTGAAATTAGACTGTTATTACCACAAGGGCAATATAGACATCTGTCTGACCATTTAAGGGAGTGTGTGCAACAAAAAGACTATGTTGATACTGTGAAGTCTCTCTCTGATCAACAGGAGGGCGTTGAAAACCCCCTACAACCTGGCGATTACGTCTTTGTAAAGAATCACCATAGACTGAACTGGACATCACCTAGGTGGCTCGGCCCCTATAAAGTCCTGCTGACCACACCTACAGCTGTGAGAATCGCTGAACGGCCTTCTTGGATTCATCTGTCCCACCTTAAACGCTTGCAAGTACCCCTCAGTGACCTCCAGCCACCCCTAGGGTAAGTCCAGCTACAAAGGGGAGTCTGGTCCTTTTAAGGATAGGACTCGTCTCAAACCTGGTGAAGACAGTGGCCAGCTAAGGTACACTCCTAGGGGCAACAGGCACTATGGGGAATGGAAAGGTGTTTTGGACAATTTTAGGACTTGCAGGTACGAGCCTGATTCTCACATGCCTGCTGTGGAATCCAATTGAAGGTGAACTGACAGACGCCGACACCCGTCTAATAGACTACACTCATAATCTGTGGTATCAAACTATGGTGATGACAGTAAAACAGTTGGGTATAAATACCTCTTGTTATATTTGTTCATTGTTGCCACACTCATATAAAACTGCTATCCCAATGACACCTGTACCCTTGAATGCATCAGAGACAGTGGGAGCACTACTAGCCATGAATACTGCTGACATGACTATAGATGATGATCATTGGAAGGTAGGAGATTTAGGCGAATACCTAGAACTTTTAAATGTGTCACTGATTAATTACTCTGGAGCTAGGGTAAGAGTCCATAACATATCCAAGGTTTCTTCCTTTAAAGCAAGAAAATCATTAATGAAGGTAAATCCCACCCTTTATGCACCCTCTGTTTGTTTTAGGAACAATTGCACCAATTCTTCTTATCATTGTGGGACTATACCACGTTGCAATGTAATTAGGTTCCCTACATGTGGCCTTAAACATAAGCAATCTCCATGCAGAAATGCATATGGTATCCCATACCAAACAAAGGGTAATCTTACTTTGCCCCCAAGGAGTTGTAGTGCAAATTGCACTGACAATCCTGACCTATTTTGGCCTAATGATGATGGTTATGGTTGTTTGGAAAACCACGTCTGGGTATGTGGCCCTAATGTTTATGCCATATTACCCTCTGATTGGTGTGGAACCTACCATATGGCTGCATTACTTCCCCATGTCAGCATAAGATCAAATCTTACTTACCATAACTCAGAATCATATGAGCATTATTATCATCCCGATAATACCAATATACATGTTCAGAAGAGAGAGAGCACTGAAGATAAGCAAAGAGTATCGGAAGCTAAAATAATTGGAGGAATTTTCTTGCCCTCTTATGGAGTGAGTCTAGCTTTAAGGCACATTAATATTCTTGCCTTTACTATGGAGAACTTGACCATGTTGATGGATCAAGGGTTGTCAGCTTTGAATGAGGAACAGCGACTATCTCGCCTAATGCTGTTACAAAATAGGATGGCTTTGGATTATACACTTGCCTCCCAAGGTGGGGTATGTCACATTATAGGTCAGGAGTGCTGCACATACGTCCCTGATTATTCAACTAATGTAAGTCATGTTATAAGTCACTTAAATGACCTGTTACATCAGCAACAAGCCCTAGATGAGGAGAAAGGATGGTCCCTCTTAGATTGGTTTCAGAGTGGAGCCTGGTGGCAAATTTTGTTAAAATGGTTGACCCCCCTAATTGTGATATTGGTACTATTTTGTGTTCTGTTTACGTGTGTGGTTCCATGTATAAGGTCAATGATTTCTAGAGCCCTAACACAACACACATTCATGTTACAACAATCCTTTTTGAGCTATATTCGAAATGAACAATACACTCCCCTCTTCCAAGAGGATGATGCAGTGCATGATTCAACCAAAGGTGATGAATATACTCCTGTATAAATTTGGAATTGATGCTTTATGATGCCAATGTAGAAAATAGTTGTGAAGATACATTGTGTTGAAATCTGCATGGGAATAAAAGATTAATAAAATAATAAACAGGAGGGAAATGTTGGGAAAATTTTATGTAAATAGTTATCATTTTATTAATGACTCATGAAATGAGGGTTGATGTTTTTATATGATGTTTTTTCTCTGATTAATCATAAAAACAATTTGTGTCTTTTCTTATAATCACTGTTAGTGACTAAACTGCACCATTCATCTGTTTGTTCATATAAGGTGTGATAAGAGTATGCAAGTTTTTATGCTGTATCAAGATCTGTTTTTTGTACATCCCGTGTTTCTTAATTCTACTCTGTTATGAGAACTCTGTGTACTTTGTGAGACCTTGTATGGAGGTGTCCTTCCCCTGTTGAGAGTTGAGCCAGCTCAAACTGGTACAAACTGTACGTGATGTTTCTTATCATCCTCCCAAGGACTGTCTGGGAGAGAAAAAGAATGTTCGGGAAGATGTCACTGTCTTATCTTTGCCTATAAAAGTTATTGTACTGGGCTGTTTTCCCCAGCATTCAAAGCTCACTCTGTAGCAGGTATGTGATTTGATTGCTCTCTTTTGCAAAAGATATAAAAAACAGAAACGGCATCACTGTGTCAGGTCTGATGATTTCTTCAGTCTAATGCTATTGAATATTACTGTGCTTGAGCCATTTTGCAGATAAAATTCCTGACATAACGTGGTGACCGAAACCCGGGACAGCTGAGATCTGGACGGAGCTGGGGGAGGCGTCTGAGCCAGTGAAAACCGTGCACGGTCTGATGGAAACCATCAGCAATTGACCAACCCGCCTTGAGGGAACTTGGATCGGCGCTTCTCCTCCATGCTCTATTCAGTGACGGCTGTTCCGCCTTAACTAATAGAGCCAGAAGTAAGTGTCTGTATTTCTTCCCAGTACAATGTTATGTTCTAGGTCCGCGGGATGCGATTAATGGTAATATGGCGGCGTCCATATTTTTCCTAGAACAGTAAAATAAAGGAATCTGGTCAAAACTGGGACCCCTAAGAACTGAAAATAACAACAATATAGTGAAGGGGAATAAAGGAATAAAAGCAGTTAAGAGAATTAAAACTTTGACCTCTGAGAACTAAAAATAACAACAATATAGTGAGGAGGAAGAAAAGTACATAAGAGAACTAAAACTTTGACCTCTGAGAACTAAAAATAACAACAATATAGTGAGGAGGAAGAAAAGTACATAAGAGAACTAAAACTTTGACCTTTGAGAACTAAGAATAACAACAATATAGTGAGAAGGAAGAGAAGTTAATAAGAAAAATGGGAAATTGCGTTGGACGCAGTAAGAAATCTGACGGGGTCAGAGAAAAAATAAAGCGCGCGGAAGTAGTTGCAACAAGATAAAAGGTTTGGGTTGAAATCCCCGGTCAGGGACAAAAATAAGTTTTTGGGTTGAGATCCCCGAGTTTTGGAACTAAAAATAGAATATCAGGTCGCGGTTATGCTGTAATGGTAGTGTGACGGCGTTTTCACACTTTTCCTGGTAAAGCATCTTAATTCCTGTGGAGTTACCAAGGGGTTTAAAAAATAATAAAAACAGCAGAAAAAAAGAAAATAAGAAAAAAAAAATTAAACAGCAGACCGGTTAAAAGATAGAGAACAGATAAAGGATCCTGAAAAATATCTGAGCAAATGGGAAAAGGACTATTCCTTCAAACCCACATTAGATGTGGATGAGTGCGCAGTCTTAGTGTCGACAGCAAAATTAGTGACCAAAGGAAATAAGAGAAAGCCAAATTTGGAACTTAAATGTGCAGATCTTTGGCAGCAGCTGCAGATGCCCGAATAAAAGCCAACCAAGGATGCAAAAATAGTAAGAAAGGAGTGGATCAGGAAAAGTTTAAAAAAAAAAGGGGGCATTTTTGCTCAATGCAGTGTGGAATGTGAAAGGAGGGGCTGCTCCCTCTCCCTCTCTCTCTCTCTCTCTCTCTCTCTCTCTCTCTCTCTCTGTTCCTCGCTCTCCCAAAGGGGGCGGGCGAGGGATAGTGCTCTCTCTCTCTCTCTGTTTGTGTGTGTGTGTGTGTGTGTGGTTGATCTGTGTGGAAAAAGTGGTCTAAATATGGGTATTTTTACAAGGTTTGGGATTTTTATCTTTTTAATCTAACTTTGTGGGGTCTTGATTAATGTTGCGTACGTGATACACTGTTTACATATTTTTTTTAAAAAGCAATTTTGACGCACTACCGACCTTTTTTCCTTTGACTGAAACATGACAGTGCAGGACTGACGTGCGACACATATGATTTGCCAGGGGCTATGGATTATCAGACAAAGATCTTGGAGAAAGGATCCTTGTTGATAAACATTTTTTGAAGCAAAGTATGACTTTGTATGACATTGTAGATAACATAAGGTGTACTGATTCAAATGACTTTGACCTTACAAATGTAATGTTTATATGGTTTTATACTGATGCTACTCACCACATAATGGTGCGGTAACAATATATTTCAGAAATGTGACAGCAATGAGGGATGTGCTTCTCCTGATTCAGCGGTGGCCAAGCTGGGTCAGGGTGAACTACATTGCACTCCATAATTTACCAAGGAATGTATGAAATAGGGACATTCCTTGTAAAACATTAAATCAAATTCTAATTAGGCAAAACGTCCGCCTTTCCTTTGACTGAAAGAATGTGACACAATATTTCAAATTCAACCCATCTGTGTTTTGTTTTTCTTAAATGAAATTTGTAAACTATTTCAAGAGATGTCACAAAAAGAAGTTATAATTATTGAGATCTCATCTTTGAAGGAACTGGGCTACCTGCAAATTTTATTTAAAACTAAAAATGGAAATACACTTCCTTTCAGTAAAAGAATCAAGCAAATACCCTGTAACTTTGCTGCATGTGCATCTTCATGTATCAAAGCAGGGGGTATTAAAGAAATTAATTAGCAAATAATTAGTAACCCTCAAAAAAATAGATAATGCATAAAATTATCAATAAATGAATAAATAAATGAATTCAATTCAACTTTATTTTCATAAGACCTCATTGCACTTTGAGCTATAGGGGGAAACCCCCATACTTGCACCTCCCATAGTTGCACCCCCATACTTGCAGAACTGACAGCCTAGCTACAGTGCTGAGAAAAGAAGAAAGAAAAAACTGAGATTACCTTTGTTTTCTTCTATTAATACAGACTAATGCAGACTAATGACTTATTTTATCTTTTCTAAAAAAAAATAAATAAAAAAAAAATAAAGAAATTCTTCCAGTTAAATAGATTTCATCTAAATAAATGAAGTGTCATTTTCTCTAAGGAGGAGGGAAAATGAAGAAAAATTGCTACAGCATATGATATTTTGAGGAGAGAGGAAAAAAAAAAAACTTACACCAGCCTCCAATTTAGAATTGAGGACTGAACTTAAAGAGCTTATTGATGCTTATGTGTGTTAGCTTTGCTAAATTAGGACAGGACTTTTATTTTATTTCATTCTCTATTTCATCCACTGCTTGTGCTGTGGCGGCATTGTCTGGGGTCCTGATTGTGTGGAGTTCCGCGGCCTGCGTTGCCTCCAATGGCTGAACTATTGGACATGAGCTACTCACCTAAAAGCAGCTATATGTACTGACAGTAAATATGCCTTCAATGCAGCACATTCTCACACAGCACTGTGGAAGTTGAGAGGTTTTAAAACTTCAGCAGGGAAGCCTACACAACATTGCGCTGAGCTTTTACAGTTAACAGAAGCACTAGCATTACCCCAAAGATTGTCAATAGTTCACTGTGCTGCACACACCAAAAACAATGATCTCATCTCTCGTGGCAACGCCCTGGCAGATCATGCTGCCCAGTGTGCAGCGAGGGAACATTTTGTATCTTGTTTAAGTGTGCCAATCGTCTCTTTAGACATTTTAATTGATGAGCAGTCATCAATAACACCACCACAGCATAGCAAGCAAGACGACAATGGTGTTTGGCATTCACCGGATGGGAGAATAATTCTCCCCCCCTCGCTGTATCAGTGGGCGGTCCTTTTGACACATGACCAAGGTCACGTGTCAACAGGAGGGATTGTGAGTTTGATTGAAAAGCATTTTTTCTGCCCAGGAATTTTGAAGACGGCAAAAACAGTCTGTCAACAATGTGTTGTATGTCTTCAAAATAATGCACAAGGAGCAATGAGAACACGACAAGGAAGCTTTCCCCCACCAAAAACACCATTTTCACAGTGGTGTATGGATTTTATTGAACTGTCAAAAGTGGGGCAACTACAATATTGTCTGGTTCTCATTGATACCTACACTAAATGGACTGAGATACATCCAACAGCAAAAGCAGACGCCAGATTTGTGTGTAAAGTACTACAAAACAATATCTTTTCAGTGTTTGGGATTCCAGAAGTCATTTATGCAGATAATGGTACTCATTTTACAGCCCAGGTTGTTAAAGATTTGACCCAATCTGTGGGCAGTCAATTGAAATTTCACACGGCTTATCATCCTCAAAGTGCAGGCCTGGTAGAGAGAAGGAATGGCACCATAAAGCAAATGCTGAATAAGGTCACAAAAGACAAAAATATCACGTGGCCAAAAGCCTTAATACAGGTAAAAATGGCAATTAACACAACCCCGGACAAAAGCACGGGATTAACCCCGTATGAATGTGCATTCCATCGCCCATATGTGTTACCTGAAATTAGACTGTTATTACCACAAGGGCAATATAGACATCTGTCTGACCATTTAAGGGAGTGTGTGCAACAAAAAGACTATGTTGATACTGTGAAGTCTCTCTCTGATCAACAGGAGGGCGTTGAAAACCCCCTACAACCTGGCGATTACGTCTTTGTAAAGAATCACCATAGACTGAACTGGACATCACCTAGGTGGCTTGGCCCCTATAAAGTCCTGCTGACCACACCTACAGCTGTGAGAATCGCTGAACGGCCTTCTTGGATTCATCTGTCCCACCTTAAACGCTTGCAAGTACCCCTCAGTGACCTCCAGCCACCCCTAGGGTAAGTCCAGCTACAAAGGGGAGTCTGGTCCTTTTAAGGATAGGACTCGTCTCAAACCTGGTGAAGACAGTGGCCAGCTAAGGTACACTCCTAGGGGCAACAGGCACTATGGGGAATGGAAAGGTGTTTTGGACAATTTTAGGACTTGCAGGTACGAGCCTGATTCTCACATGCCTGCTGTGGAATCCAATTGAAGGTGAACTGACAGACGCCGACAACCGTCTAATAGACTACACTCATAATCTGTGGTATCAAACTATGGTGATGACAGTAAAACAGTTGGGTATAAATACCTCTTGTTATATTTGTTCATTGTTGCCACACTCATATAAAACTGCTATCCCAATGACACCTGTACCCTTGAATGCATCAGAGACAGTGGGAGCACTACTAGCCATGAATACTGCTGACATGACTATAGATGATGATCATTGGAAGGTAGGAGATTTAGGCGAATACCTAGAACTTTTAAATGTGTCACTGATTAATTACTCTGGAGCTAGGGTAAGAGTCCATAACATATCCAAGGTTTCTTCCTTTAAAGCAAGAAAATCATTAATGAAGGTAAATCCCACCCTTTATGCAGCCTCTGTTTGTTTTAGGAACAATTGCACCAATTCTTCTTATCATTGTGGGACTACACCACGTTGCAATGTAATTAGGTTCGCTACATGTGGCCTTAAACATAAGCAATCTCCATGCAGAAATGCATATGGTATCCCATACCAAACAAAGGGTAATCTTACTTTGCCCCCAAGGAGTTGTAGTGCAAATTGCACTGACAATCCTGACCTATTTTGGCCTAATGATGATGGTTATGGTTGTTTGGAAAACCACGTCTGGGTATGTGGCCCTAATGTTTATGCCATATTACCCTCTGATTGGTGTGGAACCTGCCATATGGCTGCATTACTTCCCCATGTCAGCATAAGATCAAATCTTACTTACCATAACTCAGAATCATATGAGCATTATTATCATCCCGATAATACCAATATACGTACATGTTCAGAAGAGAGAGAGCACTGAAGATAAGCAAAGAGTATCGGAAGCTAAAATAATTGGAGGAATTTTCTTGCCCTCTTATGGAGTGAGTCTAGCTTTAAGGCACATTAATATTCTTGCCTTTACTATGGAGAACTTGACCATGTTGATGGATCAAGGGTTGTCAGCTTTGAATGAGGAACAGCGACTATCTCGCCTAATGCTGTTACAAAATAGGATGGCTTTGGATTATACACTT
The DNA here is from genome assembly GCA_020510985.1 of Pholidichthys leucotaenia. Taxonomy (NCBI): domain Eukaryota; kingdom Metazoa; phylum Chordata; class Actinopteri; order Cichliformes; family Pholidichthyidae; genus Pholidichthys; species Pholidichthys leucotaenia. Next base: position 171,293,369 of record CM035837.1, read on the forward strand.
GCCTCCCAAGGTGGGGTATGTCACAGGCTCCGACTCCGGATTTTTCCTCAGGGTTGACTCCTGAAGCCTTTCCCGTGACCGGGTGTGCCGCAAGGCAGCGGAGGTTTGAAATCAGGGTTTACCTTCCCTTAGATGGGCTACCTTCCCAGGTTGACGAGCCACCATCTACCCGAAGCATCTGGTTTTAAGGCGCCAGAGATCCGCCCTCGCCCCTTCTCCTATTAGTAAAAGCAGTTCCGCCGGGCTTAGAGACTAAACCACACGGGCAGGCTAGGAGTTGGACTTAGTTGTCAGAGGCTTTTCGAGACTTTTCGAGACGAGGCTTTTCAAGACGCACGCCGTAAGGAGCATTTTATGAGCACTGGGAGCTTAACCCCAGTGCCGCTCCTGGCTATGACAACCTTGGAACCACCATTAATGGAGGACATGCTAATACAGATGAACCTGAGATGGCTCGGACATGTTGAGAGGATGTACCACCAGCGTCTCCCTCAGCAGTTATTCTACTCAGTTATGCGAGGGCAAACACAATCAGGGTAGACCAAGGCTCAGATTTAGAGACACTGTAAAAAGAAACTTGAAGAAATTGGACATAGACAGGAGCTCCTGGCAGCGGAAGGCTAAGGACAGAGCTGTGTGGAGGAATCTGATCAGACCTAAATGAAACTGTCATTGTTGCCCACGACAGACTGCCATGATGATGATGGATCCCATCACTAGTGTGGGACCAAACAAACAGATATTTGCTTATCTACAAAGGCTCTGACTGAATTTTTACCTCAGCCAAGAAGGTAATGTAATCGGGGTGGCTTGTCTGTCTGTTAGCAGGATTGCACAAAAAGTAGTGGATGGAGTTTGGTGAAAATTTTACCACAGGCAGCGTAAAAATTAATTTTGGACAGTTAGCAGAATCTTTTCAGTTAACAAACCAATAATGAATGAATGAATGAATGAATGAATCTTTATTTCGGATAGAACAGAATAATATAACAAAGGGGGGAAAAAAATCCAACAAGGTCAAATTAAACAATATCCTCCTCTGATTACACAGTTCAACATAAGTTATCCGAAATGGGTGATGGCTGAAGCCGCAGCTTATATTGCCCACCCATATTCCATCCAAGAATTCAAAAGAAAAAACAAAACAAGAGCGATCACAATTCAAAACAAAGCTAAGACAAAATGTGACAAAACTAAGCAACAGCACAACACAGACTAGATATGACAGTCCTTATGTGATTTTACATGTCACCTTGTATATATGTTTGGAGTATTTCTTCCTTTAGTTTTTGTTTAAATTGTCCAAGCGTTGTACATGATTTTAATTCAGGTCCAAAATCGTTCCATAATCTGACTCCTTGCACTGAAACACAGTGTTGCTTGGTGGTAGTTCTCACTGAAGGTTTTTGAAATATACATGTTCCTCTGAAATGATATTGTTTCTCCCTTATTTGGAGCAACTTTTGGATATTTGCAGGCAGTGATAGATTCTTCACTTTAAACATTATTACTGCAGTTTTAAAGTCAACCAGACCTTTCAACTTGAGAGCTTTTAATTTAAGAAAAAGTGAGTTTGTTGGTTCCCTGTAAGCAGCTTTATTCTAATAGCTCTCTTCTGAAGCATAAAGACTGGATATGTTTTATATGTATTTCCCCATACTTCAGTACAATGTCATGTATGGGAGTATTAATTAATGATACAAAGTATATAATGTGGGTTGATTCAAATATTGCAATTGATTTAGATATTTTACCTTTAATATAATTATGTGACTTCCAACACAGTTTATTATCAATTATTACTCCAAGAAATTTAGTTTCGGATACCCTTTCAGTCGCTACACCATTTACACTGAGTTTAGATACTAAGTTGTTGTGATGGTTGTTAAAAACTATGAATTTTGTCTTACTTAAATTGAGCGTTAATTTGTTTGAATCAAACCACAGTTTGAGCTTTCCTAATTCCTTTCCGAGTGTATCCAAAAGTTGTTCCAAATTGCTTCCACTGCATAATAGATTAGTGTCATCGGCAAACAATATTAAATCCATTTTTCCAAAACTTTACATCATTTATATACATATTGAATAGCAATGGCCCCAAAACTGAACCCTGTGGGACTCCACAAGTAACCTTCAGTAACTGAGTTTTTGTTACCAACACATACATACTGATAACTACTTAACCAGGACAGTGCTACCCCCCCATACCACAATTTTGTAGTTTCTTTAATAATAAATTATGATCCACTGTATCAAATTCTTTTTTAAGATCCAGGAATACCCCAACTGGGTACTCTTTATTTTCAATGGCAGTTGATATTTTTTCTATAAATTCCATTAGAGCAAATGCAGTTGTCCTCTTGTGTCTGAACCCATATTGCTGCTCACACAATAAATTATTCTTCATTATGAAGTTGTCAATTCTCTCAGAATATTTTTTTCAAGTATCTTGGAAAATTGCGGCAATAGTGAAATTGGTCTATAGTTTGAAAGTTCCCCTCTGTCACTCGTCTTGTATATCGGAATTACTTTAGCTATTTTCATTGCATTGGGAAATATACCTGTTTGGAGAGACAGGTTACAAATATACGTCAGTGGTTTCACTAAGCATTCAATAATAGTTTTAAGAGCATGTCAATACCATCACAGTCCATAGATGTTTTACTTTTAAACGATTTACCAATTTCAATGACCTCTCTCGTCTGTGTTCTTTATGAAAATGGACTCTTTTATAGCAGTGTTTTTGCTTATTGTATCACCCGTAGGTGCCGTAATGGGTATTTCTCGAGCCAAATTAGGACCAATGTTAACAAAAAAGTTATTAAATTCATCTGCAGGGGAAACTGCATTCACACTGAGTCGTTTTATTATTTTTTGAAAAATTGGTTGGGTAGCTTGTATTTGTTTTTATTTCCAAGAATATTGTTAAGTATTGTCCATGTATTTTTAATATTGTCTATTTTTCTCCAGTTCTTTACTGTAATAGTCTCTTTACTACATCTCATAATATATGTTAACTTATTTTTGTATGTTATATACCGCTGCTCTGCTTCTTTTGTCCTTTTCTTTAGAAAAGCTTTATATAATGAATTTTTCTTTTTACACGCCTTTTGTAATCCTTTGGTTAACCATGGCTTGTCGACAAATTTCAGTTTAAGCTTTTCCTTTACTAATGGACAATTTTTTTCATAGAGTGGTTACAATGTTTATAAATGTGTCATAGGCTTCATTTACATCTGATGCATAGACTTTTGTCCAGTCTTGCTTCAGCAAGTCTTAAAAGAACTGATTGCATTTTGTGATTTGTATCTGAATGATTTTAAAAAAAATTTCTGTATTGGCCCCCGTGTGGCCATGGATAAGTGCAAAGGTTGGCAAATGGTCCCTTATATCATTTATCAATAATCCACTTTCTATTTTCTTATCAATAATATTAACAAACAGGTTATCAATAGGTGTAGCAGTGTGAACTGAGATTCTACTGGGATGTGTTATTGTGGGATAGAGACTCATACTGTACATAGAATTCATGAACTCTGTAATTACATTTTGTTGTAATGGATTTAGTAAATCAATATTGAAATCTCCACAAATTACAATTTTCTTACTAGTAATATTGTACAGCTCGACTAACTTATCTCTGAATGTCTCAATGCAAGTTCCTGGCATTCTACGTATATATACAACTTATTAGATTTTTTTGTTTTATCTTGGTCGATCTCAACAGTAACACATTCCAAAATCCCTGGTAGTGCAAAGGACATTCCATTTACAAGCTTACACCTATACAGGTCATCAATATACAGTGCAACACCACCACCCTTTTTTTGAGATCTGTTAATATGAAACATCTGATATCCCTCTATTGCCATCAGGGGAGCCTGCTCTTCATTAAGCCAAGTTTCGGAGACTGCGATAGCTGTAAATTTTCTGTCTAGCTGTTTTAAATAGTCCTGAATCTGTGGAAAGTTTTTGTTAAGACTTCTGCTGTTGAAGTGTATTATTGATAGTTTACCATCTAGTTGCACTTGACTTTTGAATTGCTTTTCAGTGTAATATTCACAATGATTATGAATATTATTGAAAAAGTGGTTATCAGGATCAAGATCATTCTCCATCTCTTGTAGTTTATGTTCAGCATAATGGCATATTTTCAGAGTCTGAATTTCCTCACTCTGTGTCAAATGACTTCCTCCAACTGGGGATAATTGATGTCTACTCAAGTCAGTCATAAGTTTTTGTTTGTTTTTTGTTTAGTTTTTTTTTTTTTAAAGTACACTGACATGGTATGTCACAAAAGAACTATTCTTGTCGTGTGTGTGGATATGGATTATCATAGTCTCTTAATTTTCTTAATCAGTGTTCATCTATATTTAAGTCAGTAAGATCTCTGATTATTATGGTCTTCGCTTCCTCAGGTGTTCCATTTAGTTTGATCCAAACTTGCCTGTATCTTATTTTGTCTTTTCAGCATCCACGCTTGCCATGCTATTTCAGCATTAGTCTTTGTTAAATGTTCATTTAGGTAAATTTCTGTTCCCCGTAGCTTTCTGGCCTGCCTCAGTATGTCATTCTTTACCCTTCTGTTCACAAAGTGCATCACAATTGATTTCTTTGTTTTATCTTTTCTGGGTAAAGCATGACAGGCTGAAATTGCATTTGCTTCAACCTTTATATTTCTACTTTCAAGGAACTGAAGCACCTGGTTTTCCAGGGAGACTGATTCATTCAGGGGAGCCTCCTCACCTCTCATTCCTGCTGTAGCATGAGCATATGATTGATATTTAATGTCTAGTCCACTTATAATTAGATCATCCATACGAGAACATTGTTCAAGATCCTCGACACGTCGCTCCAAGTCTGAAATTTTTTTGTCTTTTTCCTTAATTGTTAATTTTAATTCTCGGACTTCTTCCATTAGCCCTAATATTTTAACCTGTTGACTGGCCACTTTGGTCAGTTCTTCTGACAAGAAGTTCAGAGATTTTTTTGATCTCTTCCATTTCCTCGTTTGGTGGCATTTTTACTGACCTGTTGATAGTAAAACAATCTCTGCTGGTGTCGCCGGTATCCGACCGACCTCGAATCCAGCTGGGCCTCAGCTAGCCCCCTCTGCTGCTAGTCCCGCTGCTTACCGCTGCTGCAATTGAGCTCTTGTCCAGCCGGGGTACCGGCAGCTCCTCCACCGAGTCCCACCGCCGCTGTAGTTGAGCTCCGATCCTGCTCCTGTCCAGCTGGGGTCCCAGTAGATCCTCCGCTGAGCCCCGCCACCTACCGCCGTCTTCCTCAGTAGTTCCTCCGCCGAGCCCCGCCGCTGTAACTGGGCTCCGATTCCAGCTCTTATCCAGCTGGGGCCCTGGCTGCTCCTCCACTGGTCCCAGTCTCCTACCGCCGCTGTACTTGAACTCCGATCCGGCTTCTGTCCAACTGTTGCCTCGGTTAGTTCCTCCGGCGAGCCCCAATCACCGGGGACAGAGTCGCTTCTTTGTGTATAATAGCACCGCATGCATGCTGGTATCCTGCCAAGGCCGATTGTTTACAACGATAAAGCCGCGCCTGTCATGCGCTGGCCCTCGCGAGCCAGCATAAGACGCACACAGAGTCACCAGTGAGTTTTTCAGTGAGTTTATTATGGTGAAAAGGTGTTAACACAAGCTGCTGAGATAATGACAGGAGTCTACACAGAACAGGAAGCATAGGGCTATACAGCACACTATAGGTCCAGAGCAGGAGACAGTCACACACAGTCAGGCTTGGTAATAATAGCACACTGGCTGCTAAGGCAGGGACTTACAGAACAATTCACACCGGGAGGAATAAGGCTAATGTAGCACACTTACTGGTACCGGTGAAAGACGGTCAAGCCCAAGGCAGCCGAGGTGTGAATACAGTCCAGGCATCCGCAACGTGACAGTGGGTGAACAGTTAAACGACCAGGTTGGCGATCAGATTGGCGATCAGATTGGCGATCAGATTGGTGATCAGACACTGCTGCGTCCTACCGACGCCAGTGCTCAACTTAAATAGACAAGGTACTAATGACAATGATGACACACAGCTGGCCGACCGTTGACAGGCGGAAGCCCCACCGAGCACTTTCACAATAAGAGCCCGGAGAGGCCAGAATACTGCCCGCAGCTGTCAAGGCCAGCAGCGAGACATAACTTTAACCCGAGCGCGATCAGAACCGACGCTCGGGTCATAACAGCGCCATAGTTTCACTGAGCCAGAAGTAACGACATTTTCACAGAAGAAAAACTATTTCTCAGCTTAACTTTTATTGAACCATGCAGGGAGTCAGTGAACACGGCCGTGGGTCCTCCCAGCCCCCTCCAGTGAAAAAAGACCCAAAACCAAGAACAGCACAGCTACAAAAAGGCTTCCAGTTAGTGGGCATTTCCCAGTAACTTTCCAACAATGCACTGGCCATTGTCTAAACCAGGTCCTTTCAGTGTCCAAATGGCTTTTTTTTTTTTTTTTTATACTTTATTGAACGCCAGAGGGGAAATTGAGGGCATCCACCTGGATGGATGAAGCAGCCATGGTACGGCGCCATCCCTTAACCATTCACACACACATTCACACCTAGGGCCACTTTAGAGTCTCCAATTAACCTAGCCTGCATGTTTTTGGCCTGTGGGAGGAAACCGGAGAAATCCCGGAGTAAACCCACGCAGATACAGGGAGAACATGCAAACTCCACACAGATCACTGTTGGTCAGGGGCTGGGATCGAACCAGGGATCCCATGGCCAAGGGTCAGATGTCATCTCAGCTCTTTATGACTTCCATCCTGTTGGTTCCTGTCTCCAGATGTCTCCTCTTTAGTCGTACATCGGGGTGTCCAATCATGTGCCATGGAGGGCCAAGACCCTGCATGTTTTCTCTTCTACCCAGTGTCTTCAACAGGTGTTTTCACTTATCAGCAATCAGTGGGAAGAAATCCAGTGGAATCTGCTGTTGAAGACACTGGTTGGAAGTAAAGCCTGCAGGGTCTTGGCCCTCCATGGCACATGATTGGACACTTCTGTCCTACATAATCCCCATGTCCATATATGGAAACAGGAACAGAAACTTCCCTGTGGAGCATGTGTGTGTGCGCAAGCAACTAATGTGTATGTGTGGGTTTGACTTGTGTGTGTGGGGGGGGGGGGGGTGTATGTGTGGACCTAAAAGATATGTGTATGCAAGCACTTTGTGTAATATCTAATTAACTAATCTTCACTATAACAGTTGCCCTTGGGCCAAGGATGAACCCATTAAATTTTGGTGATGATCTGAGAGTGCATACCTCCACCCAGGACCTTGTTTGTATTTGTGCAACAGGATTATACAAAAACTACTGGATGGATTTGGATGAAATTTTCACCAGAGGTGGTCCTTTGCCTAGAGAAAAACCCATAACATTTTGGTGATGATCCAAGAATGCATACCTCCACCAAGGCCCTTATCTTATCACAGTGTGTTAGCAAGAATACTCCAAAACAACTGGTTGGATTTAGATTAAATTTTTACCAGAGGTGGTTCTTGGTCTACAGAGGAAACCACTACATTTTGGAAGTGATCCATGAGGGACAGAAGGAGCCTTGGTGGAGGTATACACTCTGAGTGCTTTTCTAGTTTTTAATCATGCTGTCTAATCTCTGCTGTGTTGTGGCCCAAAGAAATGTCCAGTGACTACCAGGTGTTATGAACTTTATACCACCACAGCTCTCCACTAGAGAAGCCTACTCTCTTCTACCAAAGGTTATATTCCTCATAGACACGTGTCTGATTAAACAATCACTGGAGTCATAACTAACATGAAGACTTCACAATAACAACTAAACCACAAAATAAATTATGCAGGTTTTAAATGGTGAAGAAAAAAACATCTGACTTTACTGTTATTTGGGTATTATTATCAAGATTTTCTCTCTTCCATTCCACTAGGAATTGGAAAGTTCATTGCCATGGACTTTGCACGCCGAGGCGCCCGTGTTATTCTGGCATGTCGGAGCGAGACCCGGGGGACAGCTGCAGTTCATGAGATTAGAGAGAAAACAGGAAACTCTGATGTCCATCTGCGTCTGGTTGACGTTTCAAGCCTAGACTCTGTTAGAGAATTTGCTGAGAAGATTCTTGCAGAGGAGAAATCCCTCCACATCCTTGTCAACAATGCAGGAGTAATAGGTGATTAAAAACCCAGATTTTTCACTTCCTAAAATTTACCCCAACAAAAACTAGTTTAAGGCACACTGGTGAATAATGGAGAATATCAGCCACACATAAAGATAACTCCTTTTCATAACTTTCATTATTAGGAAACAAATACTACAGTGGCAAGAAAGTGTGTGAACCTTATGGAATGTCATGGTTTTCTGTATTTATCATAAAATGTGATCTGATCGTCATCTAAGTCAATGGCATTGATAAACATAATATGCCTAAAATAATAAAAACAAATTCTGATCTTTCATGTTCTTGAGAACAACCAAAAAACCTCATAGTGCTAATGGAAAAACTTCAGGTGTGCAACAATGTTCTTTTTAGCAAGCAGCGGCTTTCTTCACAATGTCCTACGATAGACACCCTGGTTGTTCAATGTTTTATGTACTGTAAGTCTTTGGAATCCCATTGTAACCTTTTCCAGCTTAATGTAAATCAACGTCTTGATCTTAGATCCTCAAAAAGCTCTTTTTGGCAAGGCATGGCTCACAAATGTATTGCTCTTGTACGGAGAAAACTGCAAAAGTTTGAATGTTTTTTGTTAGTCAAAGTAGCTCTTGTCCACAACTCCAAACTCATTTTTTAACAAGAGTTCAGATATGCTATTGGTAAAATATTTTGTGAACTGATGAAACCAAGATTGAACCATTTGGAAAGACCATGCAGCTCTACATCTGGTGTAAAAAGGGCACTGCATATCATCATGAAATCATCATCCCAAACGTAAAGTGTGGTGGATGAAACATGACTTGAACCCGTTTTGCTGCATCAGGGCCTGGCCAGCTTCCAATCACTGAGGGGAAGATGAATTCCCAAGTGTATGAAAAAATTCTTCAGGATAATGTGAGAATGTCTGCACATCAACTGAAAGTCTTTAGAATTTGTTTTATGTTCTACCAGGAAGACTGGCCTAAAAATCTCCCTGAATGATGTGCAGGTCTGATCCACAGGTATAGGAAGCTCCTGTTTGAGGTTATTGCTGCTGATTATTGCCATTTTTATGGTTGCTTTATCTCTTCAGGTTTTTTCCCCCTATGTTTAAAGGTAAGAACATCCTTGAGACATGCTGCTGCTCTGTTATTGGCCATCACAGCTGTCTATCTGCAAATGTAGATGAGCAGGGAGGTTAGTAGGGCTGAAACTAACGATTATTTTGGTAGTCGATTAATCTAACGACTATTTTTTCGATAAGTCGACTAATCACGATTACTTCTGTCATGTCCACCATCTGTTCTTCCTATTGGCACGGCTGCTGTTCGAGGCTCCAGGTCATGTTTTACCTCACCTATTTAAGTCTGTACCTGTGACAATCATCTTGTCAGTCTCTGCTTCAATATAATGTAGGCTATTATAAAAAAGTTCCCATAGCTAAATAAAATGACCCATGAAACAAGTTGGGGCTTTGCGTGCTATGTTGTCTGGGGCAATTTGCCTCTGGTAGGGTCTCCCAAGACAAACTGGTCCTGGGTGAAGGGCCACCAGAGTGATCCAATAGACTCCCATGATGAACCAAAAAAAAAAATGATCAAGGGTTAAGTGTACCCCAGCCAGTATGGGGTTACCAGGGCCCGCCTGGTGGCTGAGTTTCTGCCCATGGGACCCAGCTGGGCTCAGCCCGAAGGGGTTACATGGGTCCGCCCTCCAGTGGGCTCACCACCTGCAGGAGGCAGGCTCACCTCAACGCACAGCTCCAGTTCTGGAACCATTTTGCTGGAGAGGGGCTGGAGCTTGGCCTATTCTGGAGTTGCCCCAGGTGAGAGGCGAGGGGTAGGTATTCTTATATCACCCCGCCTTGCTGCCTCAACATTGGAGTTCTCCCCGGTGGACGAAAGGGTAGTTTCCTTGTGCCTTTGGGTTGGGAAATGAGTCCTAACCATCATTTGTACCTATGCACCAAATGATGGTTCAGAGTACCCACCCTTTTTGGAGTCTCTGACTGGAGTGCTGGAGAGTGCTCCTCTTGGAGACTCCATTGTCCTACTGGGGAACTTCAATGTGCAAGTAGGCAATGACCCTGAAACCTGGAGGGGCGTGATTGGGAGGAATGGCATGCACCATGTTAAAGCATAAGGGTATCCATATGTGTACCTGGCACCAAGACACTCTAGATCACAGGTCAATGATCGCTTTTGTTATCATGTCATCAAACCTGCAACCACATGTCTTGGACACTCAGTTAAAGAGGTGCAGAGCTGTCAACTAATCGCCACCTGGTGGTGAGTTGGATCCGATGGCAGGGGTGGATGCTACTCAGACCTGGTAGACCTAAACGTATAGTGAGGGTGTGCTGGGAACGTCTGGCTGAGGTCCCTGTCTGGGAGGTCTTCAACTCCCACCTCCAGAAGAACTTCAACCACATCTGCAGCTCAGTAGTGCAGTGGTTAGCACTGTGGCAGTACAGTAAGAAAGTCATGGGTTCGATCCCACCCCCAATCATCAGTGAGTCTTCTGTGTGGAGTTTGCATGTTCTCCCTGTGTCTGCGTGGATTTACCCCAGGTACTCAAGTTTCCTTCCGCAGGCCAAAAACATGCAAGTTAGGTTAATTGGAGACTCTGAAGTGGCCCTAGGTGTGAATGTGTGAATGGTGAAAGGATTGGCGCTGCACCGTGGCTGCCTCGTCCATCCACGTGGATGCCCTGAATTTCCCTCTGGGATTAATAAAGTATACAAAATTTTAAAAAATAAAATTCCGAGGGAGTCTGGAGACATGGGGTCTGAATGGGCCATGTTCTCCACCTCCATTATTGAAGCAGTTGCCCAGAGCTGTGGCCGCAAGGTTGTTGGTGCATCTCGTGATGGCAACCCCTGAACCAAGTGGTGGACACCAGTGGTGAGGGGGGGCCATCAAGCTGAAGGAGTCCTATCAAGCTTTGTTGGCTTGTGGGGCTCCTGAAGTAGCTGAGGTGTACCGGCAGGCCAAGCGAAGTGCAGCTTGGGTGGTTGCTGAAGCAAAAACTCGGGTGTGGGAGGAGTTTGAGGCCGTGGAACCAGACTTTTGGTTGGCCTCGAAGAGATCCTGGCAAACTGTCCAGCAACTCAGGAGGGGGAAGCAACTCCCTGTCTACACTATGTATGGTGTGGATGGAGCACTGCTGACTTCAACTAGGGACATCATCTGGTGGTGGAAGGAATACTTCAAGGAGCTCCTCAATCCTACCGACATGCCTTCCACAGAGGAAGCAGGGCTTGAGGACAAGCGGGACAACTCGCCCATCACAGGGGATTGAGGTCACTGAAGTGGTTAAACTCTTTGGTGGCCGGCCTCGGGGGTAGATGAGATTCGCCCTGAGTACCTCAAGGAACTGGATGTTGTAGGGCTGTCATGGTTGACACACTTCTGCAATGTTGCATGGAGGTCGGGGACAGTGCCTTTGGCATGGCAAACTGGGGTGGTGGTTCCTCTTTTTTTAAAAAGGGGGACCGGAGGGTGTGTTCCAACTTTAGGGGAGCACTTCTCAGCCTCCCTGGGAAGGTCTATGCCAGGTTACTGGAGAGGACAGTCTGATTGCTGGTCGAACCTAGGATTCAGGAGGAGCAATGTGGTTTTCCTCCTGGCCGTGGCACATCGAACCAGCTCTTTACCCGCTCAAGAATCCTCGAGGGTTCGTGGGAGTTTGCCCAACCAGTCAACATGTGCTTTGTGGACTTGGAGAATGCATTCAATTGCATCCCTCGTGGTCTCTTGTGGTGGGTGCTGTGGGAGTATGCAGTATCAGGCTTGTTGTTACGAGCTATCCAGTCCCTATACGACCATTGCAAGAGTTTGGTTCATATTGCCAACACCAAGTCAAACTCACTTCCAGTGAGAGTTGGAGTCTGCCAGGGCTACCCTTTGTCACCGATCCTGTTCATAATTTTTATGGACAGGATATCTAAGCACAGCAAAGGATTGGAGGGTGTCATGCTCGGTGACCACAGGATCTCATTTCTGCTGTTTGCAGATGATGTTGTCCTGTTGTCTTCATCAAGCAATGACCTACAGGCCTTGCTGGGATGGTTTGCTACTGAGTGTGAAGTAGTTGGGATGAGAATCAGCAGCTCCAAGTCTGAGTCCATGGTCCTCAGCTGGAAAAAGGCGGATTGACCCTCCGGGTTGGGGACAAGCTCCTGTCCCAAGTGGAGGAGTTTAAGTATCTCTGGGTCTCATTCACGAGTGAGGGGAGAATGGAGCAAGAGATTGACAGACGGATCGGAGCAGCCTCTGCAGTGATGCAGACGTTGTACTGGTCTGTTGTGGTGAAGACTGAGCTGAGCTCTAAGGCAAAGCTGTTAATTTACCGGTCAATCTACGTTCCTACCCTCACCCATGGTCATGAGCTTTGGGTAATGACCGAAAGAATGACATTGTGGATACAAGTGGGTAAAATGAGCTTTTCTCCGTAGGATTGCTGGACTCACCCTTAAAGACAGGGTGAGGAGCTCAGTCATCAGGGAGAGGCTCAGAGTAGAGCCGCTGCTCCTCCACATCGAAAGCAGCCAGTTGAAGTGGTTTGGGCATTTGATCAGGATGCCTCCTGAACACCTCCCACTTGAGTTGTTTTTGGCACATCCCACTGGGAGACCTCCGGGCAGGCCCAGGACACGCTGGAAAGAATTCGTCTCCCAGCTGGCCTGGGAATGTCCTGGTATCCTCTCTGAAGAGCTGGAGCAGGTGGCCAGGGAAAGGGAAGTCTAGGCTTCTCTGCTTGAGCTGTTGCCTCAGTGACCCGGACCTCCGGAAAAGCAGTAGAGGATGGATGGATGGAAACAAGTTGGAAACTTGAACATGACAGCTTAATCAAATGTTTATCGCAATACAACTGAATAACGCACATTAAAGAGCAGTTTTTTTTAATCCAGAAAATAAAGTTCAAAAACTCAAATAACAGCTTCTGCTGCAGCATGGAGAGCTGCTGTAACTCTGCATTTTCAGAACAAACTAGGTAACATTCAACTCCCTAAAAGTAAAAATGAAAAACAAACTAGTCCATCTTATTTAAAACCTTTCTGGGTCTGGAATTTTAAAAGTTCAATTAAGCTTCAGATGAAAATTAAAAGAACTTCTGCTAGTCCAAAATAACGGTTTACAAACACTTTAAATTGCAGTGCAGGAACGTGAGCCTTCACTACACATACAGTGAAATATTTAAGCCATTTTAATTTATTTTTGATGGTTATAGTTTTTAATAAATATCATTTATAATTTATTACAAATCATGATATTGTGGTGGACCACTAGGAGGCTTCACTCACATGGAGAGACATGGAACATTTATGTGTGCGCAATGGCGTGAAGTGTTCATGTTTTGGCTGGAGCTGAATAAAGTTCTGAACTGGCAGCTCTCGTGTCTCGCCACTTCATTCCTCCACACTGGTGACCCACGACGTCGATAATGCTCAAAATGGGAGACAAAGCGAGCTACTCTTCAGGAACACCCACACTGGGGTTTCCCTCCGAGATCCCTGCGTCATTCGTCGTGGCGGTCAAGCTCCCGGACTTCTGGCTCCATGATCCTGCTGCCTGGTTCATCCACGTTGAGGCTCAGTTTGCTCTCCGTGAGATTTCTGCAGATGACACAAGATGCCATTACGTGGTGGCTTCGCTTGACCCACACTCCACTCAGCATGCCATGAGCCTGCTTCAAGACCCCCCCACCCTGGCGGAAATATGGTGCTCTCAAACAGCTGCTGTTATGGCTTTACACCCTGTCCGATAAGGAGAGAACGGAGAAGCTCCTCTCCCACTCTGAGTTAGGCGACGGCTCAGCTGTGGAGTCGATAGAAAGTATGCTGGCTTTGCCGGGCACAGGTGACGGATCTTTTCTCTACACCAATCTCTTCCTCAAGAAACTGCCAGTTTCAGCTTGGACAATTTTGGCCAACTCACTGCTGCTGGCTGCCAGAGACTACCGTGTGCTGGCAGAAGAAGCAGACCACATTATCCTGGCAAATAGGCATTTCGGTGTCCGGGCAGTAACGCCAGGACCTTCAGTGGAGTCCACGGAGGCTGTGGAGACGACGGTTGTGGCCAGGATAGCCACTCGGAGGCACTGGAACAAGACTGTGTACTTCTACCATCAGTGTTTTGGCGCCAGCACGCAGTGATGCCTCCCGCCATGTCGTTTCAAGACGCCGGGAAACGGACCAGCCAGCGGTCAGTAGCAGTTGCAACCGCTGGCAACAAGAAGCTGCGTTTCTCGAGGACACATGTTCCGGGAGATGGTTTTGGCTGACTCTGGTTCCCAGAAGAGTCTTATTTTGCCAACTGGTGTTGATGGGCTGGCGGAAGGCTGTGGCTTGTCGTTAACAGCCGCTAATGGCTCCCCTATCAAGATGTTTGGAGAAATGTATGTTTTCATGGATGCAACTACAAGTGGGACTTTGTGGTAGCTGCCTGCTCGGTTCCTATCATTGGTGCTGACTTTCTGTGTGCTTATGGTCTCCTTGTAGACATTGCTAATGGACATTTAGTTGATGCTGTTTCTTTTCCTTCACTGCCTTGTATAACTTGGGGAGCTGGGCCGCTAACACATGCCAGTTTTTTTTAGCCTCCGGGGATGTGCACCAGTGCTTGCTTTCTGATCTTCCCAGGTTCACAGTGTCTACTTTTTCCACTACTGTGACCAAACATGGGGTTGAGCATTTTATCACCACAAAGGGCCCTCTGGTTTTTGCGCGCCCACACCGCCTCGACGTAGCTAAGCTAGCCATTGCACGGAAACAGTTTGCTAACTTGGAATGTTTAGGGATCATTAGGCGCTCCAGTAGCCCTTGGGTGTCCCCGCTGCACATGGTGCCCAAGTCTGATGGTTCGTGGTGGCCGTGTGGTGATTTTCGTCGCCTGAACAACATCAGAGAGCACAACCGTTATCCCATCCCTCACATTTAGGATTTTTTGGTACACCTGGCCGGAATGTCTGTTTTTTCTAAGGTGGATCTGGTCCGGCTACCACCAGGTCCCAGTGTGCACTGAAGACATCTCAGAAACGGTGGTAATAACACCCTTTGGCCTTTGAGGTTTTTTTGCATGCTGTTCGGGCTTATGGGCCCAGCTCAGACTTTTCAGAGGATGATGGACGCGGTGCTCCTTGATTTGCCGTTCGTGTTCATCTACCTGGATGACGTTCTGGTGGCTAGCGCATCTGAGGAGGAGCAGCTCTTTCATTTGAAGCAAGTTTTCTGTCAGCTGGAGGCACACAGATTGATAGTTAATCTAGCAAAATGTCAGTTCGGGTTGCCGGAGATTGATTTCTCCGGCCATCACATCTCATCTGATGGCGCGATTCCGCTGCCGGATAAAGTACGGGCGGTGTCGGATTTCCCGCATCCGCAGACCGTTGGGGCACTACAGGAACTTTTAGGGATAGTTAATTTTTACAACAGTTTCCTTCCCCGGGCAGCTCAGCTGCTACAACCATTTTTTGATGTGCTCAAGAAGAAACCCACGGATGGCATTGACTGCTGCTCTATCCTGAGCCTCCCAACACTGCGGCATCCATTCCCCGTGAAGCAGATTAAAAGCGGTGCAGTAAGACTTTTTGGATACGGCCACGCGGAGATTGAAATGGTGGGCACGGCGGACTTCGAGGTGACCTGCGGATCAAAGAGGGTGTCTAGTTTTACTTTTTAGGTGGCGCATCAGGGAACTGACCTGTTGGGAGTTGACCTGTTGGAACAATTGGTTTTCTCCATAATGGACCCTGGGGGCTCACGGGCGCAGTCCGTGGGTTCGGACTGGCGCCTCCGCTGGCTGAAGCTATTTGATGGCCTGGGCTGCACTGACGCATTTCATCATTGGCGTCTGAATAAGAGCATCACGCCAAAAATACAGCCTTTGAAGCGACTTCCGCTGGCGCTGCGGACTGAGGTGTCGGCGGAGTTGAACAGACTGCTGGAGTTGGGTGTCATCGAGAGAGCCGACGCTTCTCCATGGATCTCCAACCTTGTGGTGGCAAAAAAGGGGGGTGGGCATTAGACCATGCATCAACCTCAGAGGTGAATAAGGCTGTTCCGGATAAGTGCCCACGATGGAGGAACTCACGGCGTCGTTCAGTGGGGCGAAAGTATTCTCAAAACTGGATCTGCGACAGGGCTACCTGCAGGTGCCACCACACCCGGAAAGCAGAAATCTGACGGCCTTCGAGAAGCACATGGGAGTGTTCCATTATACCAGGATGCCTGTCAGGCAGAGCTCAGCGCCGAGCTGCTTCCAGAAGGTTTTGGCTACCATATTAACTGGCCTTAAGGGGGTGGTTGTGTACCTGGACAACATGGTGGTGCACGGGGCGTCGAGTGAAGAGCACGATGAGAGGTTGGAAACGGTCCTGGGAACACTGCAGGAACACGGGGTCACATTGAACGGCGACAAATGTGTCCTGGCAGCAGAGACAGTGAATTTTGTGGGATTCCAGCCATCAGGAGATGGGTTGAAGCCACTGGTTTCTAATGTGGAGGCGGTGCTCCGCCTCGCGGGCCCCTCCTCGCTGGCTGGGATCTCATCGTTCCTGGGGATGGTGAACTTTTATGGACGGTTCATTCCCAGATACTGAGACAATTGAGCCGCTTAGGGCACTACTGAAACGGGACGCACCTTGGGTCTGGACCCCAGCCTGCTCAGCGGCAGTGGAGAGGCTGAAACAGCAGCTCACCTCACCTCCGGTCTTGGCTAATTTTTACGGGGACTGCACTACGATCGTGATCTGTGACGCATCTGGTTCCACCCTGGGGCCAGTGATGTTGCAGGTGCAGGATGGTACAGAGCATCCGACTGCGTTCACGTCGAGATCTGTCGGAGGCTGAGAAGAAATACGCCGTCGGTGAGAGGGAGGCACTGGCCTGTGTGTGGGCCTGTGAGAGGTGGCATATGTACCTCTATGGCCCGCGCTTCACGTTGAGGATGGATCACCATGCATTGACAACTCTGCTGGAGACTTCAGGGTCAGGCCACAGGCCGCTGAGGATCCACAGATGGTCTGAGAGACTGAGGGCTTACAATTTTGATACAAAATACACTCCGGGCAAGGATAACCTCGTAGCAGACCTTCTGTCTAGGGCCCCGACGTGCTTTGGTATCGGATTTGGGGGCAGTGGACTCAGTCGAGACGGAACTGGTCCACGCATTACATGGGGCTCTCCGGGACATTGTGTCTCCTCGGGAACTTAGGGAGGTTTCGGAAAATGACCAAACGATGAAGAGATTGTGGGAGGCGATCAGGGAGGGCTGACCGGCAGGAGCGTTGCGTGAGCTGGCCCCGTTCCATCGGTTTAAGGACGAGCTCAGCTGTTGGGACGAGGTGTGTGTAGCCAGGGGACACTGTGCAGTAATCCCGGCGGTGCTGAGAGGGCGTGTGCTGGATATGGTACACAAGGGTCACCTGGGAGTGGTTAAAGATAAACAGCGTGGCATGGATGCAGTTTGGTGGCCTGGGATCGACAAAGACATTGAAACAATGGTCAAGAACTGTGTCCCATGTCTGGAGAGCAGAAAAACTGGGAGACCTCCACCGCCTCCCCTGCGGCCAGTCGTGTATCCTGCGGGGCCCTGGGAGCACACTGAACTGGATATCTATGGTGAACTGCATGCGGCCCCTGCAGGCAGCAGGTTCCTGGTGGTGGTGTATGACTTGTTTTCTAAATGGCCGGAGTCGTCACCGACTGGCTTGGTGACGACTGAGGTGATCATGGGCTTCCTGTCATTGTTTAACAGATGGGGGACTCCGACTTCGGTCACCACTGACAATGGCCGACAGTTTACTTCGGGGGGGTTTTGAAGATTTCCTGAGAGCCAGAGGGGTGGAACGCATTATAACAGCAGTGTATCACCCTCAGGCTAATGGGGGAGTTGAGAGAATTAAGTACGCTAAAGAACGGCTTGAGACGGTGGCGGTGCAGTGCGCAGTGGTTAGCACTGCACCAGCACAGCAACTCACCCTTGGCCATGGGATCCCTGGTTCAATCCTAGCCCCTGACCAACAGTGATCTGTGTGGAGTTTGCATGTTCTCCCTGTATCTGCATGGGTTTACTCCGGAATTTCTCCGGTTTCCTCCCACAGGCCAAAAACATGCAGGTTAGGTTAATTGGAGACTCTAAAGTGGCCCTAGGTGTGAATGTGTGTATATGGTAAAGGGATGGCGCCATACCATGGCTGCTTCATCCATCCAGGTGGATGCCCTCAATTTCCCCTCTGGGGATCAAAGTATACAAAATAAAAAAAAAGAGACCTCATCTGGCGGATGGGTTTACGTTCGCCGATGCACAACACCCTCCTCCATTATAGGGCATCGGTGCACACCACGACGGGTCGCTCTCCGGTGGCTCTGATGCTGGGATGTGAGTTGCCACTTCCGGTGAGATGACTGGGGCTGGCTCACAGGGAGTGCAGTGAGGACTCGGACGCTGAGGCGCCGGGTCAGCGTCAACGGAAAATGAAGGATTTTTTCGATAAGAAGCATAGAGCTAAAGGGCATGGCCTGGATGTAGTAGATAGGGTATGGGTCAGGCACCCTGTATGCTCCCACAAGCTTCAGCCGCTGTGGGTTGGGTCGCGTACGATTGTACGATGAAGAGGACCGGACACGTTTGAACTGGATGATGGGTCCAGGTGGCACGCAAGTCAGCTGCGGAGGTCCCCACCAGAGGTGGTGAGCGACCTCATATTGGACAGTTTGTGTGACACTTGGGACTGAAGGGGTCGGACAGAGGTCGACCCTCAGCTGGAACCGACGGTGGTGGAGCATCCCTGTGAGGGCCGCCCGGTTAGGGCACGTCGGCGACCCAGGCACTTGGATGATTTCACTACCTGGGTGACTGAGTACGGCTCTGCCGTGTAGTGTTTAGGAGTGAGGTTTGATTGACTTGACCTTTGTGTTATGTGGTGTACATAGTTGTTTTGGTTCGCGTGTTTTGTTAATTTTTTTTGATTTTCCGAGGGGGGGGGGATATAACATAGGGGAATTGTACCTTACGGGTTGCTGAAGCTTAGTCTGTGTGGGGCAGAGTGATGTCAGGCGGGCTACGGCCGGGCATATAAATGTGTTCTTGTTAGTAATAAAGAGAATGTTCCTTCCAGCTTCATCTTGACTCCATGTTATTTTCAGACATAACAGTGTTCAACATATGAACATTTCGTTATATAGAATTGACAATTTAATGTTGTCCTAATTATATCACATGGCTGTAAAGCTTGGGCTCGATCTATTGACTTTTAAAGTATGTGAAAGTAATTATTAGACTCCATAACATACTCCAATGGAATCGTTTTCCAACCCTTTTTGGGGAAAGATCTGGGAAAAAATTGGCAGTAACAGACAAAACATCATGATGCCAACAGTCACTGGTTTATTAAAATTTTAGAAAAAAACAACTAGTCATTGCTTTTCGTGTGTACGTGTTAAATGACACTTGTGGGTAGACTGGGTCACACACACTGGCCGAGGTTGCTAAGGACAGCTAGGAGAGCCTGATGGAAGACAGCATTTTGTGCCACCTCCTCCCTTCGTAAGGCGAGTTCTTCCTACCTTGCCTCACGAGCCTTTTCAGCAAGCCGGTTTACGGTCTCAAGCTGTTCCCACTGTAGTTCGATGCGTTCACGGTGCTGTTCCCATTCGTCATCTCGGCAAGCACACTGGCAAGCTCGGCAGTTGGGTGGCCCCTCTTCCTCTTGTCATCACCCGCAGCTCACGGGCTTCCACCTCAGCTGCGCGCACACCTGCTCCTCGTTAGTGCGCAGCTATTTATTCCATCCTGCCCTGAGCTGCAGCCTGGAGCCGTCTATCTCCCTGCGTACTCAACTCAGCAGCATCCTTTCCTCCAGGCCTGCTGACTACCCTCCTAAACACGTAAGCTGTCTGTTATTGCCTTACCTTCTCCTGTCAGCCTTCCCCTGTGCACAGGTGGATCTCTCGGTGGCGGACTCACTCCCCCTCGTCTTGCCGCTCCTCTACCTTGCTGCATCATCTCGGACGCACAGCAGGACGCTGTCTCCCAGGTTTGAGACCTTGCCAACGCCAGCCACCACGTCACTACAAGTAAGCACAGAACTCTGTCACTCTCCTGTGTGGTTGCCCAGCTAATCCCTGCTCTCTTCTCGTTATAGGGTTGCCTGGCCGCACGGCGTGCTGCTCTGTCCTGACCTGCATCCTCCACCCACATCACACTCATCTCGCATACACGCATTCATACACGAAACACTATTGTTAAATAAAGCTTTCAAATCTGCCTGAGCCTGCGTGCATGTTTCCTGGGCCGAACAATATGTCAGTACGGCTCCAGCCAAGCGGCCCAGCGGACAGCGGGCTCGCACGCCGTTTTTCCACCCTCGAGGCTCGGGTGGATATGATGGCTCATCAACAGCAGGTGATACTAAACCAACTGACTTTAATTACTAACCGGTTAGACCGCCTGGACCCTCCGCAGGCTTTCCCTCCGGGTCCTCTCGGCGTTGCGGCTCCGGTTGTCTCCACAGCTGGCCAGCCTAGCTCGGGAGCGCCAGCCCGTCTCACACCCATTCCAACCCCTGCTCGCTTCAACGGGAAACTCGGTGGAGCGAAGGGGTTTATCTTGCAGTGTGAGTCGGTGTTTCTGCGCGTTCCCGGGGATTTTCCCTCAGACCATAGCCGAATCGGGTACATGGCTAATCTTCTCAAGGGGCGAGCATTAGCTTGGGCTTACGCCATAATGACGAAGCCCAGCTACGCAAACCTCTCATATGACCGGTTCGTGCGGGACTTTTTAGAAGTCTTCGATCATTCCCGTCTCGACAGCGTCCTCGCTGATCGGCTCCTTAGTCTCCAACAGGGAGGCTGGTCAGCGGCGGAGTACGCGGTTGACTTCCGGGTGGCAGCGGAGGAAGTGGGCTGGGGAGAGGCTTCTCTCTGCAGTATTTTCCTCCGTAGCCTCAATTCTGGTCTGAGGGATGAGCTAGCTGGTCGGGATCTCCCAGGGTGACTCTGAGTTGATCTCGCTCACGATTAGCCTGGACAACAGGCTACATGAGCGGGCCGCGGAGCGGAAGTCTGTCAGCCGCTCGCGCGGAGCTTCCCTCCGCCCAGCTCAGTCTCGCCCCCTGGCGTTACCGGCTCCGGAGTCCACCGATGAATCAGAGGCCATGGCTATCGGGCGCACTAGGCTCCCTCTAGCGGAGAGACAACGCCGGCAAGAACGGAGTCTCTGCATGTATTGCGGAGATGACCAGCATCCCGTGGAGCTGTGCCCGGTTAAGCCAAACGGGGAGGTCCGCGAGTCACTGTAGGGGGCCTCGCGGACTCTAACCAGCCAAATCCCCTATCGTCATGCACACTGCCCATACGTTTCTGCCACAACTCCACCGGGCATTCCACTCACGCTCTGGTGGATTCTGGGGCAGAGCAGAGTTTTATCTCTAACAGCCTGGCAACCCGTTTGGGCATACCCTGCCGACTGCTGCCTACCCCCCTGAACTTGGTGATGCTCTCTCGCTCTTCCCTGGGTACAGTTACACACCGCACTAAGCCAGTCCCCATCATCGTCTCCGGCAACCACCGGGAGGATCTGACCCTCTACGTCTTGCCCTCCATGTCGGACCGTGTCATTCTGGGTTACCCCTGGCTGCGGCTGCATAATCCTGTCCTGGATTGGAGAACTGACAGCGTCTTGTCCTGGAGCACCTTCTGCCTGGGCACCTGCCTCCAGTCGGCGGCTTGTGCTCCATCCTCTCCTCCGCTGGCTCCGGTCTCTGAGCCCCCGGGCCTGACCCTAGTGCCGCAGGAGTTCCATGACTTGGGGGCAGCATTCAGTAAGTCCAGAGCCTTGTCCCTTCCTCCACATCGACCATATGACTGTGCGATTAACCTCCACCCAGGGGCCCCCCTGCCGTCTGGCCGCCTATACAGTCTCTCTGCACCGGAACGCAAGGTGATGGACACCTACATTAAGGAGTCGCTCAGCACTGGGATCATCTGCCCCTCCTCGTCCCCGCTTGGCGCGGGTTTCTTCTTCGTGGGTAAGAAGGATGGGTCCCTACGCCCCTGTATCGACTTCAGAGCGCTAAATGACATCACTATAAAGGACCGCTACACACTGCCGCTCATGGACACTGCTTTCCACTCCCTCCAGGGGGTGACCTGGTTCACCAAGCTTGACCTCCGCAGCGCTTACCATCTCGTTAGGATCCGGGAGGGAAACGAATGGAAGACGGCCTTTAGGACACCCAGCGGCCACTTCGAATATCTCGTGATGCCGTTCGGGCTCACCAACGCACCTGCCGTCTTCCAGCGTCTCATCAACGACGTTCTGCGGGACTTCCTGGGAGTATTCGTCTTTGTTTATCTCGATGACATACTCATCTTCTCCAGGTCACGGGAGGAGCACCAGGCCCATGTGAGGTGGGTCCTGCAACGTCTGCTGGAGAATCGCTTGTTCATAAAGGCCGAGAAGTGTGAATTCTACGCCCGGACCACCTCCTTCCTGGGGTTCGTTATCTCTCATAATCAGATCCTTCCCAACCCTGCTAAGGTTAAAGCGGTGGTCGGAGTGGTGGCTCAGTTGGTAGAGCATCCGCCCCACACCCGGGAGGCAGGGGTTCAAATCCCGGCCGGGTCATGCTGAAGACCATATAAAAGTGGAACTTCCTGCCATCCAGCTTGGTGCTCAGCAATAATGGAATGGAGGAGGGAAATCTGTGGTGGCGCCTTGCATGGCAGCGACCCTCTGATTCTGAACTGGGGTGTGCGTGATTCACACTGTAGATAGGTAAAGCACAATCTCGTTCTACTGTACATGATTGGTTGTACAGTTGAATGACAATAAGGGTGATTTGATTTGATTTGAGTGGCCCACGCCTACCTCCAGGAAGCAGGTGCAGCAGTTCATTGGGTTCGCGAACTTCTACCGGCGCTTTGCTCCCAGCTACAGCGCCATCGTCTCCCCCCTGACCCGCCTCACGTCATCGAAAGTGCCCTTTCAGTGGTCTGAGGAAGCGTCCACTGCCTTCAAGACTCTCCAGGCGGAGTTCTCGTCCTCCCGGGTCCTGACCCAGCTTGATCCTGCGCTTCAGTGTCTGGTGGAGGTCGACGCGTCCGACACGGGGGTGGGAGCGGTGCTCTCCCAGCACACACCGGTGGATGGTGTCAAGCGGCCCTGCGCCTTCTTCTCCAGGAAGCTATCAGCGGCAGAGCGCAACTATGACATCGGCGACAGGGAGCTCCTCGCCGTCAAGCTCACACTACAGGAGTGGCGTCACTGGTTAGAGGGGGCAGCCCAGCCCTTTGTGGTCTGGACGGACCGTAAAAATCTCGAGTACTTGAGGTCAGCGAGGCACCTGAATGCCCGCCAGGCGCGCTGGTCTCTATTTTTTACTCGCTTCAATTTTACCATCACGTACCGTCCAGGCTCGAAGAATGGGTTGCCCAACGCCCTGTCCAGACAATTCGCCCCAGAAGGTCTGGAGAAGTCCGAACATACCATCCTGCCTGATTCGTGCGTCGTGGGGGCGATTGCCTGGTCCTTCAAGGACAAGATTCTGAAGGCCCAGGAGGCGGAGCCGGATCCTGGTGGGGGGCCGGAGAGGAGGCTCTATGTTCCTTCGGCGGTTCGGGGTGAAGTGATCCACTGGGCCCATACCTCCAAACTCTCCTGTCACCCAGGCATCACCCACCTGGTGAGTTGGCTGCAACACTTGTTTTGGTGGCCGGGCCTCCAGAAGGACGTGACCAACTATGTCCGGGCCTGTCCCCAGTGCGCTACCGGCAAGTCCCAGAACTCTCCACCTGCGGGTCTACTCCAGCCCCTGCCGGTCCCGGGCAGGCCCTGGTCACACACCACCCTTGACTTCGTCACCGGACTCCCTGTCTCTAACACCTATGACACGGTTCTGACTATTGTGGACAGATTCTCCAAAGCCGCCCATTTTGTGCCTCTTCGGGGTCTCCCTTCGGCACGTGAGACGGCCGATCTTCTGGTCCAGCATGTCGTCAGGCTGCATGGGATCCCGCTGGACGTGGTCTCGGACCGGGGCCCGCAGTTTGTCTCCCAGGTTTGGAGGAGCTTTTGCAGCGCCTTGGGGGTTACAGTCAGTCTCTCCTCTGGTTACCACCCCCAGTCTAACGGGCAGTGCGAGCGCACGAACCAGGAGTTGGAGGCCGCCCTGCGCTGCGTAACATCCTCTAATCCTTCGTCTTGGAGCTCCTACCTGACCTGGGTGGAATACGCCCATAACTCGGCCCGGTCCACTGCTACTGGGGTGTCGCCTTTTGAAGCGTCCTTGGGGTACGATCCCCCTGTTTTTCCTGAGCAGGAGGGTGAGCTAGCTGTCCCTTCCATCCAGGCGCACATCAGGCGTTGCCGGAGTGTGTGGACAAAGACCAAGGACGCGCTTTTACGCACAGCGGCGCGTAACAGCTCCACCGCCAATCACCACAGAAGGCTGGCTCCTGTCTACCAGGTGGGTCAGCGGGTTTGGCTTTCGTCCCAGGACATCAACCTGAAGGGTGAGAAGAAAAAATTGGCACCGAGGTTCCTCGGCCCCTTCACAATTTCTAAAATCATCAACCCGGTGGCTGTGCGTTTGGCCCTCCCCCCTCCCTTCGTGTGTGTCCCACTTTCCACGATTCCAAGATCAAGCCTGTCCTTTCCAATTCACTCTGCCCTCCTCCTAGGTCTCCTCCTGCACCTAGGATGATCGACGGTGACCCGGCGTGGGGTGTTACTGCCATCCTGGACTCTCGGGCTGCAATATCTGGTGGATTGGGAAGGTTATGGTCCGGAGTGGAGATCCTGGGTGCACTCTTCATGAGTGTTGGATCGAGACCTCATCGCGGAGTTTCACTGGACACACCCAGGTAAGCCAGCACCAGGAGGCGCTGGTAGGGGGGGGGAGTACTGTCATCACCCACAGCTCACGGGCTTCCACCTCAGCTGCGTGCACACCTGCTCCTCGTTAGTGCACAGCTATTTATTCCATCCTGCCCTGAGCTGCAGCCTGGAGCCATCTGTCTCCCTGCGTACTCAACTCAGCAGCATCCTTTCCTCCAGGCCTGCTGACTACTCTCCTAGACACGTAAGCTGTCTGTTATTGCCTTACCTTCTCCTGTCAGCCTTCCCCTGTGCACAGGTGGATCTCTCGGCGGCGGACTCACTCCCCCTCGTCTCGCCGCTCCTCTACCTTGCTGGATCATCTCGGATGCACAGCAGGATGCTGTCTCCCAGGTTTGGGACCTTGCCAACGCCAGCCACCATGTCACTACAAGTAAGCACAGAACTCTGTCACTCTCCTGTGTGGTTGCCCAGCTAATCCCTGCTCTCCTCTCGTTATAGGGTTGCCTGGCCGCACGGCGTGCTGCTCTGTCCTGACCTGCATCCTTCACCCACATCACACTCTCATCTCGCATACACGCATTCATACACGAAACACTGTTGTTAAATAAAGCTTTCAAATCTGCCTGAGCCTGCGTGCGTGTTTCCTGGGCCAAACAATATGTCACCTCTTGCCTACACCAAAGACAGAAATGGGCGGTGGTCAGTAAAAGCAAGAGCAAAAAATATACACGGGAAATACACTTGTGAAAGCCAGGTGGTAGGGTGTGACCAAAATGCTTTGTTGCTGTGTATAAGCACTGCGCTTCAGAACAGCAGATTTTGCAAACGCCAGGTTTAGGTTTAAAATAACTTGCTATTATTGTGGCCCCAGAAATGTGAATGAGTTGATACAGTCAGTAGACGAATCATTTGAATGAAGCACGTTGACATTCGAAAGTGAGTTTTTGTGTTACATCAGCTCTGCACATGTACATTTTTCAAGCCTGTGATTCATGGTGGAAAAGAAACAATACAGCAACACTGCAGTGGGAAAATACGCTTAATAGGTATGTGGGTCTATTATGAGGTTTTATGAAATTATATGAATCAATTTATAAGTCACAGGTTTTACAATGTCCTTGTATATGTTGAGATTTTGGCTCCACTTGACCTCTATCCATTAACAAAACAGTGTGTTCATCTTTGGTTTGTTGCGCTTTACCTGTGCGTGAACGTGTCGTGCCACACGTTGACGGAGCTGGTACCGGTGTCAGATCTACAGCGGAGCCAGCAGGAGAGCCCGGGGGATTCGTGCTGACGGTGGGGGACCCCGGGCATGTAGAAACAGATTCTAGAAAGAAAAGACACACACAACTTTAATTTACAGCACGAAAGTGCAACACATACACAAAGCTTTTGAACCAGGATTAGCATATTTCGTCATTTTGCTCTCATAAGCAAATAAACCGGACAGAGCCAGCACGAATCATGGCGAGCGAGTGAGCTAGCTAGCTAGCGCTTGTGAGCCAGGAGACTACAGCGTTGTAATTGCTCAAAAAAGTCAGCGTGTAACCAATAGGCTGGATAGAGCAAAAAGAAGCATAATATCACAAAACACTCACCATCCATGGTTTGTAACAACATCGTAGACGGGTCGACTCCAATGTCCCTCCCATTACTCGCTGGCCAGCTACCATATATGGAGTCCATGAGGTCAAACCTGTTGCATCTAGAAAATAAGGGAGTCGGAGGCGAGACTCATACAACACAGCACTCTCCTTTATTACACTGAACATGGGTTTATATACAAAGGGGTTGTGCCAACCTCACGCCACCCTAGGGGGCGGCACTGCTACACATACGCACACACATATCCAACATTCCCTCCCCCCTTAGAAAAAAAATGGGAAACACACACCATTAAAACCACCCAAATTTAAAACCCGAATCACATTCTAAGAACAAGGGAATTGACATACTAAAACAAACCTATCACATTCACACAAAACTAGAAAAGCACTCGGAGAGCGCAGACCTCCGCCAAGCGCCACAGTTCCCCCCATACAGTGTTTGTTTGTACGTTCTCAGATTCCTTGACCATGAAAACATCTGAGTAGCAATTGGATTCACAATGATAGGATTAGTGGTTCAGTAGTAAAAGCATTACCTCCTTGGCGGAGGTAATAAACTGAAGTGTTGGTGTTGTGTCCATGTCCTGCATCTGCAAACTCCCAGGCTGGGGGCGTTGCAATTGAATGAATGAATGAATTAATCTTTATTTCGAATAGATTAAGAGTACAGGTTAAAAGAAAGGGAATAATATAACAAAGGGGGTAATAAAATCCAACAAGGTCAAATTAGACAATAGCTCCTCTGATTATACAGTTCAACATAAGTTATCCGAAATATGTGATGGCTGAATCCGCAGCTTATATTGCCCACCCATGTTCCATCCAAGAATTCAAAAGAAAAAACAAAAGAAGTCATGACACAACTGCGTACAACCCACAGGCCAATGGGTTATGTGAGCGTTTTAGATCACTGAAAGCAGCACTGAGGGCTTCACTGACGGATGCCAATTAGGTAGACGGGTTGGCGTGGGTTTTATTCAAAATTCAAACGTTTATTTCAAACTCAGGGTTCATATTAAATGCAGAACTAAAAGGAGTAGAAAATAAATAAATAAATAAATAAAAGTATATACAGATCAGCAGACAGTCGGCGGTCTTGTAACAACAATAACATACAATATTGGACTCAGTATAAAATGGAACGCCACCACTTCCAAATGCTGAAGTGTGAGTGACGAGTTGACAATTGCTGATATAAGATGATTGTTACATGGCAGCAACCTTCTCATCAAACTGTAAACATTGTTACGTATCAACTCGCCAAAAGACGGAATGTTCACAGACACAAACATCTTGCTTGCACTTGACCTTCGTGGTACATGTAATCTTTATCTTTATTGGGGTTGCGCTCCGCGGCCAAAGATGATTTGGAAACTTCCCCGGCAGAGAGCTTCTTTTTGCGGAGCTACTATGGCTGACCGGGGAATTTCTGCCAAATAGAAAAGCACTCGGAGAGTGCAGACCTCCGCCAAGCGCCACAATTCCCCCCATACAGTGTTTGTGTGTACGTTTTCAGATTCCTTGAGCATGTAAACATATGAGTAGCAATTGGATTCACAATGATTATTTGTTTATTTGACAGGGACAGTGCAATAAACACACAATTAATCAATGACAATCAATGTGATAGTAGAATCAGAATCAGAATCAGAATCAGAAAAAGATTTATTGCCAAGTACATTAACAGATACTGATAACATACGAGGGATTTGACTTGACACAGAAAAATGAACCTGCATTTCCAGTGACACGGCTGCATCTGAAACGCGCCTGCCAACAGGATGGTACAGATAAGAAATCATACAATGGGAAGGAGCAAAAAAATAATTGAATTCAGAATATTGACCATAAGTAATCGATATTATGATTACAAAGACAAAAAAAGCCCTCAATGCACATTCAAGACCAAAGTTCACAGGACACAAGGAGAGCAGTGAGTGTTATCTTGTTGTCAGTTTCTGGATCAGTGTGGATGTAGTGTTGAAGCAGTGTTGTATCAATCAATAAGAGCACAAGGACACTTTGGCAGGAGATGTTTAGTCTGGCTACTGGCAATTGTCCTTGGCAATTGTCCCAAGCAGCTACTGTCCAGAGGCCGTGTGCTCAGTGTTTTGAAAAACAAAGACTGGGGATTATCAGGAGGATTTTTGTAAGGGAAATTGAGCCAAATAGAACTGATCACAGAGAAAGAACTTTATTTTCTTCTGCAGATTCAGTGCTTAATCCTTCATTGCGGGGCGTTGAGTCCGTCGTGGATAGACTTAAGCGTAACCATGATGTAATCCACCTTCCGAGACAGTTCTCCATTTGTCGCTATCAAGGTCTTCTCCATTTTTTCAATTTGATGGATGCACCTCGCCTGGCCAGCATTTTGATAGGTTGTATCCATCTTCAGCAATTTGCGGTACACCAGGACAATCCCAGTTCCAATCAGAACGATCCCATTCACCATTATTACGAAGATATACAAATCTTCAATATCTTCGATAGAGAGATTACTCAGGCACAAGATCCTCCAATTACTTGTCACCCGTAAATAGCCCGCTGGAGCCGTCCCTGCGGGGCAAACAGCTTCCCCCGGAGCACTTTTCCTTGTTGAAAAAATAGTGTCAATTGCGTTCAAAGCCAAGCTTATCAATTCCATAATTTCTTTCGATAATCAGCAGTAGACGCAGACAGACGACAGCAAGCTGGGATCCAGTTAGTTAGGGAAGTGGGGAGCTAGAGCAGAGAGAAAAGAGAGAAGCGTCTACTCTCCTTGAAGAGCGGAAGTGAAGAAAAAAGTGATAGGATAGGATAGTGATAGGATTAGGATAGTGATAGGATTAGTGGTTCAGTAGTAAAAGCATTGCCTCCTTGGCGGAGGTAATAAACTGAAGTGTTGCTGTTGTGTTCATCTCCTCCACTGACGGATGCAAATTGGGTAGACAGGTTGCCGTGAGTTTTATATTATATTATTTTGGGGTCGCGCTCCGCGGCCAACGAGAATTTAGAAGCTTCGCCGGCAGAGAGCTCGTTTTTGCGCAGCGCCTATGGCTGGCCGGTGAATTTCTGCCAAATGCGCAGCTCCTATGGCTGGCCGGGGAATTTCTGCCAAAGAATCCGTCGGCGGACAGCTGCCCATGTGAGGTTTTGCAGTTGCGCGCAAACACAGGCACGCTGGCGGGCCCAGGCCAGCAGTGTTTTCCGCGTGCTTTTGTGCCTAAAACGTTGAAGAACGCAGAGTTTGTGTTGCAGACACGACGACCAGCGCCCTCCATTGCGCCTGCGCACATGTTGAAAATGGCCCTATGTCAGTGTTGAAAAATGCTTTAAAAAATTCCTGTATCCAGACGGTGAAACGGATCACCCCCAAAATTTAATCAGTTCTTCCTTGTACCATTTCCAACAACGCCTGAAAGTTTCATGGAAATCCGTCCAAGACTTTTTGAGTTATCTTGCTAACCAACAGACAAACAGACAGACAGACAGACAGACAGACAGACAGACAGACAAACAAACACACAGACAAACCCCGGCAAAAACATAACCTCCTCCTGGCCTTTTCGGCCTGGCGGAGGTAATAATCCAGTGGCGGACAGCTGGCCGTCTGAGCTTTTGCAGCGTTGCGCAAACACAGGCACACAGCACGCTGCCGAGCAGCTTGTTTTTGCGCAGCGCCTATGGCTGCCCGGGGAATTTCTGCCAAATAATCCGGCGGCGGACAGCTGCCCATCTCAGCTTTTGCAGCGTCGCGCAAACACAGGCACGGTGGCGGGCCCAGCCCACCAGTGTTTTCCGCGTGCTTTTGTGCCTAAAACGTTGAAGAACGCGGAGTTTATGTTGGTCAGACACGATGACCAGCGCCCTCCATTGCGCCTGCGCACATGTTGAAAATAGCTGTATGTCACAGTGTTAAAGAATGCTTTAAAAAATTTCTGTATCCAGACGGTGATCCGGATCATCCCCAAAATTTAATCAGTTCTTCCTTGTACCATTTCCAACAACGCCTGAAAGTTTCATAGAAATCCGTCCAAGACTTTTTGAGTTATCTTGCTAACCAACAGACAGACAGACAGACAGACAGACAGACAGACAGACAGACAGACAGACAAACAGACAAACACACAGACAAACCCCGGCAAAAACATTACCTCCTCCTGGCCTTTTCGGCCTGGCGGAGGTAATAATGCAAATCGGACCATGTCTCTGTAAAACACAAAATAGTCCCATATTAATCACCGTCACTCACTCACATGCACCTCAGCAAACAATGTATATACATAAAACACAATCAAATATGTACAGATATTTACACCAATAAAATATATTCAGGTAACCCCAATGTCCCTGGGCAACCACCACCTTTTAATTAGCCACAAAAGGTCCTGGTCACCCCCACGGTATATGTGCCCGTAGCTGTTTCCTCCCTCCAGGGTCTATGCCCCCCCTCCCTGGCAAAGATGTCTTTAATTGGCGGTCCTGGACAGCCCCATGGTATATGCACCTCAGGCCGTCGTCTTCCCCCCCCCGGGTCAAAGTCCGTCTTCTTGGCAAACATGTCTTTAATAGCCATAAGGAGCTTCTTCCCCCTCGGCTCGCCATGCCATTCGGTGCGCCATCTCTTCATGTCCCACGAGTCGCTCCCGTTTGCCTCATGCACTGCTGTCATGGCTCGAGACACTCCGGCCTCCAGTGGCCGCACCACGGAGAGAAACGAAGTCTGTTTGGCAGCGTCATCCGCTGTCTCGGGTGCCTCGCTGTACTGTCCAGTGTCCTCATCCTAGGAGCATGGAGCTTCAGCACTGAGGCACTGCCCGACCTCCATGGCGCACGGCTGCTGTTGCACATTCCCGGAGTCATCCGTTGTCTTGGTACTCACGGTCTCTGTCTCCCGCTGCTCAACTTCCAACAGCGGGGTTGGTTCCTGCTGTTCCTCCTCTCTGCTGTCCTCGCACACCACTGAGTCCGAACCGTTAGCGCCGTGGTCCCATACCAGACAGGGCTCCACAGATGGCCCGTTGTCTTCAGCAACCGGGAACATTTCCACGACCTGACCCAGCCCCTCCTCTTGGCAGCTCTCTCCTGGAGAGCATGGAGCGGGCGCTCCGGTATCGGTGCTTTGCTGTGTCGTCAACGTACCCAGCTGCGGCTGCTGTCCCTCAGGCCCCTCGGTGACATTCCCATCGGTGTTAACCTCTGACTCGGGCATCTCATCTCCATTCTCAGTACCCTCCTCCAGGACGCACCACTGCGTTATTACCGTACTCAGGTGCAGCTGCTCTCCCTCTGGGCTCTCAGCGCTGCTCCCGTTGGTTCCACCGTCTGTTTGTGGCTGGTCTCCCTCTGGGTTTTCAGCACCACTCTCGTCGGCCATACTCCCTAACACGGATGCCACTTCACTGCTGTCGGCACCCATGGTACAAGTGTCCCGCTGCATCATCTCCACGTCCTGTGGTTGTTGCTCTTCCCGGGGTTCTTCAGCCCTCATGGTCTCACTCTCCTGTTGGGTATCTTCCATAAGCAGCTACTCACCTAGCATGCAAACCTCCGCTCTCAGCGGGAAATTGCACGCAGTCGGCCCCTCGCTAGATTTAGCCGGTATCTCGCGTATGGCTCCAGTCTCCCAGTGCTCCAGCAATTCCAGCACTTGTTCCAGCAATGACGGGCTCCCTAGCAAACAACGGCATCCTAGTCAGCCAAATATCATTGGTCCCATGGCTCAGCTTAGCTGTCACCATGCCGTCCTTATCCTCTCCCAGGTCACACTTCCTAGCCAGATTTTGAAGCCTTGATAAAAACAACTTATGGGACTGACCCGTCTGCTGTTTGAGGCCATAAAACTTGACCCTGTTCTTGGAGCGAGTGTAGGAGTCTCCGCACGCGTTACACTTTTTTTTTTTTTTAATAATTCCAATTTTCCTCGTCACCAAATGTTACATCTAGAAATAAGGGAGTCGGAGGCGAGACTCATGCATCATAGAACTCTCCTTTATTACACTGAACATGGGTTTATATACAAAGGGGTTGTGCCAACCTCACGCCACCCTAGGGGGCGGGCACTGCTCCACATACGCACACACACAAACATCCAACAGAACCACTTCCATTGTTTTCGGTTCGCCCCACTTCAACCGTTGTGGTCCTTGATGGCCCAGTAATCACACTTCAATTTTTTTAACTTAGCTTGACATTGCTTAACAGCCCGGGTGTATCCGCGGGTGGACAACTGCTCCGCAGCC
Source organism: Pholidichthys leucotaenia (assembly GCA_020510985.1). NCBI lineage: Eukaryota > Metazoa > Chordata > Actinopteri > Cichliformes > Pholidichthyidae > Pholidichthys > Pholidichthys leucotaenia. Next base: position 171,326,179 of record CM035837.1, read on the forward strand.
TCATGAAAAATCTTTCCGTTGCGGTGTGCTCCGTCTAACTCCCTCTGGATCCTATCGTCACCCACAATGCTGAGAAAAGTGTGCACCTCCACGTGGGACCACAGTGCAGAAGTAGAAGTTTTGTGAAGCTGAAGCCGAAGCCATCTCTACCGTTTGCAGTGAAGAGTTTTAAAAATGGCATCTGCAGAACAACGGCACTTAGCGTTACGCCCACTCTCGTGATGTTACGCCTGGACCAATCAGTGGCCTGCAGTGTTTTTACGTCACATTTTGGTGTTGCAACAGTATGGTTGGAACCCCAATCCAGCGGGTCCAAAAAATCGGAACTGTTAGTCTCTAATGGAAAAGCCTACAATGTGCACCGTACTGAACTGACACTAGCGGAAAAGGGGCAAAAGTTCACCATACCACCGCATACAATCCACAGGCTAATGGTTTGTGCAAGAAGTTCCACAGGTCGCTTAAAGCCGCATTTAGAGCCTTGTTGACCAATGCGAATTGGATCGACCGCCTCCCTTGGGTCCTACTTGGGCTATGCTCTGCGCCCAAGGAGGCTTTTGCAGCTTCCCCAGCTGAGCTCATTTTTGGTCAACTGTTGCGGATCCTGGGTGAATTTTTGCTGGAAGGTCTTGCGGCCGGTACCAACACGTCCGCGCACTTTTTTTTCCTAGGGTCGAGTCAGTTAGCATGCCTGGGCCGGTGCACCATTGTTTTCCCCCGCACTTTTGTTCTGAAGTGTTTGGAGCATGCCAAGTTTGTTTTCGTCACACACGATGCCCACAGGACTCCGCTGCATCCATTTTACGATGGCCCTTTCAGGGTTTTGGAAATGGGTGCAAAATGCTTTGTGTTGGATTTTGGGGGGTGAGGGGAAACCGTCTGCATAGATAGACTTAAGCCAGCTCACGTGTTGGCAGACAAACAGGTGGTGCTGGTCCAGGCTCCCTGGCATGGACGCCCACCTGCGGTGGGTTCAAAAGTAGTTGTTTTTTTTTCCCAATAGAGGACTTTTTGCAAAGTCCGGAGACTGAGTTGTTTCCCTCCCTGCTTCGACCTAGAGACCCCTCAGTTGGCCCAGCTGCTCCACGTTACAGCCATTATGGGCGATTGCTGAAGCCCAAGGTGCTGGACTGATAAGGCCCCTTCTGTGTATTCGGTGGGCGGGCTGTGTGGTGGACCACTAGGAGGCTCTACTCACACCCAGTGACTTTGGGAGAAGGGTGGAGAGACGGGGAACATTTGTGTGTGCAATGGCGCAAAGTGTCATTCATGTTTTGGCTGGAGTTGAATAAAGTTCTGAACTGGCAGATCTCGTGTCTCGTCACTTCATTCCTCCACAATGTTGTAATTTACGGAGATGCATTAATATTTAGAATGAGGGCTGATATTACCACGACAAAAAGAGGGATAACAAAAGAGTAAGCCACTCCTGTAATTCACTAATTTACTGCACTTAACACGTTAGCCAGCATAACTGAAACAGCTTAGCCATCAGCAACCATGGTCCAAGGGAGCTTATAAGCTTATAATTATTATCCAACAGGTAAAACAACATAAACAGCACCTACTAACAGTTTAATCAGTTTTCTAAAACTGACATAGTCGCTTAATGAAAATAAGAAAAGCTAAACTTTACTTGCTAAAACTTGCTAACCTTACCGGTGCAGTGTTTAAAAAGGGCCCCACTTCAATCATTCATCACAGGGACAGAGTGCAGCGGAAGCCTGCTAACAGGCGACTGAGCCGGGGGACAGAGCAGAGGGAGGAGGGGGAGACAGATGGGTGTGTCACTGTAGTGCTGCTGTGATGTGACAACTCTGCTTTACAGTCTGTATTTAACTTGTTTCGTTTATTTTCTGTAAAATGTTCCCATGCTTTCAAAAGTTTTAGCCTTTTCTTCTCCCTGATTTTCTCTCTTCTGTGTCGCCATGATGCGCTCAGACATGAATTCACGTCTGTTTGCATGTTTACATTGAGTTAACATGTAATCGTGCCGCCCAAAATATTTGAGCATTTGCGGTTTGTCTGAACGCACCTTTAGGGAATTTAGAGACATGCAGGCAAACAAGCCATTCTGAGTAGGGCTGCAAAAGATGATACACAATGATGCTGCAATAATTAAATATTTAAAGACAATTTGACCAAACTGTTACAGACATTTAAGGTCTGTGGGAGCTGTCAGCATGTGGCAGAAGTGCAGTGAATGGGACTTTTAAAAATGCAGAGAACAAAGGAAAAAATGTCAGCTGTGTTTATGTTTTGCTCTTTTAGCACCTGTGTCTGTTCTGATTCAATTTTTATTCCTACTATCAGGAATGCCCAAGCAGATAACAAAGGATGGGTTTGAAATATCTTTTGCAACCAACCATCTGGGACCATTTCTTCTTACCAACCTGCTGCTGGGTAAGATTTTGTTGCCTCCCCCTTCAAGTTCTGGCTTGTAGATATACAAGGAGTTTTACACAGCTGCACCTAACCTAAACTTTTCTGGTTCTCCCATTCTCATCTTTTTTTTTTTTTTACCCCAGACCTAATGAAGCTTTCAAGTCCAGCCCGTATTGTCACCGTCAGCTCAGTGTACCATAAGAAGGGTGTGGTGGATTTTGATCACTTCAAAGGAGAGAACCTGGTCTATAGCATGGATCAAGGATACAAAGTGTACAATCACACCAAGCTACACAATATCATCTGTACCAATGAGCTGGCACGCAGGCTAAAGGAGACAGGTGAGACAATAAAGATATGAATATAGCATTCGTACACACTGCTGACAATGTTACAGAACAAGAAATGATGCACACAGAATGATTTTTTTTTTTAAATGTTTCCAATGAGATTCCAGCAAAGTAGGTTGACAGCCAGTGCTCTAAGAAGGAAATTTCACAATTTATAAATCTCTATTTTCTTTAAAGTGGTATTCCTTCACTTTAAACTGGAAATTAGGATCAAATTAATGTAGTTTGTGCTCATACCACACTGTTTTTTTTTCTACAAATTCAAAGCATTTAGATCACATCACCCCTTGACAATAAACTTACAGTTCTTCGAATGAGTACTTGTAGCCGGCTCCAAATGCACCATAGAGCTCTGTAAAAATGCCTACCTTAAGATTAAAAAAAAAACAAGTGGACCTACTACTACAGACTACATGTGCGTCTAATAGGCTGAAAAACTAAATCAAGGCTTCAAAATATTTCACAAACTGATGAGTGAGATCAAGGAGGCTTTCTCTGTTTTTATATTAGTAGCAGCTAATATAGCCTCAAGCTGACTGGTTCTCAAAGAGGGTGTTACAGTTGTTTGACTGCATATTGTCAGATGAGTAAAATCAGTGTTAATTCACCTAAAGATCATCATAAATGAAAAACATGGCCAAGGAGGTTATATTTTGTCCACGTTGGTTTGGATTCTACAATATGATAAACACATTTCATCCACACCAGCCTCGCAGCAGTACACCCAAACCATCATAGATACTTAAATGTCAGACAGGTATGAGAACCTGACTTCGTGACTGTTGACAAGTCCTACATGCACACAGCAGTTAATAATTTTCTATAAAGACAACCAATTCAGGAGCTAAGTTCTTCTCAATATACTATCATCAGCAAGAATTTCCAAAATGATATTGACGCTGATAACTTTTTCTATATCAAAAACAGCTGTCTTTATTATACAGAAGCTCAATTCAACAGCACCATCAAGACGGACAACAACACATTACACACACACACATTACACACACACACACACACAACACATTACATTAATTCACTTTAACAGCAGACACTTATATGCCAATGTTAACAGCATTAAAGACTACCTCAGTCAGTTATCAGCCTTTTAATAAAATGGCAGTTTCTGAAACTTGGTTTAAGAGAGATAAAGAAGTGGACTTTGGTTTGGATGGTTATGAACTGTTATATGTGAATAGGAAAAACAAGATTGCCATAAATCGCCCTTTTGAAGGGCAGAATTTGAGGACACCAAATGCCCACTGTGTTGCCAAAGTTTATTAAAGAAAACACAAAGATATACAGAAACCCAAGACTAATGAACAAGGGCAGGTACAAGCCTAAGCAGCCTGGGGGCTGAGGCGATAGAATGCCAGAGAATATGGGGAGCACCTGCAGAATAACAGGACAAAAGAGACTTACTTTTGCAGCTAGAGAGACAGACAGGGAATGCCCGTCTGGACGATCAGAAGGTCGCTGGGAGGAATGAATTAAGCAAGCAAACTTAAATAGGTAGATGGCGGGGGGGGGGGGGGGAACCAAATGTGGCTCATGTGTGGGTACATGAGTGAGGGAATAATCAGAAACCACTGACAGGTGTGATAGTCTGCAACAGAACTGACACCCGGAAGTAGCACTGACAGCTGTCACACCGAGAGAAACAAAGCAACAGATGACTACAGAGCACAGGAAACAAACAGGTTACTCATTATAATCCTAAACAAAAATACATCATAAGAAATGATAACCACCAAGAGAAAAACAAGATACAAAACCCAAAAAGTACTCATAGCACAATACTGATGGCCGCAGAGGATACAAAGGGAAAACTGAGGATAAGGGCAAATATAAACAGGAAAATAAATACAATATAATACAGAAAATGACTTAACGGCTGAGCATGGCTCCCCACCCGTGCTCCCCACCCGTGCTCAGTATCATGACAGAGCCCCTCCCTCAAGGGGTGGAACCCAGATACCCCAACGAAACATCAAAAAAGAGATTCCCCCACACGCACACCCCAACAGGAAGAGAAAAAATAACCCACCCCGGGAGGGAGGAGGAGGAGCCCAGGTAAGGAGGGACCAAAGCAAGAATAAAAAACCTCATGACCCACAACACTGAACAGCAGGTGGTAGCAGAATACCGACAGTATTAGGTGCAAAAATGATACAGTTCAGGTAGTCTCCCAGAGTCCCAGAATCCCCCGATCACCATGTGGAACAAATCGGGTGGTCTCCCAGAGTTCCAGAGCCACCTAAATAGGCGGAATAGCCCATTGGGTGGTCTCCCAGCATCCCTGGCCCAACAGACCATCAGGCATGACACGCCCCCTCCCGGAGGCGGCAGTTAGAACCTGTACCTCCCGTAGACCGCGGTGTAGATGGAGTGAGTTAGAGGTTGCGGGAAGCTGACACCCGATGGGGAAGGTGGCCGATCAGCGAAGAAACCAGGCAAAAGGATAGCTAACCAGCAAAGAGACCTGATGAAAAGAACAACTGTCCAGCAGAGAAGCCAGGCCAAGAGTTACTAGCCAGGGTGGCTGACCAGCGCGGAGAACAGATGAGATAAGCTGCTCAGTGGAGGCCTTGGGCGATGGCAGGGAACTCAGTGACCTCAGGAGACAGGGAACCATCAGCACCCTCGGACAGAGGTGGAGGACCCACGACGACTTCGGGCAGAGGCAGAGGACCCAGGCAACCTCAGGAGAAGAATCAGACAGAGAGGACACAGACACCGAGTCAGTCACTGGCAGCAGTGGAGCCCAGCAAGGAAAACTTAGGTGCAGCTGGCAGCTGCACTTGGTCCTCCCTACCAAGAGCCAAGCAAGATCTCTCTAGGACAGCTAAAGTGAAGATAAAAAAGAGAACTTGCTCGAGCTCCACCGCCCTCCAGGACTCTGGCAAATTAAGCTGGGACGTCTTGGACCCGGTAATCTGAAACAACACCGGCACAGCCACCTCAGACGGGAAGGAAGAGGAAAAACACTGAATTACCAGCAGCAGTGGAGCCCGATGAGGAGCTCTCAGGTCTCAGGAGAAGAGGACATCTGCAACTGATTCTCCCCACCATGAGCCAGACAAGAATTCTATAGGTCTGCAGGTGTTGAAACAGAACAGAGTACTTGGCTGGACTTGAGCTCCACCGCCGTCCAGGACTCTGGCGACTCTGCTACGGCAACCCTGGTAGCAGGCATGATGGTTGATACAACCAAAGGACCTCCAGGAATGGTGACCGACGCTGGTGGAATACTTACATGGTTGCTGACGCTGGAGGTAGCCTCACAGACAGCGCTGGTGCTCATGCCGCTTAACCCAGGGGATATTCATCTGTCGGCTCAGGATTCAGAGCACAGGTGATGCTCTCCTCCCGTCCAGAACACGGATGCAGGGCTGGAGCTGGAATTTCCAGGGCTGCAGGCTCCTCCATCCTCCGACAGCTCCTTCTGTTCGAGTACCCCACGACATGACCCCAGCAACTGCAAAAAGGCTGAAAGCAGCAGACCCTCCCAATCATACCGATATACCCCCTATGAAAAGAAAATGGGGAATCCTGCTTCAAGTGGCCCAAGAATACAAAAAATATCACAGGGAGGTCAGCAAGGATCACGAAATTATCAGAAGGCCCACACTCCTGTGGTCAGGAAAGACGGGAGCAGACATGGCTGGTGAATCATAGGACTGAATACAAAACAATATTGAAAGCATATGCCACAAAATGTAATATCCTGTGTAATCAGTAAAGCAAATGTATGCTCATTGATTAAGATGTATGTAATCAACAGAAATAATGAATGTAATCAAACTGTGTGATCATATATACATTTTAACTGCACAAAGGAAGGTTTATGGGGGGTCAGATTGTGAAATGTTGGTAAGGCCTATTGACTGGAAAGCATGTGATAATGAGGAAGTGAAAGTTGGTTGGAACAGTAAGTTGAGGTATTTTGGTGATGGAAAATGATGAGATAAGCAAAGCCAGACAGCCATGAGCTGGGTGCATGAGCAGCACATGGCTTTACTGGAATTGGGGGGGTAAAAAATGTGCAGAATGAGGTAATTGTTATATAAAAGTTAACATTAAGCCAATCACAGGAGCCAAGAAACCTATGGTGAGATTGCGGGCCAATCACAACTGAGTGTTAGAAAGGTATAAAAACTTAGTCCAAAAGCCCCAAAATGTTCATTTTCGGCAGTCTCCAAGATCCCCAGCAACCCACAGCAGGAGATTGAAGATGGGGAGACCGCTACAGGAAAATGGATCAACTACCATCTCATCTCTTCAATTTTTAACAACTATAAATCTTCTGCAGCAAGAAGGGAGAAAATAGCACTTGGGCGAACAGAAGAAGGAAGTGGAGTCACCGCAGTTGGTGGCTCTCCCAACATACTGCATTACATCATGGGTCCCCGCAGAGGAGAGAGAGGGAGCCGGGGCTGCAATATTTCTCCGGCTTGAGGTCTCCACTTCAAGGGCTCTTCTCGCCTTCCTCTTCCCAGCAGACGGCTTCACAGACCACGGGTCCAGCTGATGGAAGAACAGAAGACGGAGCCTCAAGAGTCAGCTATCCTGCCTCGCCCTCTTCCCTTTTTTCCCGAGAAAAGGGAGCATCGACGGAGAAGACCAACAATTAATCATCCTTTTTCCCCAGTCTCACCAGCAAGGCTTTTTAGACATTTATCCACAAATTAATTAGATGTTTTTACCAGGTTTTATGATTCAAAGGGTTTCTTTTATCTTGGACTCTTTCAGATTTTTTATATTTTTGATTGATTTTACATTTTGATTTTCTGGACTGATTGGTGATTTTTGAATTTTTATGTTTTTGAATCTCTTGATTTTTGATCAAATGACTGATTTTACAGCTATCAACTTTTTGAATCAAGGTTTTTCAATCAGTTTTTTGGTTTGATTTTTAATTTTCATCATTTTTTTTTGTAACTTTGATTTTTATTCATTTTTCATCATACATATTACATTCAGATCACAGTCTCTATATTTAAAAAAAAGGAGCTAGAGGAAGAAAAAAAAAAGAAAAAGGGGGGGACAAATGTTGGAGCATCAAGTTTTTAGTTTCCATCTCTTAATTCTTCTGGTTTTTCAGTGTCTTTGGTTATTCTTTCAATTTCTGTCTCGTTGTTGCACTTTATAGTGTGTCCATTTCCACCATTTTTTTTTCATATTGTCCTTCTTGCATTCTTTGTCGATATGTTAGTTTTTCCATTAAACGTATATCCTCAACAATGTCAGTCCATTGCTCTTGGTCAGGAAGAACTTCTGATCGCCATTTTCTTGTGATTGTTTTTTTACATGCAATCAGCAATATTTTAACTAGATATCTGTCCTCAGCCTGTATTACATTGTCTCTTTTAAGATCACATAAATACATCAAGTTACAGTTCATTGGTATATTATATCCTAATATCCTCTGTATTGTCACATGTATAGATTTCCAGAATGATGAGATTTTGCAGCATTTCCAAAACATATGTGAGTGGTCTGCATTTTGAGCCCCACAGCCCCTCCAGCATATAATTGGGTATTTGTATATTTTCTTTGAATCTGTGGTGTAATGAAATAGCGAATCAGGTTTTTCCATCCAAATTCCCTCCATGTCCTTGAACTTGTTGATGTGTGTTGTGTTTTCCATATTTCTTGCCAGTTTTCTTCTGTTATGTTTAAATTTAGCACTTTCTCCCATTTCTCCTTTATATAGTTACTTGAATGTTTGTTTGCCGTAAGTTTCTGATATAGCTTTGAAATAATTCTTATTTTATTTCCTGCATACGAGCTTAAAATGAATTGTATAATCTCGCTCACATCTGTGTGGAGGTTATGCCTAATCTTCCTCATATAATAATCTCTCATCTGCAGATATCTAAAGAATTCAGATTTTTCTAGTTAAACTTTTCTTCTCATGTTTACAAAACTCCCGAAATCTTTTTTTCCGATATTGCCCCATGCTGTGATTCCCTTGTTCACCAGATTTTTGTATCCCCTATCTTGCTTTGCCGGTTCAAACTGACTGTCAAATGCTACCCATTTCAATAGCTTTATGTCCTCCTTTATATTATACTTTTGTACTATTTTATACCACAGTTCCAAAGTAAATTTAGTGATTGGGTCTATTTGTTTGATTTGCTTATATGCATCCTTATCTCCTATTATGCTTTGTACTGGGAGTCCCTCAATTTCCTTTTCCATTTCTTTCCATTTTGCCTCATATCCTCCGTCGCACCAACATATGATATATCTTATTTGTGCTGAGTAGTAATATTCCTTTAGACTCGGTAGACCCATGCTGTCATGGCGGCCTCTGGGCCGTCATTGGCATCATTAACTCCAGCTGCGCACAGATCCACAGGTGTTAATCAGCAGCTGTTAAAAGCCAGCGTTGCTGACAGCCCGGCACGGAGTCGTCTGTCCTCCTCGTCTGAGAAAGAACCAGAACTCCGTTCTCTGGCCTCGTCAAGGTATTCTCTTGTCTCGTCAGAATCTGTCTCGTCAAGACTTGTCTTGTCAAAAACTGCCTCGTCAGAAACTGTCTTGTCAGAAGCTGTCTCGTCTCAAGCTGTCTCGTCAGAAGCTGTCTCGTCAGGAACTGTCTCGTCAGGAACTGCCTCATCAGAATCTTCTCTGGTCTCGTCTAGAACGTCTCTCGCCTCGTCAAGGACTTCAGTTCAAAGTCAAGCACGTAAGAGAGCTGTTTGCTACTCTACTCCTAACCTCTACCCCTGTGCACAGGTGGACTCCCTTGGCGGCGGACCTGCGTCCCCAGCTGACGGGGTTACGCCAACTCGCACACGTAGCGGTTCGCTACCACCATGACTACCAGTACGTCTGGCTCCACAAATTCCGGAATTGTTACTGTATCAGTTACAGGAGTACTGGCCACCGTTACCGGTGGAGTTTGTGTCATCGTCATCTGTTGTGTCATCGTCACCACACTCTGTGGAATCACTCACCTCGTCATCGTCTGGATTGTCATGGTCACATCGCTCTGTGGAATCACTCGCCTTGTCATCGTCTGGATTATCATCGTCACCACGTTCTGTGGAATCACTCGTCTTGTCATCAGCTGGTTTGTCATCGCCCCGGTCTGTGGTGTCACAGCCAGAGTCACTGGAAGACCTGTCCTCGTCTCAGTCACAGGTGGAAGCCCCAGCTCGTTCCCGGATGCCTTCACCTCCACGTTGCACGGCCGCTGGTTCTCAGCAGGACGTAACCTGTGCTTCTCCCAAGTAAGCCTCACTACTGATAGCTTGTCATTAGCGTGGGACAAACGTAATTGTCTGTACTTATATGTTCCAGGGTTGCCGGGTCTCTGTCCAGAGTGCTCAGTTCCAGTGACCAGGATACTATCCACGCGCTCACACTTGCACTACACACCCTTTCACTCTAATAAAGATTATTGTTCACTAATTTGCCCGTGTCAGTGTCTGTCTCCTGGGTCCCGAAACATGTCACATGCCTCCTTTCTCTTTTGGTAATTGGAGAGTTTTATATTTCACTCTTGGCTTTTTACCTCCCCAAACAAATCTTGATATCATCCTGTCCCACTTTGAGAACTGGGCACCAGGAATCTCTGTTGGTACAGCCTGGAAGAGGTAAAGCAGTCTAGGTTGTCTTAATTTTTGAATTCAGATCCATATTTATGATTGACTATCTATCAATATCTTTTTTTATTTCTTGTTCTAACCTATCATAGTTTGCTTTATAGATTTTGCTTAAATCTTTAGGTATGTTCACTCCAAGGTATTTTATTTCTTTTTGTTTCCAGTTTAGTTTGATCTTATCAGTTATCTGGTTTAAAGGGTTATAGTGGAATGTCAGTATTTGTGTTTTTGTTATGTTTATCTTGTATCCTGATAATTTTCCAAAATTTTCTATCAAGTCCATCATTTCCATTATTGATTCATCTGGTTGTTCAAGGTAAACTATAATATCGTCTGCAGATAGCCCAATCTTGTGTTCCGCTCCCTTTATTGTTACACCTTTTAATTTCTTGTTTTGTCGCATCACTTGAGCCAGTGGCTCTATGAACAGAGCAAACAAGGTGGGCGATAGGCAGCATCCCTGCCTAGTTGATCTTTGTATATTTACTTTGTCTGTTAAGCTACCGTTTATCTTGATTCTTGCCACAGGTTTTTGATACAGTGTCTTTATGCATTGCACTGACTTTTCGTTAAATCCAAAGCGTTCCAGCACATTATATAGGAACATCCAATTAACCCTATCAAATGCTTTTTCTGCGTCTAAACTCATTATTACTGCGCTTTTCTTTTCTTTATGTATTTGATTAATTATGTGTAATGTTCTCCTGATATTGTCATGCGTCCCTCTATGAAACCAGTTTGATCATCCTCTATCAATTCCGTCAAGAATGTCTTTATTCGTTTACAGATAATTGTTGTATATATTTTATAATCCACATTTAATAAAGAGATTGGCCTATAGTTTCCGCATTGTTCCCTATCTTTCCCTGGCTTTAAAATAACTGAAATAATGGCTTCGTTCCATGATGGAGGTATTTTGTTGTTGTTTAATGTCCAATTAAATGACTTTAGGAGCTGTGGCGTGAGTTCTTCTATAAACAGTTTATAAAACTCAGATGGGTATCCATCACTACCTGGTGATTTACCGTTTTTAAGTGACTTAATCACATCTTTAATCTCTTGTGTTGTTATTTCTGCTGTTAGCTTTTCATTTTGTTGGTTTCCTATTGATGGTAAGTCCAATGTGCATAGAAATTTTTTAATATCCTTAACATTTGTCTCTTCAGGTTGCGAGTATAGTTCTTGATAGAATTTATGGAATATTTCTTCGATGTTTTCTGGGGTAACTGTGGTTTTATTTGTGATGGTGTGGCACATATGTTGGGTACATATTTTCCACAAATGTATTGCTGTATGTTTATTGTGTGCTTCACGTCTCGAGGGACAAAAGGACTGAGTCTGCAGGAGATATCGAGAAGGTGTGAGATTTGGCCTTTGTCTCAGAGAGATGCCCTGGAGGGATTTCCGGACCATCGAAGGCTAAGGGACAATGGTGGAAGATCAAAAGGGTTACAGTGTGACTGGGATTAAGTACCATGTGACTGTATGTTTGCTTAGACACCATGTGACTTGAGTTTCGATGTTCTGGAGTATAAAAGAGTGATGTGATATTGATCTGTTTCTTTTCTTGCTTGGAGATTGTTAGAGTATGTGTTCTGTTAATAATTCAATTCAATTCAATTCAACTTTATTTATATAGCGCCATTTCACAACAACAGTCATCTCATAGCACTATCAACTGTAGGGGGAACCCCCACAGTTGCAGAAAGACCCCAGCAATCAGGCGATCCCCTGTGAGCAAGCACTTGGCGACGGTGGAGAGGAAAAACTCCCTTTTAACAGGAAGAAACCTCCAGCAGAACCAGGCTCAGGGAGGGGCAGTCATCTGCTGCGACTGGCTGGGGGGTGAGGGGATAGAGAAGAAGAAAAGAACAGACATATAGAGAGCAAACAGCACGATGGGGACTCAATCTATGGGAGAGAACAAACAAATGTTAATGACCAGCAAAAAAAAATATTTCATTGAGAGTGAGAAAAGGAGTGAGGCCCAGTGCATTACTGGAGGTCCCCCGGCTGACTAAACCTATTAGCAGCATAACTAAGGGAGGGTTCAGAAACACATGATCCCTCCCTAATTGTAGGCTATATCAAAAAGGTAGGTTTTAGCCCTATTCTTAAAAACAGAGATCGAGTCTGACTCCCGAATCCAGATTGGCAGCTGATTCCACAGGAGAGGAGCTTGATAACTGAAGGCTCTGCCTCCCATTGTACTTTTGGAGATTCTAGGTATTACAAGTAATCCTGCATTTTGGGAGCGTAGTGCTCTGTTAGGATAATACGGTAGTATCAGATCTTTTAAATAAAAAGGAGCCTGATTGTTTAGAGCTTTGTAAGTAAGAAGAAGGATTTTAAACTTAATTCTAAACTCTATGGGAAGCCAATGAAGGGAGGCCAGAACCGGAGAGATATGATCTCTCTTTCTATTACCTGTTAAAACTCTTGCTGCAGCATTTTGGATCAGCTGAAGACTTTTTAAAGATGTTTTAGGACAGCCTGATAATTAAAGAATTACAATAATCTAATCTCGAGCTAACAAAAGCGTGGATCAGTTTCTCGGCATCACTCTGAGACAAGATGCTCCTAATCTTGGCAATATTACGCAAATGGTAGAAGGCAGTCTTAGAAACAAATTTAATATGTGAATTGAAGGACAAATCCTGATCAAAAATAACTCCCAAGGTTCCTCACAGAGCTATTAAGAGAAAGAGTAACCGCATCCAAACTGAAAGTTTGATTTGGAAAGGAATTTCTAAGGTTTTTTGGACCAACAAGAATGACTTCAGTCTTATCTGAATTTAATAGCAGGAAATTACAAGTCATCCAAGCTTTGATTTCCTTAAGACAGGCTTCTAACTTGGCTAATTGATTACTATCATCTGGCTTCATTGACAGGTATAATTGTGTGTCATCAGCATAACAATGAAAATGTATACAGTGCTTTCTAATAATATTGCCTAACGGAAGCATATATAAACTAAAAAGAGTAGGGCCTAGCACAGATCCCTGTGGAACTCCATGACTGAGCTTTGAGTTGAAAGAAAACTCATTATTTACATGAACAAACTGGAACCTATCAGATAAATAAGATCTAAACCACTGCAACGAAGTTCCATTAAGTCCAACATAGTGTTCTAATCTATCAAGTAGAATATTATGATCGATAGTATCAAAAGCTGCACTAAGGTCTAAAAGGACAAGTACAGAAACTAGTCCATTATCAGATGCAATGAGGAGGTCGTTAGTGACCTTCGCTAAGGCTGTTTCAGTACTATGATGGATTCTAAACCCAGACTGAAACTCTTCAAGTAAACCATTTCCCTGCAGGTAGTCAAATAATTGCGTAGCAACAACTCTTTCTAAGATTTTTGAAATGAAAGGGAGATTAGAGATTGGTCTATAGTTAGCTAAAGCTCCTGGATCTAGCGTTGGCTTTTTGAGTAAGGGTTTAATTACAGCCGTTTTAAAAGCCTGCGGTACATGGCCTAAAGTTAATGAAGAATTGATTATATGAAGAATAAGGCTACCAATAAGTGGGAAGACTTCTTTAAATAACCTGGTAGGAACAGGGTCTAAAAGACAAGTTGAAGGTTTGGATGAGGAAACTATTTTGTCTAACTCACAAAGGTCGATTGGAGTAAACTCATCAAGACAGACATCAATAGAAGGAGTTGTAGTAGTTACAGTATTTAAGTTAACTGTGGGAAGAATCTGATTGATTTTATCTCTGATGGATGAAATTTTATTATTGAAAAAGTTCATAAAGTCCTGACTAGTAAGCTCTAAGGGAATGCTAGGATTGACAGAGTCCTGACTCTTTGTCAACCTGGCTACAGTACTGAAAAGAAACCTGGGATTATTCTTGTTCTCTTCTATTAATGCAGAGTAATAACTCGTTCTAGCTTTTCTAAGAGATTTTTTATAAATTAAAAGATGATTTCTCCAAGCTAAATAGATTTCATCTAAATTAGTGGAGCGCCATTTTCTTTCTAATTGACGAGTCTTCTGTTTTAAGCTACGAGTTTCTGTGTTGAACCAAGGAGTTAGAAATCTCTGATTAGACTTTTTCTTTTTTAAGGGGGCCACCAAGTCTAGAGTCTGATGCAGAGAAGCTGAAACACTATCCACCATGTTATCAATTACAGAAGGAGCAAGCTGTCTATAGCTTATTTCCGTTGTGTTGACACATGGCATAGAGGAAACAATCTGCATAAATTTGGTAACAGCATCATCTGAGAGGCATCTACTGTAATAATATTTTTCTTTAGGAGCCAAATAGGCAGAAATAGTAAAATCAAAGGTTAACAGACAATGGTCTGACAGTACAGGGTTATGAGGAGACACTACAAGATTTTCTATTTCTATGCCATATGTCAGAACAAGGTCCAATGTATGGTGGAGGTAATGAGTAGAATTTCCTACTTTCTGAGAAAACCCAATCGAGTCTAATATTGAATTAAATGCCACATTAAGGCAGTCACTATCTACATCCACATGTATATTAAAGTCCCCTACTATAATTATTCTCAGATTTCAGCACTAAATCAGCTAAGAAATCAGCAAATTCGGATAAAAATTCTGAGTAGGTTGATGGGGGACGATAAACTATGGCAAATAAAATTGTGTTTAACCTAAAATTGCTTAAGTGCCCAATACTGAGGACCAGGCCCTCAAAGGAATTATAACATGTTTTTTGCTTTACATTAACTAGTAATTTGGAATGGTAAATTGTTGCTACTCCTCCTCCACGACCAGAACTTCTGGGATTTTGACAGTTTAAATAACCAGAGGGAGTTGATTCATTTAAACCAACATAATCCTCTTGCCCTAACCAAGTCTCTGTAAGGGAAATTAAATCAATCTGATGATCAATTAACAGATCATGGACTAACAGAGACTTGGGAGTTAGAGACCTAATATTTAATAAACCACATTTAATTTTTAAATTATGAGGAGGAACAGAGGCCAAATCATTCAATTTAAGATAAGATAAGATAAGATAAGCCTTTATTAGTCCCACAACGGGGAAATTCCAGGATTGCAACAGCACAGGGATAGCAACACTCAGAGCAACAATCAGAAGGCAAGAAAAAAACAAGCAAGCAAGAGCAGCTAATATACATATGTACGTATTACTATAAAATATATATATACACACACACACAGACACACAGTGCAGAGCATTGTAGCTGGATGGAATAAATATATGAATATATGAACACACAGTGCAGAGCATTGTAGCTAGATGGAATAAATATGTAAATATATAAACACCCACAGTACGGAGCATTGCAGCTAGGTGGAATAAATATGCAAGTATATAAACACACACAGTGCGGAGCAATGTAGCTAGATGGAATAATATGTAGATATATAAATATATAAACACACCCAGTGCTGAGCATTGTAGCTAGATGGAATAAATATGTAAATATATAAACACACACAGTGCAGAGCATTGTTGCTAGATGGAATGAAACAGCATAACCGTCTACTTAGTTATCCTACATGGTATGATTATGTGCCCATACATATTCTCACCCTCCATAGCGACCGGTATGTTCCTAGTTGTATGCCGGAGGGGACCATTGTGTAAGTCTATTGCATCTTTTGCATTCAAAAAACTATTAGTTTGTTACGTCTTTTTGCTATCTCTGCGAGCAGCCCTGCTTAGGTTGTACAGTCTGACAGCCGTTGGTAGGAAGGACCTACGAAACCTCTCGGTTGTGCACCTGGGATGATGTAGTCTGCTGCTAAATGAGCTCCTCAGTGCATTCAGTATGTCCTGCATAGGGTGGAACTCGGACTCCAGCAGAGATGACAGTTTAGCCACCGTCCTTCTCTCTCCTATCTCCTCCATCGGATCAAGGCGCTGCCCCAGGACAGAGCTAGCTTTCTTAATCAGTTTGTTCAGTCTCTTCCTATCGGCTGCAGTAATGCCACTGCCCCAGCAGACCACTCCAAAAGTGATGGCTGATGCCACCACCGTGTCATAGAATGACTTCAGCAGCGCCCCTTGTACACCAAAAGACCTGAGTCTCCTCAGCAGGAACAGCCTGCGCTGTCCCTTCTTGTAGAGTGCATCAGTATTGTGTGACCAGTCTAGTTTATTGTTCAGATGAATACCCAGGTACTTATAGGATGTCACCATCTCGATGTCTGTTCCCTGTATATTTACTGGTACTGTGAGGGGCTGCCCATGCCTGCGGCAGTCCACCACCAGCTCCTTAGTTTTCCTCGCGTTGATCTGGAGGCAGTTCCGATGGCACCAGTCCACGAAGTCCTGGATAAGCCCTCTGTACTCAGCTTCATCTCCATTGGAGATGAGGCCAACGATCGCAGAGTCATCAGAGAACTTCTGTAGATGGCAGTGTGTTGTGTTGTGTGAGAAGTCCGCAGTATAAAGAGTGAACAGGAAGGGAGCCAGCACCGTTCCCTGGGGGGCCCCCGTGCTACTGATGATCGTGTCGGACACACAGTCCCGGGTTCTCACAAACTGAGGCCGGTTCGTGAGGTAGTCCAGGATCCATGATGACAGGTGCTGGTCCACCCCTGCGCGCAGCAGCTTGTCCTTCAGGATCATCGGTTGGATGGTGTTGAAAGCACTGGAGAAGTCAAAGAACATGATCCTCACCATATTCCCGGGCTTCTCCAGGTGGGACAGAGAACGGTGAAGGAGGAAGATCACCGCATCCTCCACCCCAATGCCATGCTGGTAGGCGAACTGGAGTGGATCCATCGCTGGTTCCACCAGGGGGCGGAGGTGAGCAAGGAGCAGTCTCTCCAGGGTCTTCATCAAGTGGGACGTCAAGGCCACCGGTCTGTAGCTGTTCAGGTCTTTGGGGTGGGAAGTTTTTGGTACAGGTACCACACAAGATGTTTTCCACAGCTGTGGTACCCTCCCCAGTTTCAGGCTCATGTTGAAGATATACGTCACAATCCCACACAGCTGGTCTGCACAGGACTTGAGGAGCTTTGCGCTGATGCCGTCCGGTCCCGGCGCCTTCCTCGCCTTGATCTTCCTCAGCTCCGTCCTCACCTGGGTCCTGGTCAGGGTCAGGATGGGGGGCTGTGTGTTGGGAGTGGGGGGGTGTTGGTGGAGTGGGGAGTGGGCAGCAGGACTTGATTTCTTTAGAGGCAGCAGTGGTTGTTGTGCAGTCAGGGGGGAGGGCGGTTGGTCAAATCTATTGAAAAACAGATTCAGGTTGTTCGCCCACTCCCTGCCCCCTGTGGCCTGGGGGGAGGTATTCTGGAGCCCCGAGATGGTTTTGAGGTTTCTCCAGACCCCGCTGATGTCGCTCTGTTGCAGCTTGTCCTCCATCTTCTTCCTGAAGCTGTCCTTGCCTTCTCTGATCTTTCTCCTCAGCTCCCTCTGTACGGACTTCAGCATCTCCCTGTTCCCTGACCTGAAGATCCTCTTCTTCTCTCTCAGAAGTGTTTTTATCTCAGGGTTGATCCAGGGTTTGTTGTTTGAGTGACGCCGTATGGTCTTGGTGGGAACGGATTTGTCCACACAGAAGCTGAGGTAGCCCGTGAAGGTGTGAATGAGGCCATCGATGTCCTCACCATGTGGATCGCAGAGCTGCTTCCAGGCGGTGGCTTCAAAACAGCCCTTTAGGGTGTCCATTGTCTCCTCAGACCATAACTCCACAGTGTGCATGGCCGGAGGTTGTCTGTGCACTAGGGGTTTGTACACCGGCCGGAGATGAACCAAGTTGTGATCCGATCTCCCGAGTGGGGGGAGTTGTGATGAGGTGTACGCCTCCTTAGTGTTTGCGTAGAATAAATCCAGTGTTTTATTGTCTCTAGTGTGGCATGTGACATACTGGGTGAACGTGGGTAGAATGGGAGACAGTGAAACATGGTTGAAATCGCCTGAGATGAGGAGAAGAGCATCTGGGTGTTCTGTCTGCAGCCTGCTGGTTACTGAATGGATGACGTCACGTGCTGTCCCAGCGTTCGCCGTCGGATTTGCATAAACAACAATGCAGATCACGTGTGAGTGTTCTCTCGGGAGATATGTAGGCCTCATGCTAACAGCTAGCAACTCAATGTCTTTGCTGCAGTGTCGTTGTTTAACAGTGATATGTCCCGGTCTGCACCAGTTGTTGTTAACATACATTATCACTCCACCGCCCCTAGCCTTGCCACTGTCTGGTGTTCGGTCAGCTCGTATCATGTGAAAACCCTCCAGCTCAATGTTAGCATCTGCTGCTAGTTCAGTTAGCCATGTCTCAGTAAACAAAAGGAGAGAGCACTCCCGGTATGTGCTATCATAACGGGAGATAGCCGCTAGCTCATCTAACTTTCCCAGTATCGACCGTACATTTCCCATGACAGCAGATGGAAGGGAGGGTCTGTACCTTATATTTTTTGTCCTCCGCCTTACTCCAGCCCGGCAGCCGCGGCGTTTTCGCCTCAGTTCTCTCGGTATGTCGAGTTTTTCCAATGGGACCGGGTGGCGGTTGAATGCTAGCAGCTGTTCTCTGCTGTATCGTATCCTGCTATAAACAGTGGCTCCGTCCACCGGCTCAGGAGACATTTAGGACGATCTGTGTGTCCGTGATATAAGTGGGGTGAAAAAAAAAGACGGATCAAAAGAGAGAGGAAGGGAAAAAGACTCGGAATCGAGCCGCTGTTGCAAAAGGCAGCCTACTCGTGTGGCGCCGAGAGGAAAAAAAAAAAGGCTTTATTTAGAGGCTTTATTTTTAATTTGAGTTTTACCAATATTTTGCTTTATCACTTTGGGATGTTTATGCATTATATTTTTACTTACTTTGGAGGGAACAGACAACGATTCTCTGATGGGGAAGACAGGGGCTAAGCTGAGGGGTGGCGGATGAAGAGGAGCTGCAGAGAGGCGTGTAAGACTGCGACTCTGCTTCCTGGTCCCAACTCTGAGTAGTCAGGGTTTTGGAAATTTGGATAAAAAAGATGCCAGATTGTTAGATAAAAGAGAAGCACCATCCAAAGTGGGATGAATGCTGTCTCGTCTCATAAGACCAGGTTTTCCCCAAAAAGAGCTCCAATTGTCAATGTAGCCCACGTCATTTTTAGAACACCACACAGACAGCCAGCGGTTCAAGGATGACGAGCGGCTAAACATGTCATCACTGGTCAGATTGGGGAGGGGCCCAGAGAATACTACAGTGGCAGACATCGTTTTATATCGTTTTATATCGTTTAATAAAGCTGAACCTGAGAAATAACTCAGCCTCATCCTTGAGCACATCCTCTACACTGGTGACCCTAAGACGAATTATGGCCGGTGACGATTCTCCTGCACCAGACTCATCAGGAGCCAGCCAGGCTAATGCAGCTACCACAGTCCAGCTACCTGATTTCTGGCAGCATAGCCCGCGCTCCTGGTTTAACACAGTCGAGGCACAGTTCCATCTTCTGGGAATTTTGGCGGACGCCACGAAATTCTGCCATGTGGTTGCAAAGCTGGACAGCCACACAGCCCAGCGGGTAGAGAGCCTGATTAACCACCCGCCAGACGACGACAAGTATGGCGCATTGAGAGCGGGCGACGTCCTTTGCTTTTACCATCGCCGTTTCGCCGAGAGGGCACGCAATTGCATTCCACCGTGCCAGTTCAAGCGCTCGGGAAACGCCAAGACCGGGAGTCGGTAGCAGCTGCGGCTCTCGGTGAAAAGAACAAGCTGCTCTACCTGAGGGACGCGCGATCAGGGAGGCATTTCCTTGTGGACACAGGCTCCCAGCTGAGTTTCATCACACCTTCCTATGCTGACCGGCTGGCGCCTTCCAGTGGTCCCCTGGTGTCGGCAGCGAACGGCTCGGCGATTAAGACCTTCGGGGAGAAGACTCTGCTTATGTCTCTACAAGGCCGAACATTCGAGTGGACTTTCGTCATAGCGGCAGTCAGTTTCAACATGTTAGGTGCTGATTTTCTGTGCTCACATGGTTTATTGGTTGATCTTGCTAATAGACGTCTGGTTAATGCACTGTCTTTTCACTCTATTTCATGCACAGCCCGGGTGGCCCCGCCGACTGCACAGGCCAACATCACAGCTGCGGGTGGTAAGTTCCACGCACTACTCACTCAGTTCCCAGCACTCACAGTCCCAACATTTTTGGCGACAGTGGCTAGACATGGGGTGGAACATTTTATCACTACCACCGGGCCGCCCGTTTTTGCAAAAGCTCAGCGCTTGGACTCAGCTAAACTGGCCATAGCGCGCGAGGAGTTCGCCAACTTGGAAAAACTGGGCATCATTAGACGTTCTAAAAGCCCCTGGGCTTCACCGCTACACATGGTCCCAAAGGCTGATGGTTCGTGGCGACCTTGCGGTGATTTCCGCAGGTTGAATAACGCCTCAACGCACGACCGCTACCCGATTCCGCACATCCAAGATTTTTCGGTTCATTTGGTGGGGGCGCGCATTTTTTCTAAAATAGACTTGGTGCGTGGTTACCATCAGGTCCCAGTGCGCGCTCAGGATATACCCAAAACAGCGGTAATAACTCCTTTCGGGCTTTTTGAGTTTTTGCGCATGCCTTTTGGACTCAAGGGGGCCACGCAGACATTCCAGCGTATGATGGACGCAGTTCTACGCGACCTCCCTTTCGTGTTCGTCTACTTGGATGACATTTTGGTAGCCAGCACGTCCGAAGACGAACACGAAAGCCACCTCACAGAGGTTTTTCGGAGGCTGGCAGAGCACGGGTTAATAATTAACCCAGCGAAGTGCCAGTTTGGGGTGGTGCAAATTGATTTTTTGGGGCATCGCGTTTCGCCAGAAGGAGCGGTCCCTCTGCCCAGTACGCGCAATAACAGATTTTCCCCGACCTCAAACGGTCAAAGCGTTACAGGAGTTTTTGGGAATGGTTAATTTTTATAACCGTTTCCTCCCAAGCGCAGCGCAGCTCATGCAACCATTGTTTGCTGCACTAAAGAAGCAAAAACCCACAAATAAAATCAAATGGTCTCCGGAGCGGGAGCGCACATTCTCCCAAGTTAAATCAGCCCTGGCAAACGCGGTTTTGTTGGCACACCCAGTCCCAACGGCCCGCATGGTGCTCACCACTGACGCTTCCGATTTAGGGGTGGGGGCGGTCGTTGAACAGTTTGTAGCAGGGACCTGGCAGACGCTCGCGTTTTTCAGCAAAACCTTGCGCGATAGTGAGCGAAAATACAGCGCGTTCGACAGGGAGCTGTTGGCCCTACACTTGGCCATCCGCCATTTCCAGTTCTGGCTGGAAGGGCGCCGTTTCACTGCGTTTGTGGACCACAAGCCGCTAACGTTTGCTATGGCCAAGATTTCAGAACCTTGGTCGAGCCGGCAGCAAAGACAGCTGGCCGCGATATCGGAGTTCACCACTGATATCCAGCATGTCGCAGGCAAACATAATGTAGTGGCAGACTGTCTCTCGCGTGCTGTGGCGGCACCAGGCCCCGTGGGGGCAGACTCGGCAGCCGTGGCCGTGGGCCAGGGTAGCGGCGCGGAAGCGCACGTAGCCCCAGTCCGCGTAGGTTTAGATTATGCAGCCATGGCCGCGGAGCAGGTTAGCGATGCGGATGTGCGCGCGCTCCAGTCTGGACCAACAGGATTAAGGCTGGAGCACAGGGTGCAGCAAGTTGGTATGCCCCCCCTAATATGCGATGTCTCCACGGGACGGCCGCGTCCCGTGGTACCAGCTGCGTGGCGCCGCCGCGTTTTTGACTCGGTTCATTTCCTGGCGCACCCGGGGGTGCGCGCATCGATCAAGATGGTGGGGGAGAAATTTGTTTGGCCGGGGTTGCGCAAACAGGTCAAGGAATGGGCGGCAGCCTGCGTAGCGTGTCAGCGAGCCAAAATACACAAGCACACTAGAGCTCCTTTGAAGCCTTTTCACATCCCGGCTAAGCGCTTTGATCATGTGCATGTCAACTTGGTGGGCCCCCTTCCGTTGTCACAGGGGTACACACACCTTTTGACGATGGTGGACCGCACCACACGTTGGACACACCACACGTTGGCCAGAAGCGGTTCCTCTGGCATCAACCACAGTGGAGGAAGTTGCGCGCGCGTTTTTAACAGCTTGGGTTGCACGTTTTGGAGTTCCATCGGACATAACGTCCGACAGAGGTCCTCAATTTGTTTCCGAACTCTGGTCATCGATGGCCCGCAGCCTAGGGGTGAAGATCCACCGCACTACCGCGTATAACCCCCAGGCTAACGGTTTATGCGAACGTTTTCATAGGTCATTGAAAGTGGCCTTCAGAGCGTTGCTTATGGATACAAATTGGGTTGACAAACTTCCATGGGTTTTATTGGGGTTGCGTTCTGCACCTAAGGAGGATTTGCAGGCCTCTCCAGCTGAGTTAGTTTTTGCACAACCTCTCTGTTTACCCGGTGAATTTCTCCCCGACAATCCTGTGCCAAATTGCCCCCCCGCTCAGCTGTTGCAGAGCGACACAGGATCAAACACGCTTCCTGGCCCGGTTCATCACAGTTTCCCACGCGTTTTTGTGCTGAAGGCTTTAAAAAAATGCAGAGTTTGTTTTTGTTAGACATGATGCTCATCGCCCAAATTTGCGGCCACCTTATGATGGACCTTTCAGAGTGCTGGAAACAGGAGAGAAGCATTTTTTGCTAGATTTGGGAGACAGGAAGGAGTTGATTTGTATAAACAGACTCAAACCTGCTTTTGTTTTGGCGGATGAACAAGTGCAGTTGGCGAGGGCCCCCTGTCGCGGCAGACCTCAGAGAAGGCATTCTCCAGAACCCCCACAGAGATTGGCTAACAGTTCTAATCCACAGGTGCAGGAAGACACTGCAGAACCAGCAAGGCCGGCTTACAGCAGATACGGCAGGAGGTTTAGACCTAGGCAACTGGTGGATTGATATTTGATATGTGGTAATGTTTTTATGTCATGCATCTCTGATTATGTTTGTCCCATATTAGACGTTTGGGGGGGGGGTCATGTGGCACATATGTTGGGTACATATTTTCCACAAATGTATTGCTGTATGTTTATTGTGTGCTTCACGTCTCAAGGGACAAAAGGACTGAGTCTGCAGGAGATATCGAGAAGGTGTGAGATTTGGCCTTTGTGTCAGAGAGATGCCCTGGAGGGATTTCCGGACCATCGGAGGCTAAGGGACAATGGTGGAAGATCAAAAGGGTTACAGTGTGACTGGGATTAAGTACCATGTGACTGTATGTTTGCTTAGACACCATGTGACTTGAGTTTCGATGTTCCGGAGTATAAAAGAGTGATGTGATATTGATCTGTTTCTTTTCTTGCTTGGAGATTGTTAGAGTATGTGTTCTGTTAATAAAGCTGAACCTGAGAAATAACTCAGCCTCATCCTTGAGCACATCCTCTACAATGGGGTCCTTAATCTTATATACATTATTCACTGTTTGTTGTTTTCTTAACCGTTTTGCCAGCAGTTTTGTGGCCTTTGGCCCCGTTTCATAATATTTTTGTTTTAAATATCTATTTTTCCTTTCGATTTCATCTATTTGTATTTCTTTTATCTTTATTTTTTCTTCCTTAATTTCTTGATATATTTTTGGGTCATTTGTGCTTTGATGTTTACATTCTAATTCCCTCAGTCTCTCACATCTTTGTTCATATGATTCCAGTTTAGACTTTTTTGCTTTTCCTGATTCAACAATTAATTTACCTCTTAACACGGCTTTTAGCGAGTCCCATAGTATTGTTGGGTCCACTTCTCCATTATCATTCTCCTCGATATACTCATTTATGTTTACCTTTATTCTTTCTTTCATTTTCTCATCATTTAATAGTCCTACATTAAGTTTCCATGTTGTTTGTCGTTTTCTATTGTTTAAATATATTTCCATGTATATAGGATTATGATCTGATATTTCTGCCCCTCCAATCCGACAATTTCTCACCCTGTGTCTGTCACCTTCATTCATAAGGAAGTAATCTATTCTAGAGTGTACTTTATGGACTGCTGAATAATGTGTATAGTCTTTTTCGAGTGGGTGCAGGTCCCTCCATATGTCTACCATACCCATTTCTGCCAGTGAGGTTCTTATGAATTTTGTTACATGTTTTTTTGTCTTCTTAACACTTGTTGTGTCAACTTCATGATCCATGACGGCATTTAAGTCTCCTCCACAAATTAGGACTCCTTCACTGTGTGTTGCTATGAGATCAAACAGCTGTTGAAAAAAACCCTTGTCACTTTCTGGTGGGGCATAGATGTTCACTAATGTGATCTGCATACCATCTATTCTTCCCTTTATTATTACATATCTGCCTTCTTTATCCTGGATTTCTTGTTCACATTCAAATTGTATTTTATTTGAAATTAGTATCATAACCCCCCTTTTAGTTCCTCCCTTAAATGAACTGTAGTAGGAGTTCTTATAGCCAAATCTCTTTAGTTTCTCATGTTCTGTCCTGTTCAAATGTGTCTCTTGTATAAATATAATTTCGGCTTTTTCCTTCTTGAATTTTCTTATTATTCTTTCCCTTTTAACAGGTGAGTTCAGACCATTCACGTTTAATGTCATTATCTTAAGATTTTTAACCATATTCATGTTTTTCCATTTTTTTAACTTGTGCTCCTAGCCCCTTTAACAACAAAACTAACACATATTTGTACAAAAACACATTAACGAATCTTGACCTCCGTACTTTGGGCCTTTCTTCTGCCCACTGGTCCCTGTTGGACGGTGGAGGGATTGTCCTCACCGAGTGAGGGGCCCTCCCTAGACCTCTAGTTACTATCCAAGTAATAGTCATTAGTCTAGAAATGTCCAACAAAAATCACTTTAACCTCTCCTAGCCGTTTGTTTCTCTTTTACCTTGTCTTCTTGGCCTTCATTTTTTCTGTGTCCTTCTTAATCTTTGTTATAATCTAGGCTTTCCGTTGAAAGCCTTGCAGTTTTTCTTGGGCCCGGTGCGCCACATCCGTCTCCCGCCTTCTGTCGCTCACTCACCTCCACTCCAGCTGTCGCGATGCGTTCCGTGCCGCCGCTGCTCCAGCCGCTTCCTCCGGTACGCTCACCACAAAGCCTCGCTCCGTCATGTCCTGCGCTGTCTCTCTGGCCGTGTTGTAGGTTTTCACGCCGTCCTCCCAATGAATTCTCATCTTCGTTAGCGGCGT
Source organism: Pholidichthys leucotaenia (assembly GCA_020510985.1). Taxonomy (NCBI): domain Eukaryota; kingdom Metazoa; phylum Chordata; class Actinopteri; order Cichliformes; family Pholidichthyidae; genus Pholidichthys; species Pholidichthys leucotaenia. The sequence goes on from CM035837.1 coordinate 171,351,625, forward strand.
TTGGAATCTAATTTTTTTCTCTTTCAGCATTTTTTTAATGTTAGCATATTTCTTTCGCTGCTGCACAATTTCTGTTGGGTAGTCATGGTCAAAGAATATCTGTTTGTCGCCGACTCGTATCTTTTTTTTCCACGTTTGTGTCAGGATTCTTTCCTTTACGTCGTATTTTAGAAAGTTTATCACGACTGACCTGGGTGTAGAGTTTGGATTCGGGTTCTGTGCCAAGGCTCTGTGCGCTCGTTGGATCTGCAGGTCCGTTTCATCGGGCAGCTCAAGCTCTTTTTTTAAGAATTGATCCATGAATTTCGTCATTGAGTTGCCTTCAGTGCCCTCCGGAATCCTGAAGATGCGTATATTGCTCCGTCTGGACCTGCTCTCCAGGTCGGTTATTTTTTCCTGCATCCTCTGTGTTTGTGCCGTCAGGGTCTGCAGCCGCTCGCTTGCCTCGGTCCTCCAGTCTTCCAACTCTGATATTCGAGCCTGTGCTTCTGCCAAACACGCCCGTTGAGTGCGCAGTTCCTCCATGTTTTCAGCTGGCTTGCGTTCCATTTCTTTTCGGAGGCCCATAATTTCCTCCTTCATCTCTTTTTTCAGATCTTCCTTAAGAGCCGTTAAATCCTGTTGGAGTTGTCGCTTGAAGTCTTTTATGTCTTTACTTATATTGGCGAAGCCAGTGTTCATAATACCGAGTTTGGCGTCCTCCATTTTCTCTGCTGTAGTCACCTCGTTTTTTTGGGCCTCGTGTTCAGCGATTTCTCCTGCGTTGTTGAAGAGGGATTCTTTAGTTTTACCCTGCTTTTGTCCGTGTGCCCGGCTTTTTCGTGTTTTCATCCCTTGGTTTATTGTTCCATTTATGTCGAGTTGGCCATTTATCAAAGATTGGGCTGCACGGTGGCGCAGTGGTTTAGCACTGCGGCAGCACAGTTTACCCTCGGCCGGGGGATCGCGGGGATCATGAGATCATGGGTTCGATCCCAGCCCCCGACCAACAGTGAGCTGTGTGGAGTTTGCATGTTCTCCCCGTGTTGCGTGGGTTTACTCCGGGATTTCTCCGGTTTCCTCCCGCATACCAAAAACATGTAGGTTTAGGGCACTCGCGCACGCAGCGACCGGCAGCCGGTGGCTTGTCACCAGACTGCAAACCAAATCTACCTACGGGTACAAATAAGTAACAAAAAAAAAAAAAAAAAGATTTTAAATCCGACTAGGGAGAGCTCTCTGTTTAAGCGTTATGTCTCTCTGCCATCTTCCCGGAAGTCCCCAATTTTCATCATTTTGATTTAATTGACTGGTTTCATGCAAGTATATCCTGTTTTGGCTGAGCTTTGCAGACTTTCAGTAAATACTACAGCATATTAAAAGACAGTATGGGGGTTGTGAGATCACTGATTCAGTGTCCATCTTTCCTGATGATTTTTCAAGAAGGTATTTTTCTACAAGAGGTGTTACATTTTTGAGTTTTTAAAGGTTACTCTTTAAGGTGTTTTTGAAACAGACCTCCTATAGATCAATTTTCCTGATCTTAAATATTCACCCAGGTTTACCAAGAGCAATGCAAGACCATGAGAGGCTGTCGTTAATACCAGGGGTGTATTCCAGGTGTCTGACTGGATAGGTCACTCAGTTGGAGGTCTGGTATACAGGTAGTGGAGGTCCCCTGGTAAATAGTAGACAGTGTAGCTGGGTTAACTCTCAAAAGTCACCAAGCACAAACACACATGTGACAGAGTTTCCTACAAGGAAAATTCCTCTAGGAACTGCAAGCTGGTGAACCTAACTTCAGTCTTGAGGTACAAGGTCAAAGGGTCTTCGACACTTCCCAGGACCGGCGGATACTTAGAAACAACAGAGGGAGACACGGGAGAAGAAGGTGAGGAAAACACAGCAGCAGCAGAGGAGGAGAGCTCAGCCAAAATACAGGGCTGCTGCTGAGCTCCCCCCCCACACACACACACACACCAGGAATAAGGCAAGACAATTCATTAGGTGTTAGAGAATGAAAAGTTACTTGCCTTAATTCCCGGGCTGTGATGGTTGCTGCTGCTGGTGGCCCAGAAGATTTCCTCTTGATCTGTGCAGTGGGCAGGGGCATCAATGCCACTGCAAGTGGAGCTGGCCCTGCAGACCTGGTGACAACGGCCGAACTCACAGCTGCGGTGGAGTTCTTCTGGCGGACCACAGCTGGGTGGCAGCGAGAGGCTGGGCGTGTCCATTCCGGAACTGGCGAGAGGCTGTAGGTGTCTGCGCCGGGGGACGCACATTTGTCGGTGCCGGTGCAAATGGAGGACTTCTCACCAGCCCACAGAGTATATGCTGTAAATTTGGCACAGATGATGCCTGTGAGTTTTGGATAGCTCCGCAGGCTGGGGTATAACTCCATTATCTCTGCCACATTGTCCAGAAACTTCAGGGCTTCCTCGGGGGTGCGGGCAAAGCATGTGTCCAAGATTAAATCCTCCACAAGACCCGCAGCCCAACACAGAGCCTCGCCCAGGCCATAACGACTCCAATCTGTGCCCGACGGTGTCATTCTGCCAACACAGACTCGGCAGAAAAAAATGACACACACAAATAGATGGGGGAAAAAACGCACACTCAGTCCGCTGGCCTTTTGATTGGCAGCGACCTCCTGTCATAAATCGCCCTTTTCAAGGGCAGAATTTGAGGATACCAGATGCCGACTGTGAGTTGCCAAAGTTTAGTAAAGAAAACACAAAGATATACAGAAACACAAGACTAATGAACAAGGGCAGGTACAAGCATAAGCAGCCTGGGGGCTGAGGTGATAGAAAGCCGGAGAACACAGGAAGCACCTGGGGAATAACGGGAGTTAGATTACACACAAAAGAGACTTACTTTTGTGGATAGAGAGACAGATGGGGGATGCCCATCTGGACAATCAGAAGGTCGCTGTGAGGAATGAATTAAGCAAGCAACCTTAAATAGCCAGATGGGAGGAAACCAAATGTGGATCATGTGTGGGTACATGAGTGAGAATAATCAGAAACCACTGACAGGCGTGACAGCCCACAACAGAGTTGACACTTGGAAGTATCATTGACAGCTGTCACACCAAGAGAAACAAAGCAACAGATGACTACGGAACAAAAAGGTAACTCACTTCCGCGCCGAGGGGCCTTGCCAACAGCACTTGCTCGTCTGCCACCACAAAAGCGAGTTTGAGTCTGTTTATGCCAACCTTTTCCCTCCTACCCCCCAAATCTAGCAAAAAATGCTTGTCCCCTGTTTCCAACACTCTGAATGGTCCATCATAAGGTGGTCGCAGCAGGGGGCGATGCACATCATGTCTGACGAAAACAAACTCCGCGTTTTTCAAAGTTTTAGGCACAAAAACGCGCGGAAAACTGTGATGAACAGGGCCCGGCAGCGTGCCTGTGTCAATGCTACGCTGCAACAGCTGAGACGGGGAGCTGCCTGGCGCAGGATTATCCGGGAGAAACTCCCCGGGCAGCCGAAGTGGCTGCGCGAAAACGAGTTCAGCTGAGGAAGCTTTTAAGTCTTCTTTAGGCGCAGAACGCAACCCTAATAAAACCCACGGTAGCTTGTCTACCCAATTTGCATCCGTCAGTGACGCTCTGAGAGCTGCTTTCAATGACCTGTGAAAACGTTCGCATAACCCATTAGCCTGTGGATTGTACGCGGTTGTATGGTGAATTGTGACACCTAGGCTGCGGGCCATTGTCGACCAAAGTTCGGAAACAAATTGAGGGCCTCTGTCAGACGTGATGTCCGACGGGACTCCAAAACGCGCCACCCATGCTGTTACAAACGCGCGCACCACCTCCTCGGCTGTGGTTGACGCCAAAAGAACCACCTCCGGCCAGCGCGTGGTGCGGTCCACCATTGTCAGAAGGTGTGTGCACCCCTGTGATGGTGGGAGGGGACCCATGAGGTCCACGTGAACGTGGTCAAACCTCTTAGCCGGAATGTGAAATGGCTCCAAGGGAGCCCTCGTGTGTCTGTGTACCTTGGCTCGTTGGCACGCCATGCAGGCTGCTGCCCACTCTTTCACCTGTTTGCGGAGGCCCGGCCACACAAATTTTCCTGCTACCATTTTGACCGACACGCACACCCCTGGGTGCGCCAAAGAATGAATCGAGTCAAAAACGCGGCGGCGCCACGCTGCCGGTACCACGGGACGCAGTCGCCCCGTGGAGACATCAGATTAGAGGGAGCATACCGTCTTGCAGTACCCTGCTCTCCAGCCTTAACCCTGTTGGTCCAGACTGGAGCGCGCGCACATCCGCGTCACTAACCTGCTCCGCGGCCATGACTGTGTAATCTATCCCCATGCGGACGGGGGCAGCCACGGCGCGAGAGGCAGTCTGCCACTACATTCAGTTTACCCGACACGTGCTGAATATCGGTAGTAAATTCTGAGATCGCGGCCAGCTGTCTCTGCTGCCGGCCCGACCACGGTTCTGAAACCTTGGCCATCGCGAATGTTAGTGGCTCGTGGTCAACGAACGCGGTGAAACAGCGTCCTTCCAGCCAGAACTGGAAGTGGCGAATAGCCAAGTGGAGAGCCAGCAACTCCCTGTCAAAGGCGTTGTATTTACGTTCACTATCGCGCAAGGTCCTGCTGAAAAAGGCGAGCGGTTGCCAAGCGCCGGCTACACGCTGCTCCACGACCGCCCCTATGGCTACATCTGACGCGTCGGTAGTGAGTGCTATGCGGGCCGTTGGGTCCGGATGTGCCAACAATGCAGCGTTTGCCAGGGCTGCCTTGACTTCCGAGAACGCCTGCTCTTGCTCCGGGGACCATTCGACCTTATTCGCAGGTTTCTGCTTTTTGAGCGCGGCGTACAGCGGTCGCATGAGCTGAGCTGTGCGGGGGAGGAAACGGTTATAAAAATTCACCATTCCCAAAAACTCCTGTAATGCTCTGACCGTTTGTGGTCGGGGAAAATCTGCTACGGCACGCACTCTGTCAGGCAGCGGAACCGCTCCTTCGGGGGAGACGCAGTGCCCCAAAAAATCAATCTGCGTCACCCCGAACTGACACTTCGCTGGATTGATTATTAAACCGTGCTCTCCCAACCTCCAGAAAACCGCTGTGAGGTGGGTTTTGTGTTCGTCTTCGGACGCGCTGGCTACCAAAATATCGTCCAGGTAGACGAATACGAAAGGGAGATCGCGCAGCACCGCATCCATCATGCGTTGGAGCATCTGTGCAGCCCCTTTAAGCCCGAATGGCATGCGCAAAAACTCGAATAGGCCAAACGGAGTTATCACTGCTGTTTTGGGTATGTCCTCAGCGCGCACTGGGACTTGGTGGTAACCGCAGACCAAGTCTATTTTAGAAAAAACGCGCACTCCTGCCAAATGAACGGAAAAATCTTGGATATGAGGAATTGGGTAGCGGTCGTGCGCTGTGGCATTGTTCAACTTGGGGAAATCCCCGCAAGGTCACCATGAACCGTCAGCTTTAGGGACCATGTGTAGCGGGGAAGCCCATGGGCTGTTTGAACGCCTGATGATGCCCAACCTCCCCAGGTTGGCGAACTCCTCGCGCGCTATGGCCAGTTTAGCTGCGTCCAAGCGCCGAGGTTTTGCAAAAACAGGCGGCCCAGTGGTGGTAATAAAATGTTCCACCCCGTGTTTAGCGGCAGCTGCCGAAAATGTTGGGACCGTGAGTGCTGAGAACTGAGTGAGCAGTGTGTGGAACTTACCGCTTGCAGCTGTGACGTTGGCTTGTGCTGTTGGCCGGGACGCTCGAGCTGTACAGGGAATAGAATCAAAAGACAGCAACCAACAACCCATGTGAGCACAAAAAATCAACCCCCAATATATTGAAATTCAATGCTGCTATGACAAAAGTCCACTCAAATGTACGGCCGTGTAGAGACAGAAGCAGAGTCCTCTCACCAAAGGTTTTAATGTCCGAGCCGTTTGCTGCTGCCATCTGGGGGCCACTGGAACGTGCCAGCCGGTCGGCGTAGGATGGCATGATGAAACTCAGCTGGGCGCCTGTGTCCACGAGGAAATGTCTCCCGGAGCGTGCGTCCGTCAAGTAGAGCAGCTTGTTCTCCTCCCCGAGGGTCGCAGCTGCTACCGACCCCCGGTCTTGGCGTTTTCCCGAGCGCTTGAACTGGCACGGTGGTATACATTTGCGTGCCTTCTCCGCAAAACGGCGGTGATAGAAACAAAGGATGTCTCCTCCGCGTTACTTGGCGCCCGCCGCCGCTGTCGTCGTGGGTTCTGCTACCGCCGTCCCTGGCTCCCCGCCATCTCCGGCCGTCGCGCCGAGCTCCATCGCTGCCGCCGTGGCCGCGCGCTCTCTGCTGGCATTGACAATCCGATGCGCCTCCCGGGCCAGCGCACGGTAGTCCCGCCAACAACAGCAAACTGGCCAGGGCCGCTCTCGTCGCTGACGGCAGGGTCCTGAGGAAGAGGTGGGTGAAGATGAAGTGGTCATCATCCGAGCCTTTCAACCTCAGCATCTTCTCCATCAGGTCAATGGGCGTGCAGTCTCCCAACTCGGTCAGCGCCAGGAGTCTCTCTGCTCTCTCCTCAACCGAGAGTGTGTAGTGTTGGATGAGTGCAGCCTTCAATGCGTCGTATTTGTCGCTGGCTGGTGGCTGCTCCAGGAGGCTCTCCACATGCTGAGCCGTGTGGTTGTCGAGCTTTGCGATCACATGGTAGAATTTCATGTCATCTACCGATATTCCCCGGAGGGCAAACTGTGCCTCCACCAGGTGGAACCAGGAGCGCGGATTGTGCTGCCAAAAGTCCGGTAGCTGGACCGTAACGGCATACGTTTGGCTGGGGGCTCCCAACAAGGCTGGCCCCGGGGAATTCTCTTCTTGCTGCATGCTACGTCTTGGGTCACCCGTGTGGAGCGTGTAATTGACGAGTCAGGTTTGTCTCAAAGCAGTTTATTACACGTCTCCATCATGAGCAAAGTAGAAAGAGGGCATCTCAGAAAAAACTCGTCCCTTATATACCCAGGTCTCCCCACAGCTCACAAGTCACATGCATTCAAATCACAAGTAACAATGCATCTCCTCTTTAATCCCTTAGCCTCCCCCTCACAGTCTTTGGCCCACAAAGGCTCCCCCAAGTAGTCTCTTGCATACCAAAGATTACACTTTCACAGCTTCCTGTTATCTCCAAGGAAACTCTGCCCTTTGTTATCTAAGATGTGAAGCATTATGTAAGGCATTAAGTAAGTCACATGTGTGGCTACAATACAAAACCCAAAAAGTACTCATGAATGAATGAATGAATTTATTTCGGATAGTACATTACAGGTTAAAAGAAACTGTATAATATAACAACAAGGTCAAATTAGACAAAGACTCCTTCTACTATACAATTCCACGTGAGTTATCCGAAATGGGTGATGGCTGAAGCCGCAGCTTATATTGCCCACCCATATTCCATCCAAGAATTCAAGGAGAAAAAAGAGAAAACAAGACAAGAGCGATTACAATTTAAAACAAGGCTAAGACAAAATATGACTGAGAGAAAAAGAAAACTGAGCTAGTCTAAGTTAAGCGGTTACTATTCAAAAACAAATCTAAGACATAGTGTCACAGAGAAAAAAGAAAAACTAAGCTATAACACAACACAGGCTGGAAATGTCAATCCTTATGTGAGTTTACATGTCGTCTTGTGAATATGTTTGGAGTATTTCTTCCTTTAGTTTTTGTTTAAATTGTCCAAGCTTTGTACATGATTTTAATTCAGGTCCAAAATCGTTCCATAATCTGACACCTTGCACTGAAATACAGTGTTGCTTGGTAGTTGTTCTCACTGTAGGCTTTTGAAATATACATGTTCCTCTGAAGTGATATCGTTTCTCCCTTGTTTGGAACAACTTTTGGATATTTGCGGGCAGTGATAGATTCTTCACTTTGAACATTATTATTGCGGTTTTAAAGTCGATCAGATCTTTCAACTTGAGAGTTTTTTGTTTAAGAAAAAGTGGGTTTGTTGGTTCCCTGTAAGCTGCTTTGTTGATTATTCTAATAGCTCTCTTTTGAAGCATAAAGAGTGGATATATGTTTGTTTTATATGTATTTCCCCATACTTCATTACAATATGTCATGTATGGGAGTATTAATGAATGATACAAGGTGTATAGTGTGGGTTGATTCAGCAAATTTTTCACTCTGTGTAATATTGCAATTGATTTGGATACTTTACCTTTTATATAATTAATATGTGGCTTCCAACACAGTTTGTTATCAATTATTACTCCAAGGAATTTAGTTTCGGATACCCTTTCAATCTCTACACCATTTACACTGAGTTTGGGTACTGGGTAGTTGTGATGGTTGTTAAAGACTATAAATTTTGTCTTGCTTAAATTGAGCGTTAATTTGTTTGAATCAAACCACAGTTTCAGCTTTCCTAATTCCTTTCCGAGTGTATCCAGAAGTTGTTCCAAGTTGTTTCCACTGCATAGCAGGTTAGTGTCATCAGCAAACAATATTAAGTCCATTTTTTCTGAAACTTTACATATATCATTTATATACATATTGAATAATAATGGTCCCAAAACTGAACCCTGTGGGACTCCACAGGTGACCTTCAGTAGCTCTGAGTTTTTGTTGTTAACACATACAAACTGATATCTATTCTTTAAGTAACTTCTTAACCAGGACAGTGCTACCCCTCTGATACCACAATTTTGTAGTTTCTTTAATAATAGATTGTGATCTACTGTATCAAATGCTTTTTTAAGATCCAGGAATACTCCAACTGAATACTCTTTATTTTCAATGGCTGTTGATATTTTTTCTGTAAATTCCATTAAGGCATATGCTGTTGTCCTTTTGTGTCTGAACCCATATTGCTGCTCACACAATAAATCATTCTTCAGTATGAAGTTGTCAATTCTCTCATAGAATATTTTTTCAAGTATCTTGGAAAATTGCGGTAATAGTGAAATTGGTCTGTAGTTGGAGAGTTCCCCTCTGTCGCCTGTCTTGTAAATCGGAATTACTTTGGCTATTTTCATTGCATTGGGAAATATACCTGATTGGAGAGACAGGTTACAGATATACGTCAGTGGTTTCACTATGCATTCGATAACAGTTTTGACTAGTAGCATATCAATACCATCGCAGTCAGTAGATGTTTTACTTTTGAACGATTTAACAATTTCAATGACCTCTCTTTCGTCTGTGTTCTTTATGAAGATGGTGTCTTTTACAGCAGTGTTATTGCATATTGAATCACCTGTTGGCACCGTAGTGGGTATTTCTCGGGCCAGTTTAGGTCCAATGTTAACAAAAAAATTATTAAATTCATCTGCAGGTGAAGCTATATTCACATTCGGAGTCGATTTATTATTTTTTGGAGTGTTAGTTGGGTAGCTGGTATTTCTGCTTTTATTTCCAAGGATACTGTTGATTATTGTCCATGTATTTTTAATATTGTCTTTGTTTTTTTCCAGTTCTTTACTGTAATAGTCTCTTTTACTACATCTTATTATATATGTTAACTTATTTTTGTATGTTTTATACCGCTGCTCTGCTTCTTTTGTCCTTTTCTTTATGAAAGCTTTATATAATAAATTTTTCTTTTTACACGCCTTTTGTAGTCCTTTGGTTAGCCATGGTTTGTCAGTAAATTTGTGTTTAAGCTTTTTTTTAACTAATGGGCAGTTTTTTTCATAAAGAGTGGTTACAATGTTTGTAAATGTGTCATAGGCTTCATTTACATCTGATACATAGACTTCTGTCCAGTCTTGCTTCAGCAAGTCCTCTTTAAAAGAACTGATTGCGTTTGGTGATTTGTGTCTGAACGATTTTGAGATTTTTTCTGGGTTGGGCCCCGTGTGGCCATGGATAAGTGCAAAGATTGGCAAGTGGTCGCTTATATCATTTATCAATAATCCACTTTCTATTTTCTTGTCGAGAACATTGACAAACAGGTTGTCAATAAGTGTAGCAGAGTGAGCTGTGATTCTACTGGGATGTGTTATTGTGGGATATAGACTCATGCTGTACATAGAGTTCATGAACTCTGTAACTACATTTTGTTGATGTGGATTAAGTAGATCAATATTGAAATCTCCACAAATTGCTACCATTTTCTTACTAGTAATATTATTGTACAGCTCGACTAATTTATCTCTGAATGTCTCAATGCAAGTTCCCGGCGTTCTGTATATGCAGCTTATGATTAGATTTTTTGTTTTGTCTAGGTCAATCTCAACAGTAACACATTCCAGAATCCCTGGTAGTGCTGAGGACATTTCATTTACAAGCTTACATCTATATAGGTCATCAATATACAGTGCAACACCACCACCCTTTTTTTGAGATCTGTTAATGTTAAACATCTGATATCCCTCTATTGCCATCAGGGGAGCCTGGTCTGCATTAAGCCAGGTTTCAGAGACTGCTATAGCTGTGAATTTTCTGTTTAGCTGTTTTAAATAGTCCTGAATCTGTGAGAAGTTTTTGTTAAGACTTCTGCTATTGAAGTGTATTATTGACAGTTTACCATCTAATTGCACTTGACTTTTGAATTGCTTTTCAGTGTAATATTCACAGTGGTTATGAATATTATTGAAAAAGTGGTTATCAGGATCAATATCATTCTCCATCTCTTGTGGTTCATAACACAATACTAATGATCAGAGGATACAAAGGGAAAACTGAGGAAAAGGGCAAATATAAACAGGAAAATAAATACAGGATAAAACAGAAAATGACTTAAACAACTTAATGGCTGAGCATGGCTCCCCACCCGTGCTCAGTATCGTGACAGACAGCGGGTGGTGTTGCTTTGTTTATAGATAATAGATTTCATTTTAAGGTGGTGGAGATTTCAGTGATAGTAGATAATATGTTTGAGTGTTTTACAATTGAAATTCTCCTTGGGGAAAAAAAGATGAATGTAATAAGTTGTGCATATATAGAACACCAGGTTCTAGTATTGACGCACTCAATAGTTTAACTGAAGAGAAATTAACAAAAAGAATCCATAAGATATTATTCATATGTGGTGATTTTAACATTGATCTGTTGAATCCAAATAAGCACAAATTTACAGATGATTTTATCAATACTATGTACATCCTGAGTCTATTTCCCCCAACCATTAAGCCTACCTGAATTACTTAAGACTGTTCAGCCTTATTTGACAACATATTTTCCAGTAATTTAGAGAGCAAAATAAAGAGTGGAGTACTGATAAACAATATCACTGAGCATCTACCAGTATTTTTAATTTATGATGACAATGACAAACAATATTTCTTGAATAAGGATCTAACATATAAATGAATTAAAATTGAGCGAACAATGGATGAACTCAAGGGATTACAAAATGCATGTAAAAAACCCCAAAACATTATATAGAGAATTTATAACATTAAACAAAAGAATGTGGAAAATACAGTTGTGTGAAAAAGTGTTTGCCCTTCCTGATTTCTCTTTTTTTTTTTTTGTATGTTTGATCTGAAACATTTAAGTGTGACAAATTTAAATATTAGACAAAGATAACACAAGTAAATATAAAATGCAGTTTTTAAATGAAGGTGTTTATTGTTAAGGGGAAAAAAATCCAAACGTGGCCTTGTGTGAAAAAATAATTGCCCCCTAAACTTATTAACTGGTTGGGCCACCCTTAGCAGCAACAACTGCAATCAAATGTTTGCGATAACTAGCAATGAGTCTTTTACAGCGCTGTGGAGGAATTTTGGCTCACTCATCTTTGCAAAATTGCTGTAATTCAGCCACACTGGAGGGTTTTTGAGCATGAACTGCCTTTTTAAGGTCATGCCACAGCATCTCAGTTGGATTCAGGTCAGGACTTTGACTAGACCACCCCAAAGTCTTCATTTTGCTTTTCTTAACCCATTCAGAGGTGGATTTGCTGGTGTGTTTTGGATCATTGTCTTGCTGCACTTCAGTTTGAGGTCACGAACAGATGGCCGGACATTCTCCTTTAAGATTTTTTGGTAGACAGCAGAATTCATGGTTCCATTTCCCACAGCAAGTCTTCCAGGTCCTGAAGCAGCAAAACAGCCCAAGACCATCACACTACCACCACCATATTTTACTGTTGGTATGATGTTTCTTTTCTGAAGTGCTGCTACTTTTATGCCAGATGTAATGGGACACACACCTTCCAAAAAGTTCAACTTTTATCTCGTCAGTCCACAGAGTATTTCCCCAAAAATCTTGGGGATCATCAAGATGTTTTCTGGCAAAACTGAGATGAGCCTTTATGTTCTTTTTGCTCAGCAGTGGTTTTAATCTTGAAACTCTGCCACACAGACTTTTTTTGCCCAGTCCCTTTCTTACGGTGGAGTCATGAACACTGACCTTAACTGAGGCAAGTGAGGCCTGCAGTTCTTTGGATGTTGTTGTGGGTCTTTTGTGACCTCTTGGATGAGTCGTTGCTGCACTCTTGGGGTAATTTGGGTCAGCCAGCCACTCCTGGGAAGGTTCACCACTGTTCCATGTTTTCGCCATTTGAGGATAATGGCTCTCACTGTGATTCACTGGAGTCCCAAAGGTTTAGCAATGGCTTTATAAACTTTTCCAAACTGATAGATCTAAATTACTTTGTTTCTTATTTGTTCCTAAATTTCTTTGGATCGCAGCATGATATCTTGCTTTTGAGGCTCTTTTGGTCTATTTCACTTTGTGAGGCACTTTGACTTATTACCAAAAAAGGCTTTTCTACTATGAATTTCACTAAGTATGTTCAATACTTATTCCCAGTGTCATTCCGCTTGTATAAATTGTTTTGTGACCATAGTTGCATTGATTTCTTTGTATGGATGGATTACATGGGTTGTTACTGATATCTGGTGAAAATCTCAGGTCAACGGCTCCATCAGAAATATGTTTAATGAGAAAAATGTTGATGTGTTCAGCACTTATTTTATCCCCTATACAGTTTGTCTAATAAACAGATGTAAAGCATTCTTGAATTTCTGTTTTTACAAAACAGGATTTTATGAATTTCAGACTGACCCTTTTTGAGTCATAACCTGCAAAAACCATCTGCTGGCATTCAGAACTTTCTCCTAACTGCTTAAACTGTTCCTGTAACCTTTTTCATTGAACATTTTCTTTGTTTGTGACGTGATTTTTTTTTTTTTCTTTTTTACAGGTGTCACTGCAAACTCTGTCCACCCTGGTTTTGTGATGACAGAAGTAATAAGACATTACCCTTTATGGCTACGCTTCCTTTTTTATTTCATTGGGTTTTTCTGTTTCAAGGTAAGTGTGCTGTTATGTTTTATTGCAGTATCCTGGCATCTTTTTTGTCATGTCATCATTTTTTATTCATGAATCCCCACCTACTGTACTCATATTAGTGCCATCGCCACTGAGAATTCTCAGGGAGCCATTGGGTTAAATGAGTCAGATTTCCTGAGATCATGCCAAAGTAACGGGAATCATCTGCTGTTTTCTAAACCTTGGGAGACTTGAATTACTGCACAACAAAATGCAATTAAATGCATGCTGCCAACTCTGAACTTAATAAATAGTTTATAGGTACAAACTTAAAATTAACACATAACTTATTATCTCATGTGTGTGCATGCCCATGTTGCTGTGAAGAAAAAATGTCAATGAAAGACAAGTTAACTTTGGTTTACTTAAATTACAAGGGCAGCAGATATAGCAAATTAAATCCAGATGTTTATAGCTAAGATTCAAGATTCAAAGATTTTTATTTGCCATACTTCCGTACGTACAGGACATACAGGAGAACTGAAATGCCATTTCTCTGTCTTAGTGGTGTGCACAATAGATAAGAAAAGAAGGAATAAGGATGTAAGGTGCAGACAGTGACAGACTGGACTGCACATGATCAATATTTCAATAACAGACAGACAGCAGCAGGTATGGCATTTGTGCAAATGGTTGTAAGGTGCAGAGACATGCAGCAGCAGATGTAATTACTGTTGGTATGCCAAGCCTTTCTGTGCAAATAGCGGAGGTAGTTATTGTGTGGGTGAGTGTGTTACAGTCCAGATGGCCTGGTGAACAAAGCTGTTTAGCAGTCTGGTGGACAAACAAACAGAAGAGAGAACAAACAGCGCACAAAAATGACAAATGCAAGGAGAGTGAGAGTGAAAGACAGAAGTATTCAAAATGAAATGAAATATTCTAGACAGCAAAATAATAGCAGCTTTGGATGTCAGATTAGTTACTCGTAAACCAGTAAAACAAGTGTGTTACATCGTGATTTGGCATGGATGTAATTTGAACTTCCTATCTGGAGTAGGACTCGTATTTCTTTTATAAGGGTTTGCAGTTCTGGCTCTGCTCATACTTTTAAATCTTTTTTTAATGCCAATATGTTCCATCTTAGCGCACATAATTTTGGGGCATACCATTATTGTCCACTATTGTAAAACTGTACTGCAATTCCTTCATTCTGTACCCAAATCCAACAAGTTTAAGCTATGCACCAGTCCTTCAAATGGTAGTTTATATTTACTGGTCAGGCAACAGACAGGTGTAGGTCCTCCACACCTTCCTTTTTCTTCTGCTGCTGCTGGAGTCCACATCAAACCCTTGAAATAAATGGTAATTCTGCATATTTGGCACAAAAGATTTCACATGGTCACCTCAAACACAATTGTGAAATCAGTGGAGCAAACTTGGCAGTGTGCTACGATCATCCCCCAGCAAAGTATACACCGAGACGATTGTTTATTATATAACTACCGTTCAAAAGTTTGGGGTCACTTAGAAATGTCCTTATTTTTGAAAGAAAAGCACTGTTTTTTTTCAATGAAGATAACTTTAAATTAATCAGAAATACACTCTATACATTGTTAATGTGGTAAATGACTATTCTAGCTGCAAATGTCTGGTTTTTGGTGCAATATCTACATAGGTGTATAGAGGCCCATTTCCAGCAACTATCACTCCAGTGTTCTAATGGTACAATGTGTTTGCTCATTGCATCAGAAGGCTAATGGATGATTAGAAAACCCTTGTGCAATCATGTTAGCACAGCTGAAAACAGTTTAGCTGGTTAGAGAAGCTATAAAACTGACCTTCCTTTGAGCAGGTTGAGTATCTGGAGTATCACATTTGTGGGGTCGATTAAATGCTCAAAATGGCCAGAAAAAGAGAACTTTCATGTGAAACTCGACAGTCTATTCTTGTTCTTAGAAATGAAGGCTATTCCATGCGAGAAATTGCCAAGAAACTGAAGATTTCCTACAACGGTGTGTACTACTCCCTTCAGAGAACAGCACAGTCTCTAACCAGAGTAGAAAGAGAAGTGGGAGGCCCCGCTGCACAACTGAGCAAGAAGATAAGTACATTAGAGTCTCTAGTTTGAGAAATAGACGCCTCACAGGTCCTCAACTGGCAGCTTCATTAAATAGTACCCGCAAAACGCCAGTGTCAACATCTACAGTGAAGAGGCGACTCCGGGATGCTGGCCTTCAGGGCAGAGTGGCAAAGAAAAAGCCATATCTGAGACTGGAAAATAAAAGAAAAAGATTAATATGGGCAAAAGAACACAGACATTGGACAGAGGAAGATTGGAAAAAAGTGTTATGGACGGACGAATCGAAGTTTGAGGTGTTTGGATCACACAGAAGAACATTTGTGAGACTCAGAACAACTGAAAAGATGCTGGAAGAGTGCCTGACGCCATCTGTCAAGCAAGGTGGGGGTAACGTGATGGTCTGGGGTTGCTTTGATGCTGGTAAGGTGGGAGATTTGTTCAGGGTAAAAGGGATTTTGAATAAGGAAGGCTATCACTCTATTTTGCAACGCCATGCCATACCCCGTGGACAGCGCTTGATTGGAGCCAATTTCATCCTACAACAGGACAATGACCCAAAGCACACCTCCAAATTGTGCAAGAACTATTTAGAGAAGAAGCAGGCAGCTGGTATTCTATCTGTAATGGAGTGGCCAGCACAGTCACCAGATCTAAACCCCATTGAGCTGTTGTGGGAGCAGCTTGACCGTATGGTACGCAAGAAGTGCCCATCCAGCCAATCCAACTTGTGGGAGGGGCTTCTAGAAGCGTGGGGTGAAATTTCTCCAGATTACCTCAACAAATTAACAGCTAGAATGCCAAAGGTCTGCAATGCTGTAATTGCTGGAAATGGAGGATTCTTTGACGAAAGCAAAGTTTGAAGGAAAAAATTATTTCAAATACAAATCATTATTTCTAACCTTGTCAATGTCTTGACTATATTTTCTATTCATTTTACAACTCATGGTGGTAAATAAGAGTGACTTTTCATGGAAAACACAAAATTGTCTGGGTGGCCCCAAACTTTTGAACAGTAGTGTAAATCTAAAGTGTGCTCTCTCTTCTGATGTGCATTTGAGATTTTTATCTGTCGAGTTATGATTTCCTAAGCTCTACATTTTTTGTTTTGTTTTTTTCTCTTCCAGTCCTCAGAACAGGGTGCGGTCAGCCCAGTCTTCTGTGCAGTAGCTGAGGAACTAGAAGGGGTCACTGGGAAGTATATTGACAGCGACTGTTCCATGGTGCTTCCTGCCCCTTTAGCTCGCGATGCTGCCCTTGCGGTCAAAGATTTTGAGTTCTGTGAGAGACTGACATCAAAGCTCTGAAATGTGATGACAGAATATCAGAGCCCACTTATAATGCTGGACTGAGCATTTTTATGTATTTTTAAAATCAGTAGGTGAAAATTGTGTTTACACTTTATAGGAAATTTGTAATATACAAGACCATTCTGTGTTCTCACTTTAATAGAGCGATTTACTAAACACAAAGATTCACAGCTGGAAATGCTCTTTACTTTTTATGGGGGGCACATCTCTTACTTAGTATATCATTGAGCAACAGGCTTTAAGAATCGATGAATAAACCACCACCAGATGACCAATCTCTTCTGTGGAAAACAGTGCCACTGTTTGTTCCAGTAAATTCTTCAGATTAAGGCTGTATTCACACCAGGATAGTCCAGGGGTAACTGCACTTTAGTAGTACATACACCTGGATTTAATTTCATGACATAACATACACTTGTGCTCACTTATCATGATTCCCACATCGGGGGGTTCAGGTTCAGGTTACTTTATTTGTACCCGTAGGTAGATTTGGGGGGGTCTTCCTCCCCCACCATGGACTTGGGGCCTGGTTGGTGGTATTGGCATCATCCCCCGGGGCACTACTGGTCTGCTGCCTTGGGATTTCTCTGCGGGGTTGTGAATGGATGGATGATGGGTTGGGGAGGGGAACATGTGTTTGTGTGTGCGATAAGGGATATGGATCTCTACTTGCATAGTGCTTTTCTAGTCTCAAAGACCACTCAAAGCACTTCACTAATACTAACCCTCTATTCTAAGGGCCTATCAGAGACAGATACCTTGGGATAATTTAGAATCACCAATTAATTATAATGCATTAGATTTATATAGTGCTTTTCATAGACACTCAAAGACGCTTTACAGTGGATACATTATTCATTCACTCCACAGACAATGGTAGTGGTAAACTACTACTGTAGTCACAGCTGCCCTGGGGCAAAGTGACATAAACGTGGCTACCAGTCCACGCCAATGGCCTCTCCGACCACTACCGAACATTTATACACATTCATGCCCAGTGTCATGGCCACAGGAGGCAAGGTGGGTAAAGTGTCTTGCCCAGGGACACAACTGCAGGATGTCTACGGAGAGCAGGATTCGAACCGCCAACCCTATGGTTATTAGATAACCTGCTCTACCCCCTGAGCCACTGTCACCCACATTTCCCTTCACCGTTCCATTTTTTGCAGAGCACCAAGCTGGACGGCAGGAAGTTTCATTTTTTATGTGGTCTTTGGCATGACCTGGCCGGGACTTGAACCCCGACTTCCCAGTTGTGGGGTGGATGCGCTACCCCTAGGTGACCACTGCGGTAATTAATCTGACATTCAGTTCATTCATTCATTCATTCATCCTTTTTTGGGTCGTGGTGGAGCTGGAGCCTATCCCAGCATCTTAGGGCGAGAGGCAGGGTACACCCTGGACAGATCGCCAGTCCATCGCAGGGCCAACACAGACAGACAGACAACCATTTACTCTCACAGTCATACCTAAGGACAATTTAGAATCCCCAGTTTGATGCCAATTAACCTAACTTGCATGTTTTTGGCAAACATTCAGTTCAATTCAACTTTATTTATATAGCACCATTTCACAACCACATCTCATAGCACTGTCAAACTGTAGGGGAAAACCCCACAACTGCAGAAAGACCCCAGCAATCAGGCAACCCCCCCACCCCCATGAGCAACCACTTGGTGATGGTAGAGAGGAAAAACTCCCTTTTAGCAGGAAGAAACCTCCAGCAGAACCAGGCTCGGGGAGGGGCAGTCATCTGCTGCAGCTGGCTGAGCGGGTGAGGGGATAGAGAAGAAAAAGAAAAGAACAGATATGTAGAGAGCAAACAGCACAACGGGGACTCAATCTAAGGGAGAGAACAAACAAATGTTAATGACTAGCAAAAATATTACATTGAGAGTGAAGAAAGGAATGAAGCCCAGTGCATTGTTGGAGGTTCCCCAGCTGTCTAAACCTATTACTAGTATAACTAAGGGAGGGTCCCTTGGTTCGTTCAAAAATACAAAAATGACAAGCACAGAAATTAGCTGCCACTTGACTGCAAAACGTGTATGTGGACTATATATTAAAACAAATTTGAATTAAAAAAGTTATTTTAAATGCCCCGCTACTCTACTATTGCTGACTGACTTAACACTACTTCTGCTCAAAGGTGGAAGCTGCACACATAATTGTTTCTACAGCAGCACCCTCAGGAATAAGGTGGATTTGTTATGATCCAGACATTCTGTCCTCACCTTCTGTTATTTTTGAAAAGTTTGCACAATTCTGTTATCACTAGTTTGTTGGGTTATCCTCAGTTCTTAGTTCAGTTATGTTTTTTCCCTGATTTGGTTTATTTATGATTACTAGTGCATACCTGTGCATGCCCATAGAAAGCAAATGTAAGCAAACATTTCTGCATGCCCGTAGAAAGTTACTGTTACCATGGCAACAGCAACCATGGTGAAACCTGCCTTGGATCTTTGACATCACCAGTCGTTCGTTGATGCCTGCCTTTGATCTTTGATAATGTCATAACGAGTGCTTTGATCATGAGTAATGCCTGCCTTTGATTTTTGATGTCATAACGAGTCCTATGATCGTGAGTGAAGGCTGCCTTTGATCTCATAGTCAGTCCTATGATCTTGTAGCGAGTCCTATGATTGTGACATCGTGACAGAGATTTCTTTAATTATACTAGCACATACATGTGCATACCAGTCCATGCCCGTCGAAACCAAGTATAAGCAAGTATTTCTGCATGCCCGTTGCTGAAGGGTCTCTTCCTGTCTGAGACGGCTGTGTTGTTCAGTCATGCCTGCGGCGTACTGCTCGAATCTGAGGTCATCTTTTCTGACGTGCAGCCGTTCTCCTCACTGTATTATACTGAATGTTTCCACCTGCTGAACAGAGAGAGAAAAAACAGCTATGGCTGCTGCCGCTGACCAGAAGGCCATTGGGCAAGCAATGTCAAAACTTCCACACAACTCGGAAAGGGCAAAACAAATCACAAAATCTTTTGCCACTTTTATTGGCAAGGACTTAGGCCCATATTCTGTCATTGAGAACCAGGGCTTTCGTGCTATGATGTGCACTGTAGAGCCAAGTTACAACGTCCCATCATGGAAATATTTTACGCCCACAGCCATCCCCACTCTTTACAATGAGACCATAGCCGAAGTCATGCAATCACTGAAGATAGCGGGTGGGATTGCTATCATGTGTGATGCGTGGCCATCCATTGCCACAGAATCATTTGTAATGGTAACTGCACATTTTTGTATAAAAGGTACGTACATGTGACAAAAATTTCCCGTCTGGGTGACAAGGATGGAAGCCTTATCTTGTCATGAACCTCCTCATGCACTTTTCCGCAGCGCACGACGAGGGGGAAAATGATGAGGATTTACGTGCAGGGTTCACCACACACATTTATTAACATAATGTCACACAGTTCCAAAAAGGGTGCAGACATACAAAAAAGCAAAAATAACTTACAGTGGGCATTCGAGGGCCGGCATCGCCCAGCAAACACATGAGGAGAGACGTGCAGCCACGCTGGCATCCCACAGCCGGTATCACTGTGCAGGCTCAAGATAACCACGGTGATGTGGAGTGGCTACACATCGTGGCATACAGTTGAATAAGGTCGTCCCCGAACAAAGCAGCGGACAACACACAGTTAGATGAAGACCCAGCAATGCATGGCTGGCAGGAAGCTGCCTAAATACACGCATTGCTGGTGATAGTGAAATTAGCAGCACCTGGGTGACGAGCGGGAAGATGGCACACAGGAATAGACACAGCTGGTACTAAAGAGAGAGGGGGGCATGGCCAGGCAGCAGCGCTCACAGAAAGTAGGTCAGAGCGGCCAGGAGCTGAGAGTGAGGGAGGCACACAGAAATACATAATAAACACATATACAACGGTACCAAGACCCACAGGGAGGGCAGGATCGAGCCGGGGAAACCAAACTGGCTCGGCTCCTGACAGAACCCCCCTCTCTAGGGGTGGATCCCAGACACCCACGGTCATATCCCAAAGTCCCCCCCCCCCCACAGCAGACAGAAACAACACAAACCCGGGTGGGAGGTAGGGGGAACAGGAAAGGACGAAACACAATTCCCCACCCAGGGCTCACAATTAATCCCCCCAAGTCCAAGAGTGCGGGGGTTCGGGAGGCCACCTGAAGTCCCAGGCCCAGCAGACAGTCCGGTGAACTGAATCCAGTGGCCTCTGGCCCAGAAACTCAATCCCTCTAGTAGTCGGCCAACATTGTAGAGCCACCAGGACCAGGTGGGTGGCGCAGGAGGAGGCCTGGCCACCGAGAGGCTCAGTGGTGGGTGACCGGACCATAGGGAGGAAACCCTCACAGCGTTGGGCTGGGAGGCAATGGGGACCACAACGACCTTTAGCTGACCAGTAGCACCCTTGATGGTCCCGTTTGGGACACAGCCTGCACCGACAGTGGACCCCGACCGGGCCAACGCTGTGCCCGCGGTGGACTCTGGTGGGAGCCTAGCTGCACCCGTGGTGGAGCCCAGTTGGGCCCCTGCTGCCCCCACCATGAGCGGACCAACTCGCAGGAGCACCAGGCTGAGGAGGCAGTCAACGGGGGGATCCCTGACGATCCTAGCCGGCGGAGCAGAAACGGCGGTGTCCTCATCTGGTTGGGCCAGGCCCTCTGTGACCTCTGGTGATGGCGCCCCCTCTCCGGCGACCCTAGACAAAGGCTCAGGGATAGCGGGAGAAGAAAGGTGGCTAGGGTTGCTGGCAG
Organism: Pholidichthys leucotaenia; assembly: GCA_020510985.1. NCBI lineage: Eukaryota > Metazoa > Chordata > Actinopteri > Cichliformes > Pholidichthyidae > Pholidichthys > Pholidichthys leucotaenia. The sequence continues at coordinate 171,372,943 of CM035837.1, forward strand.
TGACGGAGCCCGGCGAAGTGAGTTCAGATGCAGCCAAGGGCTGCACCTGACTCTCCTCCCCAAGAGCCAGGCAAGATCTCTCAAATACTGACATAAGAAAAACAAGGGAGAGAACTTGCCTGAGCTGGAGCTCCAGCGCTGTCCAGGACTCCGACAAACTTGACGATGCGGTCCCGGGCCCGGCTTCCAGGAGGTTCAGATCTGGCTCCCACTCCGCTGCCGTCACCTCCGCAGCTGGCGAGATGGTCAAAGCAGTCACTTGATGCCCCTGCAGCAGTTCCAATGCAGGGGAATACCTCTGTGCGGGCCCCTGAGCAGGATCATTCAGGGCCCAAAGCTCCTCCACCATCTGGCCACTCGGTTCCAGGACGAGAGCTCAGGGATTAAGGGAGGAGACACAGAGTAGGGGATGAGTTTATAGCTGCAGCCGGAGGAGAGGACCCAGCAGACTGCTGAGACTGGGCCTCTCCCTCGGGAGACAGACAAGGGTTTTTATGGGTTAATTGAGTTAAATGAAAACACATTTGCCTGTCATCCCAGCATTTGATGTTTTTGGCTGCAGCAGGCGGATTGTTGTCCCTCTCCATGTCCAAGGAGATTTTGGCCCCTTCCCACAGTGTCAATGACTCCCTCGGCGTGGCTGCAGAGGACCAGCTCCGTGCTGGCTCCAGAGTGGAATCCTCCAGGGCCCCCAGCTCCTCCATCGTCCAGTGGCTCTGCTCACTCTCGGGAATCTATGAGGGAGACACAGAAGAGACGAGAGTGGTTTACCGCCGCAGCTGGAGGGGAGGACCCAGCGGGCAGCTGAAGCTGGGCCTCTCTTCTGGGAGACAGACAATGTTTATCATTATTATATTGAATAGAATGAAAACACACTTGCCTGTTCTCCCGGTGCTTGATGTTCACAGGTGCGGAGAGCCAGCAGTCATCCTTTCTTACATCTGCTCTGGCTCCCCCCTCTGGACGATGGAAGAGCCGGCTCGGGAGATGCAAAAGTGGGTGTAACCCGGAGAACCATGGCCCTCTCGGCAGCTGGAAGGACGTCGACAACCGAGGGAGGGGAAGGCTTCTCCCAACGTTTCCTCACTGGATGACGCTGTTGTTGTGGAGCCGGAGATGCACGGACTGGAGCTGGCTGGCCAAGCGGAGCAGAAGAAGAAGCAGACGGCCGATGTGGGGGGGATCTCCACTTCGGCTTGACAGGAATTGCCCTCGCAGATAACCCAGGAACTTGCTGCTCCAACGCGCAGACCGTGGAGAGCAGCTGCGCATATTGTGGGCATCTCCAGAGGCCAGGATGCGCCTCCAGAATGCCCATGGTGCCAAGAAGATTCTCCCACTTCTTCTTAGGACCTCGGTACGCAAGAGCCTCCTCCACAAAATCCTGAATAAAGTCTGTTGCCCACTCTTCCTCCAGTGTCGGGACACCAGCTACCTGTCCTCCTGCAGTGCCGAGGTACATTGTGCGCTCCAAAAACCAGGTGAGTGGGGGAAAAAAAGGAGAAAAGGGATGTGAGGGTGTACCCGCTAAATCCTCTTTTTGGCTGGGGCTTCTGTCATCAACCTCCCCGTGCACTTTTCCGCAGCGCACAGCAAGGGGGAAAATGATGAGGATTTACGTGCAGGGTTCACCACACATATTTAACATAATGTCACACAGTTCCAAAAAGGGTGTGGACATACAAAAAAGCAAAAATAACTTACAGTGGGCATCCGCCCAGCGAACGCATGAGAAGAGACGTCCAGCCATGTTGGCGTCCCACAGCCAGTATCGCTGTGCAGGCGCAAGAGAACCACGGTGATGTGGAGTGGCTACACGTTGTGGCATACAGTTGAATGAGGTCATCCCCGAACAAAGCAGCGGACAACACACACAGTTAGATGAAGACCCAGCAATGCGTGACTGGCAGGAGGCTACCTAAACACACGCATTGCTGGTGATAGTGAATATTAGCAGCACCTGGGCGAGGAGCGGGAAGATGGCACACAGGAATAGACACAGCTGGTACTAAAAGGAGAGGGGGCATGACCAGGCCAGCAGCTGGCAGCAGCGCTCACAGAAAGTCAGAGCGGCCAGCTGGCCAGAAGCTGAGAGTGAGGGAGGCACACAGAAATACATAATAAACACATATATAACGGTACCAAGACCCGCAGGGAGGGCAGGACCGAGCCGGGGAAACCAAGCCAGCTCGGCTCCTGACATAATCTTACAAAGAAAAACATCCAAGCCTGGCTACACTTTGCAAAAACACATTTGAAATCTCCCAAACGCATGTGGGAAAATGTGTTATGGTCCAATGAAACCAAGCTTGAACTTTTTGGCCATAATTCCAAAAAGTGTATTTAGCGTAAACACAGCACTGCTCATCACCAGAAGAACACCATACCTACAGTGAATCATGGTGGTGGCAGCATCATGCTTTGGGGCTGTTTTTCTTCAGCTGGAACTGGGGCCTTAGTCAAGGTGGAGGGAATTATGAACAGTTCCAAATACCAGTCAGTGTTGCCACAAAACCTTCAGGCGTCTGCTAGAAAGCTGAAGATGAAGAAGAACTTAATCTTTCAGCACAACAATGACCCAAAGCACACATCCAAATCAACAAAAGAATGGCTTCACCAGAAAAAGATTAAGATTCTGGAATGGTCCAGCCAGAGTCCAGATCTGAATCCTATTGAACATCTGAGGGATGATCTGAAAAGGGCTGTGCACAGGAGATGCCCTCGCAATCTGACAGATTTGGAGCCTTTTTGCAAAGAAGAGTGGACAAATATTGCCACATCAAGATGTGCCACGCTGATAGACTCCTACCCAAAAAGACTGAGTACTGGAATAAAAACCAAAGGCGCTGCAACAAAGTATTAGTTTATGGGTGTGTGTATTTATGTAAATGGGTTATTGTAAGTTTTTTGTTTTTCCCCTTAAAAGATTTCAGGGTTTTTTTTCAATTGGGTTGTACAGGTTAATATCACATTAATGGTGGAATAAGTTTTGAAATGATTTATCTTGGTCTCATTTTTTTACATCACAAAAACCTGACTTTTGAACAGGGGTTTATAGACTTTATGTCCACTGTAAGTAGTTTTAACTGTAGAAAGCTATATATGCATGATGAGATGAGACTTACTTTATGACAATAAAGGTATATTAGACAGTATAAAGTTTAATGGAAAAAACAATTTTCTAAAAAAATATAGTGTAATCGACTGAAGAGTTCAACTGGGTAATTAAACTGAGAACTTCATGGAGAAAAGCAGGGGGGGCGGGGGCTTTCTCCAGGAGAATTGGTGCCTGGGGACACTGCTCGTGCACCTGTGCCCCCGATTGACTGACAATGTGAGGCGAGCAGCAGACACTGTCTAAAGGGAACACAGGTCGTGCCACTGTGGCTTCTGATTAATCTGACAATGCAAGACATGCTGCAAGGAGATGTTAAGAGATGAGGAACAGTGGGACAGTGTATGCCACCTCAACAAAAGTCAGGACCTGACAACATTTGTGGTCGGTTAATCAAAACCTGTGCAAAAGAACTGAGTCCAGTCTTTCATAAGATATTCATCAGATCCTTGGAAACGCAGCATGTCCCCAGGATTTGGAAGGATGCTGTCGTGGTCCCGGTTCCTAAATCTAGTCGCCCCACAACATTAAATGATTTTAGACCAGTGGCTCTGACTTCTATAATTATGAAAATCTTGGAAAAACTGGTTCGTTCAGAAATTCTTAAAAACACAGAATGTACTTGATCCTTTGCAGTTTGCCTATAGGCCTAAGAGGGGAGTAGAGGACGCGACTCTTACTCTCCTTAACCTGCTTTTTAAGCATCTGGAGGGGAGTGAGGCTCATGCACGGCTTTTATTTGACTTTTCGTCTGCTTTTAATACAATTCAGCCACACATTTTAACTTGGAGACTTTTAGAGCATTTTAATTTAAGTAATCTTGTGGGCTGGATTTTAAACTTTTTAACAGACAGGACACAGAGGGTAAAAGTTAATGGCTTTTTATCAGACAAGGTGTGTTCCTCCACTGGGTCACCACAAGGGTGTGTGCTTTCACCCTTGTTATTTATTCTGTACACTAATATGTGTACAGAATAGACTTATTAAAATAGACTTATTTTAAAATATGCAGATGACTCTGTGATCGTGAGCCTGCTCCAAGGGACTGAAAACAGTCATGGCCTGGTCACAGAGGACTTTGTCCAATGGTGTGAGGACTCGCACCTACAACTGAATATAGGCAAGACTAAAGACATGGTCATTGATTTTAGGCGAAATGCCAACACACCTGAACCGACTAAGATTAAGGGACAAATAGTGGAACAAGTCACATTTTATAAATATCTGGGTACAATTATTGATAATACTTTGAATTTTAAATTGAATTGTGAGGCCATAAACAGGAAGGGACACCAGCGCCTGTTTTGTTTGAGGAGGTTGTCCCATTTCCATGTAGATAGGACTATCATGACACTTTTTTATCGTGCTTTTATTGAATCAGTTTAATCTTTCTTGTTAGTGTCATGGTTTAGAAACCTGCCCCTCAAAGACAGAAACTCACTGGCCCAGATCATTAAATGGTCCAGTCGTCTTATTGGGGGGGAGTCACAGCTGGGTCTGGAGGCCCTGTACACCAGGCAAGTACAGCGGCTGGCCACCTCTATCACAGCTGATGACTCCCATCCCTTGGCCAGTGAGTTCCAGCTTTTACCCTCTGGACGGAGGTTCAAAGTCCCCAGATGCAGAACCACACGGTACAGGAACAGCTTTGTTCCTGCTGCTATCGTTCTTTTAAACAGGCCTTAATGCATTTTATTTAAACTCTTGGGTCTGGCCTTTTTACGTGGTCTTACCTTATCTACTATTTTATTGGTCCGTGGTGTGGCATAATGCTTTTATCTGGTTTACTACGGGTTCTTTTATTTATTTTAGCTGGGTTTTTTATCTATCTATTTTTAGTCTTTTTAACCATGTTCAGTAAGTTTCTGGAGTACCTGTCCACGTCTTTAGTCTGTGCTGTTTTTAAATTGTCTGACGTATGTGTCCTGTGTTTTTAATGTTTTGATGTTCAGAGCTGTGTGTTTGAGATGCCCTCTCCAGACTGTAAAAAGAATCTACCTACGGGTATTAATAAAATCACCTTGAACCTTGAACCTTGCATTTACATCAAAGGCTAGGGCCTCACCAGAATGGTTGAAATTTACAGCTGCTGTGTCGCATCAAAAAGACCATACTGTCAATGAGGAATGGTATATGACTCATAAATGTCCCTTAAACTTGAGCAAGTATTAATCACTATATGTGCTGGAATGTTTATGGGGGCCCAGCTCATGTGTAGAAAAACATGTGAAGAAGATTTAATGACATGTTTTGACCAGCCAATAAGATGGTAACTGGGTGGGGACTGATATCAATGTGTGGATTTTTTTTTTTTGATTTTTTTTTTAAATTGGTGTATCATTGTTATAATCCAATAAGGATCATTATGGACATGACAAATATCATATTTTTTGAATTGTATAGAAGGCCAAGAAGAAGCTGTTATTCTTTAGTGTTCTTTGTGGTGTCTTGATGATGCTCATTCTGTCAACAGAATAAACATTTTGCTGCAAACTCTGACAGCCCCTGCTGTCATTTTTTCCTCTGGAAACAAAGACTGGCCATTTGTGCTTCAGGTCAGGTGTTTGAGTTTTTCTGTTTTTTCCTCTTCAGCATCCATCTGTCTCTCAAGACAATGGTAGTGCCTTGGTTGGTCAGTTCAGCCTTGTTGAGAGCAGCGTCTAGTGTGACTCAACAGTCCGATTCTGACATGGCAGTCTCTGCCGCAATTGCTGCACACGAAGCTGGACGGCTGGTCGGAGGCCGGATTCTGTTGCTTCCGTTTTCTCAGTTGTCTCTTTTTCTCCAGTTTGAGTTTCTGCTTCTCCTCACCTCTCCTGACTCCTTCTTGCACAGCTTGGTGCCAGCAGCCGCGGTCAGCTGCCGCCAGCTCCCAGTTGTTTGGATCGATGTCTGTCAGCTTCATGTCCCTTTTGCAGATATCCTTGAAGTGTAGCGCTAGACAGCCTGTTGGGCAGCATCCCATAGCCAGCTTACCATACAGGAGGTCTTTGGGGATGCGTCTGTCGTCCATGCAGTGCACGTGCCCAAGCCATCACAAGCAACGCTGACACAGCATTAGGTGCATACTAAGGGAGCCTGCTTTCTCTAGCACTGCCGTGTTGGTGACCTTGTCCTGCCATGTGATGCCCAGGATACGTCGAAGGCAGCAAAGGTGGAAGCTTTCTAGGCGGTTCTCCTGTCTAGCGTACATGGTCCAGGATTCACTGCCGTACAACAGGGTACTGAGGACGCACGCCCGGTACACCTTGAACTTGGTGTTCACCGTCAGCTGGTTGTTATCCCATACTCTTTTACTCAACTTTGCCATGATGGCAGCGGCTTTAACGATGCATTTGGAGATTTCGGCATCAAGTGACAGGTTGCTGGCGATTGTTGAACCCAGGTACATGAAGTGGTTGGTGACACTCCTCGTTGTCGATGATGATAGATGGTGGTGCTGGGACGTTCCTGGCTCATGACGTTGGTTTTCCTGATACATCCGTTAAACATTCACAGTGCTGGTGGAAAAATCAAGTGAACCCTTGTATTTAATAAGTGGTCAAACCTCCTTTGGAAGCAATACCTTTGAAAGCAATATCACTAGTTGGCGCATGAACACGCAGCGGCCTCCCTTCTCTCTTCATGTTTTGTGCCATTTAGTGTTGTTTAAATTGCACCTAAGTGTATATTCATGTGCTTAATGTCCACATATGATGTTGTGCACAAGCTACAGTTGCCACAGCCTTCTGGAAGTAAGGAATATGACCAAACATTACACCCAGGACCAGAGCATTACAGAGGAACTCTGTGGCCAAGGACTTCTCGGCCAGACCTCCACACCCCTGGGACTGCTTTGTGCCATCCCAAATGGAGACGCCGCAGACAGTGTGAGTGAAGACGAAAGAGTGGTAAATGTGGAGGTATCCAAACAAAGCTAGCCACTAGCCCACACAGACTCCCGATTCCTTCCTCATTCTGACAAATGTACGCTCACTAGACAACAAAATAGACTGCATACAGCTCCTGAGATCTATGCAACGTGATGCCCAGAACTGCTGTGTTTTTATGTTTATGGTATTGTGGTTAAATGACAATATATCAGACTCTGCTATTCAGTTAGTGGGGCTAACATGCTATCGTGCTGATCAGGTATTCACGGAGGGAGGGAAAACCCGAGCAGGAGACGTATGTGTTTACATTAGTGACGCTTGGTACCGAGATGCGACTGTTGTACACAAACACTGTTCTTCATTGGTGGAATTTATGTTCATCAATTGCCGACCTTTCTACTTACCGAGACAAATTACATCTATCCTGCTAATCAGCGCGTATGTCCCACCCACCGGCATTGGTGAGAGGAGTAAAGCACTAAATGAACTCTATCAATCCATCAGTGAGACACAAACAGCGCATCCAGATGGATTCCTCATCACAGCAGGAGACTTCAACCATGCAGATTAAAAGGCCCTCCTAATAAAGCTACACCAATATGTGGACTTTCCAACAAGAAGAGACGGCTTGTTGGACCTGTTGTACACAACTCACGAGAGCACACAGAGCCTGCCCCCTCCCCAACCTGGGTCTCTCTGATCACATCATCATCTTGCTAAGGCCTGCATACAGGCCCAGAATGAAAGCCATCAGACCAGCAAAAAACAGGTATGTGTGTGGCCAGAGGGGGCCTCGGATGCTCTGAAAGACTGTTTCAGCACTACAGACTGGGACACTTTCAAGCATGCAGCCACTCACAATTGACACACAGAGGAGTACACTGAGGGTGTTGTAGCATACATAGCTAAATGCATTGATGACGTCACTCACTGCAAAACCGTCCCTGTTCACACCAACCAGAAGCTATGGATGACAGTAAAGGCCCACAGGCTTCTGAGGGCTTGGGATGCAGCCTTCAGGGCCGGTGACACTGCAGGACTAACAACAGCTAGGGCCAACCTGTCCCATGGTATCAAGGAGGCAAAACGACAATACAGCAAGAAAATATCTGGCCACTTCAGCAACACCAGAGATGCACGTTCTCTCTAGTGTGGCATACAGACCCTCACTAACTACAAACCTCCACCTCAGACCTGTGTGAGTGACATCACACTGCTTAACAACTTAAATGACTTCTTTGGCTGCTTTGAAGCACAAAACAGCACATCAGCACAGAAGATCACTCCTCCCCCAGACGAGCAGGCTATAAGTCTGGATCTGTCTAGCATGAAGAGGACCCTCTCCAGGATCAACCCACGCAAGGCAACTGGACCAGACATCAAGAATGTCCTGGCCGACATCTTCAACATCTCCCTGAGTCAACCTGTTGTCCCTACATTTCAAAACTGCTACCATAATACCAGTCCCAAAGAAACCCATCCCATCTAGCTACAACGATTACTGGCCCGTAGTACTGACCTCCATCATAATGAAGTGTTTCGAGCAGCTGGTCATGCAGAACATCAAGTTCTCCCTCCCACGACCCATCTCAGTTTGCATACAGGTCAAACAAATCTACAGAAGATGCCATCACTGCTACTCTCCATCCAGCCCTCACCCACCTGAACTCAAAGAACTCCTATGTGCGAATGCTGTTCTTGGACTTTAGTTCAGCATTCAACACAATCATCCCCCAGCACTTAAAACAAAAACTCAAACACTTGGGACTCAAAACCTCTCTCTGTAACTGGGTGCTGGACTTTCTCACAGGGAGGCCACAGAATGTGCGGGTCAGCAGCAGCACCTCCAAGACCATCACACTGAGCACAGGGGCCCCACAAGGATGTATGCTCATCCCACTGCTCTTCACCCTGCTGACCCATGACTGTGTACCAGCCTACAGCACGAACCACATCCTCAAGTTTACTTATGATACAATGGTGGTGGGCCTCATCACAAACAATGAAGAGGCCAACTACAGAAATGAGGTGAGTCAACTGGTCTAGTGGTGCAAACACAATAATCTCTTCCTGAACAAGGGAAAAACCAAGGAGATTGTGGTCGACTTTAGGAGAGGACACACACAGCATCATCCCCTTCTGATCATAAATGAAGCAGCTGTGGAGAGGGTAAGCAGCACCAGGTTCCTGGGGGTGCACATCTCTGAGGACCTCTCCTGGTCCAACAACACCACATCACTGGCCAAGAAGGCTCAAACTCACCTCTACAGTATTTCCTCTGCAAACTAAGGAGAGCACGAGTCCCACCCCCCATCATGTGCTCATTCTACTGAGGCACCATTGACAGCATCTTTACCAGCTGCATCACGAAGTGGTACGGAAGCTGCACCGCCTTGTGCCGGAAGACACATACAACGCACAGTGAAAGCAGTCAGCAAGCTCATTGGTGCCCCTGTGCCCCTCCGTCTCAGACATCTACCACACCCACCTCACCCGCAGAGCCATCAACATTGCAGGCGACACCTTCCACCCCTTACACTCCCTCTTCAGCCTTCTGCCCTCGGGGAAAAGGTACTGGAGCCTCCGGGCTCACTCCACAAGACTGCTAAACAGCTTTGTTCACCAGGCCATCAGGACCCTGAACTCTGCCCACTTCTCCCCACCCCTGGACCATAACACACTCACCCACGCAATAACTACCTCAGCTGTTTGCACAGAAAGACTTGGCACACCAACAGTAATTGCATCTGCTGCTGTATGTCTCTGCACCTTACTGCAACCATTTGCACAAATGCCATACCTGCTGCTGTCTGTTATTACCTCCGCCAAGGAGGTAATGTTTTTTCCGGAGTTTGTCTGTCTGTCTGTCTGTTACCAACATAACTCAAAAAGTTATGAATGGATTTTGACGAAATTTTCAGGAAAGGTGTGTAATGGCACGGGGAACAGACGATTAGATTTTGGTGATGATCTGAGAGTGCATACCCTCATCAAGGGCTATGTTTGTATTTGTGCAGCAGGATTACACAAAAACTACTGGATGGATTTGGATGAAATTTTCACCAGAGGTGGTTCTCGGTCTAGAGAGGAACCCATTATATTTTGGTGATGATCTGAGAATGCATACCTCAGCCAAGGCTCTTATCTTCTCACAGTGTGTTAGCAACAATACTCCAAAACTGATGGACAGACTTTGATGCAATTTTCACCACAAGTGCCTATAGGCCTACACACAAACCCATTACATTTTGGAGGTGATCCATGAGAAACGGAAGGAGCCTTGGCGGAGGTATGCACTCCAAGTGCTTTTCTAGTTTTTCTAAGTTTTTCATCCTTATTCCTCTTTTCTTATATATTGTGCACACCACTAAGAGAGGGAGAAACGGCATTTCAATTCTCCTGTATGTACAGAAGCATTAACAAATAAAAATCTTTGAATAACCTCCAACAAGCACTTGTAGCAGTTGCTGTGGGGCTCATATCAGGAGGAGATGAGTCTGCATACAGAAATGAGGTCCAGAAACTGGTGAGATGGTACTCAGATAATAATCTGCTATTGAATACAAAAAAAAAAAAAAAACAAGAACTCATTATTGATTTTAGGAAGCATAGCAGTGAGCTTCCTCCTTTATATATAGGCAAGGAGTGTGTGGAGAGAGTGGAGGCTTTTAAGTTTCTGGGTGTTCATATTTCTCACAACCTTACCTGGGCAGTTAACACCATAGCTACGATAAAAAAAGGCTGAACGTCTACACTTTTTGAGGCTCCTCAAGAGGAATGGCCTGAATGCACAGTTGCTGGTTTTATTTTATCACTCCGCTGTTGAGAGTATTTTGTCATATGGCATCACGGTTTGGTATGAGGGCTGTTCAGCCGCAGACCGCAAAGCCTTCCAGAGAGTGATCGAGACTGTGCAAAAAAATCCCGGGCTGTTCTCTCCCTTCTCTGGAAGAGATTTCCAGGTCTCGGTACCTCAACAGAGCTACTGCCATTTTTACCTCCGCCACGGAGGTTATGTTTTTACCGGGGTTTGTCTGTCTGTTTGTCTGTTACCAACATAACTCAAAAAGCTATAAACGGATTTTGACAAAATTTTCAGGAAAGGTGTGTAATGGCATGGGGAACAGATAAGATTTTGGTGATGTTCTGAGAATGCATACCTCCACCAAGGGCTTTGTTTGTATTTGTGCATCAGGATTACACAAAAACTACTGGATGGATTTGGATGAAATTTTCACCAGAGGTGATTCTTGGCCTAGAGAGGAACCCATTATATTTTGGTGATGATCTGGGAATGCATACCTCAGCCAAGGCTCTTCTCACAGTGTGTCAGCCACAATACTCCAAAATTAATGGACAGACTTTGATGCAATTTTCACCACAAGTGGCTATAGGCCTACACACAAACCCATTACATTTTGGAGGTGATCCATGAGAGACTGAAGGAGCCTTGGCGGAGGTATGCGCCCTCTGAGTGCTTTTCTAGTTAGACTGCACTCATCCAGACCATGATTTCTTTCACTTGTTCCCCTCAGGAAAGCGGTACAAATCCCATAAAACCCGGACTACCAGGTTTAATCATAGTTTTTTTCCCAGCAGCAGTACGTATTTTGAATGGATTTATGTAACACGTACAGACTGCTGATGTTATTTTATGTTATTTTAGGTTATTTTGTGGCAATAACCTTTTGTGTATAAGCTGGTCTTATTTATTTATCATTCAGTATGTTTCTATTATTGCTATGTACATACTGTATTCAACTTTTTAGGTATTATTGTTTTAAACATTATTACCTCCGCCAAGGAGGTTATGTTTTTACTGGGGTTTGTCTGTCTGTTACCAAAATAACTCAAAAAGTTTTGAACCGATTTTGACGAAATTTTTAGGACAAGTCCGAAATGGGACAAGGAAGAAATGATTACATTTTGGGAGTGATCTGGATCACCGCCATTACCGAAAAAGTGATTTTTGTCAATAACTACTCAACTAATAAAGATATCAATGTGAATCCAATTGCTAAAGGTATGTTTTGATGGTCAAGGAATCTGAAAATATAGATAAAATAAATGTAGGACTTTTCAAAGTCCAGCAATTACATTTTTGAGGAGATCACAGCATGGGGAACTGACCTGCCTTGGCGGAGGTCTGCGCTCTCCGAGTGATTTTCTAGTTTATTGTTGTAATTATGAGAACGTTAAATGCATGAGTGAACTGTGAGTATGATAGTTTGTTTTAGGGAGCAGTATCTCAGTTTCGTTGCATTGTTTTTTACCTCTGCCAAGGAGGTTATATTTTTACTGGGGTTTGTCTGTCTGTTTGTCTGTCTGTTACCAACATAACTCAAAAAATTCTGAACAGATTTGGACGAAATTTTCAGGAAAAGTCTGAAATGGGACAAGCAAGAAATGATTACATTTTGGGAGTGATCTGGCTCACCGTCTGGATCCAGGAATTTTTAAAAAGATTCTTTATCATTGCGAGATAGGGCCATTTTTAGCATATGTGTATAGAACTCCACAATAAATGGTCAGGACGCTTGCCAAAAAAATACAGGATAAGATCCCAACAGGTTCTAGGAAATATCAAAGAGTGATCCGGATCCTGCAAAAAATCTGGATACTGTGATCCAGAACAGCAAATAATAGGGGATCTTTGGAATTTTCATCACTGTAAGGTAAAAAATTAAGATATAAACATACAACAAACACCAAAATATAGCCAAGACACTGTGGAATCAGTTTGTTGTATCTTCAAAAGCTATGGAGCTATATCCAGAAGAAAACCGCCATTACCGAAAAAGTGATTTTTGTCAATAACTACTGAACTAATAAAGATATCAATGTGACATGTTCTGGACCCAGGAGACAGACACTGACACGAGTAGATATAGACAATTATTCTTTTATTGTAACGTGAGGGAGTGTAGTGCGTGTGTGAGTGCAAGTATAGAAGTTTGGTCGCTGGAACTGAGCAGTCCGGATGGTGACCTGGCAACCCTGTAACACACAAGCAGAAACAATTACAGCTGTTCAGCACTAGCGAGTAATTGTGGATGGTGAGGCTTACTTGGGCGTTCCACAGGTAACGTTCTGCTGACTTCCAGCGGCCGTGCAGCGTGGTGGTGAATGTGCTCATGGCTGTGGTGAATGCACCTGTCGCTGTGATGATGATAGTTCTTGTAGCGGAGATGGTGGTGATACCAGTGACCGCGACGATGACAGCTCCTGTAGCTGTAACAATAACAGTTCCTGTAGCTGTGGTGTTAGACGTACCCGTAGCTGTGGTGGTAGCGAGGAGCTACGTGATTGAGGTGGCAACGCCCCGTCGGCTGGGGGAAGTTGGTCCGCCGCCTGGGAGGTCCACCTGTGCACAGGGGTAAAGGCAAGGAGTAGAATAGCAGATAGTTTTCTTACGTGGCAGATCCTGACGAGACGTTCTTGGCAGAACTTGAGGACGAAGTTCTGGCTCATGCTCCGATGAGGAAGACAGATGACTCCGTGCCGGGCTGTCAGCAACACTGGCTTTTAACAGCCGCTGATTGGCACCTGTTGGTCTGTGTGCAGCTGGGACTGATGAGACAGATGACGGCCCAGAGGCCGCCATGACACAATGTGAATCCAATTGCTAAAGGTATGTTTTGATGGTCAAGGAATCTGAAAATATAGACAAAATAAATGTAGGCCTTTTCAAAGTCCAGAAATTACATTCTTGAGTAGATCACAGCATGGGGGACTGAGCTGCCTTGGTGGAGGTCTGCGCTCTCCCAAGTGCTTTTCCAGTTTTAGCAATGGAATGACAATAAAGGCACTTTGACTTTGATCAGACTTGCTCAACATTCCAGAGGAATTTTGAACCATTCTTCCTTACAAAACTGCTTCAACTCAGCCATATTCTAAGGATGTCTGGTGTGAACAGCTCTCATGAAGTAGTTCCACAGCATTTCTGTTAGATTTAGATTTGGACTCTAGCTGGGACACTCCAAAAGGCAGATTTTCAACTTTTTAAGCCATTCTGTCGTTGAGTTACTTCAATGGCTAGGGCCATTATGTTGTGTGTAGAGTGTGGTGAGAGAGTGTGGCCCTTAAGGCTTGCCGTAGCCGCGCTGGGTGTGATGTCAGGTGGGCTGCGGCACCTGTTTATATAGTTCTGTGTGTGTTCAATAAAGGGAGTTTGTTGCATGACATAAGACGACTCTGACCCCTTATTACAGACATAACATTTTGGCGACGATAGAAGAACCATGGAGGCGTATGGGCTACCTCTGCCATCGTTTCTGGAGTGTCCGGGGGAGCCAGCGATCCTGTGGCTGGACTGGATGGCCATGCTCGTGGTACAGTGATTCCTCGCTACTTTGCGCTTCACCTTTCGCGCCCTCAGTGCATCGCGGATTTTTCAAAAATATTCATCAAAAATTCAAAATTGAGAAATAATGGGCCGGTGCTAGCAGAAGGCAGGGAGACTATATTAGAACATCAGCTATCAACATGGAGAGCCCGCACAACTCAAAATCCACCTCTCTGTTCGCTGTTCTTGTGTTGGCTCGGCTCAGGAATCTCGCAAGCTGATTGGTCGAGACGTTTCACCCCGCAAGCTGATTGGCCGAGACGTTTCACCCAGCTTCTGTCCCTGCCGAGCGCCCATACCCAGTGAAGGAAGACCGCATTCATTGCTCTTTATCGCTCGTGTTGCTTAGTCTCGCCGCGTGGAACTTTTTGCTGTTCTCTTGTGCCATTTTGTGCGAAATAGTCTTCCCGTCGAGCCACTACGCCGCCTCCTACAGCTTCTCCAGCTCTATCGGAAGCTGCCCTCGACAATCCTGCGCCTCTAGCACCTGACGATGAGGCGTCACCTGAGGAGCAGTAAAGCTCTCATTAACCTGTGCAGTAAATCATCTTCATCTTGAGTTACGTATCTTGTTATAAGAATAAAAGAGTTCTAAAAACATATTTATGTACACTTTATTTACATCTACGTATGTATGTACACTTACACACACACGTATCACACGAGAGAGAGAGTGAGAGAATGAACGTACGTATTATTTATGGGTGACCTCTTTAGGGGTGACGCTACTTCGCGGTTTTTCACTTTTCGCGGTCGGTTCTGGAACCCATTAACCGCGATAAGTGAGGGATCACTGTATATATCACTGGGCTGGGCTTGGGTAGACTCGATGGAGACCGAGGATGGGCGCTTCTTGTTCATCGTCTTGGTGTGGAGGGTCGGAGAATTCTCAGCATGTTGGGAGAGACAGAGCTTTATGTGGATGGTGTCGAGCAGCTGGATAGAGATTCTGCTGAATGTCCAAGAGACAAGAAGCTGGGGCTGTGGGTAGTGAGACTGTTGGCACCAAGAGGAGCTGAGGTCGACGAGTGACGCCGATGAGTGGGCTGCAGTCTTCCCCGGAGTTCGGCCACATAGGGCTGGAGTGTCTGGGGCTACAACGGTGGCAGCTGCAGTGGTGTTGAAGGCAGTCAGAGGCGGACCGATAGACACGGAGGGACTGCGTGCTAGGTAGCAGCACTGTGGGTCCAGACAAGAGAAGCGGCCAAGGGTGAGGAAAAGAGACATTTTCGCCGGGAAGGTCAACTTTGATCCCAGGGGCAGGCAGCAGCCAGTGGCACGCATACCGTGGAGCTGCCCTGGGCCTCTAAGCCAGCTTTATCTTTGGCTGCCATTGGACATTGGTGTAACATGAACACTTTGCTGTAAATATGCTGTAAATTTGGGCGCATGCGCACGCAGCGACCGGCAGCTGGTGAAAAAGTCCGTCGTCTGTGTGTCTGTTTTTATGCACTTTAATGTGTTTTTAATGTAATTTTCTGTGTCATTTCTGTCCTGGAATGTTTGTGGACTGTATGGCGAAGAGCTCCCTGGTTCCATCAATATGGACTTCCTCCCCTTTTTTGCACTGCTGCTACTTTTCCTCCGGCTCTTTGTCTCTGAAGTAAACACGATCGGGATCATGGCGGGCAGAATACATTATTCCAGGGACATGTTGCTGCATTTAAACACGGTTGATGCAGCGTCTGTGATTGAGTCTAAGCCGCAACTGCCGAACTTTATTTTGAGAGACGTTCATGGACACAGCGGTGAAAAGAGACGGGAGAAGGAAACGTGGAAAGCGTGGAGGTGTAAATTGCGCCTGAGAAGACGTCAGTTTGGTAACATTCCTCTTCCTTCTATGATTTTTGGGAACATACAATCTCTGAGGAACAAGGTGGATGAAATTGAAGGGAATGTACGCTACCAGAAGGACTTTAAGAACTGCTGTGTCATGGCTTATACCGAGTCTTGGCTTACTGCGCATGATCGGGATGCGGACCTGTGGATTGACGGCTTTGGAGCCCCACTCAGCTCTGATTGGCAGGAAGAGGTAACGAGTAAGCGTCAGGGGGGCGGCGTATGTTTATATATTAATAAGCAGTACTGCACATCTGTCACGGTCAGAGAGCGCATCTGTACACCCGATGTGGAGCTGCTGTCTGTGTCACTATGCCCCTTTTATTTGCCTCGCGAGTTCCCTCAACTTTTCATTACAACTGTTTACATCCACCCGAGGGCAGACACTGACTCCGCCTCCAGCACCATCTTTGATGTGGTCCAGCGGCTGCAGTCAATTTCTCCAGATGCGCCAAACTTTATTCTTGGGGATTTTAACCATGTTTCTTTAAAGAAGACACTTAAAAACTTTTATCAGTATGTCTCCTGCCCAACCAGGCGAAAAAAGACATTGGACCTGTGCTACGGATCCATTGAGAGGGCCTATAAATCACTCCCCCTTCCTCCTTTAGGATCCTCAGATCACAACTGTGTACATTTGCTGCCCACATATAAAACTGCTCTCAGAAGAGGCAAGGTGGAGACGAGAGACATTGATGTGTGGACAGAGGATTCAGTGCACAGCCTCCAGGAATGCTTTAACCGTACAGACTGGGAGATGTTCACACTGTCCTGCGGGGATGATTTGGACTCTTTGGTGGATGTCACATGCTCATACATGGCTTTCTGTAAAAATACGATCGTTCCACGTAAACGTGTCAAAATATATCCCAACAACAAGCCATGGGTTACAAAATCAGTTAAATCCTGCTTACAGAGGAAAGCACTTGCCTTTAAACAGGGGTCTGTTTCTGAGCTACAGGTTGCCACAAAAGAGCTGAAGGCCGAAATTTTAAGAGCAAAACAGAATTATAAATCAGAGTTGGAAAGCAAGATGGCAACAAAGAAACTTGGTTCAGCCTGGGCCAGTATGAAAACTATTGCAGGCCTTCAGAGCACAGAACGCAGCAATCGTGTGTTTTTAGATGGTTTTAATTCAGACACAGAGCTGGCTAATGCTCTTAATTGTTTTTATGGTCGTTTTGACTCCTTTGATTTTAGCACTGAAACCCAAGATTTGAAACAGAAACTCAGACAATCAGCACTTTAATATTGAGGTGCAGGATGTTAAAAGGGAGTTCTGCGCTGTAAAAGTGAACAAAAGTCAGGGCCCTGATAATATATGTGGGCGCTTGGTAAAGTCCTGTGCACATGAACTGAGTCCTATATTTCATTACATTTTCAATAAGTCCTTACAGACACAACATAAACCTAAGATCTGGAAAGAAGCCGTGGTTGTTCCCGTTCCAAAATCCAGCTGTCCTAAAACAGTAAATGACTTTAGACCAGTTGCTTTGACTTCAATTTTAATGAAAATTTTTGAAAAACTGGTCAGATGTGAGGTCCTAAAGCAGACTGAGCATGCATTGGATCCTCTGCAGTTTGCCTATAGGCCTCACAGAGGAGTGGAGGATGCCACTGTCACTCTGTTTAACATGCTTTTTAAACATCTGGATTTTAATGGGACACATGCCAGGCTTTTATTTGTGGACTTTTCCTCTGCCTTTAATACAATCCAACCTCATATTTTAGTTGAAAGGCTCCTGCAACAATTTGATTTGAGCAATAATCTGGTGGGTTGGATTCTGGATTTCTTAACCAACAGGACGCAGAGAGTAAGGGTCAATGGTACATTGTCTGATCTAAAGTGCTCTTCTACTGGCTCTCCTCAGGGGTGTGTGTTGTCACCACTACTCTTCATCCTGTACACAAACATGTGTCGGAGTAGACACGACAACAGACACATTATAAAGTATGCTGATGACTCAGTTATTGTCAGTCTCCTCCAGGATGGTGAGAGTGGCCACGGCCCAGTAGTTGATGATTTTGTTCACTGGTGTGAGGATTCCTACCTGCAGCTGAATACGACAAAAACTAAAGACATGATTATTGACTTTAGGAAGGAAAACTCCCAGGCACAAAGTCACCGTTCTAAAAGGCCAGGCCACCGAATGTGTACAATCCTACACATACAGTGGGGCAAAAAAGTATTTAGTTAGCCACCAATTGTGCAAGTTCTCCCACTTAAAAGATGAGAGAGGTCTCCAATTTTCATCATAGGTATACCTCAATTATGAGAGACAAAATGAGAAAAAAAAAATCCGGAAAATCACAGTGAAAGATTTTTAATGAATTAATTGGTAAATTCCTCGGTAAAATAAGTATTTGGTCAATAACAAAAGTTCTTTTCAGTACTTTGTTATATACCCTTTGTTGGCAATGACAGAGGTCAAACGTTTTCTGTAAGTCTTCACAAGGTTTTCACACACTGTTGCTGGTATTTTGGCCCATTCCTCCATGCAGATCTCCTCTAGAGCAGTAATGTTTTGGGGCTGTCGCTGGGCAACACAGACTTTCAACTCCCTCCAAAGATTTTCTATGGAGTTGAGATCTGGAGACTGGCTAGGCCACTCCAGGACCTTGAAATGCTTCTTACAAAGCCACTCCTTCGTTGCCCGGGCGGTGTGTCTGGGATCATTGTCATGCTGAAAGACCCAGCCACGTTTCATCTTCAATGCCCTTGCTGATGGAAGGAGGTTTTCACTCAAAATCTCACGATACATGGCCCCATTCATTCCTTCCTTTACACGGATCAGTCGTCCTGGTCCCTTTGCAGAAAAACAGCCCCAAAGCATGATGTTTCCACCCCCATGCTTCACAGTAGGTATGGTGTTCTTTCTCCTCCAAACATGACAAGTTGAGTTTTTACAATGAAGTTCTATTTTGGTTTCATCTGACCATATGACATTCTCCCAATCCTCTTCTGGATCATCCAAATGCTCTCTAGCAAACTTCAGACGGGCCTGGACATGTACTGGCTAAAGCAGGGGGACACGTCTGGCACTGCAGGATTTGAGTCCCTGGCGGCGTAGTGTGTTACTGTTGGTAGCCTTTGTTACTTTGGTCCCAGCTCTCTGCAGGTCATTCACTAAGTCCCCCCATGTGGTTCTGGGATTTTTGCTCACCGTTCTCGTGATCATTTTGACCCCACGGGGTGAGATCTTGTGTGGAGCCCCAGATGGAGGGAGATTATCGGTGGTTTTGTATGTCTTCCATTTTCAAATAATTGCTCCCACATTTGATTTCTTCACACCAAGCTGCTTACCTATTGCAGATTCAGTCTTCCCAACCTGGTGCAGGTCTACAATTTTGTTTCTGGTGTCCTTTGACAGCTCTTTGGTCTTGGCCATAGTGGAGTTTGGAGTCTGACTGTTTGAGGTTGTGGACAGGTGTCTTTTATACTGATAAAGAGTTCAAACAGGTGCCATTAATACAGGTAACGAGTGGAGGACAGAGGAGCCTCTTAAAGAAGAAGTTACAGGTCTGTGAGAACCAGAAATCTTGCTTGTTTGTAGGTCACCAAATACTTATTTTACCAAGGAATTTACCAGTTAATTCATTAAAAATCCTTCAATGTGATTTTCTGGATTTTTTTTTCTCATTTTGTCTCTCATAGTTGAGGTATACCTATGATGAAAATTGGAGACCTCTCTCATCTTTTAAGTGGGAGAACTTGCACAATTGGTGGCTGACTAAATACTTTTTTTCCCCACTGTATCTTGGGACGATTATTGATAGTAATTTAAACTTTGAAGAGAACTGTGAAAGGGTGTGCAAAAAGGGTCAGCAACATTTCCATTGCTTGAGAAAACTTGCACGCTTCCAAATTGACCGAACTATAATGACAATGTTTTATCGGGCTTTTATTGAATCTGTTTTATCCTTTTCTTTAGTGTCATGGTTTGGTCTGATAAAACTGAAACAGGGGAAATCCTTGGATCAGGTAGTTAGATGGTCCAGTCGTTTGCTTGGTGAGTCACAGCTGAGCCTGACATCCCTGTACACCAGACAAGTACAGAGGATGGCTACCTCCATTTTAAATGATGACTCCCACCCTTTGCACTGCAACTTTCAGCTTCTTCCCTCAAGACGGAGGTTTGCTGTCCCAACAAGTAAAACCCAGTGCTACAAAAACAGCTTTATTCCTGCTGCTGTCAAAGAGTTGAACAAGTTGTAACAATATATTGCACATAATTTTAGGTACCTATTTATTAACTCCATTTTATATTTATTTATTTTTGTAGGATGTTATTTGGGTTCTAAATATTTTATTGGGTTTTAGACCTTTGAGTTTTTAACCTCTTTGACTAGTTTTTAACTTTTTAATATGACCCTTCTCTCTTACCTCTGGTTTTTCTCTCATCTCTTTGTCTTTATACCCTGATTGATGGAGCCTTGAGTATTTTTATCATGTTTATAGTCAGCTTCATGTGTGCCTGTGTTTGTGTCTATGTTGAATGTAATTTGTGGCTTGTAAATACGGATGTCACCAGACTGCAAAACAAATCTACCTACGGGTACAAATAAAGGAACCTGAATCTGATATGTGCTATGAGATGACTGTTGTTGTGAAATGGCGCTATATAAAGTTGAACTGAATTAAATATGTTATACGTTTGTTGGTGTGCATGTGAATGGTTGTTGTGAAATGGGATTATTTTGTATATTTTATTTAGCTCAGAGACACGGTCCTAGGTTTTAGATGTTTTGTGGGAATGTGTGAATGACGAGACAGAGTTCTCTCTCAAGTCAGCTTTATTCACATCTCCAACATCTCGAAGCAGCCACACAGGGAACTCTCGTCCTTAAATACAAGGACTCTTACAGTTCACAAGTCACATGTATCACATACCACGTTGCATTATAATGACAGTAACAATGCATCCTCTCTCCATGATATCACCCCCACTGTCTACAATGCATCCCCTCTTTAATCCTTTAATTATACCCCCACAGTCTCTAGCCTTGCATACCAAAGCTAACACTCTTGCAGCTTCCTGTAATCACCAAGGAAGCTCTGCCTTTGTTCTGGTCTAAAATGTGAGTCACCAAGCAGTTCACAATGTGTGTCCACCACACAAAGCCCCCCCAACATTTTAGAACAAACAAGAGAATAACAACATGCATGCCGTGATAGTATCAATACACATCAGTCCACATGCTGTCTAGGCTTCAGTCTCCTGCCGTATCTGCTGTAGCTGGGATTCAACGTCTCTGCGGCGCTGTCACGCTGGGGGTTTGCCGTCTGGGGGTGGAAACCTTTTGTCAGCACCTGTGGGTGTTCTGGGGAAACATTACTCTGTGGAGCCCCCCGCGGGGGTCTACCTCGCCGCGGGGCCCTCGCCAACAGCACTTGCTCATCTGCCACCACAAAAGCGGGTTTGAGTCTGTTTATGCCAACTTTCTCTTTCCTACCCCCCAAATCTAGCAAAAACTGCTTGTCCCCTGTTTCTAACACTCTGAAGGGTCCGTCATAAGGCGGTCGCAGCGGGGTTCGATGCGCATCGTGTCTGACAAAAACAAACTCTGCGTTCTTCAAAGTTTTAGGCACAAAACGCGCGGAAAACTGTGGTGCGCAGGGCCGGGCAGCATGCTTGATTCTATGTTACTCCGCAACAGCTGAGACGGGGAGGCGTCTGGCACAGGGTTATCTGGGAGAAACTCCTCAGGCAGCCGGAGTGGCTGCGCAAACACGAGCTTCGCTGGGGAGGCTTCTAAGTCCTCTTTAGGCGCAGAACGCAACCCCAATAACACCCATGGTAACTTGTCAACCCAATTTGCATCCGTCAGTGACGCTCTGAGAGCTGCTTTCAATGACCTATGAAAACGTTTGCATAACCCATTAGCCTGTGGATTGTACGCGGTTGTGCAGTGAATTGTGACACCCAGGCTGCGGGCCATTGTCGACCAAAGCTCGGACACAAATTGAGGGCCTCTGTCGGATGTAATGTCCGACGGAACACCGAAGCGCGCCACCCAAGCTGTTAAAAACGCGCTCGCCACCTCCTCGGCCGTGGTTGATGCCAGCAGGACCACTTCAGGCCAGCGCGTGGTGCGGTCCACCATTGTGAGAAGGTGTGTGCACCCTTGTGACGGCGGGAGGGGGCCCACGAGGTCCACATGAACGTGATCAAACCTCTTGGCCGGAATGTGAAACGGCTCCAAAGGAGCCCTCGTGTGCCTGTGTACTTTGGCTCGTTGACACGCCGTGCAGGCTGTTGCCCACTCTTTAACTTGTTTGCGGAGGCTCGGCCACTCAAATTTCTCTCCTACCATTTTGACCGACGCGCGCACTCCCGGGTGCGCCAAAGAATGAATCGAGTCAAAAACGCGGCGGCGCCACGCGGCCGGTACTACTGGACGCGGCCGTCCCGTGGATACATCGCAGATTAGGGGGGACATACCGTCTTGCAGCACCCTGCTCTCCAGCCTTAACCCTGTTGGTCCAGACTGAAGCGCGCGCACCTCCCCGTCACCAACCTGCTCCGTGGCCATGGCTGCGTAATCTACCCCTACGCTGACTGGGGCCGCCACGGCGCGCGAGAGGCAATCTGCCACTACATTGAGTTTGCCCGCCACATGCTGGATATCAGTGGTAAACTCTGATATCGCGGCCAGCTGTCTCTGCTGCTGGCCTGACCACGGTTCGGAAACCTTGGCCATCGCGAATGTTAGCGGTTTGTGGTCAACGAACGCGGTGAAAGAGCGTCCTTCTAGCCAGAACTGAAAGTGGCAGATGGCCAAATGGAGAGCCAGCAGCTCCCTGTCGAACGCGCTGTATTTACGTTTGCTATCGCACAAGGTCCTGCTGAAAAAGGCTAGGGGCTGCCAAACCCCGGCTACATGTTGCTCCACGACTGCCCCTATGGCCACCTCTGATGCGTCAGTGGTGAGCGCTATGCGGGCCGTTGGGTCTGGGTGTGCCAACAACGCAGCCTTTGCCAAGGCTGCTTTCACCTCCGAAAACGCTTGGTCCTGCTCCGGGGACCACTCGACCTTATCCGCGGGTTTCTTTCTTTTGAGCGCGGCATACAGCGGCTGCATGAGTTGCGCCGCGTGGGGGAGAAAACGGTTATAAAAATTCACCATTCCCAAAAACTCTTGCAACGCCCTGACCGTCTGCGGCCGGGGAAAATCTGCCACCGCGCGCACTTTGTCAGGAAGTGGAACTGCTCCTTCGGGGGAGACACGGTGTCCCAAAAAATCGATCTGCGCCACCCCGAACTGACACTTCGCTGGGTTGATTATTAACCCGTGATCTCCCAACCTTCGGAAAACTGTGGCCAGGTGTTTTTCATGTTCGTCTTCGGACGCGCTGGCTACTAAAATATCGTCCAAGTAGACGAACACGAAAGGGAGATCGCGAAGCACCGCGTCCATCATGCGTTAGAACGTCTGAGCAGCCCCTTTAAGTCTGAATGGCATGCGTAAAAACTCGAATAGGCCAAATGGAGTTATTACCGCTGTTTTGGGTATGTCCTCAGCGCACACTAGGAATTGGTGGTAACCGCGGACCAAGTCTATTTTAGAAAAAACGCACGCCCCTGCCAAATGAACAGAAAAATCTTGGATATGCGGGATTGGGTAGCGGTCGTGCACTGTAGCGTTGTTTAACCTGCGGAAATCCCTGCAAGGTCGCCATGATCTGTCAGCTTTCGGGACCATGTGTAGCGGGGAAGCCCATGGGCTGTTTGAATGCCTGATGATGCCCAACCTCTCCAGGAACCTCTCCTCTCCACGAACTCCTCGCGCGCTATGGCCAGTTTAACTGCGTCCAAGCGCCGAGCTTTTGCAAAAACAGGCCAGTGGTAATAAAGTTTTATTAGTGGTAATAAAATGCTCCACTCCGTGTTTGGTGACTGTTGCCGAAAATGTGGGGACCGTGAGTGCTGGGAACTGAGTGAGCAGTGTGTGGAACTTACCGCTTGCTGCTGTGACGTTGGCTTGTGCTGTTGGCGGGGCCACTCCCGCTGTACAGGGGATAGAATCAAAAGAAAGTGCATTAACCAGGCGCCTGTTAGCGAGATCAACCAACAAACCATGTGAGCACAAAAAATCAGCCCCCAACATATTGAAATTTACTGCTGCTACAACAAAAGTCCACTCAAATGTACGGCCGTGTAGAGACAGAAGCAGAGTCTTCTCACCAAAGGTCTTAATCTCCGAGCCGTTCGCTGCTGTCACCCGGGGACCTCTGGAACCAGCTAGTCTGTCCGCGTAGGAAGGTGTGATGAAACTCAACTGTGAGCCTGTGTTGACGAGGAATTGCCTCCCCGAGCGTGCGTCCGACAAGTAGAGCAGCTTGTTCTCCTCCCCGAGGGCCGCGGTTGCTACCGACCCCCGGTCTTGGCGTTTCCCGAACGCCCGAACTGGCACGGTGGTACACATTTGCGTGCCCTCTCTGTGAAGCGGCGATGGTAGAAACAAAGGACGTCCGATCCGCGTTCCCTGGCCCCTGCCGCCGTCGTCGTCGGTAAGTCTGGTACCGCTGCCTCTGGCCTCCTGTCGTCTCCGGTCGCCGCGCCGAGTTCCACTGCAGCGGCCGTGGCTGCGTGCCGCTTGGTGGCGTTGACAATCCCCAGCACGCGGTAGTCCCGTTGGGCCAACAGTGGCGAACTGGCCAGGGTCGCTCTCGCTGCTGACGGTAGAGTCCTGAGGAAGAGGTGGGTGAAAATGAAGTGATCGTCGTCAGAGTCTTTCAACCTCAACAACTTCTCCATCAGGTTCGCGGGCATGTCATTTTCCAACTCCGTCAGCGCCAGGAGCCTCTCTGCTCGCTCCTCCACCGAGGGGGTGAATTGCTGGATGAGTGCAGCCTTCAACGTGCCGTATTTGTCACTGTCCAGCGGCTGGTCGATCAGGCTCTCCACATGCTGGGCCGTGTTGTTGTCCAGCTTTGCGACTACGTGGTAGAATTTTGTGGTGTCTACCGATATCCCCCGGAGGTTGAACTGCGCCTCAACCGCGTTGAACCAGGAGCGCGGATTGTTCTGCCAGAAGTCCGGTAGCTGGACTGTAGCGGCATTCGCCTGGCTGGGGGCTCCTGACGGGGCTGGCCCGGGGGAATTCTCCTCTTGCATGATACGTCTTGGGTCACCAGTGTGGGAATGTGTGAATGACGAGACAGAGTTCTCTCTCAAGTCAGCTTTATTTACATCTCCAACATCTCGAAGCAGAAAAGAGAGCCACACAGGGAACTCTCGTCCTTAAATACAAGGACTCTTACAGTTCACAAGTCACATGTATCACATACCACGTTGCATTATAATGACAGTAACAATGCATCCTCTCTCCATGATATCACCCCCACTGTCTACAATGCATCCCCTCTTTAATCCTTTAATTATACCCCCACAGTCTCTAGCCTTGCATACCAAAGCTAACACTCTTGCAGCTTCCTGTAATCACCAAGGAAGCTCTGCCTTTGTTCTGGTCTAAAATGTGAGTCACCAAGCAGTTCACAATGTGTGTCCACCACAGTTTTTTTTTTTTGGGGGGGGGGGGGGGCGGGGGTGAATGTGTTAGGCCATTCTAGTTCACTATTCCCTGTTATTTCCTTAGTGCATGATTTGGATCCTAAATTGGGGAGGGTCTCTATTGTGTGTGTGGTTTTGGACTTTCTAAAGGGGGGTAGAATGTTGTTTGTAGAGTGTGGTGAGACAGTGTGGCCCTTAGGGCTTGCTGTAGCCGCGCTGGGTGTGATGTCAGGTGGGCTGCGGAACCTGTATATATAGTTCTGTGTGTGTTCAATAAAGGGAAACTCTGACCCCTTATTACAGACATAACACATTGTCCTGCTGCATCATTAACCTTCCACTGAGCTTCAGCTGGCAGTCTGCCACCCTGACATTATTCTGTATGGTACCTTGATAAACATGACAATTCATTTTCCCCTCAATGATGGCAAGTAGCCCAGGCTTTGAGGCAGCCCCAAATCATGATGCTCCCGCCACCATATTTCAGTGTGGGGGTGATGTTTTCATGTTGCTATGTGGAGCTTTTAGTTTCATCAGTCCACAAAATATTTTCCCAGTAGCTTTGTGGAGCGTTAAGTTGTCCTTTGGCAAGCTTCAGGCATGCAGTTATTTTATTTTATTTTATTTTTTATTTATTTTTTTTTTTTTTTTAAACCCTCCATGGTGTTCTGTCATGGACACCATACTTGTTCAATGATTTGTGTATGGTAGGCTCAGGAACAGAGGTTACCCAGTTCCAGTTATTCCTTCAAGCCTTTAGCAGACTCTAGGTGTTTTTGACCTGATTGTACATACTGTGTTGTGCCTTTGGGGTCGAAATTCCCCCTTGTGGTGACACTAAACACAGCAGGGAGACATTCCTCTGGGACATTCTTCTGGAACTGGCCTCACACCCAGCAAGGGCTCGGAGGAAGCAGAGGACAATTGGCACACAACCAAAAGAACCACAGGAGACAGTCAGATGGGACTGAATGCATACATCTTTGTGCCAACCAATGTCATGCTAATCATGTGTATTGACCAATGGTATTAGATGACAATTGATATGCTAATGTGCCATGCATTCTCTCTGTCTGTATGACAGTATAAAAGAGCGGCTCTTCCTCATCTCTCTCTCTTAACTCTTACACTCTCAAGACCATCCAAGAGGGCCCCAGCGGCAACGCTGGGGTCAACAGGCTGTATTCATGTTAGAGGGTCAATAAAGAATCTGTGCCGACCTACGCTCGTGCCTCGCCTCCACATCCTTTCCTTCGCACCCTCTACACCCTGAACATTGTGCAGGTCTGATTAACAGCTACGTACCAGAAGAGCTTGTTGGAGATTATTGCTACCAAAGGACATTCAACCAGTTAGTAAATCCAAGGGTTCATTTGTTTTTTCCACCAGCACTGTGAATGTTTAATGGGCGTGTCCAATAGACACGACCTATCCATCCATCCATCTTCTTCTGCTTAATCCTTTTCAGGTCACAGGAGGGCTGGAGCCTATCCCAGCATCTTTGGGCGAGAGGCAGGGTACACCCTGGACAGATCACCAGTAGACATGAACTACTGTATTATAATTGTTTGAGTGTTATTAGGTGAAGCACATTGTGTTTGTCTATACTTGGGACTTACTAGATGTACATCAGAGCATATGTTATGGCCAACTAAGGCGTAAAACCAGATAATTCAAAGGGGTTCACATACTTTTTCTTGCAACTGTAAATTATACTGTTTATGTAAAGTTATACCCTTTTCTTATAAACTTGCAACATTTATATTGTAAATTTGTAACGTTTTGCTAAAATTTTGCAACTTTTTTGCTAAAAACTATTTAAAAGAACCACAGTTATTGTCACAATTTAGTCCAATATGGGGTAATCAATATTTTAAACCAGGGAGAGCGGACGCTGTATTTAAAGTATGGAATTTAAAAGGGATACAAAAGATTCAGGATTTATATTTGCCATGTGCAGATAACATAATGTCTTTTGAAGAGTTGAGGATCAAATTTAATCTCAATAGAATACATTTTTTTAAATATCTTCAACTTAGAAACTTTATTCGATCAAATCAAAATAAAGCTCTCACTCGACCTATCTATTCATCCTTGGAAAAAATGTTGATGAAAGATAGTAAAAGAAAGGGTATTATTTCAGAGTTTTATAACTCATTGACACTATTTTCAAGTGAAAATTCACTGAAAAGATTAAACTACTGGAAAGAAGATGTGCAAACTGAAATTTCAGAGGAACAATGGGAATTGGCTTGTACAGAAGCTCAAACCAAATCAATAAATGTACGCCTTAAATTGATACATTTCAAATGGTTAATGCGGATGTATGTTACACCGGAGGAGTTAAATAGATATAACAAAAATATACCAGATACGTGCACAAAATGTATGGAAAGTAAAGGAACTCTATTTCATTGTGTATGGGAATGTAGATTAATAAGAATGTTTTGGGAAGAGGTGAGGGTAACAATTGAAAAAATAATCTCAAAACAAATCATATTGAATCCTAAACTGTTTTTGTTGGGTCTGTACCCAGAAAAGCATAATTTTAATAAAAGTGAAAGAACATTCATAGACCTCAGTTTGCTTAATGCCAAAAAATGTATTGCACTATTATGGAAAAAGACTCATAGACCAGATGTGACTCAGTGGTTAAGACAGATGTTAACAAACCTTCCATTAGAAAGAATAACATATATACTGAAATCAAAGGAAATTGTGTTTGAGAATATATGGAGACCTTTTATTGATTATGTAAAAAATTTAAACATAACTCTTGAAGAAGAAGGTGAATGATATGTGTGGACCTTGTAAATTCCAAACTGGTGAACATAATATGTATACTTATGTATTGGATTGTCTAGACTAAACAGAGGAGCATTGTTGAAGATTTGATTTTGTTGGTGGTTGTTGGTGTTTTTTAGTGCATTTTTTTTTTTTTGTAGTAGTACTTTAGTGTTAGTGTTTGATTGTTTGTATCATGTTTGTTTAAAAAAAAAAAGGTTCAATAAAGATATTGTGGAAAAAAAAAATTTGCAACTTTTTTAATTACAGATTTCTCAACTCTGCAAGGCTTTCTTTTGCAAAAATTTGCAACTTTTTTCTTTAAATGTGAGAATTGCTGATGGTAATTTTTCACTTATAATAAATTTGCATAATTTTATCTTTCTTTTGCGACTTTATCCTCGCATATTTGTGGTTTTATCTAACAAATTGTTAAATCTATCAAAAAGTCAGGACTGCTTTTCAGCAGCTCTGTCTGTATGAGAAATTGCCTAAAGCAGTCATAAATTGTCTCTAATTTCAGAGGAACAGCAGCCTGTTTAATAATTTCCTTTACCACAATGGCACTATTGCTGTGGAAGAGTTGAACACACCCACCAACAGAGCAGCTGATATCACAGCCAGCAGCTCACTTCACTGAAGCAACAGACTCAGGGCTGACAGGAACATGGCTTGGCTGGATTTCTTTTATCACCCTATCTGGGTTGTTTCTACAGCTGTGCTGGCACTGATCGTCCGCCTGCAGAAGAGAGGCCGCTGGGATCCAAAGAGTTGCCCAGTGAGGCTCACAGGGAAGACAGCTATAGTCACAGGAGCCAATACAGGTTGGTGCAATGACACCACACTTTGATAGCAGATGCATTTCATTTGGCATGCATGTCCTTGGATATAAATTGTTATGCGTGGCTTTAGTTCTGTTAAGTTTTGTTGTTGTTTTTGTTTGTTTGTTTTTTAATTAGCAGCCATGTTGGGTTAGCAGCAGGAATGGCTCTCAGTAGCTCTTGTCACAGTGATTCCAAGAGAATTTTTAAATGTTTGAAGGAAAAAGTTAGTTAATAACTGCGGAAAATAAGTTTAGGATGGCGTGGCTTGGGACAGCTGTTCTTTTTGCATTTCTCTCAAGGAGGTTATGTTTTTACCGGGGTTTGTTTCTGTCTGTTACCAACACAACTCAAAAAGTTAAGAACGGATTTTGACAAAATTTTGAGGACAAGTCCGAAATGGGACAAGGAAGAAATGATTAGATTTTGTGAGTGATCCGGATCACCGTCTGGATCCAGGAATTTTTAAAAGGATTCTTTATCATTGCGAGATAGGGCCATTTTTAGCATATGTGTATATAACTCCACAATAAATGGTCAGGACGCTTGCCAAAAAAAATACAGGATAAGATCCCAATAGGTTCTAGGAAATATCAAAGAGTGATCCGGATCCTGCAAAAAATCCGGATACTGTGATCCACAACAGGAAATAATAGGGGATCTTTGGAATTTTCATCACTGTAAGGTAACAAATTAAGATATAAACATACAACACCAAAATATAGCCAAGACACTGTGGAATCAGTAGTGTGCCAATGGATTTGTTGTATCTTCAAAAGCTATGGAGCTATATCCAGAAGAAAACCGCCATTACCGAAAAAGTGTTTTTTGTAAATAACTACTGAACTAATAAAGATATCAATGTGAATCCAGTTGCTAAAGGTATGTTTTGATGGTCAAGGAATCTGAAAATATAGATAAAATAAATGTAGGACTATTATATTTGGGGAAAATCCCAATATTAGGGGGAACTGAGGTACTTGGCGGAGGTCTGCGCTCTCCGAGTGCTTTTCTAGTTTAAAATAATTTTTTCATATTTTTGAGTAACCCAGTCCCACCTATGGCATTTAAACAAGGCAGTCTGCACTGAGTTTTTGTCTGAAATAAAGAAATCAGATTCTCTAACACTGATCCAGTTGCTGGCCACTAGTAATGGACATGGTGTAGGACCTTGGGGAAGTCGGATTATTTAGCATCTCAGAGGGAGACAGTGAATAAGCATGAGAGAACAATGCCCAGGGGGTTCCTGGCGAGATAGCAGGAAGGAGTCAGGGACATAGGGGGTTGAATGCAGTGTAATGTAAATGTCATGCTTTGTGATAGGAAATGCCATGAAACGTGTGAAGAGAGAGTTGAGTTAATTGAGGAGAGCTTGTTGAAATGATTCAGTCTGTTCTGTGCTTGTGAGATGTGAAGTGTGTAATAAACCATCTGTCCATGAATCTGCCTCTTATTTCACACACTCCACACTGGTGACCCTAGACGAATTATGGAACACGAGGCAAGAACCCCGGAGCCGGCCCGGTTGGGAAACCCCAGCAACGCAGCAGCCATCCCACAGACAGCCCGGACTGGAGCCCCCAGCAACGCGTATGCGGTTTCAGTCAAGCTACCGGACTTCTGGCAGCACAACCCGCGCTCTTGGTTCCACCACACCGAGGCCCAGTTCGCCCTCTGGGGAGTAACGGCAGACAACACCAAGTTCTACCATGTAGTAGCAGCGCTGGACGCTCGCACAGCCCAGCAGGTAGCGAGCCTGCTCGATCAGCCCACAGCAAATACGAGGCGCTCAAGGCTGCGCTGACCCGGCGCTACACGCTCTCGGAATGTGAGAAAGCGGAGAGGCTCCTGGTGCGGACCGAGTTAGGAGATGGGTCGGCCGTCCTGATGGAGAAGATGCTGGCGTTAATGGGCACGGACGACGGGCACTTTCTGTTTGCCCACCTTTTCCTCCGGAACCTTCCAACGGAGGTGAGAGCGGTTCTGGCCAATTCGCCGTTGCTGGCTGCGCGTGACTACCATTCGCTAGCCCAGGAGGCAGACCGGATCATCCTCACCTCCCGGGCAATCACTGTCAACACGGCGGCGGCGGAGCCCAGCAAGATGACCAGAGGAGGTGAGGAGCCATCGACGGTAGTGGCAGCAGGGGCCAAGGAGCGCCAGAGAGACACGCTCTGCTTCTACCACCACCGCTTCGGAGAGAACGCGCACAGATGCGCGCCACCGTGCCAGTTCAAGCGCTCGGGAAACACCAAGGCCGGCAGTCGGTAGCAGCTGCGACCGCCAGTGAAGAGAACAAGCTGCTCTACGTGACGGACTTGCCCTTGGGGAGACGCTTCCTCGTCGACACCGGAGCCCAGAAGAGCGTCATCCTGCCATCCAACGCTGACCGTCTGGCAGGACCTAGCAGCCCCAGACTTGTGGCAGTAAACGACTCGGAGATTAAGACATTCGGTGAGAGAACACTGACCTTATCTCTACGTGGCCGCTCGTATGAGTGGACTTTTATCATAGCAGCACTGTGTTGCCTGATCCTGGGCGCTGATTTTCTGTGTGCGCATGGTTTACTTGTGGATGTTGCTAACAGACGCCTGGTTAATGCACTGTCCTTTGAATCTCTCCCCTGTATAGCTCGAGGGACCCGGCCAACAGCACAAGCCAACGTCACAGCTCCAGGCGGTAAGTTCCACGCACTGCTCACTCAGTTCCTAGCACTCACAGTCCCGACGTTTTCGGCGGCCATCGCTAAGCACGGGGTGGAGCACTTTATCACCACCACCGGGCCGCCCATTTTTGCAAGACCTCGGCACTTGGACGCAGCTAAACTGGCCATAGCACGCGAGGAGTTCGCCAACCTGGAAAGGTTGGGCATCATCAGCCGTTCGAACAGCCCTTGGGCATCCCCGCTACACATGGTCCCTAAGGCTGAGGGCTCGTGGCGACCATGCAGTGATTTCTGCAGGTTGAACAACGCCACAGCACACGACCGCTACCCGATTCCCCACATACAGTATTTTTCCGTTCACCTCGCCAGATCACGCATTTTTTCCAAAATAGACCTGGTCCGCGATTATCACCAGGTCCCAGTGCGCGTGGAGGACGTACCCAAAACAGTGGTAATAACTCCGTTCAGTTTATTCGAGTTCCTGCGCATGCCATTCGG
This sequence comes from Pholidichthys leucotaenia, assembly GCA_020510985.1. Classification (NCBI taxonomy): domain Eukaryota; kingdom Metazoa; phylum Chordata; class Actinopteri; order Cichliformes; family Pholidichthyidae; genus Pholidichthys; species Pholidichthys leucotaenia. The sequence continues at coordinate 171,405,397 of CM035837.1, forward strand.
GTTAAAAGGCGCGGCACAGACGTTCCAGCGCATGATGGATGCAGTGCTGCACGATCTCCCATTCATGTTTGTCTACCTGGACGATATCCTGGTAGCCAGTACATCCGAAGACGAACACGAAACCCACCTCAGGACGGTTTTCCGGAGGTTGGAGGAGCACAGGTTAATAATCAACCCAGTGAAATGCCAGTTCGGCGTGACGGAGATTGATTTTTTGGGGCACCGCGTCTCTCCAGAAGGAGCGATCCCATTGCCCGACAAAGTGCACGCCGTAGCGGATTTTCCCCGGCTTCAGACGGTCAGGGCGCTGCAAGAATTTTTGGGAATGGTGAACTTTTATAACTAATTTCCTTCCCCGTGTGGCGCGGCTCATGCAACCATTGTACGCCGCGCTCAAGAGACAGAATCCCGCGGATGGGGTCGAATGGACCCCGGAGCGAGAGCGGGTGTTCTCGGAGGTTAAAGCAGCCCTGGCAAACGCCGCACTGCTGGCGCATCCGGACCCGGCAGCCCGGATAGCGCTCACCACCGATGCTTCAGATGTGGCTATAGGGGCTGTCGTGGAGCAGCGTGTCGCCAAGGCTTAGCAGCCACTCGCCTTTTTCAGCAGAACTTAGCGCGACAGTGAACGTAAATACAGCGCGTTCGACAGGGAGTTGCTGGCCCTCCACCTGGCCATACGCCACTTCCAGTTCTGGCTGGAAGGGCGCAGTTTCACCGTGTTCGTGGACCACAAGCCACTAACGTTTGCGATGGCCAAGGCTTCAGAACCGTGGTCGGGCCGGCAGCAGAGACAGCTGGCCGCGATCTCAGAGTTTACTACCGATATTCAGCATGTGTCGGGTAAACTGAATGTGGTGGCAGACTGCCTCTCACGCGCCATGGTGGCCCCAGTCTACGTGGGAATAGATTACGCAGCCATGGTCGCGGAGCAGATTAGCGATGCAGACGTGCGCGCGCTCCAGTCTGGATCAACAGGGTTAAGGCTGGAGAGCAGGGTACTGCAAGACGGCATGCCCCCCCTAATCTGCGACGTCTCCACAGGACGCCCGCGTCCGGTGGTGCTGGTCGCGTGGCGCCGCCGCGTGTTTGAGTCGGTTCACACTCTAGCATACCCAGGAGTGCACGCGTCGGTCAAAATGGTGGGAGAGAAGTTCCGTGTGGCCGAGCCTACGCAAACAAGTAAGAGTGGGCTGCGGCCTGCGTGGCGTGCCAACGAGCCAAGGTACACAGACACACGAAGGCTCCCTTGAAGCCGTTTCGGGTACCAGCTAAGAGGTTTGACCATGTTCACGTGGACCTCGTGGGCCCCCTCCCGCCATCACAGGGGTGCACGCACCTCCTGACAGTGGTGGACCACACCACGCGCTGGCCACAACCACCTCCGCGGACGTGGCACGCACTTTTTTAAAAGCATGGGTGGCGCGTTTTGGAGTCCCGTTGGACATTACGTCCGACAGGGGCCCTCAATTTGTTTCCGACCTCTGGTCCGCAATGGCCCGCAGCCTGGGTGTTGCAATTCATCGCACAACCGTGTACAACCCACAGGCCAATGGGTTATGCGAGCGTTTTCATAGATCACTGAAAGCAGCACTCAGGCCTTCACTGACGGATGCAAATTGGGTGGACAGGTTGCCGTGGGTTTTATTGGGGTTGCGTTCCACGCCAAAAGAGGATTTGGAAGCTTCCCCGGCAGAGCTTGTTTTTGCGTAGCCCCTATGGCTGCCCGGGGAATTTCTGCCAGATAATCCTACGCCAGACAGCTCCCTGTCTCAGCTTTTGCAGCGGAGCGCAAACACAGGCACGCTGCCGGGCCCAACCCACCACTGTTTTCCACGTGCTTTCGTGCCTAAAACTTTGAAGAACACGGAGTTTGTGTTCGTCAGACACGACGCCCACCGCCCGCTATTGCGCCCACCCTATGATGGACCGCTCAGAGTGTTGGAAACAGGGGATAAGCATTTTTTGCTAGACTTGGGAGGTCGGCAGGAGAAAATTGGCATAGATAGACTCAAACCCGCCTTTGTAGCAGCGGACGAGCAAGTGCTGTTGGCTAGGGTCCCTCGGCGTGGAAGACCCCCATGGAGAGCTCCCCAGGGAAGCGATCCACCAGAGCAGCCACACGGACAGAGTGAAGTCCCCCCCCCCCTCGCCACAGCCCACCCGCAGTCAGACACACTCCCAGCAGCCCCCCACCGGCACAGCTGCGCCACGGAGGCGGTAAACCCCAGTTACAGCAGATATGGGAGGAGACTGAAGCCAAGAAAGCGTGTGGACTGATGTTCTATCTAAGATGCTGGGGGGGGGGCGGTATAGGACCTTGGGGAAGTCAGATTATTTAGCATCTCAGAGGGAGACAGTGAATAAGCATGGGAGAACAATGCCCAGGGGGTTCCTGGCGAGATAGCAGGAAGGAGTCAGGGACATAGGGGGTTGAATGCAGTGTAATGTAAATATCATGCTGTGTGATAGGAAATGCCATGAAACGTGTGAAGAGAGAGTTGAGTTAACTGAGGAGAGCTTGCTGAAATGATTCAGTCTGTTCTGTGCTTGTGAGATGTGAAGTGTGTAATAAACCATCTGTCCATGAATCTGCCTCTTATTTCACACACTCCACAATACAGTATTTAACTCCTTTTTTGTTCTATTCTGGATAGCTTGTGTGCAGTACAAGAAGTGTTTGTTGCACATGTATTTATGCAATGGCAGTCAAGAACTGTTTCATTTTTGGTTAATTATTTTTTCCTGTTTATACTAAAATGTTTTGAGGTAGTAAGAGTATTATTTCAGAGTTTTATAACTCATTGATACTATTCTCGTGAAAACTCACAGAAAAGACTGAATGACTGGAAAGAGGACCTGCAAATTGAAATCTCAGAGGAACAATGGGAAATGGCTTGTGCAGGAGTTCAAACCAAATCAATAAATGTACAGCTTAAACTGATACATTTTAAATGGTTAATGCGGATGTATGTTACACCAGTGGAATTAAATAGATATAACAAAAACATACCAGATACATGCACAAAATGTATGGAAAGTAAAGGAACCCTGTTTCACTGTTTATGGGAATGTAGAAAAATCAGAATGTTTTGGGAAGAGGTGAGGGTAACAATTGGAAAAAATAATTTCAAAACAAATCACATTGAACTCTAAACTGTTTTTGTTGGGTCTGTATCCAGAAAAACATAACTTTAATAAGAGTGAAAGAGCATTCATAGACCTCAGTTTGCTTAATGCCAAAAAATGTATTGCACTGTTGTGGAAAAAGACTCATAGACCAGATGTGACTCAGTGGTTAAGACAGATGTTAACAAACATTCCACTAGAAAGAATAACATATATACTGAAATCAAAGGAAAATGTGTTTGAGAATACAGTGGGGAAAAAAAGGTATTTAGTTAGCCACCAATTGTGCAAGTTCTCCCACTTAAAAGATGAGAGAGGTCTCCAATTTTCATCATAGGTATACCTCAACTATGAGAGACAAACTGAGAAAAAAAAATCCAGAAAATCACATTGAAAGATTTTTAATGAATTAATTGGTAAATTCCTTGGTAAAATAAGTATTTGGTCAATAACAAAAGTTCATTTCAGTACTTTGTTATATACCCTTTGTTGGCAATGACAGAGGTCAAACATTTTCTATAAGTCTTCACAAGGTTTTCACACACTGTTGCTGGTATTTTGGCCCATTCCTCCATGCAGATCTCCTCTAGAGCAGTGATGTTTTGGGGCTGTCGCTGGGCAACATGGACTTTCAACTCCCTCCAAAGATTTTCTATGGGGTTGAGATCTGGAGACTGGCTAGGCCACTCCAGGACCTTGAAATGCTTCTTACGAAGCCACTCCTTCGTTGCCCGGGCAGTGTGTTTGGGATCATTGTCATGCTGAAAGACCCAGCCACGTTTCATCTTCAATGCCCTTGCTGATGGAAGGAGGTTTTCACTCAAAATCTCACGATACATGGCCCCATTCATTCTTTCCTTTACACGGATCAGTCGTCCTGGTCCCTTTGCAGAAAAACAGCCCCAAAGTATGATGTTTTCACCCCCATGCTCCACAGTAGGTATGGTGTTCTTTCTCCTCCAAACACGACAAGTTGAGTTTTTACCAAAAAGTTCTATTTTGGTTTCATCTGACCATATGACATTCTCCCAATCCTCTTCTGGATCATCCAAATACTCTCTAGCAAACTTCAGACGGGCCTGGACATGTACTGGCTAAAGCAGGGGGATACGTCTGGCACTGCAGGATTTGAGTCCCTGGCAGCGTAGTGTGTTACTGATGTAGCCTTTGTTACTTTGGTCCCAGCTCTCTGCAGGTCATTCACTAGGTCCCCCCGTGTGGTTCTGGGATTTTTGCTCACTGTTCTCATGATCATTTTGACCTCACGGGATGAGTTCTTGCGTGGAGCCCCAGATCGAGGGAGATTATCAGTGGTCTTGTATGTCTTCCATATTCTAATAATTGCTCCCACAGTTGATTTCTTCACACCAAGCTGCTTACCTATTGCAAATTCAGTCTTCCCAGCCTGGTGCAGGTCTACAATTTTGTTTCTGGTGTCCTTTGACAGCTCTTTGGTCTTGGCCATAGTGGAGTTTGGAGTCTGACTGTTTGAGGTTGTGGACAGGTGTCTTTTATACTGATAACGAGTTCAAACAGGTGCCATTAATACAGGTAACGAGTGGAGGACAGAGGAGCTTCTTAAAGAAGAAGTTACAGGTCTGTGAGAGCCAGAAATCTTGCTTGTTTGTAGGTGACCAAATACTTATTTTACCAAGGAATTTACCAATTAATTCATTAAAAATACTTCAATGTGGTTTTCTGGATTTTTTTTTTCTCAATTTGTCTCATAGTTGAGGTATACCTGTAATGAAAATTGGAGACCTCTCTGATCTTTTAAGTGGGAGAACTTGCGCAATTGGTGGCTGACTAAATACTTTTTTGCCTCACTGTATATGGAGACCTTTCATTGATTATGTAAAGAATTTAAGCATAACTTCTGAAGAAGAAGGTGAATGATATGTGTGGACCTTGCAAATTCCAAGCTGGTGAATGTATATTATGTATTCTTATGTAATAGATTACCTAGACTAAACAGAGGAGCATTGTTGTTGACCTGTTTTTGTTAATGGCTGTTGTTGTTTTTATTACACATTTTTTTGTTATTGTTCTTTTAATTTTTAAATTACTTTTGTGTTTGTGTCTGTTTGTGCCATGTTTGTAAAAAAGGTTCAATAAAAAATACTGTGGAAAAAAATGCTTTGAGGTTGTTTAAGTGCACCTTCTTATTAACTACAAAAGAACATTTTGTTTCTATTGAGATCACATTGCTCACTCTTTAACAAAGGCAAATGTTTTTTGGTTCTTTTTGTGGGCTATATTAATCATATATTCCATAACCTACATATGTTGAAGCATGTGGGAATGTTTGGTGATTACATATGTAAGGCGACTTCACACCTCAGAAAGGACAAAGACTCTCAACCGCCAGTGAAGAACAAAGACGTTCCCAGACACTGCGGTGGAGACCGGAGGAGCTGCCCTCACCCCCCAGGGCCATGAGGAGGAGTACGGAGACAATGGGGGGATTAAGATAATGAGGGATGTCAGCCTTTGATATGCATGTCTTTTGTTATGTGCAAGTATAAGTTCACAGAGCCGGAGGTATTAGGTCTCTTTTCTTGCTTCTGCTTCTGCACTTAGATGAGACTTGTTAGAGGAGCTGATAATAAACTTTGGTTTATATATCACACCGCCTCATTCTTCTAAGCTCTTCTACACTTTTTAACAAATGCCGGTGCAAATATTGATCCGTTTTGCCTAACTGAGCATAACTGAGGATGTTTATAACTGAAGGAAAACATCCTATGGCCTTTATGCCTGTACCTGATTACTGAAAAAGTTCTTTAATAATGGACTTGTTAATGTCATGCAGTCACAACAATTTAGGATAGTGTGAAGTGAACTCTTTAATACAGAAATTTGTCATTTTGAGATGAATCAAATGGAAGAACATTCCCCATTTTTTCACCAGATAATCCCCCTATTTTTTGGTTACCATTAACCCGAACTTGTCCATTACCTCATTGACCCCATGTGTCATTCTCTTGCTATTTTGGTAACCTTTTACTGCATGATTGCAAGCCTCTGTCTTTAATAAATATCCAACTGTTCCTGAATGAACAGCCTCCGACACTTCCTGCTGCTACATATTTGTGTTTATGACAGCAGATTCTAGCCAACGTGGGTTGAACCTAAATGGTATTTCTTTTGGTGAACTGCACCACAGAATGAATTTATTTTGGACGTCACTGCACTGGTGATTGCTGCACTGCATTCCTACATGCCAAGTTTCTGACTGCTGACTATGCAAACAGGTTGTTTCTCATTTCCTTGTTAATGAGTAATCGTGACCTTTTTTACCTTCAGGATGAGCCAGGGTGTTTGTTAAAGCATAACAAAAAAATTATTAAACAACTTTGTACTTAGCAATTATGATGGGATTACTTGAGAAAGGGAAAGCATTCAACATGTGTTCAGCTTGTGTGAACATTCCTTTTGATTTATGTTGATGGACTTTCCAGAAACCTGACTCATGCATGTTGAAAGAATTAAACATCAAAAGTGGTTCTAGAATCCCTTATGGGGCACTGTGGTGGACACTAGACACAGCGTGGGACATTCTCTCACACCCAGAAACAGGAAGAGGGGCAGAACAATGGACTGAAGGGGGTAGCCCCCCAGAGGGGCAGCTAGACCAGACTGAAGCACCTTCACCCCCTGCTGCTCCAATCTGCGGCATGTAGAGCAGGAAGGCGAATGTATGTGAGGAATGTAACATGTGTTATGATAATCACAACCCCATGCAATATGCGTCAGCCCCAGCTTCTATGCGAGGTTTATAAAGCTATATAAACAGAACACAGAGAAACTGGGGAGGTTCTTCTGCAGGGATTCGGCCCCAGCGGACCACGCTGGGACCATAGGCTGTGCATATATGTTAGAGGGTCAATAAAGATTCTGTGTCATCCTACGCTCGTGCCTCGCCTCCACATCCTTCCCTTTTACCCTGTACATTGGTGACCCACAATGAGATGGACCGTCTACTTCCTTTCACCGCGCTGTGGACTCCAGAGTACCAGGGATCGCCTGCATTCTTCTCATCCACACTGCAGCGCGCACGCCTGTTCCTCTCTCCACAATGGCGACCTCAAGGGCCGGAGAAAGCCTGCGGCCCAGGGACTGAGACGCACCATGATCAGCGAGACGAGCACCACACAGAAACAGCCTGAAAGGGGAAGATCAGCGCCATCTGCGTCGGTTTCCATCAAGCTCCCTGACCCTGACTTTACCTCCAGACAGCGGAGTTTCAGCGCACAGAAGCCCCGTGCGCACACTGCAGGATTACGAGGACAGCGCAACTTTAAGCTAAGTGGCCACGGCGCACGCCACGCACCAGGGACAAACCAGTTCCTAGAACTTATACATCGTCTTCAGAATCAGAATCAGAATCAGGTTTATTGTTATTATTCTCCGGCATACAACTAGGAACATACCGGTCGCTATGGAGGGTGAGAATATGTATGGGCACATAATCATACCATGTAGGATAACTAAATAGACGGTTATGCTGTTTCATCCCACCTAGCAACAATGCTCTGCACTGTGTGTGTTTATATATTTACATATTTATTCCATCTAGCTACAATGCTCTGCACTGGGTGTGTTTATATTTATATATCTATATATTTATTCCATCTAGCTACAATGCTCAGCACTGGGTGTGTTTATATTTATATATCTATATATTTATTCCATCTAGCTACAATGCTCCGCACTGTGTTTTTATATATCTACATATTATTCCATCTAGCTACATTGCTCCGCACTGTGTGTGTTTATATACTTGCATATTTATTCCACCTAGCTGCAATGCTCCGTACTGTGGGTGTTTATATATTTACATATTTATTCCATCTAGCTACAATGCTCTGCACTGTGTGTTCATATATTCATATATTTATTCCATCCAGCTACAATGCTCTGCACTGTGTGTGTGTGTGTGTGTGTGTGTATATATATATTTTATAGTAATATGTACATATGTATATTAGCTGCTCTTGCTTGCTTGTTTTTTTTCTTGCCTTCTGATTGTTGCTCTGAGTGTTGCTATCCCTGTGCTGTTGCAATCCTGGAATTTCCCCGTTGTGGGACTAATAAAGGCTTATCTTATCTTATCTTATCTTATCTTATTGCCATTGTTCATGTAGTACACAAACTAGGAATTTGTCTTGGTACAATGCTGCAACATTAAACATGATAAGATAAGAGAAATAAACTATACATGTAATAAAGTGTAGGATAAGATTAAGTGATACAGTGATTCAGCTGCTGCACATTCCCGGGGAACATGGCCGAGCGCCGTCCTCGGATCCTTTAGGTTTTGCGCATTGCACCTAAAGCAGCCGGCCAGCCTTGCCTACAGGACATGTATTTGTTTCTCAGCTGCTGGACATCAATGGGGAAATAAGCCGATTGCTTTCCCTGGAGCCTTTAGGACTGCCCCCGCACCTAAAGCAAGATTGCTAAGTTTCCCTGACACAGCTTAAGTTTTTTTCACTGCTGCAACTCACCCTCGGGGATTGGGCCATTCGCCTTTCCCAGATTCTGGCAGGACCGGGCCCACACTAGGAGCAATCATCAGAGACTTATTTTTTTCACAGCCGCTGCGGCTCACCGAAAGGTTTACTGTAAAAGTCCCTAGCCCGAGGCTGACCTGCACGCAATTTTTGCACAGCCCAGACGCTTTTGAGGTCCCGGGCTGGCACTCCATTGTCCTCCCCCCACCTCCCCCTCATCCTCCACATGGTTCTGCCCACAACTCTGTCCCAAAGACCTGCCGATCGCCAGTTTTGTTCCGTCAGCACAACGCGCACCGGACCCCGAACGCCCACGAACCACGGCCGTTCAACATGTTGGAACTTGGAGCAGAGTAGAAAGTGCTTTTCACACTTCCCCCTTTCCCCCCACGGACTGTCATGCCCTCCGACACACTTCACCAGCAGGACAGTTCGACCGGAGCGGCAAACCCCCACTGCAGCCGCCATGGGCACCGACTGGAACCCAAAGGACTGGGGGGTTACAGCCCCTTCTGGGTGTTCCAGGGGGGGAGGGGCTGTGTGGTGGACATTACACACAGCGTGGAGCATTCTCTCACACCCAGAAGCAGGAAGAGGGGCAGAACAATGGACTGAAGAGGGTAACCTCCCAGAGGGGCAACTAGACCAGACTATGAGGTGCCTTCACCCCCTGCTGCTCCAATCTGCAGCCTGTAGAGCAGGGAGGCAAATGTATGTGAGGAATGTAACATGTTATGATAATCATGCCACACATTTCCTTTGTTCAACCCCATGCAATATGCACCAGCCCCAGTTTCTATGCGAGATTAATAAAGCTATATAAACAGAATGCAGAGAAACTGGGGAGGCTCTTCTGCAGGGATTCGGCCCCAGCGGACCACGCTGAGGCCATAGGCTGTACGTATATGTTAGAGGGTCAATAAAGATTCTGTGTCATCCTACGCTCATGCCTCGCCTCCACATCCTTCCCTTTTACCCTCTACAGCACTTTGTTTTACGACACAATTCCATGTGTCATTTCAACACACTCTAAGTAAACAACAGAATCTACTCCATGTGTGTGTGTTTCTCCTAGATCTTGTTCATTTTATAGCAATACAAGGGCTGTTCCTTAAAGATTTCTCGTGGACTGAGAGGAACCAAACTTGGCAGAGTTATTCATCTTATTATCAGTATTAGTATTTCACACTTCTCCCATTGCTTTATGCAGCTGGTGAGGCCTCGTTTGTAGAAGTCTGCAGGTTGTGTCAGAAGCCATGACTTGACCTCAAATCAGCATTTCATCGTCTTGGAAGTGCTTGGCCTTCAAAAATGACTTCATAACTGGAAAGAGGCAGACATCAGATGGTGGGAGGTCAGGAGAGTAAAGCCCAATTCATAGTTGCAAAAGCGCACTGGTACACGAGCGAGCACAGTGGATGCATTCGCGCGCAAACCCTAGGCAGAGAGGTTGCACTGACTGAGCGCATGCAGGCCCCAAAAGGTGACCGTGCATACAAGAATACAGTGGTCAGTGAACTGCACATTATATTCCTACCTGTTTCGTTGCTTTGTATTTATCCGTAGTTTGTGACAGCAGCTGCTACAGGTGTGGTCTAGAGCTGGGGAAAATAGTTTCAATCACTTTATGGTAAATACATACAGTATGTAAGACATTTAATCCACAGATTACTAAAAGTTAAAAAAAAACAACTCCGCCACCGCGCTCTTCTTTTGTGTTTCAGTTGCAGCTGTTAAAAACGTTTAAATTTATTTTCACTGCACATGGGCGAAATGCAGCTGCTGAACGGTAGCTGCAGTGGCTCAAAAACAACTCTGAATATTGGCATGTACGCAAACGCAGTCTACAGAACGCAAACGTTATCTCCTCAGGAGGACTCTGAACAGCCCTTAAGAGGGGTGAGAAAGGATTTCATAGCCGCAGAACCGTGCTTCCATCTGGGCTACACGCAAATTGTGAACCAAACGTTGTTTTGGAGAAGGCCTTTGGTCAGCATGCCATGACTCTGTTTTGATGGCCTTCCACTATTTCTGCATCATTGAAGTGTAGTAAGTCCCATTATAATCCACCATCAATACCCTAGGTTGGTCGCAAAAGACCGCGAGCATGACCTTGCTGTAGTGTGTGACTACAAGGGGTTAATCAGCATCGGCGTGATGACGCAGCCATACGGTGGCACCATCACGCCAACCCATGTATAAGGGGAGAGTCGGCCATCTTGCAGCCTCTTTCCTGGCTGACCCAATTCACAACAACATACCTGTATCATATATATTGTTTAGCTTGACGTAATAAAGTTCGTGTTCAAAGCACCACTCTCTATGAGTCTCTCTGGGTTTCCAGACATAGCACTTGCTGCCGAGGGTTGGGCACATGCCTTCTTTGGTGGTGGTATGTCATTATGTCAAACTGACCTTACCGTAGCTGAGACAAGCTGTCAGTCGACATGACCTGTTGCAGAGAGCTGAGTATTCACAACTGGAGGAAGAGATGAAGCTACAGTGGTGTGAAAAAGTGTTTGCCCCCTTCCTGATTTCTCATTTTTTTGTATGTTTGTCACACTTATAGTTTCAGATCATCAAACAAATTTAAGTATTAGTCAAAGATAACACAAGTAAACACAAAATGCAGTTTTTAAATGGTGTTTGATTAAGGGGAAAAAAAATCCAAACCTACATGGCCCTGTGTGAAAAAGTGATTGCCCCCTAAACCTAATAACTGGTTGGGTCACCCTTAGCAGCGACAACTGCAATCAAGTGTTTGCGATAACTGGCAATGAGTCTTTTACAGCACTGTGGAGGAATTTTGGCTCACTCATCTTTGCAGAATTGTTGTAATTCAGCCACAGTGGAGGGTTTTTGAGCATGAACCACATTTTTAAGGTCATGCCATAGCATCTCTATCGGATTCAGGTCAGGACTTTGACTAGGCCACTCCAAAGTCTTCATTTTGTTTTTCTTAAGCAGTTCAGAGGTGGACTTGCTGGTGTGTTCTGGATCATTGTCCTGCTACAGAATCCAAGTGCGCTTCAGCTTGAGGTCACAAACAGATGGCCGGACATTCTCCTTCAGGATTTTTGGGTCGACAGCAGAATTCATGGTTCCATTTACCACAACAAGTCTTCCAGATCCTGAAGCAGCAAAACAGCCCAAGACCATCACACAACCACCACCATATTTTACTGGTATGATGTTCTTTTTTGAAATGCTGTTACTTTTACGCCAGATGTAATGAGACACACACCTTCCAAAAAGTTCAACTTTTGTCTCGTCAGTACACAGAGTATTTTCCCAAAAGTCTTGGGGGTCATCAAGATGTTTTCTGGCAAAACTGAGATGAGCCTTTATGTTCTTTTTGCTCAGCAGTGGTTTTCATCTTGGAACTCTGCCATGCAGGCCATTTTTGCCCCGTCTCTTTCTAATGGTGGAGTCATGAACACTGACTGGGTTTCCAGACATAGCACTTGCTGCCGAGGGTTGGGCACATGCCTTCTTTGGTGGTGGTATGTCATTATGTCAAACTGACCTTACCGTAGCTGAGACAAGCTGTCAGTCGACATGACCTGTTGCAGAGAGCTGAGTATTAACTGAGGCAAGTGAGGCCTGCAGTTCTTTGGATGTTGTTGTGGGGTCTTTTGTGACCTCTTGGATGAGTTGTCGCTGCGCTCTTGGGGTAATTTGGGTCAGCCAGCCACTCCTTGGAAGGTTCACTACTGTTCCATGTTTTCACCGTTTGTGGATAATGGCTCTCACTGTGGTTCACTGGAGTCCCAAAGCTTTAGAAGTGGCTTTATAACCTTTTCCAGACTGATGGATCTCAATTACTTTGTTTTTCACTTGTTCCTGAATTCTTTGGATGATGTCTAGCTTTTGAGGATCTTTTTGTCTACTTGTCAGGCAGGTCCTACTGAAGTGATTTCTTGCGGCAGTAATCAGGCCTGGGTGTGGCTGAAGAAATTGAACTCAGCTTTCCAAAGATGTGATAAACCACAGTTAATTTATGTTTTAACGGTGGGGGGGTCACTTTTTCACACAGGGCTATGTAGGTTTGGATTTTTTTTTTACCCTTAATAATAAACACCTTCATTTAAAAACTGCATTTTGTGTTTACTTGTTATCTTTGTCGAATATTTAAATTTGTTTGATGATCTGAAACATTTAAGTGTGACAAATACACAAAAAAATGAGAAATCACGAAGGGGGCAAACACTACTTCACACCACTGTATATCGGTAGCTGAAAGGTTTACTGTATTCAGTTTTCTCCATTCTACCAAATAACTACAGTTTTTTTTAAACTTCTGCTTAAATCTGTTTTATTTGCCACACTGACATTGTTACATGCTGTTCTGCCCTCACTGTATAGAGTGACTACAGCTATGCAGACAGATGACTCTTTGACAAGTGACAGGCGTTTGTCTTCTTTATTCAGACGTATGCTTCAAATGCCAACAGAGTAAAACTGAAAGAAAATTTAAAAAAAAACCCAGATACTTGAGATTCTTAAATGAATAGTCAACTCACTTACAACACTGGATTAATATCAACTTAAATGTGTCACAAAACATTTCAGATGAAATAACGCTTTCTGATTTGTATAAACACAGCAGATATAAAAATGCTGTACAATAACATAGAAAATAGGTTTCTGCATTAACAATACAGCTGCACCTCTCATCACTACATGAGCAGGAGTTAAAAATAGCACAAATGCTCAATCTATCAAAATATCCATGAGTAACGTTTCTAAGTCATGTTAAATAAAAGATTTACTCGCAGGCAATGCTTTCTATAAAAGAACAAAGAAGGATTGATGTGGATTTAATCTTGAACATGAGGACTACTGCAGCTGACCATCATGGCCCAACATGTGGAACTTACTTCCTGTTACCATTTTCACTGAACACAGAAATGCAAATAATAGCACCATCTGCTGGCAAGGAGAAATTCCTGCCAGCACACTCCCCGCCTGACATCTATAAGATGTCACATCATATTTATCTCGTATCGTCCTTAGTCTTTAGCAGGAGTAGCACAATGTCTGTTACTGGCCTCAAGAAGGTCTTGCATGTTCCTCCAGAAGCAACCTTGACTTCAACTTTGCTCACTTTTCCATCGTGGCTTGGAAGTGCCTTAACCACCATGCCTATGGGCCAGTGGTTCCGCTTTACTTAACTGTCCTTTAGCAGCACGAGGTCTCCTTCTTGAAGATTGGGTCGATCTGAGTTGCCATTTTCTGCAACTTTGTAGTGTAGGGAGGTACTGACTTTTCCAACAATGCCAGAAGATGGAGAGATGTTGCACCTGCCTCCGTTGTCGTTGGTATAGGTCCTTTCCCTCAAAATCCCCAGGTGGCATGGAAGGAACTTCAATCTTCTGTCCAAGAAGGATAGCTGGTGTGAGGATGAGAGGAAAGCTTGGGTCAGAAGACACTGGGATGAGGGGACAAGAGTTGACAATGGCTGTTACTTCTGCCGTGAACGTAGTCAACACTTCATGAGTCAGCTGCCATGGTGAAACACCCATGAGCATGGAGTCAAGAATACGTCTAGTCAGGCCTATCATTCGTTCCCAGCTGCCTCCCATGTTTTATTTTATTTGCTTATTTGTCAGGGACAGTGCAATGAACAGAGACAAAAAAAAAAATCTGATGTGTTGCACAAAGAGTGTATAGCTATTAGCTAATTTGCAACTTTTGTCCCTGGATGGGCTTTAGAAAAAAGAAATGGGTAATAAGAGAGAAAGATAAGGAAAAAAACAAAATGAAAACAGAAGAAACAATAACCACATACATCAATGCAAACAAAATTATAAATACACAATATAAAAACCTGATTCACATTTGCCTATTACAGGCCTCCCTCCCTCAGTCACTCACTATAAACAAACACATTCATTCCTTCCCTTCATTCACTCACATCCTGCAGACAATCATTTCATACATGGGTACATTCTTGTTTATTTTTCAGCCAGTTTTTAACCTTTGTAGTAAATGTTTTACAATTCGTTATTATTTTGATTTCATTTGGCATTGTATTCCAGATATAACTGCCCTTTATAGAGAAAGCTGTTTGTCCAAATGTGGTTCTGCAGTGGGATATTTTACAGTTGTTGTTAACAGAACTCCTGGTGGCTCTGCTGCTGTCCTGTCTTTGGATGAATCCAGCAAGTGGCTCTGGCGCTGATTTATGAAAACATTTGAAAATTAATTTCAGAAAACAGAGGTCAATGAAACTCTCAAAACTCAATAAATTGTATTTTTTTTTTAAATATAACAGTGATGCCACCTAATGGGCTTTTTATCCCAGATTTTTAGAGTTTGATTATATAATGAACCTATATGTTTTATTGTAGAAGGAGCTGCTTGAGCCCAGACTGTCAAACAGTATGATATGAGAAAAAACCATAGAATGCATATACAGTACAGCTGCTTGGTATGGTATGTAATATCTAATTAATTTAAAGCAGTTCAGATTTTTTTTTTTTTTTACTGTTTTAGAAATCTTCTTTACATGAAGATTAAATTTGAATTGAGGATCTAGTACAATGCCAAGGTATTTGAATTCTGTAACTAAACTGATGTCTAGATCATGTATATTAACTTTAAAATGTTGCAGGTTACATTTTTTGATTGAAAAGCACATTGAAACTGTTTTCTGAAGGTTCAGCAATAGATGGTTCTGGATGAGCCACTCTTGGACATCAACCATACTTGTAGACAGTACATCTGCAGCCTGTGCTGGAGTCTTGGCAGCTGTGTAAATAACTGCATCATCTGCATAAAGTTGACATGTTGCAGCTGAGCAGTGTAATGGCAGGTCATTAATAAAAATGCTGAAAAGTAAAGGACCAAGAATGGACCCTTGTGGGATACCCATACCGTTATTTAAAAAGAAGGATTTATCCTGGTGAACTTTTACACACTGTTCTCTATTCTGGAGATAAGATGCAAACCATTCTATTGTATCTGGAGAAAAGTTAAAAGATACCATTTTGGATAAAAGCAAACTGTGGTTTACAGTGTCGAAAGCCTTTTTGAGGTCCAGAAAAACAGCCCCCACCACATTACCCCTGTCCAAGGACTGTTTGACATTTTCAATAAGGCAGCAAATGTGGGACGCATGTGCCAGGTTAAACACCAATGTGCATGCATTGTCTCTTAGAAACCTCTGTATCTTCTGGTCGTCAGTGTTTTGAATCAATACTGAACTCTTTGTATGCGCCCAGGAAGTTGGTCCCACAGTCAGATCTGAACTGTTTTACTGGACCACGGACAGACAGGAACCTCCGTAGTGCGTTTATGAAACTCAACGATTCCACTGATTCCATCACCTCAATGTGTATGGCCCTGGTACTCATACAACTGAAGATGACCGCCCACCGTTTACTGCTGGCGCAACCTCCTCTGGTCCGACGAGAGATGACCGTCCAAGGCCCAAAGATATCCACTCCAACATAAGAGAATAGGGGGATCGGTGCTTAGACGGTCCACAGGAATGTCAGCCATCCTTTGTGTCTCTGTTCTCCATCTGAGCTTGCGGCAGATCACGCAGCTGTGAATTATGTTGCTGATGTACTGTTTTCCCCCAATCACCCACAGGCCAGCTGACCTCACAGCACCTTCTGTAAAGTGTCGTCCTTGATGCTTGACTTGCTGGTGGTAGTGTTGTATCAGAACGGTTATTGGATGGTGATAATGCGGGGGTTTCTTTCATTGTTCCCCAAATCAGACTGTGACAAATGACCTCCAACTCTGAGACAATCAGCATCATCCAGGTAAGGGGACAACCATCTTAACTGGATTTGTATAGGGATCTCTTTCCCTCCCTTCATGCATGTAAAAACTTCAGGGAAAATTGTATAACAGTTTTTGCCCCAGTGAGATCTTCTGGACTAAGACTCTCACACCAATGCCAGTCTCGACAATCACTTATTTACCTTTTGTTCTTATTAAAGAAGACTATCTGCTGGGCTGGCCCCACCTACGAAAGTCAGCTGATAAAAATGACACCTGGCAGCAATCAGCTGACTCTTCTGATGAAGGCTGCAGTGCACAGTCGAAACATGTAAGGAAGGTAAAAACGTCTCCTTTCTATTTTTGTCTCTAATAAGAACAAAAGGTAAATAATAAGAAGACAAAATGAACCTACTTGAGCTCAACAATCACTTTTGCTGTTCCCTTGCTTGAAGGCTCTATGTGGATCAGTCTTGATACAGCTCTTACAAGCAAATTCCAGGATGAGAATGACTCAAAACACCTTGGGTTCAAGAAAGGCTCTGCAACCCTAATGGCACAAGATGTCACCAAGGGGCGGATCTCAGGGTCAGACTCTGGGTCACCTAGATTGAATGTTGGTTCGCATTCAGCCTTGTGCTTAGCTGGTTTTTGCAGGAAGTCTGGCCCTTTTAGCCATGTGCTTGACATCAGCGCATTTGCAGTGACTGACCTTGAAGCATGGTCAGCCAGGTTTGCTTCTGTGGGAACCTAGTGCCACTATTCAGGTACAGATGATTTTCTGATTCTTTGGGTACAAATAAAGTAACCTGAACCTGAACAGTTGCTCAGGTTGACATAGAATCTTCTAGATTGGTTGCGTATGTAGCCAAGGATGATTTTACTGTCTGTGAAGAATTTCACTGAATCAAACTTGGCATCCATTTCCTCAGCTAGAATATCCGCAGTGTCCACAGCTAGGATGGCTGCATTAAGCTCAAGCCTGGGTATTGTCAGCTCTGATAGTGGTGCAAGTTTTGCTTTGCCAAGTACGACTCCAAGATCATTCTTGCCTTCTTCATCTGTAACCTTGATGTAAGCTACAGCAGCAATAGCTTGAGTGGAGGCATCACCAAAAAATAGGAAGCTCCTTGTGTGTTGAGCTACTTAGAGGGATGGGAGTATATGTTCTTGGGATCCTGGCATGCTCCAGATCCTTCAAAGAGTCCTTCCACTTATGCCATTCCTGAAGCTTTCTTTCAGGGAGTGGGTCATCCCACTCACAGGTCTCTAGGGTGAGCTTCCTTAATAGTGCTCTGCCACGAATGCTGACTGGAGCTGCAAAACCAAGTGGGTCGTGCAGACTGTTAATGGTTAATAGCACCCCCCTGTGAGTGTAGGGCTTCTCTGTCGAGGACACTTAGAAGGTGAACTCATCCGTGGCCACATCCCAGCTTATTCCCAGACTTTGTTGCATCAGAGGGAGCTCTACACTGAGATTAAGGTCCTTTAGGCCTTTTGCCAGGTCCTCATTGGGGAATGCCTGCATTACATTGACACTGTTGGAAGCAATTTTGTGCAACTTTAAGTTAGATGCAGCCAACGTTTCTTGGGTTTTCTTGAGAGCTTCAATGGCCTCATTCTGACGGGAATGAAACAAAGCCATCGTCAACGTAGAAATGTCTTTCTATAAACTGTTTTGTCGTGGGGTCTTTGCCTTCTAGGACTTCGGATGCCCTCCTGAGCCCATAGATCGCCACATCAGGTGATGGGCTGTTCCCAAAAACATGTACCCTCATACAGTACTCGACCACTGGTTGGTTCATGTCATTGTTCTAGTGCCAAAGGAAGCACAAAAAGTTCCTGTGATCTTCACAAACTAAGAAGCAATGGAACATCTGCTTGATATCAGCGGTGACTGCCACTTGCTCCTGGCAGAACCGTACCAGCGCACCCAGCAGGCTATTGTTGAGGTTGGGGCCAGTAAGGAGCACGTTGTTTAAAGAGACTCCATTATGGCGTGCACTTGAATCAAACAACTCTAATTTGGTTTGACTTATGTGGGTGATAAAACCCCAAAGAAGGGAACATACCAGCATTCCTCTTCCTTCTTAATTAGCGGTGCTATTTCTGCATGACTACTGTCAAATATGTCTTGACTAAAACTGACAAAATGTTGTTTCATTTCAGGTCGCCTTTGTAGTGTGCGACACACTGATGCAAGGCATTGGCTGGCTTGCTGTCTGTTATTGGGAAGGCGAGGCCTCGAGAAGCAGAAAGGAAGTGGAGCAACCCAGCTGTTTGTGTCGTCCTGGTAGACTTCTGTGTCCATTATCTGCAAAAAGGCTTGTTCAATTGAGTAGGCAGGTTTTTCTTCTACGGTTGTGGAGTGGTTGACTGTTTCTCCCATGGCATCAGTTTCAGCGTGTCTGACTTGTGCAAAAGGAGAGCTAGCTTTGTGATTACCCCGATGGTTGAAGACTTCCTTAACTTGGATGTTGTTTTGACATGGAGGGAAGATATTTGTCTAAAATGTTTGTCTTGAGAACATTCACATCCCCAGGTTTGTGAGCACCACCAAGACAGATGTTACCAACAATAACCCACCCCAAAGCCAGCTTTTGGGCAAATGGAGCATTTGGAGGCCCGTTTCTATGACCAAGCACTTTGTGGACTTCCCTAGAAGCAGTAGAATGTCTGCCTGAGAGTCAAGTGCTGGGATCTCTGGAACAATATCTTTAAGGTGAGGGTGGCTCTTCTCCCTGTTACTTGCAACACACCAGCACAAGTCTTAAGCGTGTATGGGGAAGATGTTTTGACTACACCAAAGGCATCAAAGAAGGAAGTTTTGGACAGAGACTTGTTGCGTTGATCATCCAGGATTGCATGGGCTTTGAGCTTTTTATTATAGTGACCTCTTGGGTAGACATAAACAAGGCAAATCTCGGCACAGGAGTGTCCACCATTCTCACTACCACACACTTGAGTGCAGGTGGAGGTGGCAACTATTGGAGGTAAGTTTTGCTCCCTGCCATGATTGGTGACAGTCTCTGTGACATGGGTTGTCTATGATGCAGGAGCAGGGTGGAGAGCGGTGGTGTGTAAGTCACTTTCACATTCAGCACAGTGGATTTCCACTTTACAGTTCTTTGCCTGGTGGTTAGAAGAAGCACAGCATCGGAAACATAATTGACTTTGCTAAAGGTAAGCCTTGCGTTCTTCCAGGGTATTATCTCTGAATGCTCTGCACTTTTTGAGTGGGTGGGGTTTTTTTATGGATGGGACACTCTTTGCTGGGATTATCAACTCTTTTTTCTGTACTTTGCATCTGTTCAGAGTTAACAGCTTCTTTCCTATTGACGGCAGTAGGGGTTCTCATTCTGTCGTGCCTTGTCAGGTATTTATTAGGTTTAGGTGTTGTGACAGGAAGTGGTGCTTGAGCCCTAAAACTTGGGTCAATTCTCAGTTTGGCCTCATTTTTAACAGGCAGCAAAAACAGAGAATGGAGGGAATGACACCATGTGACAGGGATGGCAATTTTCCGCCGATCCGCGGATTTCCGCCGATTTATTTTCAAATTGATCATTTCTGTGAATCGACTAAATCCGTTGAGAAAATTTTAGGGGGGGTAAGGTACCTTATTGTTACCGATTTTAGCGAAAATCAACATGTGTAGAAGCATGCTCAAATAACGAGGCTGAGTTTCAGTCATAAAACCAGCTTTATTTGACAGAACGCAGCTTCTAGCATTCTCAAAGCAGGAAAGAGAAAGAATCATACTTCAACCCCCTTTTATACATTTCCAGCATCAGAATTCAAGTCACATGGTGTCTTCAGTCAACATACAGTTACAAAGCATCCCCTTGAAGCTTCACCATTGTCTCTCATTTCCTGATGAACCGGAAAACCCTCCGGGGCGTCTTCTGTGGGACCAAGAGACAAATCTCACACTTCCTTGTTACCTCCTGTAGATTCGAGTCCTTAGTCCTTGCAGACGTGACACCCCACAATACACATTCAGTCCTGTCTCTGTGGCAGCGTGAGCCCACAATGTGTGTCGGCCATACATGATTACATAAGCGCTCTGCGCTTCCCCGGAAGTCGTTTCCCGCGATAACCCGGATGTGTTGTGTTCAAGCTACTGCTGTATTGTAAACAGCCCTGCGATTGGATAGTTGCAAACGATTGGACCAATCAAATGGCTCGTTGTATGCTTTTTCAAAAATTCATGGCGGCATGTTCTCAGGGATGTGATTTTCTGCTAATTTGCCGAATTCCGCTTTATTTTATCTTCCAGGAAGATAAAGTACGTTAAGTACGTTAGCGGCTTGTGGTCCACGAACGCAGTGAAGATGCGCCCTTTCAGGCAGGACTGGAAGTGGCATATGGCCAGGTGGAGAACCATTAACTCTCTGTTACTGGCGGCGTACAACGGCTGTATGAGCTGGGCTGCGCGGGTGAGGAAACGGTAATAAAAGTTAACCATCCCCTTTTATGATTCCAAACAGTTTGAAATTGACAGTGCACAGTGGACATTGACTCATAACTTTTGAATATTTCTAAGACTTGGCTACATCAGTGATTGTGCAAAATGAACTGCTCAAGTCTCAGTGGAGATTGAAACTGGTGATCTGAAATGAATGCTGAAATTATAAAAAGTAATGGTATGTTGGAATTTTATTTCTATTATGGAATAGATAAAATTAACTGATTTTGATTTGATCAAGTGTAAGGCATGTGACGGATAATGCTTGTTGGAATATTTACCTCCGCCAAGGAGGTTATGTTTTCATCGGCGTTGGTTTGTCTGTCTGTCTGTTGTTTGTTTGTTTGTTTGTTAGCAAGATAACTCAAAAAGTTATGGATGGATTTTCATGAAATTTTCAGAGATTGT
Source organism: Pholidichthys leucotaenia (assembly GCA_020510985.1). Lineage (NCBI taxonomy): Eukaryota > Metazoa > Chordata > Actinopteri > Cichliformes > Pholidichthyidae > Pholidichthys > Pholidichthys leucotaenia. The sequence continues at coordinate 171,426,649 of CM035837.1, forward strand.
CAGAAATGGGGTATCCTACAGATGATTAGATTTTGATGGTGATCCGGATCACCGTCTGGATCCAGGAATTTTTTTACTTATTGGGATTTCCAAAACGGGAATCACAGTAATTTGCATAATACAGGACAAGTTTTCAACAGCTTCTACAAGACATTTAAGACCTAATGAAATGGAATAAATCTGGATAATGATGCAAAAAAATTAAAAAATAGGGAACCTTTGAAATTTTTAAAAGAACAAATGAAGCTATAAACACGCAACAAGCATCACAGTATAGCTAATATATGCCACTTGCGAATGGCATTTTCATGGTCAAGGAATCTATAAAGTTACACAAAATAAATGGAGGATTAATATTTATGATGTTAAACACTGTATGGGGGGAACTGTGGCGCTTGGCGGAGGTCTGCACTCTCCGAGTGCTTTTCTAGTTTAGGAATGCTATCTTCTTGGAACATAAGTTAATATTATACAGTAATAAGTGGCATTCAGCTGTTTGTTTTATGTCATTTAAGCACAGTTCTGGTACTTAAAAATCATAAAAACCCAGGAGCTTGGGTGTCCCCCAGACCCCCTGCTGAATTTTCAGATAATTTCCCCAACCCCAAATCACATCCCTGGTTCGTGTTGGAATTCTGAGCTTTCGGTATTGTTTTCAGCGGTATTATGAGATTTTTATCGAAGGATCAGGAGTCATCAGTGCTAGAAATAGACAAAAGTGTCAAAAATAAGTTCCGATGGAATTGGCTTGAGAGAAAAGTTCAGGTTCAGGTTACTTTTTGTACCCGTAGGTAGATTTGTTTTGCAGTCCAGTGTAAATAGTGTAATAAACTCTTATAGAACTGTTAAATATGTTGGACTAAAGAGAGTGAGACAACATTGAAGAAAAAGTAAGTTAACTTTTCATTAAATTTAATGATTTATCTAAGTCTAGTATTTCATTTTTTTTAAATAATTTTTTTCAGTTTAAATTACTTGTTTTACTGAAAACCTCCCAGCTTCAGGGGGGCTGCGCCCCCCCAGCCCCCCATAAGTCAATCGACCAAATTAGATTTCAGCTGAAATCAGAATTTCCAGTTGCCATCCCTGATGTGATCATTTTTGTACGTTATACCATGCACCATCCTTTTCCCTTGCAGGCTAAAGGGAAGTTTGTCAACTATGGGATGGATACCACGGGCTGTGTCGAGGTACAGCAGTCTTGGTATATAGCCTTCACTCTTGGTGGAGTCTATTTCCATAAGAAGGTCCCCAAGGTCACGTAGGACATGGGGGTTCTTGTTAGAAATTCTGGGGAAGCGTTCAAGCCTATCGAACAGAGCCTTTTCCAATACCTCAGGAGACCCATAACAATCCTGTAATCTCTCCCATACTTTGGACAGCCCAAAAGAGGGACTGTTGATGTGCACTGCTCTGAGCTGTTTGGCGTGTTGCGATGATTTATCGCCCAACCACTTAATGAGCAAGTCAAGCTCTTCACTAGCCGTAAGGTGCAAACCTTGGATGGTATTTTCAAATGAGGATTTCCATGCCCAGTAGTCGCCTGGCTTGTCACTGACCCTTGTTAGGCCTCCAGTGAGCAGCTCGCGTCTGGCTAGAAATCTGGTAAGGCCGGACATATCTGTATTTTCTAGTAAGGGAGATCTTAAGGATGGCAGTGGGTCATGCGCTGGAGGGTGCTGGAAAATATGGGGTGCCTGCGAGTGGGTGAGCATTCAAGTTTACTAGTAGGGTCAAACAATTCTGCTTCCTGCTTGGGTTGGAAGTATACAGGGGACGCTGAGTCCTCTTTGGGTTTTGCATCTCTTGGTGGAGGTATTGTGTTGTTTTGGAGGAAATGGTCTCTCACATAATCATTAGTGTGCTCTAAAGGGTGAAATGTCTGAGAGACAGCACTATTCATGCGCCCATCCTCTGTCGCTCGTCGCAGCCTCATACACGTTTTCTTCTCCTTCTTCTTCTTCTGCTTCTTCAGCTTCACTTTGTTGATGAAGCGCCTTCAATGTGGCATATAGCCGTGTTTCTTCAACTTTAAGCTGTGCTTGTTTGACTTTCATTTCAATTTCTTTTTGGGAAAAGGTAGCTCTTGCTCATGCTGCCTCAGCTTTCACCCGTGCAGTGAGTGCGGCCATGCTGGCTGACGAATTTCTGGAAGACTTTGATCCTTTTGAATGCTGAGTGTGGACTGACATGGCATCATCATCTTGTCAACTGAGACATGGTTGGCAGGACTGCTATATATATCCACCTGAGATTTGTTGCTGTAGATGGATTTGCCTTTTTACTGTTCTGCCCTCACTGTATAGGGTGACTACAGCTATGCAGACAGATGACTCTGACAAGTGACAGGCATTTGTCTTCTTTATTCAGACGTATGCTTCAAATACCAACAAAGTAAAACTGAAAGAAAATTAAAAAACAGATACTTGAGATTGTTAAAGTGTACCTGTGGTGGTCGTGAAAAAAAAGATATTATATTGAGCCCCTGTCTCACGTTCTACTTCAAGTTTAAGTTGAAATTCACGTTCAAAGCAATTTGATATAAATCCATTGCTGATGTACTGGTTCAGCTATGTCAGCAAAACATGGGTACAGCCATATTAGCGGCTACATGGACTTCCAGGACGCTTCCTGTGACGTAATTTCGTGGCTACCGCGATCTGGATCAGTATTGGCTGAGCCTCGAGTACCCGGATGTGCAGCGGCTTTGGGGATATTCTAATTCAAATGTTTATTTCAAACTCAGGGTTCATATTAAATGCAGAACTGAAACGAGTAGAAAATAAATAAATAAATGCTTAAATTCGGCGGGTCATCTCGTCTGATCTGAGGTCGTTAACAGCCGCAAAACGGCAGATTAATTCGGCTCTTCCCTCGCCGCTATAAAGAGCGGCAGACAGTGCGTTGCGTTGTATGAGGACCAAAATTCAAACGTTTATTTCAAACTCAGGGTTCATATTAAATGCAGAACTGAAACAAGTAGAAAATAAATAAATAAATGCTTAAATTCGGCGGGTCCTATTGTCTGATCTGAGGTCGTTAACAGCCGCAAAACGGCAGATTAATTCGGCTCCTCCCTCGCCGCTATAAAGAGCGGCAGACAGTGCGTTGCGTTGTATGAGGACCAAAATTCAAACGTTTATTTCAAACTCAGGGTTCATATTAAATGCTGAACTGAAACGAGTAGAAAATAAATAAATGCTTAAATTCAGCTGCTTGTCTCATTTGATCTCGTAACTGCCGCAACACGGAAGATGATTCTACAACTATATACAGAGCAGCAGACGCTCGGTGCTCTTGGAAAAACAAAAACATACAATGCGATATGGATATCGCAACATGGCGGAATGTAAAGCCTTTGGATGTCTGAATAATAAGTGAAAAAAACAAAGAAACACTTTTTTTGTGTACCCAAACCCAGCTCACCTTGTCAGAAGATCGGAGCGGAAACAGGGCACAGACGAATAATTTCAGACGAAATTGCGTTGTGTGTGAGGACCACTTCGTCACTTTAACCCTCAGAAGACCTTTCTGGCTCAAACCTGTAGCCATGTTGGACAAATTCTTCCTCAGAGTCCGACAATTCAGCCATAATAGAATAAAAACACTCACAACAGCACCCTAGTCTGTCATACAGGCGGAGCATTGACTGTTGAGTATCAACAAAGTGACGTCACATCCGCATGTGTCATGGCTGCGCCCACAGTTTTCATTGGCTGCCCATGGCCAAGGTCCTATTTGAATATATGTCTGGTGGTATATGGCTGGCAAAAATTATTTACCAAAATAAGAAATACTTTTTCAGAATGTTTTCAAGTCAAATGCGTCTTCACGACCACCACAAGTACGCTTTAAATGAATACGCAAATCACTTACAACACTGGATTAATATCAACTTAAATGTGTCACAAAACATTTCAGATGAAATAAAACTCTTTCTGATTTGTATAAACACAGCAAATATAAAAATGCTGTACAATAACATTGAAAATAGGTTTCTGCATTAACAATACAGCTGCACCTCTCAACACCACATGAGGAATTAAAAATAACACAAATGCTCAAATTATCAAAATATCCATGAGTAACATTTCTAAGTCATGTTAAATAAAAGATTTACTCACAGGCAATGCTTTCCATAAAAGAACAAAGAAGAATTGATGTGGATTTAATCTTGAACACGAGGACTACAGCAGCTGACCATCATGGCTCAACATGGAGAACTTACTTCCTGTTTCCTGTCACCGTTTTCATTGAACATAGAAACACAAATAATAGTACCATCTGCTGGCAAGGAGAAATTCCTGCCAGCACACATGCAGTGTAACACGTGTGTCACATACAGTACATGTAATTATAAATGTGTAAAGTGCGGCGGATGATAAAATAAGGCAGCGATGCTGTGGTTTTAAGTAGAGTTTTATTATCATACCGCCGTCACGAGCTCGGCGCCGAGAGCGAGCCCACGGCTCTCAGAGAAGGAGGACACAATGTCTGTGTCCAGCAGCTGTAGTTGCAGAAGTGAGATTGAGAGAGGCAGATTTACAGCACAGTGCAGCTTATATACTCAACTCAAACAATAGATCAAAGACATTCACAGCAGTTAATCTGGGCATTTGCATATCAGAGGTACAGACAGGATGCATGAACACAATGCATGGGTGACAATTTAACCTCACGGCTGTAAATGCAGCATGCAGCGGAAAAAACCCAGGAGTGCGAGCTGACTGTCTCTGTGTTCTGTCTGTGTGTTGTGGGGGCTGAATCAAACCGCTACACTGCTCCCCCCCCAGAGGGAACGGTAGGGGACCGTGACCTCGATGTTGCAGTCTGGGCAGCGAGCAGGGAAAAGCTCTGTGCAGGAGGGGGGGGGGGGTAGTACATGCTGACCGGGCGCGGGAAAATCGTTCGAGTCGCGCCAAAAGTGTTTGCTGCTCCGCGATGTCCCGTCTGAACATGCAGAGATCAGAAGAAGAAAAATTTGTCACTGGCTCCTCCCGCGATTAAGTCCTGCAAGGATTAATAGCGGCCATGAAGAAAAGACGAGGCTGCGTGGCGGCTGTAATGAGAGCAGAGGGACTGGCGTGTTGACTTTAGGTTCAGGCGTAACCCTAAAGCCTCGGGAACCGCAGACAGCTGAATTCCCCTTGTGTGCCGTGGCTAAGACCATAAAATCCAGTGAGCAAGCTGCGTGCCTCAGGTGAACGAGCAAGCCTGAAGGGCCAGTGTGCAGCAGAAGGAAGGCGGTCAGAAAAGCCGTATTTGTCCCGTGCGTGGTGTGCGCCGTCCTCGTAACTCCCCGGTGCGTGCGCCGGGGTTCCGTGATGGGTGGGCCAGCTGGAGAGGAGAACCAGGGTCAGGGAGCTTGATCATCCCTGTTCGTTGTGTTGGAGCGGTGAAGGGAAGTAGACGCTCTGTCACTCGCTCGGTCATGGTGCGTTCAGGTCCACGTGTGCTCCGTCGGCCATGGGGATCGCCGTCGTGGAGAGGGGACGAGGTGCATGCGCTCTCGTGTGGAGGAGCTGTGAGCGCGGCCGGTCCAGCGTGGATGTGCCGATCTAGACGTGCAGATCTCACCATGAAACGTTGCTCAGCTTTCCCGGTCGTGGGTGTTCTCCGGGGAGTTTCGCCTGGAAACTCCGCGTTGAGGTCTCCTTGAAGCAGAAGGGAGGGCAGATCAGTCAGGCTGCCGCGTTCGCTTGTCGTCGGAGAATCACCGCCGGGTGTTGCGTTCACTGGCAGCGTGTTCGTTTCAGTGTCGGGTCACCAGTGCGGCGGATGATAAAATAAGGCAGCGATGCTGTGGTTTTAAGTAGAGTTTTATTATCATACCGCCGTCACGAGCTCCGCTCCCGGCGCCGTGCAAGCGCGCCGAGAGCGAGCCCACGGCTCTCAGAGAAGGAGGACACAATGTCTGTGTCCAGCAGCTGTAGTTGCAGAAGTGAGATTGAGAGAGGCAGATTTACAGCACAGTGCAGCTTATATACTCAACTCAAACAATAGATCAAAGACATTCACAGCAGTTAATCTGGGCATTTGCATATCAGAGGTACAGACAGGATGCATGAACACAATGCATGGATGACAATTTAACCTCACGGCTGTAAACGCAGCATGCAGCGGAAAAAACCCAGGACTGCGAGCTGACTGTCTCTGTGTTCCGTCTGTGTGTTGTGGGGGTTGAATCAAACCGTTACATAAAGAACGTTTATAATTGGTAAAAGCAGCCTTGTTAATCATTAAAACTCTCATCTAAATATAACACAAGTCAAACACATCGTCTGAAAGGTTGTACTGCTCAGTAATCTGGTCAAATAGTTCTCCCGCACAGTCAGGTTTCTCTGCTTCACTGCGCTTATACAGAGACTTCTTGCGTAGGGTGCATGATCTCAGAGCTGTCGTAAGATTTGAGTGTATCCAAAGATCACATCCAGATTGATAAATATCGATCTCTGCTTTGAAATCATCATACATCCACTTTTTTGTCTTACGCATGTTTGATAAATGAAGGACAGTGTGTTTATGATTTCAGTTTTGGCAATGATAATTGTTTTATAATCTTATAACTGGGTTGAAAATGACCCAAACAGCACAAAGGTCATAACTTTCGCCAGAGCATTTTATAATTTAGTAAGTGATTTTTTTTTGTTTGTTTGTTTTGTTTAAAACGAGGTTCATGACCAAGTCACAAAGCCTTGATGTAATAAACTGATATAAATGGTACTTTTATGCTTTTAAAACCTAAAAAGGGGTCAGTGCTGACCTTAACAGAAGAGGAAGGTTGTACATGAAAGAAAAGCATACTCAGGCCCAGCGATGAACAGTAGCTAAAGAGAATAGATAAGTCAGAAAAACTGTATTTAATCGCATATCCCATGTTGTTTAGCTTTTATTAAGATTCAAACATTTAAGATTCAAAGATATATTTTTTTGGCAGTACTTCTATGCATACAGGACATACAGGAGAATTGAAATGCCACTTCTCTCTCTCTTAGTGGTGTGCGCAATATATAAGAAAAGAAGGAATAAGGATGAAAAACAGCAACAGTGGTCTATGTACAGTAATGCCACCCATAGTGCAAATGAAGGTAAAAGATAAAACTCAGCAATCCTATATACAGAAAAAGTGGAGCCGTAATACGCGTAATTGCAAGTTCAGTGCAATAGTGTAGGTGCAGACAGTGACAGATTGGACTGCACATGATCAGTATTTCAATAATAGACAGCAGCAGGTGTAGGAATTTATTGTTATTGGATTTTATAGGTGTTTTATTGTTGGTACAAGGATTAATGTAAATATGAATGTGAGTAGAAACGAAGATTTCTTTTCATTACTAACACACATAAGCTCGTTGGGGCACCAGTCCAAAAGAATGGACAGTTTTATTAACAATTCTTTATTTGTACCAATGATGAATTAGTCTCAAAAAACCCTGTGAGTTCTTGTCTGCTTTTAATCAAGAAAATGGACATGAAATCAAATAATAACTCCCATATTTCTTTCAGTAGTTTAATAAGAAATGTCAGGATAGATTAACACATTCAGATGACTTTAAGAAAGGGAATTCAACATGTATCATGAGCACTATAGACTGTTATTGAATTACTGAGCATAACGTGTGGATCAAACATTTGTGGAACTGTCATCTGTCATCTCTGCTGGAGTCCGAGTCCCACCCTATGCAGGACATACTGAACGCACTGAGGAGCTCATTTAGCAGTAGACTACATCATCCTAGATGCGCGACCGAGAGGTTTCGCAGGTCCTTCCTACCTACAGCTGTCAGACTGTATAACCTAAGCAGGGCTGCTCGCAGAGATAGCAAAAAAAACGTGACGACCTAATAGTATTGAATGCAAAAGACGCAACAGACTTACACAAATGGTCCCCTCCAGTATACAACTAGGACAATATCAGTCGCTACGGAGGGTGGCAATACGTATGGGTACATATTCATACCATGTAGGGTAACTAAATAGACGGTTATGCTGTTTATCCCATCTAGCTACAATGCTCTGCACTGTGTATATATATTTATGTGTACATATGTATATTCACTGGTCTTATTTTATTTTCTTATCTTCTTAATTATTGCTCTGAGTGTTGCTATCCCTGTGCTGTTGCAATCCTGAAATTTCCCCATTGTGGGACTAGTAAAGGCCTATCTTATCTTATCTTAAAGAAAAAAAGAATTTTCACAGAGCATGATAGGCTCTGGGCCTTCTTAAGGAAAAGGGAAAAAAATGGAGAGCAGAAAATGCTCCTCAGGAGTTACTCCCTGCTGGCTGGACCGCAACACCCCAACTGAAGACAAAGGAAAGTTTTTCCAGGGTGTGGCAGGATCTCACTAAATTTCATGAAAAGTGAGCTGGAGCAATTACATTGAGTTTCTTTGTTCAGCAGAAGTCGTAAACCAGACTAAAAAAGGCAGTGAAGATGGGTTTGGAACATGATTGGTCAGTTCAAAGGTCTGAGGTAGATGCCTCCCAGAGGAAGAGGAGAGAGAGAAATTTGATATGGGAAGTGAAATTCTCCTAAAACACGTACAGACGTGGACAAAATTGTTGGTACCCCTCTGTTAATGAAAGAAAAACCCACAATGGTCACAGAAATAACTTGAATCTGACAAAAGTGGTAATAAAAATTCTATGAAAATTAACCAATGAAAATCAGACAACGCTTCTGAATTGTGGTTCAACAGAATTATTTTAAAAAACAAACTCATGAAACAGGCCTGGACAAAAGTGATGGTGCCCTTAACTTAATATTTTCTTGCACAACCTTTTGAGGCAATCACTGCAATCAAACCATTTCTGTAACTGTCAATGAGACTTCGGCACCTCTCAGCAGGTATCTTGGCCCACTCCTCATGAGCAAACTGCTCCAGTTGTCTCAGGTTTGAAGGGTGCCTTCTCCAGACGGCATGTTTCAGCTCCTTCCACAGATGTTCAATAGGATTTAGATCAGGGCTCATAGAAGGCCACTTTAGAATAGTCCAATGTTTGGCTCTTAGCCATTCTTGGGTGTTTTTAGCTGTGTGTTTTGGGTCATTATCCTGTTACAAGACCCATGACCTTTGACTGAGACCAAGCTGTCTGACACTGGGCAGCACATTTCTCTCTAGAATACCTTGATAGTCTTGAGATTTCATTGTACTCTGCACAGATTCAAGACACCCTGTGCCAGATGCAGCAAAGCAGCCCCAGAACATAACAGAACCTCCTCCATGTTTCACAGTAGGGACAGTGTTCTTTTCTTGGTATGCTTCATTTTTGCGTCTGTGAACATAGAGCTGATGTGCCTTGCCAAAAAGTTCCAGTTTTGTCTCGTCTGTCCATAGGACATTCTCCCAGAAGCTTTGTGGCTTGTCAACATGCAGTTTGGCAAATTCCAGTCTGGCTTTTTTATGATTTGTTTTCAACAGTGGTGTCCTCCTTGGTCATCTCCCATGAAGTCCACTTTGGCTCAAACAACGACGGATGGTGCGATCTGACACTGATGTACCTTGACCTTGGAGTTCACCATGAATGTGTTTAGAAGTTGTTTTGGGCTCTTTTGTTACCATTCGTATTATCCATCTCCTCCTGCGGCCACATCCAGGGAGGTTGGCTACAGTCCTGTGGATCTTAAATTTCTGAATAATGTGTGCAACTGTAGTCACAGGAACATCAAGCTGCTTGGAGATGGTCTTATAGCCTTTACCTTTAACATGCTTGTCTATAATTTTCTTTCTAATCTCCTGAGACAACTCTCTCCTTTGCTTCCTCTGGTCCATGTTTAGTGTGGTACACACCATGTCAACAAACAGCACAGTGACTACTTGTCACCCTTTAAATAGGCCGACTGACTGATTACAAGTTTGTAGACACCAATGATGGTAATTAGAGGACACATCTTGGTTGAACATGTCCCTATGTTCACATTATTTTCAATCTTTTCTAGGGGTACCATCATTTTTGTCCAGGCCTGTTTCATGAGTTTGTTTGTTTGTTTTTTTTTTTTAATTTAAGTTTTTGTAAAGGGTATACAGGTCGTTACAGCAATGCATTGTTTACATTTTCATCACATGTTCCCTTATTTTCTGATATCTGACAACATTGGAAGAATAATTCTTACAACACCCCTTTTTTTTTTTTAAAGTGAAAGAAAAAGTGAAATTAAAGAGAAAAAAAACAAAAAACAAAAAAACCCAAACAAACCTGCAAAAAACAAACAAAAAGAAAAAGTAAGTAAATAAAGGTAAAAGAGCATCTGAGTAGCGTTGGAACAAAGAGCGGAACCATTATTGAAATGGTATTTGTCAAAGATTAGATCTAATGGAAGACACATATGCGATCCAGGGTTGCCAAAAGTTCATGAACCCATCCCTGTCCTGTCTCAGTGCGAATGTCAACTTTTCCATCGAGTAAATGTCTTGGATCACGTTAATCCAATCTTGAGGTGTAGGACAGTCCTTCAACATCCATTTTTTAGTTAGAGCTTTTTTGCTTGCCAATATTAAAACATTGAATAAGTATTTTTCTCCTCGTCTTTCCAGTGAGTCCGGTAGTAAACCCAAATACAAAGTTACAAAAGAAAAGGGAACTGTTATTTTGAATATTTTCCCCAATATTGTCTGTACATTGGTCCAATATTGGTGGATAACTGGGCATGACCAAAACACATGAAAATGATTTGCAGTCTTTTCACCACACAAGCGCCAACAGTTCAATCCCTTATGGGTAAATTTGTTTTGTGCAGATGTTCTGAAAAATCTTACCAAGTTTTTCCATCCAAATTCTCTCCACTGCAGGGATGAGGTACTTTTCCATTGCTGTTTATTTAGCTTTTCCCATATTTCCAGTTGTAAAGTGAAATTCCCCTCTTTTTCCCATCTCTCTTTTATATAAGATGTGTTGTCTCCTTTTAAGTCTTGAAGACCTTGGTATATTTTAGAAATGTATCTGATCCCTGGGATCCCTTTATATGCCATTAAGAAGACCTTCAGAACACCTGACTGGGCCCTTTCCAAATCCTCCTTTTTAAGTATATTGTTTATGTGGTGTCTAAGCTGGAAGAACCTGTAAAGGTCTTGATTTATTAGGCCTTGTTTTTTCAAATCTTCAAAACTTCTTAAGATTTGCCCTTTAAAAAAATCGTAATATTTTATCAGCCCTTTCTCCTTCCACTTTTTAAATCTGGTGTCTGTTTTATTAGGAGTAAAGTCTTGATCATAGGCAATCCATTGCAGAAGTCGATAGGGCTCTTTAGTTTGATTCTCTCTGACTATCTTAAACCAAATTTTTAGCGGGGTCTCTATCCACGGGTTAGTGTTATTCAAAAGTTTAGGTAAGGCATTGTTCCCTATTATCGCCTGTAGGGGGATGTCACTTGTTATTTGGCATTACATCTCCTTCCATTGTGAAGTGTAGACTGGGTTACATATCTCTACTAAAGTTTTAATTTGTGCGGCTTTAAAGTAGTCCCTGATATTTGGCAGCGCGAGCCCACCTTTGTCTTTGTTTAGCTGTAGGGTTCTATATCTGATTCTAGGACTCTTGCCCTGCCATATGAATCTTGAGATCCTTCTGTCCAGCTCCTGCCATGTTTTTTTGGGAGGTTCTACCGGTATTGTTTGGAAAAGGTATAGAAGACGTGGAAGTATATTCATTTTGACTGCTTCAATTCTTTGTGCAGTACCCAAGAATGGTATCATATTCCATCTTGCTAGGTCAGATTTTATTTTTGTCACCAGCGGATCATAGTTTAGTGATATAATTTTGTTGAGTTGTTTCGGGATATTGACCCCCAGATATTTCATAGATTCCGACTCCCAGTTAGTTTTGAGTTTGCTTAGTGAATAATGATTTGGGTCATAGTTGAATGTTAAAATTTGGGTTTTATGCATGTTTAATTTGTACCCCGATAAATCTCCATACTCTGAAAAAACTGAGGTTAGTTCTGGTAAAGAAGTGTCCGGCTGCCCTAGGTATATTAAAATGTCATCAGCAAAGAGTGCTATTTTATGTTCCTTCTGACCAAGTGTAATACCTTGAATTTTTTGATTTTGTCTTATCCATTGGCTCAGAGGTTCTATGAAGATTGCAAAGAGCAGTGGAGACAGGGGGCAGCCCTGACGACATCCTCTTTCCAGTTCAAAAGATGATGATAAATTACCGTTAATCCTTATTTTAGCTGTTGGTTTTTTATATAATGCCTGTATAGTTCTAATGAAGTTGTTATGAAAATTGAAACTGGATAAGATTCTATATAGAAAAGACCAGTCAACCGAATCGAATGCTTTTTCAGCATCTAATCCCAATATGACTGCATTTAAGTTATATTTTTTTATATGATGAATTATGTGTAAAGTGCGTCTAATGTTGTCTTGTGTCTGTCTTTGTCTTATAAAACCTATTTGGTCTAAATGAATTAGGTCTGTCAGTATATTTTCTAACCTTTTGGCAAGGATAATGGTAAAAAGCTTATAGTCCTGATTTAGTACACTGATTGGTCTGTAGTTGGAGCACTCTAGTTTATCCTTTTCAGGTTTAGGTATAACTGCAATGACCCCTTCTCTCCAGGAGGAGGGGATTTCCCCTGTGTGGAGGACATAATTAAATGTTTTCAGGAGGAGAGGAGATAGTTGCTGTTTAAAGGTTTTGTACCACTCTGCTGTATAGCCATCAGCTCCTGGGGATTTGTTAGCTTTAAGTTTCATAATTGCTTTTTCCAATTCTTTAGGATGTATTTCTGACAGTAGTGTTTTATTTTGTGACTCCGTAAGTTGGGGAAGGTTTAATGTGTTTAGGAATGCCTCGGATGTGTTTTTATGTTTTTTGTGGGAGTATAAGTTCTTATAGTAATTCTCGAAGCTTTTAAGAATATCCTGAATTCTGAATTTTATTTCCTTTGATACTGGGTCTCTGATTTTGTAGATTGCTCTTTCTGTTTGATGTTTCCTCAATTTATAGGCTAGCAATTTTGCCGATTTACTGCCTGCTTCATAGTATTTTTGTTTCAAAAATGTAAGTTTCTTCTGGATTTCTATTGTGTAGATCTCATTTATTTGGTTTTTAATTTCCTTAATCTTGAGCGAGTCAGTAGAATGAGTGTTGCCTTTGTGTTCTTTTTCTAGGTTCCTAAGTTCTGACTCTAATGTGGATAGTTTTTCTTGTCTTAGTTTCTTTTGGGTTGCTAGTTTTGCAATAATCTTTCCTCTTATTACAGCTTTGCATGCATCCCACAGTATTAAAGGGGATACTTCTCCATTATCGTTTTCTTCCAAATATCTGAGAATATCTGATTCCAATTCATCTTTCAATGGTCCTTTCAGGACATTTGAATTTAACCTCCAAGAAAATGTATTATTTGTGTATTTTTGGATATTTAAGTCCATGTAGATCGGACTGTGGTCAGAGAGATCCATCAGTCCTATTTTACATGTTTCTACTCTTCCAATGTCTCTATTAAACATAAAAAAAATAGTCAATCCTTGAGTAAGATGAATGTGGAGTTGAGTAAAATGTATAGTCTTTTACACTGGGGTTGAGTTCCCTCCACACATCACAGATTCCCATTTCTTTTAGTAGCATCCGAGTCTTCCTGCTTTGGGTGTTATTTTGATGTGGAGAATTACCAGAAGCATCCCAGTATGGATTCAGTCTAAGATTGAAGTCCCCACCACATATCACTAAACCTTGAGCTTTAGTTATCATTTGGTCAAATACATTTTTATAAAATTTCCAGTTAGCCCCTGGGGGAGCATACACATTCAGCAGGGTGATATCTTCTCCCTCTAGCCGCCCAGTTACCAAACTGTATCTCCCTTCTTTATCTTTGTGTTCTGATTTTTTTTCAAATGTAATTTTGGTTGATATCAATGTCGCTACTCCCCTCCTCCTCCCTGACTTATATGAAGATGAAGAGATCATTTTAAACCCTTGTCTACTGAGTTTATTGTGTTCCACGTCTGTTAGGTGGGTTTCTTGTAAAAATATTATTCCTGCTTTGTCTTTTTTCATTTTGCCTAGAATCTTGGATCTTTTAACTGGATTCAGGATTCCTTTTACATTATATGAAATTATTTTGGTTACACCCTGTTTCTCCATTGTGTTGTTTTGTTTAGTATAACTGTGTGGTGGCCTTCTTTTGTGCTACTCAGAAACTGAAAGAACATTAAAAACAAGAAAAACATTAAGAACATAGTGTATAAAACTTTAAAACAAAAAGCTGTCAAAAGAACTTCCTGAGCTGAGGTCTTTTTAAAGACCCTGGAAGAGCCTTGAAGGAGTGAAGGCTCTGAGGGGAATTCCTCAAACTCTGTTACGTGTTGAGGGCCCTCTCTTACCCCTGTAAGTTGTCCCATGCTTTTAACGTGAGTTTCAGAACCCAATCCGAACTTGTAATGATTTTTTTTTTCCTTTTATGCCTATACCCTGTGAAATTGTGTGCACCCTCCCACCCCCATCACATCAAACATTCACGCAAAAACAGTATTTGTTAGTGTGAGGAGAACATGTGGATTATTGTCACATTTCTATTTTAACAAGTTTTTTTTTTTTTTTTTTATTAAAAAGACTTATTTGTTTCAAATATTATGACTATTCCATGAAATGTTTTACCACATGCTGAATACGCATCTCCTTTAATGTTTGTTACCTTGTAGGAGGGGGGTTGGATGTGCAGATTGATTCAAGAAAAAAAAAAAAAAAAAAAGGTCGCTATTCCAACCTGAAAACGGACAATTTATCCGCGACGCTCTGGCGCTGGGTTTCCCGCTGCTGGCCCGTGGATTTTGAAGGTCTTTGTGTTGTCCATGTTTGCGTTTTGATCTTCTCACTCGGGTCTGCTGCGGGTTTAAATACCGTTACCGGGAGCCCTCTTCTCGCCATGTCAGCTGTTGCTTCTTCCGCCGAATTATAGAGACATGTTTCTTCGCCGTAGAAGACCCTTAACTTCGCAGGAAATGGCGTCTGAAAGCGCAGTTTCTTCTCTCTTAACACCTTTTTCGCGTCATTGTATTCCCTGCGCTTTTTAAGGACCTCCGGGGCGTAATCGTGTTCCACGAAGACTTTTCTCTCCTGGTGCATAAATCCTTTTTTCTGCCAAGCCAGTCTGACAACCTCTTGTTTTATTTTGAAATTGGAAAATCTTACCAACACCGAACGTGGGGGCGCTTCCGCCGCTGGCCTAGCAGCTAATGAACGATGTGCCTTTTCTATGTTTAAGTCGGTGGTTTGTGGAATATCCAATTTCTCTCTTAGTAAAGATTCCACGCATTCTGCCATTGAGTTAAAACCGTTTTCGGCTCCTTCTATCAGACCATGAATTCTTATATTGTCTCTTCTCTGTCTTCCTTCTTGGTTGGCTAGCTTAGCCTCTATAGATGCTTGTCTTTTGCGTAGGTCCAGCACAGAATCTTCGAGCACTTTTATTCGTTCCTCTGCTTCCAAGATTCGGTTCTCGGCCTGGTCCACTCTGCTGTTTGTCCTTTTCAATTCTTCTCTGAATTCCCGAAATTCGGCCGTAACCTTTCGGCGAAATCGTCGTAGCTCTTCAAATAGCGATTTCAGGCTAACCTTTTTGTTAGCTACCACCAGTTCCTCGTCTTCTGAACGGAGATCTTCCAGTTCAGATTCTCCGGCCGATACGTGTCCTGGCCTGGAGAATTTCAGTTTCTTCTGTTTTCCTTTAGACATGATGATTTTGTCTTTTGATTTTCACTCCTCCAAAAATCCGTTAAGTTTGATTTTCAAGGTGTTATCTTGGATTGGGTCTGAGAGCTTCAGTGTTAAGCTGCAGTCGCCATGGCGTCCAGACCGGAAGTCATGAGTTTGTTTTTTTAAAATAATTCTGTTGAACCACAATTCAAAAGCATTGTCTGATTTTCATTGGTTAATTTTCATAGAATTTTTATTTATTACCACTTTTGTCAGATTCAAGTTATTTCTGTGACCATTGTGGGTTTTTCTTTCATTAACAGAGGGGTACCAACAGTTTTGTCCACGTCTGTACAGTATATGCTGCCTACTAAAGCATAAATTCTTTTATAACTTTGATGACTAACATATTGCAGGAATGAGAGGTGAGGAGGAAACCACCACCTGGAAAACCAGGTGCTTCAGTTCCTTGAAAGTAGAAATATGAAGGTTGAAGCAAATGCAATTTCAGCCTGTCATGCTTTACCCAGAAAGGATAATAAAACAAAGAAATCAATTGTGATGTGCTTTGTGAACAGAAGGGTAAAGAATGACATACTGTGGCAGGCCAGAAAGCTACGGGGAACAGAAGTTTACCTAAATGAACATCTAACAAAAACTAATGCTGAAATAGCACGGCAAGCACGGATGCTGAAAAGACAAAATAAGATACAGGCAACATGGACAAGAAATTGTAGAGTTTGGATCAAACTAAATGGAACACCTGAGGAAGCAAAGAGTATAATAATCAGAGAGATTACTGACTTAAATAAATATAGATGAACACTGATTAAGAAAATTAAGAGACTATGATAATCCATATCCACACACACGGCAAGAATAGTTCTTCTGTGACATACCATGTCAATGTACTTAAAAAAAAAAAACTTAACTAAGCAAAAAACTTCAATTATCCCCAGTTGGAGGAAGTCATTTGACACAGAGTGAGGAAATTCAAACTCTGAAAATATGCCATTATGCTGAACATAAACTACAAGAGATGGAGAATGATATTGATCCTGATAACCACTTTTTCAATAATATTCATAATCATTGTGAATATTACACTGAAAAGCAATTCAAAAGTCAAGTGCAACTAGATGGTAAACTATCAATAATACACTTCAACAGCAGAAGTCTTAACAAAAACTTTCCACAGATTCAGGACTATTTAAAACAGCTAGACAGAAAATTTACAGCTATCGCAGTCTCTGAAACTTGGCTTAATGAAGAGCAGGCTCCCCTGTTGGCAATAGAGGGATATCAGATGTTTCATATTAACAGATCTCAAAAAAAGGGTGGTGGTGTTGCACTGTATATTGATGACCTGTATAGATGTAAGCTTGTAAATGGATTGTCCTTTGCACTACCAGGGATTTTAGAATGTGTTACTGTTGAGAATGACCAAGATAAAACAAAAAATCTAATTATAAGTTGTATATATCGAACGCCGGGAACTTGCATTGAGACATTCAGCGATAAATTAGTCGAGCTGTACAATAATATTACTAGTAAGAAAATGGTAGTAATTTGTGGAGATTTCAATATTGATTTACTAAATCCATATCAACAAAATGTAATTACAGAGTTCATGAATTCTATGTACAGTATGAGTCTCTATCCCACAATAACACATCCCAGTAGAATCACAGTTCACACTGCTACACTTATTGACAACCTGTTTGTTAATATTATTGATAAGAAAATAGAAAGTAGATTATTGATAAATGATATAAGTGACCATTTGCCAACCTTTGCACTTATCCATGGCCATACGGAGGCCAATACAGAAAAAGTTTTAAAATCATTCAGATACGACGCCATGGCGACTGCAGCTTAATGCTGAAGCTCTCAGACCCAATCCAAGAAAATACCTTGAAAATCAAACTTAACGGATTTTTGGAGGAGTGAAAATCAAAAGACAAAATCATCATGTCTAAAGGAAAACAGAAGAAACTGAAATTTTCCAGGCCAGGACACGTATCGGCCGGAGAATCTGAACTGGAAGATCTCCGTTCAGAAGACGAGGAACTGGTTGTAGCTAACAAAAAAGTTAGCTTGAAATCGCTATTTGAAGAGCTACGACGATTTCGCCGAGAGGTTACGGACGAATTTCGGGAATTCAGAGACGAATTAAAAAGGACAAACAGCAGAGTGGACCAGGCCGAGAACCGAATCTTGGAAGCAGAGGAACAAATAAAAGTGCTCGAAGATTCTGTGCTGGACCTACGCAAAAGACAAGCATCTATAGAGGCTAAGCTAACCGACCAAGAAGGAAGACCGAGAAGAGACAATATAAGAATTCATGGTCTGATAGAAGGAGCCGGAAACGGTTTTAACTCAATGGCAGAATGCGTGGAATCTTTACTAAGAGAGAAATTGGATATTCCACAAACCACCGACTTGAAGATAGAAAAGGCACATCGTTCATTAGCCGCTAAGCCAGCAGCGGAAGCGCCCCCACGTTCGGTGTTGGTAAGATTTTCCAATTTCAAAATAAAACAAAAGGTTGTAAGACTGGCTTGGCAGAAAAAAGGATTTATGCACCAGGAGAGAAAAGTCTTCGTGGAACACGATTACGCCCCGAGGTCCTTAAAAAGCGCAGGGAATACAATGACGCCAAAAAGGTACTACGTAAGAAGAAACTGCGCTTTCAGACGCCATTTCCTGCGAAGTTAAGGGTCTTCTACGGCGAAGAAACATGTCTCTATAATTCGGCAGAAGAAGCAACAGCTGACATGGCGAGAAGAGGGCTCCCGGTAACGGTATTTAAACCCGCAGCAGACCCGAGTGAGAAGATCAAAGCGCAAACATGGACAACACAGAGACCTTCAAAATCCACGGGCCAGCAGCGGGAAACCCAGCGCCAGAGCGTCGCGGATAAACTGGCCGTTTTCAGGTTGGAATAGCGACCATTTTTTTTTTTTGAGTCAATCTGCACATCCAACCCCCCTCATACAAGGTAACAAACATTAAAGGAGATGCGTATTCAGTATGTGGTAAAACATTTCATGGAACAGTCATAATATTTGAAACAAATAAGTCTTTTTAATAAAAAAAACAAAAACAAAACAACTTGTTAAAATAGAAATGTGACAATAATCCACATGTTCTCCCCACACTAACAAATACTGTTTTTGCGTGAATGTTTGCTGTGATGGGGGTGGGAGGGTGCACACAATTTCACAGGATAAAGGGAAAAAAAAAATAAATCATTACAAGTTCGGATTGGGTTCTGAAACTCATGTTAAAAGCATGGGACAACTTACAGGGGTAAGAGAGGGCCCTCAACACGTAACAGAGTTTGAGGAATTTCCCTCAGAGCCTACACTCCATCAAGGCTCTTCCAGGGTCTTTAAAAAGACCCCAGCTCAGGAAGTTCTTTTGACAGTTTTTTGTTTTAAAGTTTTATACACTATGTTCTTAATGTTTTTCTTGTTCTTAATGTTCTTTCAGTTTCTGAGTAGCACAAAAGAGGGCCACCACACAGTTATACTAAACAAAACAACACAATGGAGAAACAGGGTGTAACCAAAATAATTTCATATAATGTAAAAGGAATCCTGAATCCAGTTAAAAGATCCAAGATTCTAGGCAAAATGAAAAAAGACAAAGCAGGAACAATATTTTTACAAGAAACCCACCTAACAGACATGGAGCACACTAAACTCAGTAGACAAGGGTTTAAAATGATCTCTTCATCTTCATATAAGTCAGGGAGGAGGAGGGGAGTAGCGACATTGATAGCTACCAAAATTACATTTGAAAAAAAATCAGAACACAAAGATAAAGAAGGGAGATACAGTTTGGTAACTGGGCGGCTAGAGGGAGAAGATATCACCCTGCTGAATGTGTATGCTCCCCCAGGGGCTAACTGGAAATTTTATAAAAATGTATTTGACCTAATGATAACTAAAGCTCAAGGTTTAGTGATATGAGATGAGATGATGAGATTCAACTTTATTGTCATTACACATGTAAGGTAACGAAACGTGACTTGGCATTTGGGCACGCTCTGCAGAGTGCATCCAAGGCCGGGGCAGCCGCTAGGCGCCAGTCATATGTGGTGGGGACTTCAATTT
The DNA here is from genome assembly GCA_020510985.1 of Pholidichthys leucotaenia. NCBI lineage: Eukaryota > Metazoa > Chordata > Actinopteri > Cichliformes > Pholidichthyidae > Pholidichthys > Pholidichthys leucotaenia. The sequence continues at coordinate 171,446,412 of CM035837.1, forward strand.
TAGACTGAATCCATACTGGGATGCTTCTGGTAATTCTCCACATCAAAATAACACCCAAAGCAGGAAGACTCGGATGCTACTAAAAGAAATGGGAATCTGTGATGTGTGGAGGGAGCTCAACCCCAGTGTAAAAGACTATACATTTTACTCAACTCCACATTCATCTTACTCAAGGATTGACTATTTTTTTATGTTTAATAGAGACATTGGAAGAGTAGAAACATGTAAAATAGGACTGATGGATCTCTCTGACCACAGTCCGATCTACATGGACTTAAATATCCAAAAATACACAAATAATACATTTTCTTGGAGGTTAAATTCAAATGTCCTGAAAGGACCATTGAAAGATGAATTGGAATCAGATATTCTCAGATATTTGGAAGAAAACGATAATGGAGAAGTATCCCCTTTAATACTGTGGGATGCATGCAAAGCTGTAATAAGAGGAAAGATTATTGCAAAACTAGCAACTCAAAAGAAACTAAGACAAGAAAAACTATCCACATTAGAGTCAGAACTTAGGAACCTAGAAAAAGAACACAAAGGCAACACTCATTCTACTGACTCGCTCAAGATTAAGGAAATTAAAAACCAAATAAATGAGATCTACACAATAGAAATCCAGAAGAAACTTACATTTTTGAAACAAAAATACTATGAAGCAGGCAGTAAATCGGCAAAATTGCTAGCCTATAAATTGAGGAAACAACAAACAGAAAGAGCAATCTACAAAATCAGAGACCCAGTATCAAAGGAAATAAAATTCAGAATTCAGGATATTCTTAAAAGCTTTGAGAATTACTATAAGAACTTATACTCCCACAAAAAACATAAAAACGCATCCAAGGCATTCCTAAACACATTAAACCTTCCCCAACTTACGGAGTCACAAAATAAAACACTATTGTCAGAAATACAACCTAAAGAATTGGAAAAAGCAATTATGAAACTTAAAGCTAACAAATCCCCAGGAGCTGATGGCTATACAGCAGAGTGGTACAAAACCTTTAAACAGCAACTATCTCCTCTCCTCCTGAAAACATTTAATTATGTCCTCCACACAGGGGAAATCCCCCCCTCCTGGAGAGAAGGGGTCATTGCAGTTATACCTAAACCTGAAAAGGATAAACTAGAGTGCTCCAACTACAGACCAATCAGTGTATTAAATCAGGACTATAAGCTTTTTACCATTATCCTTGCCAAAAGGTTAGAAAATATACTGACAGACCTAATTCATTTAGACCAAACAGGTTTTATAAGACAAAGACAGACACAAGACAACATTAGACACACTTTACACATAATTCATCATATAAAAAAATATAACTTAAATGCAGTCATATTGGGATTAGATGCTGAAAAAGCATTCGATTCGGTTGACTGGTCTTTTCTATATAGAATCTTATCCAGTTTCAATTTTCATAACAACTTCATTAGAACTATACAGGCATTATATAAAAAACCAACAGCTAAAATAAGGATTAACGGTAATTTATCATCATCTTTTGAACTGGAAAGAGGATGTCGTCAGGGCTGCCCCCTGTCTCCACTGCTCTTTGCAATCTTCATAGAACCTCTGAGCCAATGGATAAGACAAAATCAAGAAATTCAAGGTATTACACTTGGTCAGAAGGAACATAAAATAGCACTCTTTGCTGATGACATTTTAATATACCTAGGGCAGCCGGACACTTCTTTACCAGAACTAACCTCAGTTTTTTCAGAGTATGGAGATTTATCGGGGTACAAATTAAACATGCATAAAACCCAAGTTTTAACATTCAACTATGACCCAAATCATTATTCACTAAGCAAACTCAAAACTAACTGGGAGTTGGAATCTATGAAATATCTGGGGGTCAATATCCCGAAACAACTCAACAAAATTATATCACTAAACTATGATCCACTGGTGACAAAAATAAAATCTGACCTAGCAAGATGGAATATGATACCATTCTTAGGTACTGCACAAAGAATTGAAGCAGTCAAAATGAATATACTTCCACGTCTTCTATACCTTTTCCAAACAATACCGGTAGAACCTCCCAAAAAAACATGGCAGGAACTGGACAGAAGGATCTCAAGATTCATATGGCAGGGCAAGAGACCTAGAATCAGATATAGAACCTTACAGCTAAACAAAGACAAAGGTGGGCTCGCGCTGCCAAACATCAGGGACTACTTTAAAGCCACACAAATTAAAACTTTAGTAGAGATATGTAACCCAGTCTACACTGCACAATGGAAGGAGATGTAATGCCAAATAACAAGTGACATCCCCCTACAGGCAATAATAGGGAACAATGCCTTACCTAAACTTTTGAATAACACTAACCCGTGGATAGAGACCCCGCTAAAAATTTGGTTTAAGATAGTCAGAGAGAATCAAACTAAAGAGCCCTATCGACTTCTGCAATGGATTGCCTATGATCAAGACTTTACTCTTAATAAAACAGACACCAGATTTAAAAAGTGGAAGGAGAATGGGCTGATAAAATATTACGATTTTTTTAAAGGGCAAATTTTAAGAAGTTTTGAAGATTTAAAAAAACAAGGTCTAATAAATCAAGACCTTTACAGGTTCTTCCAGCTTAGACACCACATAAACAATACACTTAAAAAGGAGGATTTGGAAAGGGCCCAGTCAGGTGTTCTGAAGGTCTTCTTAATGGCATATAAAGGGATCCCAGGGATCAGATACATTTCTAAAATATACCAAGGTCTTCAAGACTTAAAAGGAGACAACACATCATATATAAAAGAGAGATGGAAAAAAGAGGGGAATTTCACTTTACAAATGGAAATATGGGAAAAGCTAAATAAACAGCAATGGAAAATTACCTCATCCCTGCAGTGGAGAGAATTTGGATGGAAAAACTTGGTAAGATTTTTCAGAACACCTGCACAAAACAAATTTACCCATAAGGGATTGAACTGTTGGCGCTTGTGTGGTGAAAAGACTGCAAATCATTTTCATGTGTTTTGGTCATGCCCAGTTATCCACCAATATTGGACCAATGTACAGACAATATTGGGGAAAATATTTAAAATAACAGTTCCCTTTTCTTTTGTAACTTTGTATTTGGGCCTACTACCGGACTCACTGAAAAGACGAGGAGAAAAATACTTATTCAATGTTTTAATATTGGCAAGTAAAAAAGCTCTAACTAAAAAATGGATGTTGAAGGACTGTCCTACACCTGAAGATTGGATTAACGTGATCCAAGACATTTACTCGATGGAAAAGTTGACATTCGCACTGAGACAGGACAGGGATGGGTTCATGAACTTTTGGCAACCCTGGATCGCATATGTGTCTTCCATTAGATCTAATCTTTGACAAATACCATTTCAATAATGGTTCCGCTCTTTGTTCCAATGCTACTCAGATGCTCTTTTACCTTTATTTACTTATTTTTTCTTTTTGTTTGTTTTTTGCTGGTTTGTTTGTTTGTTTGTTTGTTTGTTTGTTTTATTTTATTCTCTTTAATTTCACTTTTTCTTTCACTTTAAAAAAAAAGGTGGTGTTGTAATAATTATTCTTCCAATGTTGTCAGATATCAGAAAATAAGGGAACATGTGATGAAAATGTAAACAATGCATTGCTGTAACGACCTGTATACCCTTTACAAAAACTTAAATAAAAAAAAAAAAATCATTCAGATACAAATCACAAAATGCATTCAGTTCTTTTAAAGAAGACTTGCTGAAGCAGGACTGGACAAAAGTCTATGTGTCAGATGTAAATGAAGCCTATGACACATTTATGAATATTGTAACCACTCTTTATGAAAAAAATTGTCCATTAGTAAAGAAAAAGCTTAAACATAAATTTGTTGATAAGCCGTGGTTAACTAAAGGATTACAAAAGGTGTGTAAAAAGAAAAATTTATTATATAATGCTTTTCTAAAGAAAAGGACAAAAGAAGCAGAGCAGTGGTATAAAACATACAAAAATAAGTTAACATATATAATGAGATGTAGTAAAAGACACTATTACAGTAAAGAACTGGAGAAAAACAGAGACAATATTAAAAATACATGGACAGTACTTAACAATATTCTTGGAAATAAAAACAGAAATACAAGCTACCCAACCAATTTTTCAAAAAATAATACAACGTCTCAGTTTATTGTGTGAGCAGCAATATGGGTTCAGGCACAAGAGGACAACTGCATTTGCTCTAATGGAATTTATAGAAAAAATATCAACTCCTGTTGAAAATAGAGTATTCAGTTGGGGTATTCCTGGATCTTAAAAAAGCATTTGATACAGTGGATCATAATTTATTATTAAAGAAACTACAAAATTGTGGTTTTAGGGGGGTAGCACTGTCCTGGTTAAGTAGTTACTTAAAGAATAGATATCAGTATGTATGTGTTGGTAACAAAAACTCACAGTTACTGAAGGTTACTTGTGGAGTCTCACAGGGTTCAGTTTTGGGGCCATTGTTATTCAATATGTATATAAATGATATATGTAAAGTCTCGGAAAAAATGGATTTAATATTGTTTGCCGATGACACTAATCTATTATGCAGTGGAAGCAATTTGGAACAACTTTTGGATACACTTGGAAAGGAATTAGGAAAGCTTAAACTGTGGTTTGATTCAAACAAATTAACGCTCAATTTAAGTAAGACAAAATTTATAGTTTTTAACAACCATGGGCTGCACGGTGGCGCAGTGGTTTAGCACTGTGGCAGCACAGTTTTACCCTCGGCCGGGGGATCGTGGGTTCGATTCCAGCCCCCGACCAACAGTGAGCTGTGTGGAGTTTGCATGTTCTCCCCGTGTTGCACGGGTTTACTCCGGGATTTCTCCGGTTTCCTCCCACATACCAAAAACATGTAGGTTTAGGGCGCTCGCGCACGCAGTGACCAGCAGCCGGTGGCTTGTCACCAGACTGCAAACCGAATCTACCTATGGGTACAAATAAGTAACAAAAAAAACAAAAACAAACAAAAAAAAACCATCACAACAACTTAGTATCTAAACTCAGTGTAAATGGTGTAGAGATTGAAAGGGTACAGTATCTGAAACTAAATTTCTTGGAGTAATAATTGATAATAAACTGTGTTGGAAGTCACATATTAATTATATTAAAGGTAAAATATCTAAATCAATTGCAATACTACACAGAGCGAAATATTTGCTGAATCAACCCACATTATATACTTTGTATCATTCATTAATACTCCCATACATGACATATTGTACTGAAGTATGGGGAAATACATATAAAACAAACATATATCCAGTCTTTATGCTTCAGAAGAGAGCTATTAGAATAATAAACAAAGCTGCTTACAGGGAACCAGCAAACCCACTTTTTCTTAAATTAAAAGCTCTCAAGTTGAAAGATCTGGTTGACTTTAAAACTGCAGTAATAATGTTTAAAGTGAAGAATCTATCACTGCCCGCAAATATCCAAAAGTTGCTCCAAATAAGGGAGAAACAATATCACTTCAGAGGAACATGTATTTTTCAAAAACCTTCAGTGAGAACTACCACCAAGCAACACTGTGTTTCAGTGCAAGGAGAAAGATTATGGAACGATTTTGGACCTGAATTAAAATCATGTACAACGCTTGGACAATTTAAACAAAAACTAAAGGAAGAAATACTCCAAACATACGTATATACAAGATGACATGTAAAATCACATAAGGATTGTCATATCCAGTCTGTGTTGCGTTGTTGCTTAGTTTTTTTTTTTTTTGTCACATTTTGTCTTAGCTTTGTTCCAAATTGTAATTTGTTCACTCTGGGATATTATGGGACACTATGGAATGGTGGGTAGGACAGCACTGTGTATATCTGTGTTGTTTGAGGCTGGTTTTGTTGTATGGACATCATTGTATGTTAGAATGGATGGGTGTTAATGTTGATTTGTAAAAAATACAGTAAATTGTTTACTTGGGGTCTTAAAGGTGGTAATTTGTATAAAATTCACATGGGTGTATCTATGGAAAAGAGGAGATGGAATTAATAAGTGTTCACTTCTTCCTTCTCCCTTTCGAACAGTGTATAATGTTACTTTATTGCATTTGCCATTTGCTTGTATTTGTTATATTTTTGTGTTCGAAATAAACTATCTATCTATCTATCTATCTAATCGCTCTTGTTTTGTTTTTTCTTTTGAATTCTTGGATGGAATATGGGTGGGCAATATAAGCTGTGGCTTCAGCCATCACCCATTTCGGATAACTTATGTTGAACTGTATAATCAGAGGAGCTATTGTTAAATTGACCTTGTTGGATTTTTTTCCCCTTTGTTATATTATTCTGTTTCTTTTTTAACCTTTACTTTTAATCTATCCAAAATAAAGATTCATTCATTCATTCATTCAACATATTCTACTTAATAAGGGAACAAGCCATGTATCTACATTGTAACTGTGATTAATTTGTGATAGGCATGCAAAAATTAATTTCTTCCTGAAAATAAAGCAACACATTTCAAATCATATCAATAAAAGCATTTCAAACCACAATTGTCCATCCCAGAGTCGGCCATATCTTCAAAAAGTGTCCTGAGAAATATTTCCTGGAAGATTGGAATCTTGAGAGAAATATTTAATTCATTGTTCACAATTCATACTTCAACTGCAGAGAGAAAAATTAAATATTCCTGAGTTGTCCACCAGAGGGCAATGTAAGACTGTTTGAGTTTAATGGTGAATCTTGCCTTTCGAGCGCCTGGGGAATATCAACCATAACTCTGTCATTTGGGGCATTCCTATGACAAATAGATGAAAGGGAGAACTGACTCTAAGTCCTGGAGAAGGAACTAACTTCCACTTTTATAGCCGATGGGTAGTGTTACAGCTCCGGTCTCGGATGGGAAAAGCATTTCATGCCCAGACTTTTGGAGTGAAACAATTTCTCCTCAGTAAAGAAGGATTTTATAAATTGGAGCCCAGGAGTTAACACTACACAGGCATGGCATTTGTGCAAATTGTTGCAGTAAGGTGCAGAGACATACAGCAGCAGATGTGGTACTGTTGGTGTGCCAGGTCTTTCTGTGCAAACAGCTGAGATAGTTATTGTGTGGGTGAGTGTGTTATGGTCCAGGGTTGGGGGGGAAGTGGGTAGAGTTCAAAGTCCTGATGGCCTGGTGAACAAAGCTGTTTAGCAATCTTGTGGAGTGGGCCTGGAAGCTCCAGTACCTTTTCCCCGAGGGCAGAGGACTGAAGAGGGAGTGTGAGGTGTTGCCTGCAATGTTGATGGCTCTGCAGGTGAGGTGGGTGTGGTAGATGTCCGGGGGGGGGGGGGGCAGAGGGACACTGATGATCTTGCTAGCTGCTTCCACTGTGCATTGTAGTGCCTTCCAGCAGGAGGCGTTACAGCTTCCATACCACACCGTGATGCAGCTTGTCAGGATGCTCTCAATGGTGCCCCGGTAGAATGAGCACATGATGGGGGGTGGGACTCGTGCGAAAAGGGTCATTGACTGAAAAATGGTGTATTTGTAGGTTTTAACTGTCTCAAATGTGTCAATCGGTCATGTACTTGGCCCAAAATTTTCCAGTCAACAATCTGAAAAAAGCACACTGCCTTTCTTGTTTTTCCTCTGAGAAACTCCCCAAAACATTTTTTGACTCTTCCTGACAATTTTTCTACATCAAGTGTTCAAAAAGCCCGCTCACTACCGTCCTTGAGACCAGCCCACTGCTCTATTATTGGCCCACCTAGCTGTCTGTCATGTACAGTAGATGGAAGGGGTGCTAAAGGTAGCTGATTAGCCCCTGAGCTATTAGCCCCCAAACTAATACCAGGAAGCTCTAACCAAGCGTGGCTTATATTGTTATTTTCTTCAGACCTTAGTCACCCTAACAACCATCCCTGTTACCACCTGGTCCACCTGTCCAGTCCACAATATACCTCGCATCGCTACGGCCCATCTCCCAGTGGTTTTGACGTGTTTCCTCAGCCGGCGACAGCGTGCTGGTCATGTCAACCACCTACAGCGCAAGCCGAGGCTGTCCCCCCCCCCCCCGAGCTTCCCCACCATCCTCTGGGGCTCCACGCAACTCCGCTCTACTCTCGCAGGCAATGTTGCAAAGCCGCTTCATGACAGCACATCCCCCAGCTGGCCGTGGGAGAGGAGCGGAGTCCCACGGAGCAAGACACTGCACTTTGAGATCCAGCAACTTGGCTGTGCCAGCGGCCTCATGTTGTGGCGACTGATGGGGCTCCCAGCACACGGTGCTGATGATTTGTTGTGGCGTCCCGGCGAGGTTTTGGGGAGATGGGCTGGAATGACACAAGATACACAATCGACTATGGATCAGTGAACCGGCACTGCTCATCCAAGCTCGGAGGAAGCTAGAAGCTACTCAGCTAATGGCTAACTGACATAAGAGGGAGGATGGAATTGAACAGCTGAAGGATGTTTCTTAAAGTGATAAGCTTTAAATCAGAGCATTTCAAGAAAGCCAGGAAAAATTAAAAAACGTGAACAAAATATGTCAAAGAAAATGTGAACAAAATATGTCAAACACTTCATTAAGACGTGTGAGCTATTAAAATGTGGGAAAATGGCAGTCAATGACCCCTTTAAGTTCAACTGCCGGTAGCTGGGAAGCCGCTGCACTGCTGTGCACCGCCATGCTTTGAGGCTTATCATGTTTTTAGTGCATATCACAGTCTTATGTTTTGGTGTTTTTGTCTTTTTGTCTGTCCCACATAAGCCAAGCCACTTGGGCACTTTAACATGTAAACCACATACAGTATGTGCGATTTCAGTTAATAAATTAATGGAATATTTTTTTACCAGTGATGTGGAAAAATGCTTGGTGTCTGATGAATTGGAACACATTTTCCTCAATATTAAATATTTCAAGCCTTTTTTTGTTTGCTTGTTTTGATTATTTTGATTTATAGCTTAAGAAAATCAGAAATCTGGTATCTCCAGTTATTAGAATATTCTTTAGGATCAGTCCAAGATTGAAGCTTTACAATACAGGAATGTTCAACTTCTGAAAAACGTATCCAATTATATACTTAATACTTGGTTAGTGCTCCTTTTGCACAAATTACTGCATCAGTGGTGTGACATTGGAGATGACTAGCTTGTGGCACCACTGAGGTGTTATTGAAGCTCAAGTAAATCCTTCCAGAACCTTGTACCATGTCAAACTAAAGGGAGTTGCAGTTTACCAATAACAGGGAAACACTGTCCTTGGTGAAGTACAACAAAAGGCAGGCTTTTGATATTCAAACTTGAACTTTTCCTCCAACATCTTGGGCCTGTTTTAGAAAGCAGGATAAGTGAAAATTCTGAGTAAACTGAGCCAAAACTGAAAGAAACCTGGATTATTGGTTTCAAAAACAGAATAAGCTTAACTCTGTTTAAGTTGCTACAGAAACATAGTCTATGAAATTAAAATGCTCCCTGGTGAACCGTTCCAACACCTTGATTCTTTTCTTTTTCAACTATTCTGTTGTAGATTTCAGGTTCAGGTTCAGGTTCAGGTTACTTTATTTGTACCCGTAGGTAGATTTGTTTTGCAGTCTGGTGACATCCATATTTACAAGCCACAATTACATTCAACATAAACACAAACACAGGCACACATAAAGCTGACTATAAACATGGTGTATTTAGCATCACTGTCCTGTTGCATGGCCGAATTGCAGTCAGTCTGCAGTCAGTCTTTAGTTATCACACAGTTGACCTTACATTTGTCTTCAGAATACTTTAGTAAACAGTTAAGTTCATGGTCCATTCAATGACTACAAGGTGCTGAGGTCATGTGGCTGCAAACCAAGCCCAAATCATCACCACTCTGCTACTTGATGGTTGGTAAAATGTGTTTGTGCTAATTGGTTTTCGCCAAACATACTGATGTGCATTTCGGCCAAACAATTCTACTTTAGTCTTGTTTGTCCAGAGAATATTATTCAGGGAGCCAGATGTACCCTTGCAAAATTATGCTGCAATTCCATGTTCTTTTTAGAGAGAAGAGGATGTCTTCTAGCAACCATTCCAAACATGCCATACTTGTTCAGTAATTTTCCAATTGTACTTTCATGAACATCGTAACTGAGACCTGATGATGGCTTCTTGTCTTACCTATTCTAAATTTAGTCAGAATTACTTGAACTAATAGTTATCTTCTTCTTCTGAAACAAAAACTCCTGAGGATCATAGCTCAGTTACTCAAGTCAGAGACAAGGAAAAGTTTTGAAGAATGATATGCCTGTTTTCTGAACCGGGTTCTAGGATTTTAAGGCTGAAGGGTTTTTTTACTCATTTTTTCTAGAGTTGCAGTGGAGAACTAACAGTTGACCTTTGATCACTCTGTGGAACCAGACAAACCGGTATTTGCTTATCTACAAAGGCTTTGGCTGACTGAATTTTTTTAATCATGTTTTCTAATCTCTGCTGTGTTGGGGCCCAAATAAATGTCCAAATGAGTTCCACATGTTTTCATGTAGTTTATACAAACACAATTCTTCACCAGAGAAACCTACTCTCTTCTACCAAAGGTTATATTCCTCATAGGAGACACATGTATGAGCAAACCATCACTGAGTCATAACTAACATGCAGACTTCACGATAACAACTAAACACAAAATAAATTATGCAAGTTTTAGATGGTGAAGAAAAACCATGTGACTTTACTGTGAGTGTTTTTAATCAAGATTTTCTCTCTCTTCCACTCAACTAGGAATCGGAAAGTTCATTGCCATGGACTTTGCACGCCGTGGCGCCCGTGTTATCCTGGCATGTCGGAGTGAGTCTCGGGGGTCAGCTGCAGTTGATGAGATCAGAGAGAAGACAGGAAACTCTGATGTCCATCTGCGTCTGGTGGACGTTTCAAGTCTGGACTCTGTCAGACAATTTGCTGAGAAGATTCTTGCAGAGGAAAAAGCCCTCCACATCCTCGTCAACAATGCAGCAGTATCAGGTGATTAAAAACCCAGATTTTTCTCTCCCTAAAATTTAGCCCAATAAAAACTAGTTTAAGGGACATTGGTGAATAATGGAGAATATCAGAATATCAGCCACACATAAAGATCACTCCTTTTTATAATTTTCATTAATATGAAGCAAATAAATACATATGTGGCTCAGGAGGTAGAGCAGGTCGTCCAATAACCGAATGGTTGGCGGTTCGAATGCCGCTCTCCCCCAGTATCCTGCCATTGTGTCCCTGGACAAGACACTTTACCCACCTTGCCACCAGTGTCCATAACACTAGGTATGAATGTGTATAAATGTTCGGTGGTGGCCAGAGAGGCCGTTGGCACGGATTGGCAGCCACGTTTCCGTCAGCCTGCCCCCAGGGCAGCTATGGCTACAGTAGTAGCTTGCCACTACCATTGTCTGTCTGGAGTGAATAAATAATGTATCTATTTGTAAAGTGTCTTTGAGTGTCTATGATAAAGCGCTATATAAATCTGATGCATTATTATTATTGTGTGTGTACACACACACACACACACACACACACACACACACATATGTAGAGTGTTCTTTTTCCACATTTTATGTTACACCCTTATTCCAAAATGGAAAAAATGTATTTTTTTTCCTCAAAAGTCTACACACAATACCCCATAATGACAATGTGAAAAGTTTTGGGGTTTTTTTTAGATTTTTGCAAATGTATTAAAAATAAAAAAACTAAGAAATCACATGTACATAACTAGAAAAGCACTCGGAGAGCGCAGACCTCCGCCAAGCGCCACAGTTCCCCCCCATACAGTGTTTGTGTGTACGTTTTCAGATTCCTTGACCATGAAAACATATGACTAGCAATTGGATTCACAATGATAGGATTAGTGGTTCAGTAGTAAAAGCATTACCTCCTTGGCGGAGGTAATAAACTGAAGTGTTGGTGTTGTGTCCATCCGCTCCATCTGCAAACTCCCAGGCTGCGGGCGTTGCAATTCATCGCACAACCGCGTACAACCCACAGGCCAATGGGTTATGCGAGCGTTTTCATAGATCACTGAAAGCAGCACTGAGGGCTTCACTGACGGATGCAAATTGGGTAGACAGGTTGCCGTGGGTTTTATATTGGGGTTGCGCTCCGCGGCAAAAGAGGATTTGGAAGCTTCCCCGGCAGAGAGCTTGTTTTTGCGCAGCCACTATGGCTGCCCGGGGAATTTCTGCCAAATAATCCGGTGCCGGACAGCTGCCCGTCTCAGCTTTTGCAGCGTAGCGCAAACACAGGCACGCTGCCGGGCCCTGCCCACCACTGTTTTCCACGTGCTTTTGTGCCTAAAACTTTGAAGAACACTGAGTTTGTGTTCGTCAGACACGACGACCAGCGCCCTCCATTGCCCCTGCACACATGTTGAAAATGGTCGTATCTCACAATGTTAATAAAGAATCCTTTAAAAAATTCCTGTATCCAGACGGTGATCCGGATCATCCCCAAAATTTAATCAGTTCTTCCTTGTACCATTTCCAACAACGCCTGAAAGTTTCATCAAAATCCGTCCAAAACTTTTTGAGTTATCTTGCTAACCAACAGACAGACAAACAGACAAACGCTGGCAAAAACATAACCTCCTGGCCTGCGGCCTGGCGGAGGTAAATATTCACAGCCTTTGCCATGAAGCTCAAAATTGAGCTCAGGTGCATCCTGTTTCCACTGATCATCCTTGAGATGTTTCTACAACTTAATTGGAGCCCACCTATGGTAAATTCAGTTGATTGGGCATGATTTGGAAAGGCACACACCTGTCTATATAAGGTCCCACAGTTGACAGTGCATGTCAGAGCACAAACCAAGCATGAGGTCAAAGGAATTGTCCATAGACCTCCGAGACAGGATTGTCTCGAGGCACAAATCTGGGGAAGGGTACAGAAAAATTTCTGCTGCTTTGAAAGTCCCAATGAGCACAATGGCTTCCATCATCTATAAATGGAAGAAGTTCGGAACCACCAGGACTCTTCCTAGAGCTGGCCAGCCATCTAAACTGAGCAATCAGGGGAGAAGGGCTTAGTCACCGAGGTGACCAAGAACCTGATGGTCACTCTGTCAGAGCTCCAGCGTTCCTCTGTGGAGAGAGGAGAATCTTCCAGAAGGACAACCATCTTTGCAGCAATCCACCAATCAGAACTGTATGGTTAAGTGGCCAAATGGACACACAGACAGTGGAGTCCTTCAAGAAATCTTTAAAAACGCTTCTCTTTTATAAAGTATATCAATAGTCACCTATGTGATTTTAGCACTGTTTTTACTGTTCTTACTTTATTTTAATTATTTTAATTATCTTTTTTAACAGCTTTTACTGTGTGGCACTTTGAGATTTATTTCCTTTTAAATGTAAAGCGCAATAAAAATAAAACTCATTATTCATTACTATATATATAATATACAGTCTGGAGAAAGTGCAGGCCACTCCTTTTGAGGTACCCCAGCCTCCAGCAGCCGTTCCCTAATGATGCAACCTCGATGGGCTGGAGCATTGTCATCCATGAAGATGAAATTAGGCCTGTGTTGTTCATACAGGGGCACAATGACTGGATTAATGACGCTATTCAGGTAGTATCAGCTTGTCACTGTACCATTCACAAGGTGCAGGGCAGTTCTGTATTGACTAGACACACCTGACCAGACTGTAACACCACCACCACCAAAGGCTCGTCTGTGGCTGATGCATAGCACTCTCCTTGACATCTCCAACATCGTTGGCGGCCATCATTTCTGCTCAACATGAATCGACTTTCATCAGCGAACAGCACTGAGGCCCACTGGTCCCTTGTCCAGTGTAAATGCTCCCTGGCCCATGCAAGACAATGACGCCTGTGCTTGGTGGTGTGGTCAAGTACACTTGCAGGTCATCTAGCATGCAGACCACGCTGATGTAAACGGTTTCGAATGCTCTGACGTGACACTTAGATGCCTCTCATCTCCCTTAAATGTGCCTGGAGTTGAGTAGCATTCATCATCCGGTTCTGCAGGGCACTGTTCACAATGAAGCGGTCATCAGCGTGGGATGTGGCCAAAGGACGTCCACCTCTATGCCTTTCTATGACTCTTCCAGTCTCTCTGTATCTCTTATGCAACCTGTTGATGACACTCTGCGACACTCTAAGCTCAGTGGCCACTTACCTCTGAGAACGTCCTGTTTGAAGACTCGCAATGGCAAGGTACTGTTGATCAATTGTGAGGCGTCATATTGGTCTCATGATGTCAAAATGTGAACAGCATGATGAAGAGGACTGTTTAAATACCAATTCTAATTGAACCAGAAAATTTATTGGTCAATTCATGGATCAAACACCTGTTGTGAATTTTACCATTAAGCACCTTGTTAGAGAACAGCAAGCTATGCAAAAAGTACTGAAACATTGAACAGTTGGACATGTGCATTCAAAAGGTTAGAGAAGGTCGAATTAAGTTCACCTGTAAAGGTCATAGTGTATAAGAGCTTAGAATAACGAGGCGATGTGATTTATAAACCAAAGTTTATTATCAGCTTCGCTCCTCTAACAAGTCTCATCTCAGTGCAGAAACAGAATAAGAGAACGAACACATTCAGCTCTACATACTTATACCTACACATAACAAAAGACATGCATATCAAAGCTGACATCCCGCATTATCTTAATCCCCCCTCCTTTGTCTTCATACTCCTCCACCTGACCCTGGGTGGTCAGGGCGATCGATCTGGTCTCCACCGCAGCGCCTCGGATGCTCTTTGATCTTCGCTGGCGGTTGAGACCTCTTGTCCTGTTCTGAGGTGTGAAGTCGTTGTACATATGTAATCACCAAACATTCTCACATGCTTATACATATGTAGGTTATGGGATATATGATTAATATAAACCCCAGCCCCCCCCCCAAACGACTAAGAAACGGACAATAATAAAAAAAATTCACAGTTTAAGATAATTACTATGACATACTAACTGCTAAACCTCTTGACAAGGAAGAAACTTTCCAGCAGCTATGCTCCTGTAGAGAATTCAGTGGTAATCATAACAGCGTAGTAATATTACAAGTCAGTCTTAAACTGTCACAGCACGATTAGTGAACAACTTTTGAGTAGTTTGCATCAGTCCCTGTGCCGTCTGGGTTTTAATCTTCTCCCGAATCTGCTGTGGGTCCGCTTGGGTGTCCTGGTGGGACCTTCCTGTAAGGAATCTGCAGCTTGGGGAGGAGAGTGATTATTTGTTCCCTGCAGGGGGGCTGAGTCTTTTCTCTTGGGGGATCTACCCCGCCGAGGTGCTCTCGCCAACCGTGCAGGTTCGTCTCTCAACAAGAAGGCAGGTTTATGTCTGTCAATGCTGACTGTTTCTTTTCTGTCCCCTAAATCAAGCACAAAATGCTTATCACCAGGTTCCAGCACTCTGAATGGTCCATCGTATGGTGGACGGAGGGTAGATTTTAAAGCTTCATGCCTAACAAAAACGAATTTGGCGTTTTTTAAAGCTTGGGGGACAAAAACCCGTGGAAAAGAGTGGTGTGCCGGTCCGGGGAGAGTGTCCGGTCCGCTGCTGCCTGAAAGCCTCATGGCTGGGAGATGCCCTGGCTCTGGGTTCTCTGGTAAAAATTCACCTGGGAGTCTGAGAGGTTGTGCAAAAACTAATTCTGCTGGGGAGGCGTCTAGATCCTCTTTAGGCGCAGCACGCAACCCCAATAAAACCCAGGGGAGTTTATTTACCCAATTTGTATCCGTTAGTGAGGCCCTGAGGGCGGCCTTTAAAGATCTGTGAAAGCGCTCGCATAACCCATTAGCCTGAGGGTGATAAGCGGTGGTGCGGTGAATTGTCGCCCCTAAGCTGCTGGCCATGGCTGACCAAAGCTCTGAGACAAATTGAGGCCCCCTATCGGACGTGATGTCCGATGGGACGCCGAAACGCGCCACCCAGTTTGTCAAAAAAACGCGAGCGACTTCCGCCGCTGTGGTTGACGCCAGAGGGACCGCCTCAGGCCAGCGCGTAGTACGATCTATCATTGTTAACAGGTGTGTGAAACCCTGAGACGAAGGTAGTGGTCCCACGAGGTCGACATGAACGTGGTCGAACCTTCTAGCTGGGATTCGAAAAGGCTCTAGAGGGGCTTTTGTGTGTTTGTGTATTTTGGCGTGCTGACAAGACATGCAAGTTTTTGCCCATTCCTTTACATTTTTGCACAGGCCGGGCCACACAAACTTTTCGGCGACCATTTTAACCGAGGCACGCACACCTGGGTGCGCGAGGGAGTGAATTGAGTCGAAAATACGGCGGCGCCATGCAGCTGGGACTACCGAGCGAGGTCGGCCAGTTGAAACGTCGCAGATTAGGGGGGTACACCGTCGTGTAAACCCCTTTCCTCCAGCCTTAACCCTGTTGGTCCAGACAGGAGTGCGCGCACGTCCGCATCACTGCTTTGTTCCTCTGCCATGGCTGCGTAATCTATCCCTATGTGAATTGGGGCCGCGTACATGTCCGCGTTGGCGAAGAGTTCTGCGGCTGAGGTAGTGTAATCTGTCTCCTCGCGCTCTGGCGATGCCACAGCGCGAGAGAGGCAGTCTGCTACCACGTTAAGTTTGCCTGCCACACGTCGAATGTCTGTGGTGAACTCTGAAATTGCAGCTAGCTGTCTTTGTTGCCTGCCTGACCATGGTTCTGAAATTTTAGCCATCGCAAAGGTGAGCGGTTTGTGGTCTACAAAAGCCGTGAAACGCCACCCCTCTAACCAGAACTGGAAGTGGTGAATGGATAAATGAAGCGCTAGCAGCTCCCTGTCAAAAGTGCTGTATTTACGCTCCGTTTGGTTTAACGATTTGCTGAAAAACGCCAAAGGTTGCCAGGTTCCGCCAACGTGTTGTTCCACAACTGCCCCTATGGCCAGGTCTGAAGCGTCTGTGGTTAACGGGATGCGGGCCGAGGGATCAGGGTGAACCAACAATGTGGCGTTCGCTAGAGCACTTTTTACTTACGCGAAGGCGCGTTCGCGCTCCGGGGTCCATTCGACCGCGTTGGAAGGCTTTTGTTTTCTGAGCACGGTATACAGGGGCTGCATGAGTTGAGCTGCGCAGGGGAGGAAACGGTTGTAAAAATTAACCATTCCCAAAAATTCTTGCAGCGATTTGACCGTTTGCGGTCGTGGAAAATTTTTTACTGCGCGAACTTTGTCTGGCAATGGGACTGCCCCCTCTGGTGAAACTCTGTGTCCCAAAAAAATCAATTTGTGACACGCCGAATTTGCATTTGGCTGGATTGATTATTAACCCGTGCTCTTTTAGTCTCTGAAAAACCGTAGTGAGGTGTTGTTCATGTTCTTCCTCCGACGAGCTGGCTACCAGCATATCGTCGAGGTAGACGAACACGAAAGGGAGATCGCGTAATACCGCGTCCATCATGCGCTGAAAGGTTTGAGCAGCGCCTTTGAGGCCAAACGGCATCCGCAAAAATTCAAAAAGACCGAAAGGGGTTATTACAGCCGTTTTAGGAATGTCTTCCGCTCGAACGGGGACTTGGTGATAGCCGCGGACCAGGTCTATTTTAGAAAAAATGCGCACACCCGCCAGATGTAGTGAGAAATCTTGGATGTGAGGAATTGGGTAGCGGTCATGCGCTGTCGCATTGTTTAATCTGCGGTAATCGCCGCATGGTCTCCAAGAACCGTCGGTTTTCAGGACCATGTGGAGTGACGATGCCCAGGGGCTTTTCGAGCGTCTAATAATGCCTAATTTTTCCAGGGTGGCAAACTCGTCCCGTGCTATGGCGAGCTTGGTCGCGTCTAATCGCCGAGCTTTGGCGAACACGGGTGGGCCTGTTGTGGGAATGAAGTGTTCAACCCCGTGTTTCGCTACTGTTGCTGAAAATTTTGGAACTGTGAGTGCTGGAATTGGGTGAGGAGTTGGTCAAACTTACCTCCTGCTGTTGTGACGCCGGCCTGCACGGGTGGTGGAGAGACTCGAGCTGAGCAGGGAATAGAATAAAATGACCAAGCGTCTATTAGCTAGATCAACTAACAACCCATGTGCACACAAAAAATCAGCACCCAACATGTTAAAGCTCACCGCCGCTACAATAAATGTCCATCTATAGTTGCGGCCGTGAATGCAAAGAGGCAGGCTCCTTTCACCGTAAGTGTCGATGATGGAGCCGTTGGCTGCCATCGCCCCATTTCCCCAGGGACCCATGGCCCGATCTGCGTGGGAAGGGGTGATAAAGCTCAGTTGAGCTCCGGTGTCGATCAGGAACGGTCTCCCGGTGTGTCCGTCAGTCACATAAAGAAGTTTATTTTTTTCGCCGAGAACCGCAGCCGTTAACGGTTCTCGGTTTCGGCGTTTTCCCGAACTTTTGAACTTGCAGGGGGGAACGCATTTGTACACCCCCTCGGCGAAACGGTGGTGGTAATAGCAGATGTCGTTCCGCCTGCTGCGTCTTGGTCGTGTTGCCGCCATGGTGGGCGGGCTCTGCTCGGTTGTCTGTGGTTCTCCGTTGCTCTGGGCATCTGCGGATGCTGCTGTGGCCACCTGTTCCCTGCAGGCATTGGTGAGTCGCTGCGCTTCTCGGGCCAGCGCGCGGAAGTCCTGCTGGGTGCTGCACCGCATGTTGATCAGCGTCCCTCTCATGTGTGGCGGCAGAGTGCTGAGGAAGATGTGTTGGAAGAGGAAGTTGTCGTTGTCCTCCTCCTTGAGCTGCAGCATGTCCTCCATGAGGGCCTTGGGTCTGCATCCTCTGTGGCCGTAGATCGCCAGGATCCTCTCTGCTCTCTCCTCGGCTGAGGGGACGAAGTTCTCGACGATGGTCGCCTTCAGCTCTTTGTATTTGTCGTGGGCGGGCGGCTGTCGGATTATGCTCAGCGCGCATCTTGACGTGGCAGCGTCGAGTTTGGCGACGATGTGATAAAATTTCGTCTCATCAGCCGTTATGCCTGCCAGTGCAAACTGAGCCTCAGCTTGCTGGAACCACGAGCTCGGGTCTTCTTGCCAGAATTCTGGCAGCTTGACGGTGACGGCGCTTGTGTGGGCCGTCCTTGATGTGACCGCCGGGTGAGAGCGCCTTTCTTTTGCTCTCACGGCGGGGCTGGGGATGGTGCTCGGTTGAGCCTTCTCTTCTGCCGTGGGGGAACATCTTCCATCCGTTCCCCTGTCTGTATGGGCGCCGGCGCTTGCCTGGGTCGCCTCCGATGAGTCAATCGCGGGAGAACGTCTCTGTTCCATCCTCACGTCTGGTCACCAGTGTAGAAGAGCTTGGAATAACGAGGCGATGTGATTTATAAACCAAAGTTTATTATCAGCTTCGCTCCTCTAACAAGTCTCATCTCAGTGCAGAGACAGAATAAGAGAGCGAACACATTCATCTCTACATACTTATACCTACACATAACAAAAGACATGCATATCAAAGCTGACATCCCGCATTATCTTAATCCCCCCTCCTTTGTCTTCGTACTCCTCCACCTGACCCTGGGTGGTCAGGGCGATCGATCTGGTCTCCACCGCAGCGCCTCGGATGCTCTTTGATCTTCGCTGGTGGTTGAGACCGCTTGTCCTGTTCTGAGGTGTGAAGTCGTTGTACATATGTAATCACCAAACATTCTCACATGCTTATACATATGTAGGTTATGGGATATATGATTAATATAAACCACAATAGTGCATTTTAGGTGCATCCTGAAATTTCACCTGAAAACCAAATATCCCTAACTTTTTGTGAGTAGTGTATATTAAAAAAGAGATTCTGTGGTGTGGATATGAGGCAAGCTTTGTCCCCCTACTAACTCAAAAGCCACTTGACCACAGGCTCTCATCTCTTGCATGGTGATGCTACAATACCTGAAGAAGTAATCTTGACGTGGTTTCACTGACCGCTTGACCATAAAAGAGGTCAAAGGTGACTTTTTTTAATCGACCTTTACCGGTGGAGGTGTACGCCAGGGTAAGAATCAAGTGCACCTGACACAATGGCAGAGTTTAGGATCCACAGATCTCTGTCCACAATACAGGCACTATGGACTGACAGCGGGACCGAGGTACAGGATACCCCTGGTGCTGGGACATCAAAACTATATTTACATTAAACTATATTCACATTTATTTCTTTAATCCGCTCATATCACCCATATTGAGGTGTACACTGGTGATAGAATCGAGCGCACCCAGGCCGTTCGTGTCTGCTCTGATTGCAACCTGGATGTGTTGTGTATTTACAAAACAGCTTTCTGCTGTGTCTAGTAACTTCTGTTCAAATCATGTCAAACTTTTGGCCTTTCTGGTTAAGTTTTAAAATGGTTTCAATCATATCTCACTAACAGAGAGTTCTTTGTAAATATTGAGGGTCAGTCATCTAAAAGCTATAAGATAAATTACAGTGTTCCACAAGGTTCAATTTTAGGTCCATCACTTTTTAATCTCTATATGTTGCCACTGGGTGAGGTCATCAAGAGGCACGGCATAAATTTCCATAGTTATGCTGCTGACACCCAGCTGTGCATGGCCGTGTCGCCTGATGACCCTGGACCTATTGATTCTCTTTTAAACTGTATTTATTATATTAAACAGTGGATGGCAGACAACTTTTTACAGCTTAACCAGGACAAAACAGAAGTTTAAGTTATTGGGACCGAAGCTCAGACAGAGAAACTGTCAGTACATTTACAGATACTGGCAACAAAGTCCTCCAAAACTGTGAAAATTTGCAAGTGATCTTTAACCAAGACCTTAGTTTTAAACGACATATTAGAAATGTAACTAAGGCCTCCATCTGCCTCCATCTCACCCTATCCCTTGCATCTTCCTCTGTAACACCAACCCTTTCCATGTCCTCCTTCACTACATCCATGGCCTCAGATCTACTAAAGATCATAAGTATGTCTCTGCGTTCAGCTGTCTTCCCTCAGTACTTAAAAACAGCTGTTATCAAGCCACTTCTAAAAAAGAGCTACCTTCACACCTCACTCATGAACAGCTATAGACCCATATCACACCACCCCTTTCTTAGTAAAATAATAGAAAAAGCTGTCTTTCAACAACTGTACAACTTCCTGACATTAAATAACTGTTTTGATGTCTTCCAGTCAGGTTTTCTGCCACACCACAGCACTGAGACAGCTTTAGTTCAGGTCCTTAATGACATCCGCTCCAATACAGATAATGGCAAAATTTCAGTCTTGGTTCTACTGGACCTCAGTGCTGCATTCGAACAGTCGACTATAACATCTTACTAGACCAGCTGCAAAAACTGGGTGGGACTTTCTGGTACAGCACTTAGCTGGTTTGAGTCCTATTTAGAGACGCACTCCGGCAACTCTAAAACCACCTCAAAAAGAAATGTGTATTACCCAAAATAGCATATTGTGGCTTTTTATCCACAAAAAATTTTTTCGTTGCCTTAGAATTGCTTGGAAAGAGCTTTTGCATCTTCTACCTACTTATGAGGGGGGCTGAAAAGCTAATAGGCTGAACAGTTCATAGTGGTCAAATTTGACCAAATGTGGTTTATTTTTCAGCATAGTCCCCCCCTGAGGTACACACACTTCTTCAATCAGTGTCTTGGCTCCCTGAGGTTGAAAAATAAACCACATTTGGTCACATCTGCGCACTATGAACTTTTCAACCTATGAGCCCCACCCACCACCCACCCCCCGGAAGTATGCACAGATCTACAAATATTCTAATTAGCTCCACCCATATTCCCACCCACCAGTAGCGGATGCTGCAAGGCCAGCCCTCAGCAGAAAAGCACAGACTTGGGATTTGGGACTGATTTTGCTCTTGATATGTCTTGTAAGTCACAAAAACATGTTACAGACATGTTAACAACAGAAAAAACTTGATTTTTGGTAGACTGTAACTTTAAAAGACAGGGACTAATTTATGTCTATAGGTAACTACAAATCTGAGTGAACAAAAATAACCTGTGGAGTTCCCAAAGGTTCCATTTTTGGGACCTTTGCTTTTCAACATCTATATGCTCCTACTTGCTCAAATAATAATAAAATATATATTACCATAATTATGCAGATGATACACAAATCTAAATAACTGTCTTACCAGGAGATTATGGTCCAATTAAGATAAGATAAGATAAGCCTTTATTAGTCCCACTATGGGGAAATTCCAGGATTGCAACAGCACAGGGATAGCAACACTCAGAGCAATGATTTAGAAGATAAGAAAATAAGAGCAGTGAATATACATATGTACACATAAATATATAAATATATATATACACAGTGCGGAGCATTATAGCTAGATGGACTAAACAGCATAACCGTCTATTTAGTTACCCTACATGGTATGAATATGTACCCATACATATTGTCACCCTCCATAGCGACTGACATTGTCCTAGTTGTATACTGGAGGGGACCATTTGTGTAAGTCTGTTGCGTCTTTTGCATTCAATACTATTAGGTTGTCATGGTTTTTTGCTATCTCTGTGAGCAGCCCTGCTTAGGTTATACAGTCTGACAGCCATAGGTAGGAAGGACCTGCGAAACCTCTCGGTCGCGCATCTAGGATGATGTAGTCTACTGCTAAAAGAGCTCCTCAGTGCGTTCAGTATGTCCTGCATAGAGTGGGACTCGGACTACAGCAGAGATGACAGTTTATCCACCATCCTTCTCTCTCCTATCTCCTCCACTGGGTCAAGGCGCTGCCCCAGGACAGAGCTAGCTTTCTTGATTAGTTTGTTCAGTCTCTTCCTATCGGCTGCTGTAATGCCGTTGCCCCAGCAGACCACTCCAAAAGTGATGGCTGATGCCACCACCGTGTCATAGAATGTCTTCAAGAGCACCCCTTATACACCAAAAGACCTGAGCCTCTTCAGTAGGAACAGCCTGCGCTGTCCCCTCTTGTAGAGTGTGTCGGTATTGTGTGACCAGTCTAGTTTATTGTTCAGATGAACACCCAGGTACTTGTAGGATGTCACCATCTCAATGTCTGTTCCCTGGATGTTCACTGGTGCTGTGAGGGGTTGTCCTTGCCTGCGGCAGTCCACCACCAGCTCCTTAGATTTCCTCGCGTTGATCTGGAGGCAGTTCCGATGGCACCAGTCCACGAAGTCCTGGATAAGTCCTCTGTACTCAGCTTCATCTCTGTTGGAGATGAGGCCAACGATCGCAGAGTCGTCAGAGAACTTCTGTAGATGGCAGTGTGTTGTGTTGTGTGAGAAGTCCGCAGTATAAAGGGTGAACAGGAAGGGAGCCAAAACCGTTCTCTGGGGGGCCCCCGTGCTGCCGATGATCATGTCCGACACACAATCCCAGGTTCTCACAAACTGTGGCCAGTTAGTGAGGCAGTCCAGGATCCATGATGACAGGTGCTGGTCCACCCCTGCGCATAGCAGCTTGTCCTTCAGGATCATCGGTTGGGTGGTGTTGAAAGCACTGGAGAAATCAAAGAACATGATCCTCACCGCATTCCCGGGCTTCTCCAGGTGGGACAGGGAACGGTGAAGGAGGAAGATCACTGCATCCTCCACCCCGATGCCATGCTGGTAGGCGAACTGGAGTAGATCCGTCGCTGGCCCCACCAGGGGGCGGAGGTGAGCAAGGAGCAGTCTCTCCAGGGTCTTCATCATGTGAGACGTCAGGGCCACTGGTCTGTAGCTGTTCAGGTCTTTGGGGTGGGAAGTCTTTGGTACAGGTACCACACAAGATGTTTTCCACAACTGTGGTACCCTCCCCAGCTTCAGGATCAGGTTGAAGATGTGCTCCACAGTCCCACACAACTGGTCTGCGCAGGACTTGAAGAGCTTTGCGCTGATGCAGTCCGGTCCCGAGGCCTTCCTCGCCTTGATCTTCCTCAGCTCCGTCCTCACCTGGGTCTTAGTGAGGGTCAGGTTGGGGGGCTGGGTGCTGGGAGTGGGGGGTGTGGTGGAGTGGGGTGTAGACAGCAGGTCTCGATGACTTTATGACTTTTGACTTTTGTCGGGGGGGGGGCAGTTGGTCCAACCTATTAAAAAACAGGTTCAGATTGTTCACCCACTCCCTGCCCACCGTGGCCTGGGAAGAGGTATTCTGGAGCCCAGAGATGGTTTTAAGGTTTCTCCAGACCCCGTTGATGTCGCTCTGTTGTAGCTTGTCCTCCATCTTCTTCCTGAAGCTGTCCTTGCCTTCTCTGATTTTCCTCCTCAGCTCCATCTGTACGGACTTCAGCATCTCCCTATTCCCCGACCTGAAGATCCTCTTCTTCTCTCTCAGAAGTGTTTTTATCTCAGGGTTGATCCAAGGTTTGTTGTTCGAGCAACACCGTATTGTCTTGGTGGGTACAGTGTTGTCTACACAGAAGTTGATGTAGTCCGTGATGGTGTGAATGAGGCCATCGCTGTCCTCACCATGTGGATCGTAGAGCTGCTCCCAGGCAGTCGTTTCAAGACGGTCCTTTAGAGCGTCCATTGCCTCCTCCGACCATATCTTCATCGTGCGCATGACCGGAGGTTGTCTGTGTACTAGGGGTTTGTACACCGGCAGGAGATGAACCAAGTTGTGATCTGATCTCCCGAGTGGGGGGAGTGGTGATGAGGTGTACGCCTCCTTAGTGTTAGCATAGAATAAGTCCAGTGTTTTATTGTCTCTAGTGTGGCATGTGACATACTGGGTGAATGTGGGCAGAATGGGGGACAGTGAAATATGGTTGAAATCACCGGAGATGAGGAGAAGAGCATCTGGTTGTTCTGTCAGCAGCCTGCCAGTTACTGAGTGAATGACGTCACGCGCTGTCCCCGCATTCACTGTCGGATTTGCATAAATAACAATGCAGATCACATGTGAGTATTCCCTCGGGAGATAGGTAGGCTGCATGCTAACAGCTAGCAACTCAGTGTCTTTGCTGCAGTGATGTTGTTTAACCGTGATATGTCCCGGTCTGCACCAGCTGTTATTGACATACATTATCACTCCTCCGCCCCTTGCATTCCCACTGTCTGGTGTCCGGTCTGCCCGTATTGCGTGGAAACCCTCCAGTTCAATGTTAGCATCTGTTGCTAGTTCTGTTAGCCACATCTCAGTAAACAACATCATGATACTCTCTCTGAAGACGCTCTCGTAGCGGGAGATGGCCACTAGCTCATCGGTCTTATTGAGTAGCGATCGAACGTTCCCCATAATAACAGATGGGAGGATGGGTCTGTAACTTATATTTCTCTCCCGCCGTCTTGCTCCAGCACTGCATCCACGTTGTTTCTGTCTTATTTCACCCGGTATGTCGAAGTCTTGCGCTAGCATCTTGGTCTGGTTAAGTGCTAGCAGCTGGTCTCTGCTGTAACGTATCCTGCTAAAAACAGTGGCTCCCTCTGCCGGCTCAGGAGACATTTGGGCGATCCGTGGGTCCGTCCGATGTATAAGGTGTAGCCGGATCAGAAAGATTAGCAAGAGAAGTGAGATAGTAAATAGAAATAGGAAGAAATTGATCCGCTGTTGCAAAAAGGCAGCTTACTCGTGTAGCGCCGGAAGTAGAATGAAGACAAAACGGAAATAATAGTTTTCGGAGCAAACGAAGAAAGAAAGAAAGTTAGCACTCAGCTTCATTGATGCTAAAAACCAACAGCCAAGCCAGAAATCTGGGTGTGATTCTGGACTAGCGAGGATTAAAGGTGTGATGTCTCAGCAGTATCTAGCAAAACGTGTCCATGCATTTACAGTATCTTCAGTAAGCTGGACGACTGTAACGCTGTCCTCACAGGTTTGCCTAAAAAGTCCATCAGACAGCTGCAGTTAGTTCAGAACGCTGCAGTTCGAGTCCTCACTAAGACCAAGAAAATGGATCATTCAACTCCAGTTCTCAGATCTTTACACTGGCTTCCTGTCCGTCAAAGAATAGATTTCAAAAATATTGCTGTTGGTTTATAAAGCTCTGAAAGGTTTAGGGCCACAATACATTTCAGATCTGCTGGTCCATTATGAACCACCCAGAGCCCTCAGGTTGTCAGGGTCAGGTCTACTGTCTGTGCCCAAAGGTAGAACCAAACATTGTGAGGCAGCGTTTAGTTTTTATGTTCCTCACATGTGGAACAAACTCCCAGAAAGCATCAGGGCTGCTGGAACTCTCAGCTGCTTTAAATCGAGGTTAAGAGGGAGGGTGGAGTTAAAGTTGGCTCATGGGGAATTTAAAGAGACATGCACTCAATGAGCCTTTCCGAGAATAGGTCTGCAAATGATGATTCACTACGATGCTGCAATAATTAAATATTTAAAGAGAATTTGACCAGAAAATGTCAGATTTCCTTGAGACCTCTGGGAGCTGTAAACATATGGAAAAAGTGCAGTGAATGGGACCTTTAAAAATGCGGAGAAAGAAGGGAAAAACAATTGTCAGATGTGTTTAATTGTGTTTGGCTCTTTTAGCACTTTTGTAGGTCTGGTCTGATTCAGTTTTTATTCCCACTATCAGGAATGCCCAAGCAGATAACCAAGGATGGGTTTGAAATATCTTTTGCAACCAACCATCTGGGACCATTTCTTCTTACCAACCTGCTGCTGGGTAATATTTTGTGGCCTCACTATTAAAGTTCTGGCATGTAGATATACAAGGAGTTTTACACAGCTGCACCTAACCTAAACTTTTCTGATTCTCTCATTCTCACCCCCCCCCACCCCCCAGACCTGATGAAGCGTTCAAGTCCAGCCCGTATTGTCACCGTCAGCTCAGTCACCCATAACAGGGGTGTGGTGGATTTTGCTCACTTCAAAGGAGAGAACCTGCATCATCACATGGATCAAGTCTACACTCACACAAAGCTGCACAACATCATCTGTACCAATGAGCTGGCACGCAGGCTAAAGGAGACCGGTCGGTCAATGTTAAAGATGTGATTATAGCATTCATACACACTGCTGCTGACAATATGTTACAGAACAAGAAATGATACCGAGAATAATCTTTTTTTTTTAAATGTTTCCAATGAGATTTTAACAAAGTAGGTTGACAGCCAGTTTTCTACAAAGGAAATTTTACAATTTATAAACCTCTATTTTCTTTAGTGGTAATCCTCCAGTTTAACCCTTTCATGCATAGTGGTCAGTAGAGTGGACAGCTATTCAAAAGCTGTTATATGTATACAGTATATACATGAGTCTTGATGTCAAAGTTGCGCATGAGTCACTACAGTGGACGCTAGTGTGTCATCCCGTACACTGCCACCCCCTGGTCAGCCATTGTAAGTGCAAAAAAAAATCCTAAAAACCAAGATGGCCGATGGAAAGCCAGAAGTGCTGCGCAGGGAAGGAATACCTGTCCATTCCTTCTATTGTAGGAGATCCTTGCAGGTAAAAACTATATATATATATATATATATATATATATATATATATATATATATATTGTGATAGACTGCAAGTCTAATTTAAAACATTACTGGCACATGCCTCTAGGGGGAACTACCTGTATTGTTCAGCACTACTATTAAGGGGACACATTAGAACAAGAGTGTGAAAACCCCGCGCAGAATCCATGTTCAGTCATATTATGTGTGTTGCAGAATAAACGGCAGAGTTAGCCAAAGAAATAACTCAAGTGTGATCATTGCTACACGGTAGGATATCACACAATTGGCGACGAGGATTAAAAGAAAAAAATCAGCGGCGAGAAACAGAGAACATTGCAAGTGTGGCGAACTCAAGTGACTCCAGTAGTTCGAGTGCAAGTTCAGAGGAGGAAAAACGAGGTTTCCCCACCACGACGAGCAATGGCGGCTGTAATCGGAACGGTAACCCCTTTTGATAACTCGACTCAGTCATGGGAAGAATATAGTGAAATGTTGGACTTTTTCTTCCAAGCTAATGAGATTGAGGAGCCAGACAAAAGGAAGGCTGTACTGTTGAGTGGAGTTGGTGCAACTACTTACAGCTTGTTGAGAAATTTAATAAGCCCTGCATTACCGAAAGATAAAACGTACGACCAGATTACTGCGGAGCTTCAGAAGCACTTCAGCCCCAAACCGAGTGAAATAGTGCAACGATTCAAATTTAATTCACGCATAAGGAGGAACACTGAGTCCATAGCAGAGTATGTGGCAGAATTGAGGAAATTAACACTGCACTGTGATTACAAAGACGCATTGGAAGAAATGTTAAGAGACAGACTTGTGTGTGGAGTGAATGATGACCGAATGCAACGGCGACTTTTATCTGAAACAAAACTCACTTTTGCAAAGGCTTTGGAATTATGCCAAGCGATGGAAACAGCAGCTAAAGATGTGAGAGAGATGCAAGGGAAGCTAACAGAGGACACAGCAACGCATGTTCGTGTGCCTAAGACCCAAGTAGGTGTCCACAAAGTGTCAACTGATAAAAATCATCACAAATTCCCCAGTTGTTATCGCTGCAAAGGCCAGCACAATGCCGCCGAGTGCAAATTTGCCACTGAGCTGTGTCATAATTGTGGCAAGCGAGGGCACATTAAGAAAGCATGTAGAATAAAGGTGGACAGCGCACAGGTGCTGAAAGCGACAGTTAATGGGCAAAAGTATGAAAACAAGGGCCCAGGAAAGGAACAGCGAGCGAATCAACTGAGAGGGGAGGGAGAAAGTGATACAGAAGACATGGGTTTTCACACAATTTACAACACGTCAGAGGAGCTGACCAAGGTAGCGCCCATCACGCGTACCATGAATGTTAATGGAATGAAAGTAACATTTGAAGTTGATACAGGCTGTGGAGTAACCATATTAAGTAAACAGCAATATACACAACTGTGGAAGAAAACAGACACAGCAGAATTAAATCCCTGTTCATTAAAATTAAAAACATACACAGGAGAGAAGCTAGACGTGCTAGGCATGGCACAAGTGAAGGTGCAGCACGAAAACAAAGAAAAGGACTTACCTGTAGTAGTAGTTGGGAGCGAAGGACCAAATCTACTAGGGCGAAGTTGGCTACAAGAACTGGCCATGATTGATCAGTTGGTGAATAAAGTGGAATCTCAGCCCAAATTGCAGCTGGAGGAGATCCTCGAAAGACACGCTGAGGTGTTCAAAGAAGGCTTAGGACAGCTAAAAGGTGTCACTGCAAAGATTAATGTGGACAAGGAGGCCCAACCACGATTCTGCAAACCCCGACCGGTACCCTATGCAGTCAAGCCACTGGTTGAAAGCGAGCTACAGAGGCTGCTGGATGACAAGATCATTGAGCCAGTGCAGGTTGCAGAATGGGCGGCACCCATAGTCCCAGTGAGAAAGCCGGATGGCTCCATTAGAATATGTGGAGATTACAAACTCACTGTCAATCGAGCATCACGGGTGGATCAGTATCCAATTCCTAAAGTGGAGGACCTCTTCGCACAGCTGAATGGCGGCCGACACTTCACGAAATTAGACATGAGTCACGCCTACCAACAAGTAGTCTTGGAAGAAGAATCAAGAAAGTATGTAACCATCAATACACACAAAGGCTTATATACCTACACACGCTTACCATTTGGAGTAGCTTCCAGTCCTGCTATATTCCAGAGAACTATGGAGGGCATCCTAGGTGGAATTCCGAATGTTGCCATTTATTTGGATGACATCCTTTGTACAGGACCAAATGAACAAGAACATCTGAAAACGCTGGAGGAAGTGCTTCAACGGTTGGAGAAAAGCGGTCTGAGGTTGAAAAGAAGCAAGTGTGAGTTCATGGGAAAAGAGGTGGTGTTCCTAGGCCACAAGATCAACACCAGTGGTCTACACCCTCTAACAGACAAAGTGGAAGCCATTGCGGAGGCGCCTGAGCCACAAAATGTTACTGAGTTAAAAGCCTACCTGGGCTTGTTGAACTATTACCATAGGTTCCTCCCAAAGCTCTCCACGCTGCTGGCACCACTACATACCTTACTTAAGAAGGAAGAAAAATGGTCATGGGGGGTCAAGCAGCAGAAGGCGTTTGAAGAGTCCAAAGCGCTACTTCAGTCCTGTAGTGTGTTAGTGCACTATGATTCAAACAAACCACTCATCCTGGCGTGTGACGCATCACCCTACGGTGTGGGTGCTGTACTCTCTCATCGTATGGAGGATGGCTCAGAGAGACCCATAGGGTTCGTCTCAAGAACTCTTAGTGCAGCTGAGAAAAACTACTCCCAGCTAGACAAGGAGGGCCTTGCAGTAGTATTTGGTGTAAAAAAGTTCCACAAATACCTGTATGGGAGACAGTTCGCTATAGTGACTGACCACAAGCCACTAATTTCACTGTTCAGTGAAATGAGAGCCATACCCCAGATGACATCTCAGAGAATTCAGAGATGGGCCGTTACATTAGCAGCGTATGAGTACACCATCGTTTACAAAGCCGGACAGGACCATACGAATGCTGACGCGATGAGTAGGCTATCCTTGGATGGAGGAAGAGACAGCACGCCTGAGGAGGAGGAGAGAGTGCTATTGTTTGAAGATATCGGCGTGCCCCTGGTGAACGCACAACAAATAAAGAAGTGGACAGACAAAGACCCTGTTCTAGCAAGAGTGCGAGAATACATCTTGCGAGGATGGCCGAAGATGAACAGTCCTGAGTTCATTCCCTATGCCCGACGACAGGATGAGCTCAGCACCCAGGAAGGTTGTATCCTGTGGGGAGGACGCGTGGTTGTTCCACCACCTGGTAGGAATGCCTTACTGCAACAACTACACCAAGCACACCCTGGCATCACTCGCATGAAAGCGTTGGCGAGGAGTTACATGTGGTGGCCCAACATGGATGCAGAGGTGGAGGCGCTTGTGAAGTCATGTGCGGCATGCCAGGAGAACAGGAACAGTCCTCCAGCAGCCCCACTACATCCCTGGGAAGTTCCAGATAAACCATGGAGAAGAATTCACATTGACTACGCAGGTCCATGGATGGGAAGAAAGTTGAGGTCAACATTTGACTTAATACATCCAGACTTCAGAAACAAAGTGCATGACAAACAAGAGAAACAAAAAGGTTATCATGACATGCATGCTAGAGAGAGAATACTGAGAGAAGGAGACGTGGTCTACACCCGCAACTTTGGCTCAGGACCAGCCTGGGTACCAGGAGAAATAACAGAAAAGACAGGCCCTGTGTCATTCAAGGTGACATTAGGCCATGGACAAGTGGTGAGGCGACACATCGACCAAGTTCATGGTAGGAGCTCCATTCCCCTGCCGATGGCACCAGAGGTGTTGTCTGACACCCATCCTGAGGAGAGCATCAACGAACCACCACTTCAGGTGAAACCTGAGGTAACCGTCTCTGCAGATTCTACGGGCAGCACTGCAGCAGCCGAAACAGTGGAGCAGTCTGAGTCTTCACCTGCAGTTGGCTCACCCGCCGTGAGAAGATCTCAGCGAGCTAGGAAAGCTCCAGACTACTTGAAGGACTATACTTAGTCAGTAGTGAGTTCCCCAGCCACAGGACAAGAATGCGTCCTGGAACCTCACTGGGATGCGGTAGTCAAACCAATTCCCCAGTTAGACTGTTATGTGTGTTATACATGTAAAAAAAAAAAAAAAGAGAAAGAAATTATGTGTATGGCACATGTGTTTAAGAAGTTAAAAGTAACTGTGATTGTTTAGGGTTAAATGGGAGTTCCAGGATGTCTAGCATAATTGGCTAGTGTAATTAAAAGTAGTTTAATCTAGAGGGGAGGGATGTGATAGACTGCAAGTCTAATTTAAAACATTACTGGCACATGCCTCTAGGGGGAACTACCTGTATTGTTCAGCACTACTATTAAGGGGACACATTAGAACAAGAGTGTGAAAACCCCGCGCAGAATCCATGTTCAGTCATATTATGTGTGTTGCAGAATAAACGGCAGAGTTAGCCAAAGAAATAACTCAAGTGTGATCATTGCTACACGGTAGGATATCACATATATATATATATATATATGGGGACATCAAGTAACAACTAAGGAGTAATATAATTGTTGAAATTTCCAAATAGTGATTTTGTGCTGGGAGGAAATTGTAATTAATCATGTGTCCACTAAAATGGACATCATGCATCGCTGGCTATATTTTCACCACAATTTATATTATCATTGTGACTTTGTTGTTTTTGAAAATACTTCATCTGCAGTAAAAAAATTTTGGCTGTAAATCAATTAATTAATGTTACAAGAATGTACAGTTTGTTTTTAAGGGATAAGGACCTGTACTTATATAGTGCTTTTTCTAGTCTCAAAGACCATTCAAAGTGCTTCACTAGTACTAACTCTCTATTCTAAGGGCCTGTAGGAGACAGATATCTAGGGACAATTTAGAACAACGAGTTAACCTAACATGCATGTCTTTGGATTGTGGGAGGAAACTGGAGCCCCCGGAGTAAACCCACGCAGCACAGGGAGAACATGCAAACTCCACATAGAAAGGTTCCTACCCCTGCCAGCCTGGGGATTTGAACCTGGAACCTTCTAGCTGTAAGGCAACAGTGCTAACCACTGCACCACTGTGCTGCCCAATGACTATACTAATATTTTGTGCAAATTAGGTCTATCATGAGAGTAATAATCCATATCTTTGTTTTGTAGAGGTCAGGTGCAGAACCTGATAGAAAAGCCTACAGGATAGTGGAACAAATACCATCTGAATAAAGTGAGGATGATGTTAGTGGCAGTGATGATGACTGGCTACCAGAAAAAAGACAATTAGCAAATGCTAGCAGCAGTGACTGGAGCTGAGGATGCTGAGAGAGCTGACGATGCTGAGGGAAATGAGGATGCTGAGGATATCTCATTTGACAAAGCTCAAGAACACCAAAAGGGAAGAGGTGTCTGGAAAACCAAAGACAAAGAGTTTGAGGGAGAGTTGCCTCCTTTTTTAGGAGAGTGGAAATTGAATATTGAGGGAACAGAACCAATAGATTTCTTCATGCCTCTATTTCCTGAAGATAAATGAAAAATTCAAACATTTATGCACTGCAAAAATGAAAGGAAAAGCTGGTGTTGACAAATGATGAAATGGAGAAGTTTCTAGAGATTAATTTGGTTATGTCATACCTCAGATACCCAAGCTCAAGAATGCACTGGTCATCAGAAGAAGGGCTTTGTCTTAATTTGATAGCAAATGCCATGTCACTGAACAGATTTGAGCAGATTCGGAGGTATGTTCAATTTGTTGATAATTATTCACAGGAGCCAGGAAAATGCTGATAAGCTCTTCAAAATCAGCCCAGTGATGGATGCACTCAAGAAAACCTTCCGTTCAGCAGTTGATCCTGAAGAATTTCAGTCAATTGATGAACAGATCATTCCATTAAAGGGACACCTGTCTCTCAAGCAGTACATCCCAAAGAAATTGTCCCAAAATATATAAACACATTAGTTAAACATTAAAAACATTTAAGTATTTCATAGTGTTCACAGAATTTTATTTTATTCAATGTTTTGTTAAAAACATGTTGCTTCAGTTAAAAGTTGAACACGCATGTTGTCTACTCTAGTGAACATGTCCCAATCTCTTTGGAAAATGTGTGTTGAAAAAAAAATGAAGTTGAATTATTTTTTTCATACCTTAAGAGTAATAAAAACACGGGAAAAAATTCCTGAGGGAGGCTGTCATAATTCATGCATGAAAGGGTTAATGTGGAAATTGGGCTCAAAATGAATGCAGTCAGTTTCAGGAACCTCAGGTGTTCGCAACAGCGCCACATAGTTCCTGCACAACCGGAGGCTGCAGTTTCCCCTCCTCCCCCCATCCATATTAAAGTAACAAAATATGCATACAACAGTGAACAAATGAAAATAATAAAAATAAAAGATAAAAAGATAAACATGATGCAAGGGACAAAGCACTTATAACAACTGAAAAATCAATATTTTACGATCATTCAGAAGTCAGTAGTCCACATTTCTTTTGGTTTTTTTATAATGAGCAGAGGCTTTGCTGCTTTTCTCAGGTTCAGGTTACTTTATTTGTACCCATAGGTAGATTTGATTTACAGTCAGGTGACATTCTTTTAGACACATATTTACAAAACACAATTGCGTTCAACATGAACACAAGCACAGGCACACATGAAGCTGACTATAGACACGATAAAAGTACTCAAGGCTCCACCAATCAGGACATTAGACAAAGAGATAAGAGGGGAAAAAAGAGAGATAAGAGAGAAGGGTCATAGTAAAAATGTTAAAAGCTAAATCAAAGAGATTAAAAACTCAATAAAAGTCTAAAATTAAATCCATAAATAGGTAACTAAATTATGTGCAATATATTGCTACATCTTGTTCAACTCTTTGACAGCAGCAGGAACAAAGCTGTTTTTGTAGCGCTGGGCTTTACTTTTTGGGACAACAAACCTCCGTCTGGAGGGAACAAGCTGAAAGTGGCAGTGCAAAGGGTGGGAGTCATCATTTAAAATGGAGGAAGCAATCCTCTGTACCTGTCTGGTGTACAGGGATGTCAGGCTCAGCTGTGACTCACCAAACAAACGGCCCAACCATCTAACTACTTGGTCTAAGGATTATCTGACCAAACCACGACACATTTCTGTTTGTGTCAATATTGGAACAGGATATGTTGGAGCTCATTCTAAAATATCAAGCTATTTGGTTTGGATTGCCAGAAATTTGCTTTATGAATATTTTTTCCAACAACACAAAAATTTCACACTGACTGCATGCATGCTGCAGTTTCAGGATCCTCATTCTCCACAACAGTGCCACCTAATGGATTTGATGAGAGAACAATGAGAACCAAAGTGGTGGCCTAGAGGAAGAGCATCCACCCCACAACCGGGAGGTCGGGGTTCACGTCCCGGCTGGGTCATGCCAAAAATCATATTAAAGTGGAACTTCCTGCCGTCCAGCTTGATGCTCAGCAAAAATGGAATGGAGAAGGAAAATGTGGGCGGCAGTGGCTCAAGAGCGGGTCGTCCAATAACCAGAGGGTTGACGGTTCGAATCCCACTCTCCCCAGCCATCTGCCATTGTGTCCCTGGGCAAGACACTTTACCTACCTTGCCTCCAGTGTACATGACACTGGATATGAATGTGTATAAATATTCAGTAGTGGTCGAAGAGGCCGTTGGCGCAGATTGGCAGCAACGTTTCTGTCAGTCTGCCCCAGGGCAGCTGTGGCTACAGCATTAGCTTACCACTATCATTGTCTGTCTGTGGAGTGAATGAATAATGGACTCATTGTAAAGCACTCTGGGTATCTTGAAAGGCGCTATATAAATGCAATCCATTAATACTACACCACAATCTCAGGACAGCAGTTTCAGTACTTAAAGTAATCAATATGTAGAACTGTAACTACTTATTAACATTTTAGTTCACAGCAGAAAAGAAGAAAAAGCTTCTTTGTAGAAGACCTACTAAATTACATTAATATATACAGTAAATAATCATATTTACCATTATCAATTTTATCATAAAGTGACAGTGTAATTTTTAATAGAAAACTTCAGTTTTAGCTTACAATATACAAGAGAAACACTAAGAACTTAACAGGTTAATAAATCAAATTAAAAGCGAAGAACATAAATTTGAACCTCATACTGATTTTTTTTTTTTTTTTAAACAGACTGATTCTCTTAGTCTCCATCATTCATCTTATCACAGATTTGCTCATCATAGTACAGACTTTGGCACAAACACAAGAACAACCATCTTGGATGATTTATTTATAAGCCACATCTCTTTTATGATTAATTGATCTTGGAACGACTAGTTGATTTGCAATCTATTATGTTGGAGTCAAAAATCTGGGGAACATTTTAACAAATAGCATACAGTACTTTTGTGATTAAAAAAATGCATTTATTTTATTATGTAGGATGCTCAAACTTTTGTACTTTCAGAATTTTTTTTGTTTGTTTAATTTATGATATATCTTTTAAATTTCCAAACATGATACATATGTGTAACTTGTGGCAAAATTTGATTGGGATCCAAAGATCATTTCTGTCTTGCCATTCATTTCAATGGAGATTTTTTCCTATTTAAGGTCCCATGTGTGGAAATGGAGAGGGCGTGACTAGGGTCTCTATTGTTTGATAACTGCACATTGTCAAATGAGTAAAATCAGTGCTAATTCACCCACAGATCATCATAAATTATTACTTTGCCTATCTTGGTTTGTAGTCTCTTTGACTTTTCGTCAGCAGGATTACTGAACAGTTATTAAACAATATTTGAAATTTTCTTGAACAATCAATTGTGGCACACTGAACAATCATTAGATTTTGATGGTGATCTGGGTCACAATTTCCAGGAATTCAAAGGGTTCATCTGTCAGGATCATACAAGGCGAGGACCCAAATGCAGGACAAAAACACACAAAGGCAAGAGTAGAGGCAAGTGAAGATATTAACACAGGAAAATTGTACAGAAAAATCAGTACAGGAAAATCAGAATATTGCCAGGCCCACGCAGCGGGGGCTTTTTACTGCTATGGGCGGGTGGGGGTGAAGGAGAAAGTTCTGGGCAAAGATTCAGTGGAGGTAAGTATGATTTTTATTTTTTGCAGGAGACTGTTCTTTCTTGTGATCAAAGAGTGTCCTTCAGGTGAGGGTTTCCAACATTTAGGTCACGGGCCAGAGAGGACCTGAGGTAAGAGTTTAATATGATGATGATTTGGTAAGTATTGTTCCTTATTTGAGGGTTTTCCAGGGGGAGTTCAGATCCAGATAGTGGTCTTCCATGGGTTGAGCACAGAGTGGAGCAGATCCTGGGATAAGAAGGTGGTATGGGGATGTTGAAAGTGTTAGCTAAATGTTGAAAGCCAGCTACAGCCAGTCTCCCTCCTCGCTCCTGATAAGAGGTTATGCAAGACAAAGAGTGACAAAGAGCAAGATGGTGCTATGCTCACCCAGCTCCACTACATCACCAGGGGAAATGCATTTCCCTTGACAGAGGTTTGCCCTCTATTGAGTGCTTCTAATTGTTTTTGTACCTGTAGTAGCACTGTGTTCTTTGTTGGCAACCCTTGTTACTAGAAAAAAGGTTTACATTATCAGCTCTGCTGCAAGGTCAAGGACCCACCATACAGTGGACTCATTACAGCTTGGAGACCACAAACCTGTGTCAACACAATGCATTTGTGCTTCTTTGTGGCCCAAACTTTGTACCATAATAAACTATGTTATCTTGATGGGAGGTGGTGTGACGTGCACTAACTGTGTCTCTCTCTTCCTGAAGAGAGACACCTTTTTTTTTCTTTTCCTCTGCAGATTCTCCCATACCCTTGAGTGGATCCTGAACCACAAACCTGAGACTACAGCTGTTCTTCACCATCTCGTTACACAGCAGTCTATATAGGATTCTTTCACCCAGTGTTCCTTGCCAATTGGCCACTGGGTTTTGTCGTGTTAGAGCGTGGTTTGTGCTGTGGTGTGTTTCAAAAGTGCTTATCTGATTAGTGCATAAGACTTTAGTACCCCTCTGCCTTTTTAGTGCTTATGCACTTCAGTGTTTGCCATTCTAGCTTTATAGAAACAACCGTAGGAGAGCTCTCCCTTTTTTGTTCAACTCCTTTTTATCCCCTGCCAGTCGAAGAGCCCTTTGGGCGAAGACCAAAGGGGGATTATGTTATAGGTCAGTCCATCCCTCCATCTGTCCCACTTTTGAAACTTGGTACCATGGTTTGATATACTCTGACAATGCGCATATTGCAATTTGGTTCTAATCAGATGATTTTTGCAGGAGTTGTAGCCCCTGACCCATGACCTCCTGTTTCACCGCAGTTCATAGACAGTAACTGTCATGTGAAATCAGCTCCTCCTACAGTTTTGTTCCAATTATTTTGAAACTTGGTACCATGGTTTGATATACTCTGATGATGCACATATTGCAATTTTGCTCTCATTGGATGACCTTGAGGTCAAAGGCCAGAGGTCAGATTTTTCCCTAAATTTTCTAAACACAACTACTGAAAGAAATGATGTAGACTTTTGAAATCGATACAGGAGTTGTATCTAATACACATCTTGGACAACTTACACCCTTACTTAACTATGGGTTTGGGGTCAAGGGGTCAAAGTTCAAAGTTAACATTGCAGTTGCACTATGTTAAATGCTACATTTACTATTACTATAAAACGAGTAAAGCTAGGGCCACCAAACCTGGTATACAGGTTCACCTTGGGATCCTGACCTCTGACAATGGGTTTGAGGTCAAAAGGTCAAGGTTAACATTCCTTATGCTTCATTACTGTACAACGACTAAAGTTAGGGTCACCAAACTTGGTACACAGGTTCACCCTGTGACCCTGAAGTGACTGTGGTTTTGGGATCGCAAGGTCAAAGGTCAACATCAAAGTGGCTTATAAATTATATCTCAACAACAAAGAAAACCAGGATTGCCAAACGTGGTACATAGGTTCACCTTGGGATCCTGACCTCTGACTATGGGGTTTGGGGTCAAAACCCAAGGGGTCAAGGTTAGCATTTTTATGTCTTATTACTGTACAATGAGTAAAGCTAGGGCCACCAAACTTGGTACACAAGTTCACCTTGGGATCCTGACCTCTGACTATGGGTTTGGGGTTAAAAGGTAAAAGGTCAATGTTAACATTCCTTATGCCTTATTACTGTAGGAGTAAAGTTATGGTAGCCAAACATGGTACATAGGTTCACCTTGGGATCCTGACCTCTGACTATGGGTTTGGGGTCAAAAGGTCAAAGGTTAAAGTTAACATTCCTTATGCCTTATAACTGCACAACGAGTAAAGCTAGGGCCACCAAACTTGGTACACAGATTCACCCTGTGACCCTGAAGTGTGACTGTGGTTTTGGGATTGCAAGGTCAAAGGTCAACATCAAAATGCCTTATAAAGTATATCTCAACAACAAAGAAAGCTAGGGTCCCCAAACCTGGTACACAGGATCACTCTGAGACCATAACCTCTGACTACAAGTTTGGGGTCAAAGGTCAAGGTTGGCACTCCCTATACTCTCTTACCATAGAATGTGTAAAGCTCTCTAGGGTCACCATGTTTGCTACACAGGTTCACCTTGGGATCCTGACCTAGAACTATGGGTTGCATACTTTGTTGTATATTCATAGATGGTATGGCTTTATCACAATTTGGTTCTGCCACATTAATTATACTGAAAAGTTGAAAACTGCTTTCTGTCAGTAAGTGTTGGGATCTTCAAAGAAAACAGAGGTGGGGAATATTGCACTTGCCTCAGAGTGCTCTTGTCTCTTGTTTTATGGTCAGCCAGGTTGGCAAGTTTTATATTTTAAGTTGCACTAGGATAATACTTTTATTTTCTAGAAAGAGTGGGGGTTTTGTTACCTCCGCCAGGCCGCAGGCCAGGAGGTTATGTTTTTGCCAGCATTTGTCTGTTTGTCTGTCTGTCTGTTTGTCTGTTTGTCTGTCTGTTGGTTAGCAAGATAACTCAAAATGTTTTGGACGGATTTCGATGAAACTTTCAGGCATTGTTGGAAATGGTAAAAGGAAGAACTGATTAAATTTTGGGCATGATCCGGATCACCGTCTGGATACAGGAATTTTTTAAAGGATTCTTTAACATTGTGAGATACGGCCATTTTCAACATGTGTGCAGGGGCAATAGAGGGCGCTGGTCGTCGTGTCTGACGAACACAAACTCCATGTTCTTCAAAGTTTTAGGCACAAAAGCACGCGGAAAACAGTGGTGGGCAGGGCCCGGCAGCGTGCCTGTGTTTGCGCTACGCTGCAAAAGCTGAGACGGGCAGCTGTCCGGCGCCAGATTATTTGGCAGAAATTCCCCGGGCAGCCATAGTGGCTGCGCAAAAACAAGCTCTCTGCCGGGGAAGCTTCCAAATCCTCTTTTGCCGCGGAGCGCAACCCCAATATAAAACCCACGGCAACCTGTCTACCCAATTTGCATCCGTCAGTGAAACCCAGTCAGTGCTGCTTTCAGTGATCTATGAAAACGCTTGCAGCCTGGGACTTTGCAGATGGAGGAGATGGACACAACACCAACGCTTCAGTTTATTACCTCCGCCAAGGAGGTAATGCTTTTACTACTGAACCACTAATCCTATTATTGTGAATCCAATTGCTAGTCATATGTTTTCATGGTCAAGGAATCTGAAAACGTACACACAAACACTGTATGGGGGGGAACTGTGGCGCTTGGCGGAGGTCTGCGCTCTCCGAGTGCTTTTCTAGTTTATTATTTTGGCACTGGAGAACCCTGAAGTTTTGTTGTTTCTTCTTTAGTTGAGTTATCGTTTCTGGTAATCACTAACACACCTGTAAATAAACCATCACTCTTGGCACATAACCAGTCCCTTTGTGTTCATTTAGTACTGAGTGGGTTTTGTATTGCAACCAAACTTTATGT
Source organism: Pholidichthys leucotaenia (assembly GCA_020510985.1). Lineage (NCBI taxonomy): Eukaryota > Metazoa > Chordata > Actinopteri > Cichliformes > Pholidichthyidae > Pholidichthys > Pholidichthys leucotaenia. The sequence goes on from CM035837.1 coordinate 171,486,548, forward strand.
TACCTCCTTTTGGTCCCCTAGAGTTTTAGTTTAAAAAAAGGTTAACCTCTTAGCATTCCGGTACACCACCCGTGGGATGTTTTAGGGTTACTGGCTGAAATGGTAAGGGATTTAAATCTTGAGCTGTAAATCAGGTATGTCTGTTAGTAGATGAACCTGAGATGGCTCGGACATGTTGAGAGGATGGACCACCAGCGTCTCCCTCGGCAGTTACTCTACTCACAGTTATGCGAGGGCGAACGCAATCAGGGTAGACCAAGGCTCAGATTTAAAGACACTGTAAAAAGAAACTTGAAGAAGTTGGACATAGACAGGAGTTCCTGGCAGCGGAAGGCTAAGGACAGAGCTGTGTGGAGGAATCTGATCAGACCTAAATTAAACAGTCATTGTCGCCCATGACAGACTGCTATGATGATGATGATATTACCAATTTTTTTCCAAAGTTTTGGAAAAAAAAAACTGTTGCTACACAATTATTGGAGTATATGGAGTCTAATAATTACTTACATACACTCTATGGTTTCTGACCAAATTATTCAGCTGAGAGTGCTAACTCCTCCTACTTGATTGAACAAATTAAAAACTAGTCAATAGATCAAGAAGAAGCCATCTCTATTGTCATTCAGTCCATACAACCAATCATGCACAGTAGAACGAAATTACATTTCTCCTATTTACAATGTTAATCACATGTAGAATCAGAGGGGCTACTGCCATGCAAGGCATTGCCACAAACAACTTCTCCTTCCCCCATTCTATTAAGGTGAGCACCAAGCTAGAAGGCAGGAAGTACCATTTTCATATGGTCTTTGGTATGACCCAGCAGGGACTTGAACCCCCAACCTCCCGCTTGTGGGGCGGATGCTCTATCAACTAGGCCGCCACTCCGGTCAGGTTGTAGGAGCTGTTTTACTGAACCTAAAAAAAAAATCTTTTGATGCAGTGTATCACTACATTGTAGTTACAAAAAAAATATAGATAAATGTTTCTAATGCAGCCATACAATGTTTTCATCTTATCCGTGACAGACAACAATGTGTAATGATGAATAATGAAAGATCTTCTTTCATAGCCTCTTAAAATTCTAGTTTTCTGCCCACAGAACATTTCACATTGGCTGGAAATTAGCAGGAATGCTAGGTTGTAACATAACCTGAATCCAATTGAAAATCTATGGAATGAACTGAAGATCAGAGTTCTTAGAAAACACCCATGGAACCTTCAAGATTTGAAGACAGTTTGTGTGGAAGAATGGGCTAAAATCACTCCTGAGTAATGCCTGCACCTACTTTCTCCATACAGGAGGTGTGTTTATCAATTAAGGCTTTTCCATTAAATATTAAATGAATTTCACCAAGTGTGTTCAATACTTATTCCTTGTGTCATTCCACTTGTATAACTTGTTTTGTGAACACAGTTGCCTTGATTTCTTTGTATGGATGGATTACTTGGGTTGTTACTGATATCTGATGAAAATCTCAGGTCAATGGCTCCATCAGAAATATGTTTGAGAAAAATGTTGACATGTTCAATACTTATTTTATCCCCTATACGGTTTGTCTAATAGAAGACAGATGTAAAGCATTCTTGAATTTCTGTTTTTATAAAAGCAGGATTTATGAATTCTAGACTGACCCTTTTTGAGTCGTAACCTGCAGAAAACCGTCCGCTGGCATTCAGAACTTTCTCCCAACTGCTTAAACTGTTCCTGTAACCTTTTTCATTGAACATTTACTTTGTATGTGACAGGATTTTTTTTCTCTTTTCACCCACTCACAGGTGTCACAGCAAACTCTGTCCACCCTGGTGTTGTTGTGACAGAAGTAATGAGACACTATCCTTTATGGCTACGCTGCCTTTTTAATTTAATTGGATTTTTCTTTTTCAAGGTAAGTGTGCTGTTATGTTTTATTGCAGTGTCCTGGCATCTTATTTGTCATGTCATCATTTTTTATTCATGAAGCCCCACCTACTGTACTCGTATTGGCGCCATCGCCACTGAGAATTCTCAGGGATTCATTGGGTTAAATGAGTCAAATTTCCTGAGATCATGCCAAAGTAACAGGAATCATCTGCTGTTTTCTACAACCTTGGGAGACTTGAATTGCTGCACAACAAAACACACAATTAAATGAATGCTGCCAACTCTGAACTTAGTAAATGATTTATAGGTACAAACTTAAAATTAACACATAACTTACTACCATGTGTGTGCATGCCCATGTTGCTGTGAAGAAAAAAATGTTGGCCAATGAAAGACAACTAACTTTGATTTACTTAAACTACAAGGGCAGCAGATATAGCAAATTAAATCCAGATTATAGCAAACAAACAGAAGAGAGAACAAACAGTGCACAAAAATGACGAACGCAAGGAGGGTGAGAGTGAAAGACAGAAGTATTCAAAGCGAAATGGAATATTCTAGAAAACAAAACAATAGCAGCTTTTTCTATCAGCTTACTTACTCATAAACCGGTAAAACAAGTGTCACATGTCATGATCCGGCATGAATGAAATTTGAACTTCCTGTCCGGAGTAAAACTCATGTTTCTTATAAGGGTTTGCAGTTCTGGCTCTGCTCTTACTTTTAAATCTTTTTTTTTTTTTTTTTTAGAAATGTAGCACATTAGTATGGTTTTGTTTTTTTTGATGCCATTATATTCCATCTAAGCACACATAATTTTTGGGGCAGACCACTATTGTCCTCTGTTGTTATCTGTAAAACTGTACTGCACTTCCTTCATTCTGTACCCAAATCCAACAAGTTTAGGCTGTGCACCAGTCCTTCAAATCGTAGTTTATACTTACTAGTCAGGCAACAGAGAGGTGTGAGTCCTCCTCACCTTCCCTTTTCTTCTGTTGCTACTGGACTCCATATCAAACTCTTGAAATAAATAGTAATTCTGCATATTTGGCACAAAAGATTCCACACTGTCACCTCAAACACAATTGTGAAATCAGTGGAGCAAACGTGGCAGCATGCCACGATCGTGCCACAGCAAAGTATACACCGAGACGATTGTTCATTATATAGATCTAAAGTGTGCTCTCTGTTCTGATGTGCATTTGAGATTTTTATCAGTCAAGATATGATTTCCTAAGCTCTACATTTTTGTTTTTTTCTCTTCCAGACCTCAGAACAGGGTGCGGTCAGCCCAGTCTTCTGTGCAGTAGCAGAGGAACTAGAAGGGGTCACTGGGAAGTATATTGACAGTGACTGCTCCATGGTGCTTCCTGCCCCTTTAGCTCGGGATGCTGCCCTCGCAATCAAAGATTTCGAGTTCTGCGAAAGACTGACATCAAAGCTCTGAAATATGACAACAGAACGTCAGAGCCCATTTATAATGCTGGACTGAGTATTTTTATGTATTTGTAAAATCATTGGGTAAAAATTGTGTTAACACTTTATAGGAAATTTTGAATACATGTTTGCCAGACTTTGACCATTCTGTGTTCTCTCTTTAATAGAGCAATTTACTAAACACACAGATTCACAGCTGGGAACACTCTTTACTTTTTATGGGGGGCACATCTCTTACTTAGTATACTGTTGAGCAACAGGCTTTGTTAAGAATAAATGAATAAACCACCACCAGATGACCAATCTCTTCTGTGAAAAACAGTGCTGTTATGTAGGAATAATTCAATTCAGTTGAACTTTATTTATATAGTGTGGAGAGTACAAATAACGGAGGCAGACTTATGCAGCAGACGACTTTATTCACTCTCACATCAGTCATACACAGAAAAAACATATCACAATACACCAGGGTCTCTCCTTTTATATCAACCGCCCATCTCACATCTGCATGACATCTCGCATCACAATACATTCAACCCCCCACTACTTCTTCCTGCTACCTCACCATAATCTCTTTCATCTCAATACCTAATATGTGTATATTAGGTATTGTGTGGCGGCATGAAATAATGAAATAATAAGCGGCGAACTGTGAGTTTTTGAGGGATTTTATTAATCATACCGCCATCACGAGAACTCACTCCAGCGCCGTGCATGTGCGCCAGAGCGAGCCCGGAGGCTCTCCAGCAGATAGGCAATGCGTGCAGTCAGATGAGCAGTGAGACAAAAGTGAGCATATGATATTCAGTAACTTAAATACCCAGTTACAGACAATACATGAAAGGCATGTTATCATCAAAGAAACTGCAGGAAGGCATGGGACATTTGCATTTGAGTACAGAGCAGGAAGTCATACATAACAGCAGGATACTGGCGCCTGAATTCGCCTCTGCTCCGGAGCTGTAGGACAAAAGAGGTTACAAGGCACATCTACATATTGTTATCAGTCCATAGATCACACTGCTATGTTAATTGCTCCCGACGAGCTCTCTGCTTGTCTGTGGCTGTTGTGGGGGTTACCCATAATTGTGTATATGTGTATGTGTATATCAATATGTGAATTGAAAAACAGATCTTGATCAAAAATAACTCCAAGGTTCCTCACACAGCTATTAAGCGAAAGAGCAACCACATCCAAACTAAAAGTTTGATTTGGAAAGGTATTTCTAAGGTTTTTTGGACCAACAAGAATGACTTCAGTCTTATCTGAATTTAATAGCAGGAAATTACAAGTCATCCTGAACTGAACTAGCAGCAGATGCTAACATTGAGCTGGAGGGTTTTCACATGATACGAGCTGACCGAACACCAGACAGTGGCAAGGCTAGGGGCGGTGGAGTGATCATGTATGTTAACAACAACTGGTGCAGACCGGGACATATCACTGTTAAACAACGACACTGCAGCAAAGACATTGAGTTGCTAGCTGTTAGCATGAGGCCTACATATCTCCCGAGAGAACACTCACACGTGATCTGCATTGTTGTTTATGCAAATCCGACGGCGAACGCTGGGACAGCACGTGACGTCATCCATTCAGTAACCAGCAGGCTGCAGACAGAACACCCAGATGCTCTTCTCCTCATCTCAGGCGATTTCAACCATGTTTCACTGTCTCCCATTCTACCCACGTTCACCCAGTATGTCACATGCCACACTAGAGACAATAAAACACTGGATTTATTCTACGCAAACACTAAGGAGGCGTACACCTCATCACAACTACCCCCACTCGGGAGATCGGATCACAACTTGGTTCATCTCCGGCCGGTGTACAAACCCCTAGTGCACAGACAACCTCCGGCCATGCACACTGTGGAGTTATGGTCTGAGGAGACAATGGACACCCTAAAGGGCTGTTTTGAAGCCACCGCCTGGAAGCAGCTCTGCGATCCACATGGTGAGGACATCGATGGCCTCATTCACACCTTCACGGGCTACCTCAGCTTCTGTGTGGACAAATCCGTTCCCACCAAGACCATACGGCGTCACTCAAACAACAAACCCTGGATCAACCCTGAGATAAAAACACTTCTGAGAGAGAAGAAGAGGATCTTCAGGTCGGGGAACAGGGAGATGCTGAAGTCCGTACAGAGGGAGCTGAGGAGAAAGATCAGAGAAGGCAAGGACAGCTTCAGGAAGAAGATGGAGGACAAGCTGCAACAGAGCGACATCAGCGGGGTCTGGAGAAACCTCAAAACCATCTCGGGGCTCCAGAATACCTCTCCCCAGGCCACAGGGGGCAGGGAGTGGGCGAACAACCTGAATCTGTTTTTCAATAGATTTGACCAACCGCCCTCCCCCCTGACTGCACAACAACCACTGCTGCCTCTAAAGAAATCAAGTCCTGCTGCCCACTCCCCACTCTACCAACACCCCCCCACTCCCAACACACAGCCCCCCATCCTGACCCTGACCAGGACCCAGGTGAGGACGGAGCTGAGGAAGATCAAGGCGAGGAAGGCGCCGGGACCGGACGGCATCAGCGCAAAGCTCCTCAAGTCCTGTGCAGACCAGCTGTGTGGGATTGTGACGTATATCTTCAACATGAGCCTGAAACTGGGGAGGGTACCACAGCTGTGGAAAACATCTTGTGTGGTACCTGTACCAAAAACTTCCCACCCCAAAGACCTGAACAGCTACAGACCGGTGGCCTTGACGTCCCACTTGATGAAGACCCTGGAGAGACTGCTCCTTGCTCACCTCCGCCCCCTGGTGGAACCAGCGATGGATCCACTCCAGTTCGCCTACCAGCATGGCATTGGGGTGGAGGATGCGGTGATCTTCCTCCTTCACCGTTCTCTGTCCCACCTGGAGAAGCCCGGGAATATGGTGAGGATCATGTTCTTTGACTTCTCCAGTGCTTTCAACACCATCCAACCGATGATCCTGAAGGACAAGCTGCTGCGCGCAGGGGTGGACCAGCACCTGTCATCATGGATCCTGGACTACCTCACGAACCGGCCTCAGTTTGTGAGAACCCGGGACTGTGTGTCCGACACGATCATCAGTAGCACGGGGGCCCCCCAGGGAACGGTGCTGGCTCCCTTCCTGTTCACTCTTTATACTGCGGACTTCTCACACAACACAACACACTGCCATCTACAGAAGTTCTCTGATGACTCTGCGAACGTTGGCCTCATCTCCAATGGAGATGAAGCTGAGTACAGAGGGCTTATCCAGGACTTCGTGGACTGGTGCCATCGGAACTGCCTCCAGATCAACGCGAGGAAAACTAAGGAGCTGGTGGTGGACTGCCGCAGGCATGGGCAGCCCCTCACAGTACCAGTAAATATACAGGGAACAGACATCGAGATGGTGACATCCTATAAGTACCTGGGTATTCATCTGAACAATAAACTAGACTGGTCACACAATACTGATGCACTCTACAAGAAGGGACAGCGCAGGCTGTTCCTGCTGAGGAGACTCAGGTCTTTTGGTGTACAAGGGGCGCTGCTGAAGTCATTCTATGACACGGTGGTGGCATCAGCCATCACTTTTGGAGTGGTCTGCTGGGGCAGTGGCATTACTGCAGCCGATAGGAAGAGACTGAACAAACTGATTAAGAAAGCTAGCTCTGTCCTGGGGCAGCGCCTTGATCCGATGGAGGAGATAGGAGAGAGAAGGACGGTGGCTAAACTGTCATCTCTGCTGGAGTCCGAGTTCCACCCTATGCAGGACATACTGAATGCACTGAGGAGCTCATTTAGCAGCAGACTACATCATCCCAGGTGCACAACCGAGAGGTTTCGTAGGTCCTTCCTACCAACGGCTGTCAGACTGTACAACCTAAGCAGGGCTGCTCGCAGAGATAGCAAAAAGACGTAACAAACTAATAGTTTTTTGAATGCAAAAGATGCAATAGACTTACACAATGGTCCTCTCCGGCATACAACTAGGAACATACCGGTCGCTATGGAGGGTGAGAATATGTATGGGCACATAATCATACCATGTAGGATAACTAAGTAGACGGTTATGCTGTTTCATTCCATCTAGCAACAATGCTCTGCACTGTGTGTGTTTATATATTTGCATATTTATTCCATCTAGCTACAATGCTCCGTACTGTGGGTGTTTATATATTTATATATCTACATATTATTCCATCTAGCTACATTGCTCCGCACTGTGTGTGTTTATATACTTGCATATTTATTCCACCTAGCTGCAATGCTCCGTACTGTGGGTGTTTATATATTTACATATTTATTCCATCTAGCTACAATGCTCTGCACTGTGTGTTCATATATTCATATATTTATTCCATCCAGCTACAATGCTCTGCACTGTGTGTCTGTGTGTGTGTGTATATATATATATTTTATAGTAATACGTACATATGTTTATTAGCTGCTCTTGCTTGCTTGTTTTTTTTCTTGCCTTCTGATTGTTGCTCTGAGTGTTGCTATCCCTGTGCTGTTGCAATCCTGGAATTTCCCCGTTGTGGGACTAATAAAGGCTTATCTTATCTTATCCTAGCTTTGATTTCCTTAAGACAGGCTTCTAACTTGGCTAATTGAGTACTATCATCTGCCTTCATTGACAGGTATAATCATGTGTCATCTGCATAACAATGAAAATGTATAAAGTGCTTTCTAATAATGTAATAATGTTGCCTAACGGAAGCATATATAAACTAAAAAGAGTAGGGCCTAGCACACATCCTTGTGGAACTCCATGACTGAGCTTTGAGTTGAAAGAAAACTCATTATTGATACTGTGGAGTGTGTAAATGAAGAGGCAGATTCATTTCAGATGATTTATTACACACTCACATCTCACAAGCAAAGAACAGACTGAACATTTCAGCAGGCACTCTCCTCTTAAGTTTCATGGCATTTCTCCACACACAACATGACATTTGCATCACACTGCATTCAACCCCCTACGTCCTTGACTCCTTCCTGCTATCTCACCAGGAATCTCCTGAGTATTGTTCTCCCATGTTTATCCACTGTCTCTTGTCTGAGATGCTAAATAATCTGGCTCCCCCAAGGTGCTAAACTCCCCCCCCCCCCAGCACCTTAGATAGAACAATAGAATAACAGTCCACATGCTGTGATAGAACAATAGAATATCGGTCCACATGCTGCTTGGGCTTCCTTCTCCTCCCGTATCTGCTGTAACTGTGGTTCACCACCTCCATGGCGCTGCTGTGCCGGTGGGGGGCTGCTGGGAGTGTGTTTGACTGCGGGTGGGCTGTGACTGCGGGGGGGGGGGCACTTCGGTCTGTCCGTGTGGCTGCTCTGGTGAATCGTTTCCCTGGGGAGCTCTCCGTGGGGGTCTTCCACGCCGAGGGGCCCTAGCCAACAGCACTTGCTCGTCCACCACAACGAAAGCGGGTTTGAGTCTGTCTATGCCAATTTTTTCCCTCCTACCCCCCAAGTCTAGCAAAAAATGCTTATCCCCTGTTTCCAACACTCTGAACGGTCCATCATAGGGTGGGCGCAATGGAAGGCAGTGGGTGTCGTGTCTGACAAACACAAACTCCGCGCTCTTCAAAGTTTTAGGCATGAAAACACACGGAAAACTGTGGTGGGCAGGGCCTGGCAGCGTGCCTGTGTTTGCGCTACACTGCAAAAGCTGAGATGGACAGCTGCCCGGCTCGGGATTATCTGGCAGAAATTCCCCGGGCAGCCGTAGTGGCTGCGCAAAAACGAGCTCTGCCGGGGAAGCTTCCAGATCCTCTTTCAGCGCGGAGTGCAACCCCAATAAAACCCACAGCAGCCTGTCTACCCAATTTGCATCCGTCAATGAAGCCCTGAGTGCTGCTTTCAGTGATCTATGAAAACGCTCGCATAACCCATTGGCCTGTGGGTTGTACGCGGTTGTGCGGTGAATTGTAACACCCAGGAGGTGGGCCATCGTGGACCAGAGTTCAGAAACAAATTGAGGGCCCCTGTCGGACGTAATGTCCAACGGGACTCCAAAATGCGCCACCCATGCTGTTAAAAAAGCGCGCGCTATGTCTGCGGACGTAGTTGCTGCCAGTGGAACCGCTTCTGGCCAGTGCATGGTGCGGTCCACCACTGTCAGGAGGTGCGTGCACCCCTGTGATGGCGGGAGGGGGCCCACGAGGTCCATGTGAACATGGTCGAACCTCTTAGCCGGAATACGAAATGGCTCCAAGGGAGCCTTCGTGTGTCTGTGTACCTTGGCTTGTTGGCACACCACGCAGGCTGCAGCCCACTCTTTCACTTGTTTGCGTAGGCTCGGCCACACAAACTTCTCTCCCACCATTTTGACCGACGCGCGCACTCCTGGGTGCGCCAGAATGTGAACTGACTCAAACACGCAGCGGCTCCACGCGACCGGGACCACCGGACGCGGGCGACCCGTGGAGACATCGCAGATTGGGGGGGGCTGCCATCTTGCAGCACCCTGCTCTCTAGCCTTAACCCTGTTGGTCCAGACTGGAGCGCGCGCACCTCTGCATCGCTAATCTGCTCCGCGGCCATGGCTGCATAATCTATCCCCACGCAGACCGGGGCCACCACGGCGCGCGAGAGGCAGTCCGCCACCACATTCAGTTTACCCGACACATGTTGAATATCGGTAGTAAACTCTGAGATTGCGGCCAGCTGTCTCTGCTGCCGACCCGACCACGGTTCTGAAACCTTGGCCATCGCGAATGTTAGCGGCTTGTGGTCCACGAACACGGTGAAGCTGCGCCCTTCCAGCCAGAACTGGAAGTGGCGTATGGCCAGGTGGAGAGCCAGCAACTCTCTGTTGAACGCGCTGTATTTACGTTCGCTGTCACGCAAAGTTCTGCTGAAAAAGGTGAGCGGCTGCCAAGCCCCGGCAACGCGTTGCTCCATGACAGCCCCTATGGCCACGTCTGAAGCGTCGGTGGTGAGCGCTATGCGGGCCGCCGGGTCCGGATGCGCCAGCAGTGCGGCATTTGCCAGGGCTGCTTTAACTTCCGAGAACACCCGCTCTCGCTCCGGGGTCCATTCGACCCTATCCGCGGGTTTCTGTTTCCTGAGCGCGGTGTACAATGGTTGCATGAGCTGCGCCGAGCGGGGAAGGAAACGGTTATAAAAATTCACCATCCCCAAAAATTCCTGCAGCGCCCTGACCGTCTGAGGCCGGGGAAAATCCGTCACGGCGCGCACCTTGTCGGGCAGCGGGATCGCTCCTTCCGGAGAGACGCGGTGCCCCAAAAAATCAATCTCCGTCACGCCGAACTGGCATTTCACCGGGTTGATTATTAACCCGTGCTCCTCCAACCTCCGGAAAACCGTCGTGAGGTGGGTTTCGTGTTCGTCTTTGGACGCACTGGCTACCAGGATATTGTCCAGGTAGACGAACATGAACGGGAGATCACACAGCACTGCATCCATCATGCACTGGAATGTCTGTGCCGCTCCTTTTAACCCAAATGGCATGCGCAGGAACTCGAATAGACCGAACGGAGTTATCACCGCTGTTTTGGGTATGTCCTCAGCGCGCACTGGGACTTGGTGGTAACCGAGGACCAGGTCTATTTTGGAAAAAATGCGTGCTCCGGCAAGGTGAATGGAAAAATCCTGTATGTGAGGGATTGGGTAGTGGTCATGCGCTGTGGCATTGTTCAACCTGCGGAAATCCCCGCACGGTCGCCACGATCCCTCAGCCTTAGGGACCATGTGTAGCGGGGATGCCCATGGGCTGTTCGAGCGCCTGATGATGCCCAACCTTTCCAGGTTGGCGAACTCCTCGCACACTATGGCCAGTTTAGCTCCGTCCAAGCGCCGAGGTCTTGCAAAAACGGGCGGCCCGGTGGTGGTGATAAAGTGCTCCACCCCGTGTTTAGCGATGGCCGCGGAAAACGTCGGGACCGCGAGTGCTGGGAGCTGAGTGAGCAGTGTGTGGAACTTACCGCCTGTAGCTGTGACGTTGGCTTGTGCTGCTGGCTGGGTCACTCGAGCTATACAGGAGAGAGAGTCAAAGGACAGTGCATTAACTAGGCGCCTGTTAGCAACATGACATGGTTTGGTGACCCTTGCTTTCTTTGTTGTTGAGGGGATCGTCACTTCCTTGTGGTAACGTATCGTCACTTCCTGTTTTGCTGTCTGCCTGTGTGGTTTGCTCTCCAGCTCTCCAGCCACTAGCTATGGCTACTAGCTCTCCTTCCTCTCCTCCTCTGGTGTGCTCTCTCTGTCAGATGTTTAGCTACACCTCTGCCTCTTTTAGCGATAACGGTAAATGTAATAAATGTTGTCTTTTTGAGGCGCTCGAGGCGAGGTTGTCTGATTTGGAATCCCGGCTCTGCTGCATTGAAACACCGTCTGCGCCAGTTAATCTCGACGGACGCCCATTAGCTGCAGCGGAGCTAGCTAGCTTAGGCCCCACTGTCAGCGGTTCCCCGGCTCTCCTCAGCAGCGAGGAGACTGGGTGGGTGATGGTGAGAAGGAAGCCTAGTCGCAAAGCCCCGGTTCACCACCAACCTGTTCACGTTTCTAATCGTTTTTCCCCGCTCAGCGACACACCCGCTGAGGAAAAAACTCTGATCATTGGCGACTCTGTAGTCAGAAACGTGAACCTAGAGACTCCAGCGGCCATAGTCCAATGTATTCCTGGGGCCAGAGCAGGCGACATCGAGTCAAATTTGAAAATGCTGGCTAAAAGTAACTGTAAATACTCTACAATTGTTATTCACGCCGGCATTAATGACATCCGTCTCCGGCAGTCGGAAGTCACAAAACTTAATATAGAATCGGTGTGTGACTTTGCAAAAACGATGTCTGCCACTGTAGTATTCTCTGGGCCCCTCCCCAATCTGACCAGTGATGACATGTTTAGTCGCTCGTCATCCTTGAACCGCTGGCTGTCTGTGTGGTGTCCTAAAAATGACGTGGGCTACATTGACAATTGGAGCTCTTTTTGGGGAAAACCTGGTCTTATGAGACGAGACAGCATTCATCCCACTTTGGATGGTGCTTCTCATTTATCTAACAATCTGGCATCTTTTTTATCCAAATTTCCAAAACCGTGACTACTCAGAGTTGGGACCAGGAAGCAGAGTCACAGTCTTAAACGCCTTTCTGCAGCTCCTCTTCATCCGCCACCCCTCAGCTTAGCCCCTGTCTTCCCCATCAGAGAATCGTTGTCTGCTCCCTCCAAAGTAAATAAAAATATAATGTATAAGCATCCCAAAGTGATAAAGCAAAATATTGGTAAAACTCAAATTAAACATAAAGCCTCTAAATTGAATGATTTGGCCTCTGTTCCTCCTCATAATTTAAAAATTAAATGTGGTTTATTAAATATTAGGTCTCTAACTCCCAAGTCTCTGTTAGTCCATGATCTGTTAATTGATCATCAGATTGATTTAATTTCCCTTACAGAGACTTGGTTAGGGCAAGAGGATTATGTTGGTTTAAATGAATCAACTCCCTCTGGTTATTTAAACTGTCAAAATCCCAGAAGTTCTGGTCGTGGAGGAGGAGTAGCAACAATTTACCATTCCAAATTACTAGTTAATGTAAAGCAAAAAACATGTTATAATTCCTTTGAGGGCCTGGTCCTCAGTGTTTGGCACTTTAGCAATTTCAGGTTAAACCCAATTTTATTTGCCATAGTTTATCGTCCCCCATCAACCTATTCAGAATTTTTATCCGAATTTGCTGATTTCTTAGCTGATTTAGTGCTGAAATCTGATAGAATAATTATAGTAGGGGACTTTAATATACATGTGGATGTAGATAGTGACTGCCTTAATGTGGCTTTTAATTCAATATTAGACTCGATTGGGTTTTCTCAGAAAGTAGGAAATTCTACTCATTACCTCCACCATACATTGGACCTTGTTCTGACATATGGCATAGAAATAGAAAATCTTGTAGTGTCTCCTCATAACCCTGTACTGTCAGACCATTGTCTGTTAACCTTTGATTTTACTATTTCTGACTATTTGGCTCCTAAAGAAAAATATTATCACAGTAGATGCCTCTCAGATGATGCTGTTTCCAAATTTATGCAGATTGTTTCCTCTATGCCATGTGTCAACACAACGGAAATAAGCTATAGACAGCTTGCTCCTTCTGTAATTGATAACATGGTGGATAGTGTTTCAGCTTCTCTGCATCAGGCTCTAGACTTGGTGGCCCCCTTAAAAAAGAAAAAGTCTAATCAGAGATTTTTAACTCCTTGGTTCAACACAGAAACTCGTAGCTTAAAACAGAAGACTCGTCAATTAGAAAGAAAATGGCGCTCTACTAATTTAGATGAAATCTATTTAGCTTGGAGAAATCATCTTTTAATTTATAAAAAATCTCTTAGAAAAGCTAGAACGAGTTATTACTCTGCATTAATAGAAGAGAACAATAATAATCCCAGGTTTCTTTTCAGTACTGTAGCCAGGTTGACAAAGAGTCAGGACTCTATCAATCCTAGCATCCCCTTAGAGCTTACTAGTCAGGACTTTATGAACTTTTTCAATAATAAAATTTCATCCATCAGAGATAAAATCAATCAGATTCTTCCCACAGTTAACTTAAATACTGTAACTACTACAACTCCTTCTATTGATGTCTGTCTTGATGAGTTTACTCCAGTCGACCTTTGTGAGTTAGACAAAATAGTTTCCTCATCCAAACCTTCAACTTGTCTTTTAGACCCTATTCCTACCAGGTTATTTAAAGAAGTCTTCCCACTTATTGGTAGCTTTATTCTTCATATAATCAATTCTTCATTAACTTCAGGCCATGTACCGCAGGCTTTTAAAACGGCTGTAATTAAACCCTTACTCAAAAAGCCAACGCTAGATCCAGGAGCTTTAGTTAACTATAGACCAATCTCTAATCTCCCTTTCATTTCAAAAATCTTAGAAAGAGTTGTTGCTACGCAATTATTTGACCACCTGCAGGGAAATGGTTTACTTGAAGAGTTTCAATCTGGGTTTAGAATCCATCATAGTACTGAAACAGCCTTAGCGAAGGTCACTAACGACCTCCTCATTGCATCTGATAATGGACTAGTTTCTGTACTTGTCCTTTTAGATCTTAGTGCAGCTTTTGATACTATTGATCATAATATTCTACTTGATAGATTAGAACACTATGTTGGACTTAATGGAACTTCATTGCAGTGGTTTAGATCTTATTTATCTGATAGGTTCCAGTTTGTTCATGTAAATGATGAGTTTTCTTTCAGCTCAAAGCTTAGTCATGGAGTTCCACAGGGATCTGTGCTAGGCCCTACTCTTTTTAGTTTATATATGCTTCCGTTAGGCAACATTATTAGAAAGCCCTTTATACATTTTCATTGTTATGCAGATGACACACAATTATACCTGTCAATGAAGCCAGATGATACTAATCAATTAGTCAAGTTAGAAGCCTGTCTTAAGGAAATCAAAGCTTGGATGACTTGTAATTTCCTGCTATTAAATTCAGATAAGACTGAAGTCATTCTTGTTGGTCCAAAAAACCTTAGAAATTCCTTTCCAAATCAAACTTTCAGTTTGGATGCAGTTACTCTTTCTCTTAATAGCTCTGTGAGGAACCTTGGAGTTATTTTTGATCAGGATTTGTCCTTCAATTCACATATTAAATTTGTTTCTAAGACTGCCTTCTATCATTTGCGTAATATTGCCAAGATTAGGAGCATCTTGTCTCAGAGTGATGCTGAGAAGCTGATCCACGCTTTTGTTAGCTCGAGATTAGATTATTGTAATTCTTTATTATCAGGCTGTCCTAAAACATCTTTAAAAAGTCTTCAGCTGATCCAAAATGCTGCAGCAAGAGTTTTAACAGGTACTAGAAAGAGAGAGCATATCTCTCCGGTTCTGGCCTCCCTTCATTGGCTTCCCATAGAGTTTAGAATTAAGTTTAAAATCCTTCTTCTTACTTACAAAGCTCTAAACAATCAGGCTCCTTTTTATTTAAAAGATCTGATACTACCGTATCATCCTAACAGAGCACTACGCTCCCAAAATGCAGGATTACTTGTAATACCTAGAATCTCCAAAAGTACAATGGGAGGCAGAGCCTTCAGTTATCAAGCTCCTCTCCTGTGGAATCAGCTGCCAATCTGGATTCAGGAGTCAGACTCGATCTCTGTTTTTAAGAATAGGGCTAAAACCTACCTTTTTGATATAGCCTACAATTAGGGAGGGATCATGTGTTTCTGAACCCTCCCTTAGTTATGCTGCTAATAGGTTTAGTCAGCCGGGGGACCTCCAGTAATGCACTGGGCCTCACTCCTTTCCTCACTGTCTATGAAATATTTTTTTTTGCTGGTCATTAACATTTGTTTGTTCTCTCCCATAGATTGAGTCCCCATCGTGCTGTTTGCTCTCTACATGTCTGTTCTTTTCTTCTTCTCTATCCCCTCACCCCCCCAGCCAGTCGCAGCAGATGACTGCCCCTCCCTGAGCCTGGTTCTGCTGGAGGTTTCTTCCTGTTAAAAGGGAGTTTTTCCTCTCCACCGTCGCCAAGTGCTTGCTCACAGGGGATCGCCTGATTGCTGGGGTCTTTCTGCAACTGTGGGGGTCCCCCCTACAGTTGATAGTGCTATGAGATGACTGTTGTTGTGAAATGGCGCTATATAAATAAAGTTGAATTGAATTGAATTGAATTGAACATCAACCAGTAAACCATGTGCACACAGAAAATCAGCCCCCAGTATATGGTAATTCAGTGCTGCTACAACAAAAGTCCACTCATATGTACGGCCGTGTAGAGATAAGAGCAGAGTCCTCTCACCAAAGGTCTTAATATCCGAGCCATTTGCTGCCAAAATCCCGGGGCCGCAAGGTCCTGCCAGCCGGTCAGCGTAGGTCGGCAGGATGAAACTCTTCTGGGCTCCGGTGTCCACGAGAAAACACCTCCCCGAGCGTGCGTCCGTCAAGTAGAGCAGCTTGTTCTCTTCACCGAGGGTCGCAGCTGCTACCGACCCCCGGCCTTGACGTTTCCTGAGCGCTTGAATTGGCATGGGGGCGCACATCTGCGTGCCTTCTCTCCGAAGCTGCGGTGGTAGAAACAGAACGTGTCTCTCTGGTGCTCCTTGGCCCCCGCTGCTGCTACCGTCGGTGGCTCCTCACCTCCTCTGGTCGCCTCACTGGGCTCCGCCGCTGCCGCGTTGACTGTGATTGCCCTGGTGGTGAGGATGATCCGGTCTGCCTCCTGGGCTAGCGCACGGTAGTCGCGCGCGGCCAGCAACAGTGAATTGGCCAGAACTGCTCTCGCCACTGTCGGAAGGTTCTGGAGGAAGAGGTGGGCAAACAGAAAGTGCCCGTCGTCCGTGCCCATTAACGCCAGCATCTTCTCCATCAGGTCTACGGCCGAACCATCTCCTAACTCGGTCCGCGTCAGGAGCCTCTCCGCTCTCTCACAGTCCGAGAGCGTGTAGCGCTGGATGAGCGCAGCCTTGAGCGCCTCATATTCGCTGCTGGCTGGTGGCTGATCGAGCAGGCTCACTACCTGCTGAGCTGTGCGGGCGTCCAGCGCTGCAACCACATGGTAGAATCTGGTGTCGTCTGCCGTTACTCCCCGGAGGGCGAACTGGACCTCGGTGAGGTGGAACCAAGAGCGTGGGTTGTGCTGCCAGAAATCCGGTAGCTTGACTGAAACCGCACATGCGTGGCTGGAGGTTCCAGTCCGGGCTGTCTGTGGGATGGCTGCCGCCTTGCTGTAGCTTCCTGACCGGGCCGGCTCTGGGGATCTTGCCTCGTGTTCCATAATACGTCTTGGGTCACCAGTGTGGAGTGTGTAAATGAAGAGGCAGATTCATTTCAGATGATTTATTACACACTCACATCTCACAAGCAAAGAACAGACTGAACATTTCAGCAGGCACTCTCCTCTTAAGTTTCATGGCATTTCTCCACACACAACATGACATTTGCATCACACTGCATTCAACCCCCTACGTCCTTGACTCCTTCCTGCTATCTCACCAGGAATCTCCTGAGTATTGTTCTCCCATGTTTATCCACTGTCTCTTGTCTGAGATGCTAAATAATCTGGCTTCCCAAGGTGCTAAAATACGAACAAACTGGAACCTATCAGATAAATAAGATCTAAACCACTGAAACGAAGTTCCATTAAGTCCAACATAGTGTTCTAATCTATCAAGTAGAATATTATGATCGATAGTATCAAAAGCTGCACAAAGGTCTAAAAAGACAAGTACAGAAACAAGTCCATAATCAGATGCAATAAGGAGGTCATTAGTGACCTTCACTAAGGCTGTTTCAGTACTATGATGGATTCTAAACCCAGATTGAAACTCTTCAAATAATCCATTTCCCTGCAAGTGGTCAAATAAATGCATAGCAACAACTCTAAGATTTTTGAAATGAAAGGGAGATTAGAGATTGGTCTATAGTTAGCTAAAACTCCTGGATCCAGTGTTGGCTTTTTGAGTAAGGGTTTAATTAGAACAGTTTTAAAAGCCTGTGGTACATGGCTTAAAGTTAATGAAGAATAGATTATTTGAAGAATAAAGCTACCAATAAATGGGAAGACTTATTTAAATAACCTGGTAGGATTAGGTTCAGGTTCAGGTTACTTTATTTGTACCCATAGGTAGATTTGTATTGCAGTCAGGTGACATCCTTTTAGACACATATTTACAAACTACAATTACATTCGACATGAACACAAACACAGGCACACATGAAGTTGACTATAAACACGATAAAAGTACTCAAGGCTCCACCAATCAGGACATAAGACAAAGAGATAAGAGAAAAAACAAAGAGATAAGAGAAAAGGGTCATATTAAAAAAGTTAAAAACTAAGTCAAAGAGATAAAAAAAAAACAAAAGTCTGAAGTCTAAAACCCAATAAAAGATTTAAACCCAAATAAAAAACCTACAAAAATAAACAAATATAAAAAAAAATTAATAAATAGATTGTAGAGAATGTGGAAGGACGAGGCTGAGTTTATTTCACAAGTCAGGTTTATTCACATTCTCCATCATCATCCAAAAAAACAGAAAAAGAGAGTGAATTCCCCAACAACTGTCCCCTTTATACCAGGACATCAAAACACACAGTCACATGGCACTTAATCCCCAGTAACAATGTAACTTCCTCCCGATCTTAACACCCCCCACCTTCAGTCTCTGGCCGCTGGTCGAAAACCCCCCAGGCTGTCTCCTTGCCTGCCAAAGACTAGACTTTCACATCCTCGTGTTATCTCCAGAGCGGCTCAGTCCTTTGTTCCGTCTCAGATGTGAAGCCTAAGGTGGTATACGTATGAATCATACAATGATATACATATGTGCATATGTGAGTTCCACATGACCCCCCCCCAAACGTCTAAGATGGAACAAAGTAATAACAGTCTGCAAGTCATGGTAAAATTATTACACATCAGTCCACGTGTCGCTTGGGCCTCAGTCTCCTCCCATACCTGCTGCAAGCGGGCTTTACCACCTTCGCGGCGCCCTCCTGCTGGGGAGCTGCTGCCTGGGGATGAGAACTGTTAGTCAATCCCTGTGGGTGTTCTGGTGAATGCTTCTTAGGGGGTCTGCCGCGCCGAGGAGCCGTAGCCAACAGCACATCCTCGTCGGCCAACACAAAGGCGGGTTTGAGTCTGTTTATGCCAATCTCTTCTTTCCTGCCCCCCAAATCTAGCAAAAAATGCTTATCCCCTGTTTCCAGCACTCTAAATGGTCCATCATCAGGCGGTCGCAACGGCGGGCGATGCGCATCATGTCTGACAAAAACAAACTCCGCATTTTTTAGAGCCTTAGGCACAAAAACGCGCGGAAAACTGTGGTGAACGGGGCCTGGAAGCATGCCCGCTTCCGTGCCACCCTGCAACCACTGAGCCGGGAAACATTCTGGCGCCGGATTATCTGGGAGAAATTCCCCGGGTAGCCGGAGTGGCTGCGCAAAAACTAACTCAGCTGGGGAGGCTTCTAAGTCCTCTTTAGGTGCGGCACGCAACCCCAATAAAACTCATGGTAGCCTGTCCACCCAATTTGCATCCGTAAGCGACGCTCTGAGGGCCGCCTTCAATGACCTATGGAAACGTTCGCATAACCCATTAGCCTGCGGGTTGTACACGGTAGTACGGTGGATCTTTACCCCCAGGCTGCGGGCCATCACTGACCAAAGCTCGGAAACAAATTGAGGACCTCTGTCGGACGTAATGTCTGACGGAACTCCAAAGCGCACTACCCATGCCGTTAAAAACGTGCGCGCCACCTCCTCGGCTGTGGTTGATGACACTGGGACCACTTCAGGCCAGCGCGTGGTGCGATCTACCATTGTCAGAAGGTGTGTGCACCCCTGCGACGGCGGGAGGGGGCCTACGAGGTCCACATGAACGTGGTCGAACCTCTTAGCCGGGATGTGAAATGGCTCCAAGGGAGCTCTCATGTGTTTGTGTACCTTGGCTCGTTGACAAGCCAAGCAGGCTGCCGCCCACTCTCTAACTTGCTTGCGCAGGCTCGGCCATACAAATTTCTCTCCTACCATTTTGACCAATGCGCGCACCCCCGGGTGCGCCAGAGAATGAATCAAGTCAAAAACGCGGCGGCGCCACGCGGTCGGCACCACCGGGCGCGGTCGTCCCGTGGAGACATCGCAGATTAGGGGGGGCATACCATCTTGCAGCACCCTGTTCTCTAGCCTTAAGCCTGTTGGTCCAGACTGGAGCGCGCGCACGTCCACGTCGCTAACTTGATCCGCGGCCATGGCTGCGTAGTCTATCCCTACGCGGATTGGGGCCGCGCGGACTTCCACGCCGCTAGCCTGCTCGGCGGCCATGGCTGCATAATCTATCCCTACGCGGACTGGAGTCGCTACGGTGCACGAGAGACAGTCTGCCACTACATTTAGTTTACCCGCTACATGCTGAATATCTGTAGTAAACTCTGAGATTGCAGACAGCTGCCTCTGCTGCCGGCCTGACCACGGTTCTGAAACCTTGGCCATCGCGAAAGTCAGCAGGTTGTGGTCGACGAACGCAGTGAAACGGCATCCCTCCAACCAGAACTGGAAGTGGCGAATGGCCAAGTGGAGAGCTAACAACTCCCTGTCGAATGCGCTGTATTTTCGCTCGCTATCGCGCAAGGTCCTGCTGAAAAAGGCAAGCGGCTGCCAAGCCCCGGCTACATGCTGCTCCACGACCGCCCCTATGGCCACATCTGACGTGTCAGTAGTGAGCGCTATGCAGGCCATTGGGTCTGGATGTGCCAACAACGCAGCGTTTGCCAGGGTTGTTTTGACCTCCGAGAATGCTCGCTCTCGCTCCGGAGACCATTCGATTTTATTCGTGGGTTTTTGTTTTTATAACGCGGCATGCAATGGTTGCATGAGCTGCGCTGCGCGGGGGAGGAAACGGTTATAAAAATTCACCATTCTCAAAAACTCCTGTAATACTTTGAACGTTTGTGGCTGGGGAAAATTTGTTACTGTGCTTCACTTTGTCAGGCAGAAGAACCGCTCCTTCTGGAGAGACGCGATGCCCCAAAAAATCAATCTGCGTCACCCCGAACTGACACTTCGCTGGGTTGATTATTAACCCGTGCTCTCCCAACCTCCGGAAAACTGCCGTGAGGTGATTTTCATGTTCGTCTTCGGACGCGCTGGCTACCAATATGTCGTCCAGGTAGACGAATACGAAGGGGAGATCGCACAACACCGCGTCCATCATGCGTTGGAACATCTGCGCCGCGCCTTTAAGCCCAAACGGCATGCGCAAAAACTCGAATAGGCCAAACGGGGTTATTACCGCTGTTTTGGGTATGTCCTCAGCGCACACTGGGACTTGGTGGTACCCGCGGACCAAGTCTATCTTAGAAAAAACGCGCGCCCCCGCCAAATGGACGGAGAAATCTTGGATATGCGGGATTGGGTAGCGGTCGTGCGCTGTAGCGTTATTCAACCTGCGGAAATCCCCGCAAGGTCGCCACGAGCTGTCAGCTTTAGGGACCATGTGCAGCGGGGAAGCCCATGGGCTTTTCGAACGCCTGATGATGCCCAACTTTTCCAGGTTGGCGAACTCCTCACACGCTATGGTCAGTTTAGCTGCATCCAAGCGCCAAGCTTTTGCAAAAACGGGCGGTCCGGTGGTAGTAATAAAATGCTCCACCCCGTGTTTGGCGACTGCAGCTGAAAATGTGGGAACCGTGAGTGCTGGGAACTGAGTGAGCAGTGTGTGGAACTTACTGCTTGCCGTTGCGACGTTGGCTTGTGCTGTGGGCGGGGTCACTCGGGCTGCACAGGGAATAGAATAAAAAGAGAGTGCATTAACCAGGCACCTATTAGCAAGATCAACCAACAAACCATGTGAGCACAGAAAATCAGCCCCTAACATATTGAAGCTCACTTCAGCTATAACAAAAGTCCACTCAAATGTACGGCCGTGTAGGGACAGAAGCAGAGTCCTCTCACCGAAGGTCTTAATCCTCGAGCTGTTCGCTGCTGATGCTCCGTGACTTCCGGGGCCCGCCAGCCGGTCAGCGTAGGTAGGCATGATGAAACTCACTTGGGAGCCTGTGTCCATGAGGAATTGCTTCCCCGAACGCGCATCCTTCAAGTAGAGTAGCTTGTTCTCTTCCCCGAGGGCCGCGGCTGCTACCGACCCCCGGCTTTGGCGTTTCCCGAGCTCTTGAACTGGCACGGTGGTATACACTTGCGCGCCCTCTCTGCAAAGCGGCGATGGTAGAAACAGAGGTCGTCTCGTCCGCGATCCCTGGCCCTCGCCGCTGCCGTTGTCGGTGGGTCTGCTACCGCCGCCTCTGGCCCCCTGCCATCTCCGGCCGTCGCGCCGAGTTCCATCGCTGCTGCGGTGGCCGCGCGCTGTCTGCTGGCATTGAGAATCCGCTGTGCCTCCTGGGCCAGCGCGCGGAAGTCCCGCTGGGCCAACAACGGTGAACCGGCCAGGGCCGCTCTCGTGGCCGACGGTAGGGTTCTCAGGAAAATGTGGGTGAAAAGGAAGTCGTCGTCGTCTGAGCCCCTCAGCCTCAGCATGTCCTCCATCAGGTCGACGGGCGTGCTATCTCCCAAGTTGTTCAGAGCCAGGAGCCTCTCAGCTCTCTCCTGGACTGAGGGAGTGAAACGCCGGATGAGCGCAGCCTTCAACCCGCCGTATTTGTCGTCGGCCGGTGGGCGATCCAACAGGCTCTGCACATGTCGAGCCGTGCGGTTGTCGAGCTTGGCAATGACGTGGTAGAATTTCGTGTCATCTGTCGTTATCCCCCGGAGGGCGAACTGTGCTTCGGTCAAGTGGAACCAGGAGCACGGGTTATCTTGCCAGAAGTCTGGTAGCTTGACTGTGGCTGCGTTCGCCTGGCTGGATCCTGACGAGCCCGGCTCGGGGGAATCTCCTCCGCTCATGATACGTCTTAGGGTCACCAGTGTAGAGAACGTGGAAGGACGAGGCTGAGTTTATTTCACAAGTCAGGTTTATTCACATTCTCCAACATCATCCAAAAAAACAGAAAAAGAGAGTGAATCCCCCAACAACTGTCCCCTTTATACCAGGACATCAAAACACACAGTCACATGGCACTTAATCCCCAGTAACAATGTAACTTCCTCCCGATCTTAACACCCCCCCACCTTCAGTCTCTGGCCGCTGGTCGAAAACCCCCCAGGCTGTCTCCTTGCCTGCCAAAGACTAGACTTTCACATCCTCGTGTTATCTCCAGAGCGGCTCAGTCCTTTGTTCCGTCTCAGATGTGAAGCCTAAGGTGGTATACGTATGAATCATACAATGATATACATATGTGCATATGTGAGTCCCACAAGAAAACTAAATTATGTGCAATATATTGCTACATTTTGTTCAACTCTTTGACAGCAGCAGGAACAAAGCTGTTTTTGTAGCGCTGGGTTTTACATTTTGGGACAACAAACCTCCGTCTGGAGGGAAGAAGCTGAAAGTGGCAATGCAAAGGGTGGGAGTCATCATTTATAATGGAGGTAGCAATCCTCTGTACCTGTCTGGTGTACAGGGATGTCAGGCTCAGCTGTGACTCACCAAGCAAACAACTGGACCATCTAACCATCTGGTCTAAGGACTTCCTCTGTTTCAGTTTTATCTGACCAAACCATGACACTAAAGAAAAGGATAAAACAGATTCAATAAAAGCCCCGGTAAAACATTGTCATTATGGTTCGGTCAATTTGGAAGTGTGTGAGTTTCCCTAAACAATGCAAATGTTGCTGACCCTTTTTGCACACCCTTTCACAATTCTCTTCAAAGTTTAAATTACTATCAATAATCGTCCCAAGATATTTGTAAGATTGCACGCATTCAGTGGTCTCATGGAGAGTGTAAATAACAGAGGCAGACTTAGGCAGCAGACGACTTTATTCACTCTCACATCAGTCATACACAGAAAAAGCCCATATCAATACACCAGGGTCTCTCCTTTTATATCAACCGCCCATCTCACATCTGCATGACATCTCGCATCACAATACATTCAACTCTTCTCCCCCCACTACTTCTTCCTGCTACCTCACCAGAATCTCTCTCATCTCAATACCTATTGTCCTTCTCTGTTTACCCTTTGCATCCAGTCTGAGATGATTAACCCAGCTTCTACACCGCCCCCCCAGAATCTCAGACTGAGTTTCACTCCTCACGTCCTTTTGGCTTCAGTCTCCTCCCGTATCTGCTGTAACGGGGGTTTTCTGCCTCCGCGGCACTGCTGTGCTGGTGGGGGGCTCCTGGGGGTGTGTCTGTCTGCAGGTGGGCAATGGCGAGGGGGGGGGGGGACCTTTGACTTGCCCGTGTGGCTGTTCTGATGAATCGTTTACCTGGGGAGTTCTCAGTGGGGGTCTTCCACGCCGAGGGGCCCGAGCCAACATCATTTGCTCATCCGCCACCACAAAGGCGGGCTTAAGTCTGTCTATACATATTTTCTCCCTACGACCCCCCAAGTCTAACAAAAAATGTTTGTCCCCTGTTTCCAGCACTCTGAACGGGCCATCGTAGGGTGGGCGCAATGGGGGGCGGTGGGCATCGTGCCTGACAAACACAAATGCCACGTTCTTCAAAGTTTTTGGCACAAAAGCGTGTGGAAAACAGTGGTGGGCCAGGCCGGGCAGCGTGCCTGTGTCTGCGCTATGCTGCAAACACTGAGACGGACAGTTGTCCGGCGCGGGATTATCTGGTAAAAATTCCCCTGGGAGTCGCAGTGACTGAGAAAAAACAAGCTCCGCCGGGGAAGCCTCCAAATCCTCTTTTGGTGCAGAACGCAACCCCAATAAAGCCCACGGCAACCGGTCTACCCAATTTGCATCCGTCAGCGAAGCCCTGAGCGCTGCTTTCAGTGACCTATGAAAACGCTTGCATAACCCATTGGCCTGTGGGTTGTACGCAGATGTGCGATGAATTGCAACACCCAGGCTACGGGCCATCACAGACCAGAGGTCGGAAACAAACTGTGGGCCCCTATCGAACGTGATGTCTGAAGGGATGCCAACACGTGCCACTTATGTCATCAAAAAAGCGCGTGCCACGTCCGTGGACATGGTTGCCGCCAGCGGGACTGCTTCTGGCCAGCGTGTGGTGCAGTCCACCACTGTCAGAAGGTGCGTGCACCCCTGCAATGGCGGGAGGGGGCCCACGAGGTCCACGTGAACATGGTCAAGCCTCTTAGCTGGTATACGAAACGGCTCCAAAGGAGCCTTCATGTGTCTGTGTACTTTGGCTCGTTGGCACGCTACACAGGCTGCAGCCCATTCTTTCACTTGTTTGCGCAGGCCTGGCCATACAAACTTCGCTCCCACTATTTTGACTGACGTGCGCACTCCTGGGTGTGCCAGAGCATGAACTGACTCAAACACTCGGCGGCGCCAAGCAACTGGGACCACCGGGCGCAGGCGTCCCAGGGAGATGTCGCAGATTGGGGGGGGGGGGGGCTGCCGTCTTGCAGTACTCGGCTCTCCAGCCTTAACCCTGTTGGTCCAGACTGGAGCGCGCACACGTCCGCATCGCCAATCTGCTCTGCAGCCATGGCTGTATAATCTATCCCCACGCAGACCGGGGCCACTACTGCGCGGGAGAGGCAGTCCGCCACCACATTCAGTTTACCCGACACATGCTGAATATTGGTCGTAAACTCCGAGATCGCGGCCAGCTATCTCTGCTGCCGGCCCGACCATGGTTCCGAAACCTTGGCCATCGCGAACGTTAGCGGCTTGTGGTCCACGAACGCGGTGAAGCTGTGCCCTTCCAGCCAGAATTGGAAGTGGCATATGGCCAGGTGGAGAGCCAGCAACTCTCTGTCGAACGCGCTGTATTTACGCTCACTGTCGCACAAAGCCCTGCTGAAAAAAGCGAGCGGCTGCCAAGAACCGGTGACACGTTGCTCCACGACGGCCCCTATGGCCACGTCCAAGGCGTCGGTAGTGAGCGCTATCCGGGCCGCCAGGTCCAGGTGCGCCAACAGTGCGGCATTTGCCAGGGCTGTTTTAACCTCAGAGAATGCCTGCTCCCACTCCAGAGTCCATTCGACTCTGTCCGCGGCTTTCCGTTCTTCAGCGCGGCGTACAATGACTGCGTGAGCTGAGCTGTGCGGGGGAGGAAACGGTTATAAAAGTTAACCATCCCCAAAAACTCTTGCAGTGCCCTGACCATCTGAAGCCGGGGAAACTTCGCCACGGCGCGCACCTTGTCGGGCAAGGGTATCGCTCCCTCCGGTGAGACGCGGTGCCCCAAAAAGTCAATCCCCGTCACGCCGAACTGGCATTTCACTGGGTTGATTATTAACCCGTGCTCCTCCAACCTCCGGAAAACCGTCCTGAGGTGGGTTACGTGTTCATCCTCGGACGCACTGGCCACCAGGATATCATCCAGGTAGACAAACACAAATGACAGTATGCTGCCTCCATGAATTAAGTTGGGCAGTTCTCACTACAGCATTTCATGTAAGTGAGTTTGGTTCCCTCTAGTGGTGTAGTGAAAGCATCGTTTTGAACTGATACACAAAGTGTTGCACATGCGCAGTAACAATATAACGGGAGACCGGTCAGAGCTTCACCCGATGTACGAACGCTGTGAATGTTGTTTAATTATCGGCGCCTTGGACATTATTAGTCCGTGAGTATCCTACATGGTTTGACAGTGTTAACAGCTACAATGAGAACTGCACTGTTGTATTGGTGTATTTTAAGTGACTGTCTAGTCCGTTGCCAACATTGTTACCAAGCTAAGTTAGAGCTAATGCTAAGATCTGCTAAGCTAGATACGGTGACCATTCATTGACGGCGTGTTTATGTCTACTTTGTTGCAGTTTTACACGGATGTAGGAACGAATGTAAACGGATGTAAAACCAAAAAGACGAGTGTACATCACGTTGAGTTCCTTGTGGGCTAGCTTCAATAAACAAGATAAAAGGAAGCATCTTGTCGTCATTGAGACCTGCACCACACCTGTTAGCTTGCTGTCTACCAGTCGATAACTGGGAAACTCGATGGGATGGCAGTAAAGTAAAAGGACTACAGCGCATTGGGCCCAATAAACAAACAACAAGCAGCAAATGAGCCTCAGGGCAGGAGAGCAGCACCAGCCAACTCCCCAACTCAGAAGTGAAGTTATGGAGACCGATCACGCAGCTCCCTTGGCTACAGCTGTACAAGGTAGCTTGTTATATTCACGTAGCTCCAAGTCAAGCAAGGCTTCTTCAGCTACCTCCTCAGCCATAAAGGCTAGAGCCAAAGCAGATGCTGCACGGGCTAAATTGGCTTATTCAGAGAAAGAAGCAGCCCTCATCACGCAGAAAGCTAATCTTGAAGCACATATGCACATTCTGAACCATCAGAAGGCTGCTGCAGCTGCAGAAGCTGAAGCTGTGGCCTATGAAGAAGCAGAGCAATGTGCAAGAAGTGAATTCAGCCAAGCATTAATGGACTTGCCAGTTGGCTCAGCACAACGCACATCTGAGTATGTACAGAAACACCTTGATATGCGCTTTGAGGAAACTCCATTTAAAACTGATCCAGACACCCCCTCTAAGATCCAGTGTGAACAGTTTGAAATGGCTACAAATGTACCATTCATCTCATCTAATGCTGTAGATGGTAAGAGTAGGGTCAGCGTCAACATGGAGGAGGAGCATGGGGCTGCAGAGACAATTAATCCCCCAACGTTACGACCCTATTATGCCCCCGCAACACATTACACGGAAGCACAAAGCATTCAGGATCTGACCAAATACCTCACACGCCGGGAGATGTTGAGCACGGGACTCCTACAGTTTGATGACCTCCCAGAGAATTATTGGGCATGGAAGGCATCTTTCCAGAACGCCATACAAGACCTCAGCCTCTCACACCACGAGCAACTGGATTTGATGATAAAATGGCTTGGCACAGAATCAGCAGAACAAGCAAAGAGGATCCGCTCTGCACATGTCTTCAACCCAAAAGCAGCCCTCAACTTAGTCTGGGAAAAGCTAGAAGAGTGTTATGGGTCACCCAAAGCAATAGAAAATGCACTGTTAAAAAAGCTTGATCATTTTCCCAAAATCAGCAACAAAGATGCACTCAAGCTGAGAGAACTTGGTGACGTTCTACAGGAACTCGAATGTGCAAAGGATGGTGGATACCTACCTGGGCTCGCATACCTGGATACAGCCCATGGAGTGAATCCTGTTGTAGAGAAACTGCCCTACAGCCTACAGGAGAAGTGGATTGCAGCAGGCGCCAAATACAAAGAAACACACAAAATCGCCTTTCCTCCTTTCAGCTTTTTTCCAGTTACGTCAGACAACAGGCCAAAATAAGAAACGACCCAAGTTTCAGTTTTGCTCCACCGGCCCACATGAACACCGGAGTTGAAAAGGCCCCCAAGTTCGCCAGTAAGCACCTCATCAGTGTCCACAAAACGGACATCCCACCAGCTTCACCCGCAGCTAAAGGTAACCACACACATCAAAGAACAGAAAGCCCAGATAAACAATGTCCCATACACAGAGAGCCACACCCATTAAAGAAATGTAAAACGTTTAGAGCAAAACCAATAGAAGAACGCAAACTGTTCTTGAGAGAGAATCACATCTGCTTTAAGTGTTGTGGGTCCACTCAGCATCTGGCAAAAGACTGTAAACAGTCAATCTAGTGCTCTGACTGCGGTAGTGATAGACATGTTGCAGCACTACATCCTGGCCCCTCTCCTCCTTCCATGTAACCTCAGGAAGCTGAGACGGATCATGGCGGGGAGTCCCATGATTATGAGGGCACACTAGTCACATCTAGATGCACAGAAGTTTGCGGTAATGCAGAAAACCCACAATCCTGCTCAAAAATTAGCCCTGTGTTAGTTTATCCTGCAGGACACAGAGAGGAAGCCCAGAAAATGTATGCAGTGCTTGATGAACAAAGCAACAGATCACTCGCTAAATCAGAGTTTTTCCAGCTGTTTAACATTAGAGCACCTTCCGACCCTTACACACTGAAAACGTGTTCAGGAGCTACTACGGTTTGGGGGCGGAGAGCTTCAAACTTCATGATAGAACCAATGGATGGAAAAGTACAGCTCCAGCTTCCAAACTTGATCAAGTGTGACATGATCCCCGATGACAGGAGGGAGATTCCATCTCCAAAGGCCGCACTTGTGCATCCACACCTGAGAAAAGTCGCAGACAAGCTTCCACCTGTAGATGAACATGCTCCCATCCTCCTACTGCTGGGAAGAGACATCCTACAGGTGCACAAGGTGAGAGAACAAATAAATGGGCCCCACAGTACTCCCTATGCACAGCGCTTGGACTTGGGATGGGTTATTGTGGGAGAAACGTGTTTGGGGACGACACACAAGCCTTCGACCGTTAACGTGCTAAAGACACATGTGCTCTACAATGGTCGTGCATCATTCCTCAGCCCATGCCCAAACACATTTCTTGTCAAAGAGGTTTCAGGTTGCTCTACCTCACGCCCCAACAGCATACTACCATATGCCTTGCAGGGTGAGAGAGACACAGACCACTTGGGAAACACAGTCTTTGATAAAACTAAGGATGACGATAAACCAGTGCTGTCAATAGAAGATCGGGTTTTTATTGACATCATGAACAAAGAAGTACATCAAAATGCAGAGAACAGCTGGGTAGCACCGCTACCATTTTGTTCTCCCAGACCACACCTTCCAAGCAACAGAGAACAGGCAATGCAACGTCTTCATTCTCTCAGAAAAACACTGGACAGAATACCTGAAATGAAAAGACAGTACACAGAGTTCGTCCAAAAGACGCTGGACAACGACCATGCAGAGGCTGCTCCTCCTTTAGAGAAGAACAAAGAACATTGGTACTTACCGTTGTTTGGCGTATATCACCCCCAAAAACCCGACCAACTGAGAGTGGTGTTCGACGCGAGTGCGGAATTCGGAGGAGTATCTCTAAATAAGGTACTATTAAGAGGACCTGACCTAAACAACAGTCTTGTGGGCGTCCTACTACGTTTCAGGAAAGAGCCAATAGCATTTTCTGTAGATGTGCAACAGATGTTTTACTGTTTTGTGGTCAGAGAAGATCATAGAGACTACCCCAGGTTCCTATGGTATGAGGATAATGATCTCGACAAAGAAGTAAGAGACTACAGAATGAAAGTGCACGTGTTTGGCAACAGCCCTTCTCCAGCCGTGGCCATTTACTGCATGAGACGTGCTGCAGCTGAAGGTGAGAAAGAGCATGGACATGACACAACACAGTTCATAATGAGACATTTCTATGTAGATGATGGATTAGCCTCCACAGCCACACCAGAAGAAGCTGTTGACATCCTGACAAATGCACAAAAGATGTTAGCCCAGTCCAATCTCAAATTACACAAAATAGCATCTAATGACTACAGGGTCATGGAAGCCTTTCCGGCGAATGAAAGAGAAAAGGACTTAAAAGACTTAGATCTCAAACATGACAAGCTCCCACTACAGCGCAGTTTAGGAGTGCTTTGGAATCTTGAAACTGACAGTTTTATGTTTCAGGTGTCCATCGACAGGAAGCCCTGCACACGAAGGGGAGTCTTAGCGACGGTCAACAGCCTGTATGATCCTCTAGGGTTTGTGGCGCCTATCACGATGCAGGGGAAGAACCTCCTGCGTGAACTGTCAACAGAACATGGCGACTGGGATGAACCACTTCTCGCTGAGAGAGAAGAGGAATGGAACAAATGGAAAGATTCCCTGAAAGACCTAGAAGATCTACAGATACCAAGGTGCTACCTGCCATTGTCGCAGCCTTCTGTTCGAAAAAGAGAGTTATGCATTTTCTCAGATGCATCAACCTTGGCAATCGGAGCAGTAGCATACCTGAGAACCACCAACAATGAAGGTCAGTGCCACTCAGGGTTCATTATGGGTAAATCTAAAATAGCACCACGCCCTGCACACACCATCCCTCGTTTGGAGTTATGCGCAGCTGTTCTAGCTGTTGAGATGTACGAGCTGATTAGGGATGAGATAGACACTGCAATGGATGCTGTCAGGTTTTATACAGACAGTAAGATTGTTCTTGGATACATAAACAATAACACAAAAAGGTTCTACACATATGTGGCAAACCGTGTAACCCGCATCAGAAAGTCAACACTTCCATCACAGTGGTATTACACAGGAACCAGCGACAACCCAGCGGACACTGCCACAAGATACATCGCGGCACATGCACTGAAGCTCACAAACTGGTTCCAAGGACCTCTGTTCTTGACTCAACCTGATGCAGAACCACAGCAATCTGACCCCTTCTCACTCATAAGTCCAGAGGAAGATGCAGAAATCAGGCCTGATATAAAAACATTCGTTACTAAGGTGTCTGTTGGACATTTGGGGTCACACCGCTTTGAAAGGTTCTCACACTGGATGAAACTGTGCCGCACAGCTGGATCACTCATTCGTGTCGCAGCTTCATACAAGAGCAAGTCCGGGCAAACCAAAAACAGTGGGTGGAAATGTTATAACAGTGCGTGCACTATCAACGAACTTTCACGAGCAAAATGCCTAATAATATCTACAGTGCAACATGAAGTCTTTAATGAAGAGTTCAAGTGCGTTGAAACAAAACACCCACTGCTGAAACAGAGTTGGCTGAAAAAATTAAACCCAATCATTGACGAGGATGGTCTGCTTAGTCGGAGGACGCTTGGCACCAGCAAACCTGGCAAAAGAAGAAAAAAACACCCTCTCATTATCCCTCGTTCACACCACATCGCTGTTCTTTTAATCAGATACTACCATGAAAAGGTAGCGCATCAAGGCCAACACATGACAGAGGGAGCCCTTAGAGCATCTGGGTTTTGGATCATAGGCGGCAAACGTCTTGTGTCTTCTGCCATCCACAAGTGCGTGACCTGCAGGAAATTGAGAAGGACATTGCAAATCCAAAAGATGTCAGATTTACCAAGTGACAGGCTCTCACCAATGCCACCGTTCACCAGCGGTGGTCTCGACGTATTTGGTCCATGGTCAGTGACAACACGACGCACAAGAGGAGGAAGCGCAGACAGCAACAGATGGGCTCTACTTTTCACATGCATGTCAACAAGAGCTGTGCACATCGAACTGATTGAATCAATGTCAACGTCCAGTTTCATAAATGCTCTGAGAAGATTCTTCTCCATTCGGGGACTCGCACAGCTTCTGCGATCTGATAGGGGCACAAACTTTATCGGGGCATGTAAGGAACTGAGAATTGAGCGCAGTGATGCAGCATTAACGAGTTATCTACAAGAAAAGGGTTGCAAATGGTTTTTTAACCCACCTCATGCATCATACATGGGTGGATCCTGGGAAAGACTCATTGGAGTTGCCAGGCGGATTTTAGATGCACTACTTCTCAAGAACAAACTACGGCTCACGCATGAGGTACTGAGCACCTTAATGGCGGAGGTTATGGCAGTGATGAATGCAAGACCACTCGTGCCGGTCTCAACAGATCCTGACAATCCAACCATCCTAACCCCAGCAATGCTACTGACCAAAAAAAACCAACCCCTTGACAGCACCATCGGGAACTTTCGCTTCACCAGAACTTCATGCATGTCAGTGGAAACAAGTGCAGGCTCTTGCGGATAGTTTTTGGAAACAATGGAGACAAGAGTATCTCGTGACTCTTCAGAGCCGAAGAAAATGGACTGATGAGAAACCGAACATCAATGTTGGAGATGTCGTTTTGCTCAAGGATGGGCAAACACACAGAAATGACTGGCCCATGGGGCGGATTGTGAAGACATTTCACGGAAAGGACAATAAAGTACAAAAAGCGGAGGTGAAGATAATAAGAGATGGGACTGTTAAAGTGTTTCTGAGACCAGTTACAGAAATGGTTTTACTGATAGCAGATGGGGAATAGATAATGATATGGTTAACATTGTTATGCACTGTTGTTTGAAATGTTGTAAGGCTAAATAGTGGTACAATGTTATTGCACCAGACGGGGAGTATGCTGCCTCCATGAATTAAGTTGGGTAGTTCCCATTACAGCATTTCATGTAAGTGAGTTTGGTTCCCTCTAGTGGTGTAGTGAAAGCATCGTTTTGAACTGATACACAAAGTGTTGCACATGCGCAGTAACAATATAACGGGAGACCGGTCAGAGCTTCACCCGATGTACGAACGCTGTGAATGTTGTTTAATTATCGGCGCCTTGGACATCATTAGTCCATGAGTATCCTACATGGTTTGACAGTGTTAACAGCTACAATGAGAACTGCACGGTTGTATTGGTGTATTTTAAGCGACTGTCTAGTCCGTTGCCAACATTGTTACCAAGCTAAGTTAGAGCTAATGCTAAGATCTGCTAAGCTAGATACGGTGACCATTCATTGACGGCGTGTATATGTCTACTTTGTTGCAGTTTTACACGGATGTAGGAACGAATGTAAACGGATGTAAAACCAAAAAGACGAGTGTACATCACGTTGAGTTCCTTGTGGGCTAGCTTCAATAAACGAGATAAAAGGAAGCATCTTGTCGTCATTGAGGCCTGCACCACACGTGTTAGCTTGCTGTCTACCAGTCGATAACTGGGAAACTCGATGGGAGGGCAGTAAAGACAGATTGCACAACACCGCATCCATCATGCGTTGGAATGTCTGTGCTGCGCCTTTTAATCCGAAGAGCATGCGTAAAAACTCAAACAAGCCAAACGGAGTTATTACCGCTGTTTTGGGTATGTCCTCCGCACGCACTGGGACCTGATGATAACCACGGACCAGGTCTATTTTAGAAAAAATGCGTGCCTCGGCGAAATGAACGGAAAAATCCTGAATATGGGGAATTGGGTAGCGGTCGTGCGCTGTGGCGTTATTCAACCTGCGGAAATCTCCGCACGGTCGCCATGATCCCTCAGCCTTAGGGACCATGTGTAGCAGGGATGCCCATGGGCTGTTTGAGCGCCTGATGATGCCCAACCTTTCCAAGTTGGCAAACTCCTCGTGCGCTATGGCCAGTTTAGCTGCGTCCAGGCGCCGAGGTCGTGTGAAAACGGGCGACCCAGTGGTGGTGATGAAATGTTCCACCCCGTGTTTAGTGCTGGCCACCGAAAACGTTGGGACCGTGAGTGCTGGGAACTGAGTGAGCAGTGTGTGGAACTTACCGCCTGGAGCTGTGACGTTGGCTTGTGTTATTGGCCCGGCCCCTCGAGCTGTACAGGGGAGAGAATCAAAAGACGTTGCATTTACCAGGTGTCTGTTAGCAACATCGACTAGCAACCCGTGTGCACACAGAAAATCAGCTCCCAAGATTGGGAAACTCAATGCCACTATGACAAAAGTCCACTCGTAAATACGGCCGTGTAGGGATAAAGTCAGAGTTCTCTCACCAAAAGTCTTAATGTCCGAGCCGTTTACGGCTGCCAGCTGGGGGCCGCTAGCTCCCGCTAGCCGGTCGGCGTAGGACGGCAGGATGAGGCTCTTTTGGAAGCCGGTGTCTACGAGGAACCATCTCCGCGAGCGCGAGTCCGTCACATAGAGCAGCTTGTTCTCTTCACCGGCGGTCGCAGCTGCTACTGACTGCCGGCCTTGGCATTTCCCAAACGCTTGAATTGGCGCGGTGGCATGCATCTGCGTGCGTTCTCTCCAAAGCGGCAGTGGTAGAAGCAGAGCGTGTCTCTCTGGTGCCTTCTGGCCCCCGCTACCATCGCCGGCTCTTCGCCTCCGCTGGTCGTCTCACTGGGTTCTGACGCCGCCGCGTTCACTGTGAGGGCTCTGGTGGTGAGGATGATCCGATCTGCCTCCTGGGCTAGCGCCCAGTCGTCACGCGCAGCCAGCAACGGCGAACTGGCAAGAACCGCTCTTGCCTCTGTTGGGAGGTTCCAGAGGAAAAGGTGGGCAAACAGAAAATGCCCGTTGTCCGTGCCTATCAACGCCAACATCTTCTCCATCAGCTCGACCTCCAACCCATCTCCTAACTCGGAGCGCCTCAGGAGCCTCTCTGCTCTCTCACAGTCTGACAGCGTGTAGCTCCGGGTCAGCGCGGCCTTGAGAGCCCCGTATTTGTCATGGGCTGGAGGCTGTTGGAGCAGGCTCGCTACTTGCTGAGACATGCGAGCGTCCAGCGCTGCGACCACATAGTAATATCTGGTGTCATCTGCCGTTATTCCCCGGAGGGCAAACTGAGCCTCGGTGTGGTGGAACCAAGACCGCGGGCCGTGCAGCCAAAAGTCCGGTAGTTTGACCGAAACAGCGCACGCGTTGCTGGGGCTTCCCGTCCGGGCCGACTCCGAGGTTCTTGCCTTGTATTCCATAATTCGTCAAGGGGTCACCAGTGTGGAGAGTGTAAATAACGGAGGCAGACTTATGCAGCAGACGACTTTATTCATTCTCACATCAGTCATACACAGAAAAAGCCTGTATCAATACACCAGGGTCTCTCCTTTCATATCAACCGCCCATCTCACATCTGCATGACATCTCGCATCACAATACATTCAACCCTTCTCCCCCCACTACTTCTTCCTGCTACCTCACCATAATCTCTCCCATCTCAATACCTATTGTCTTTCTCTGTTTACCCTCTGCATCCAGTCTGAGATGATTAACCCAGCTTCTATACCCTGGCCTCCTACACTCCTAAAGTCAATAATCATATCTTTAGTTTTTGTCATATTCAGCTACAGGTAGGAATCCTCACACCAGTGAACAAAATCATCAACTACTGGGCCGTGGCCACTCTCACCATCCTGAAGGAGACTGACAATAATTGAATCATCAGCATACTTTATAATGTGTCTGTTGTCATGTCTGCTCTGACACATGTTTGTGTACAGGATGAAGAGTAGTGGTGACAACACACACCCTTGAGGAGAGCACTTCTGGTCAGACAATGTACCATTGACCCTTACTCTCTCTGTCCTGTTGGTTAAAAAATCCAGAATCCAACCCACTATATTATTACTCAAATCAAATTGTTGCAGGAGCCTTTCAACTAAAATATGAGGTTGGATTGTATTAAAAGCAGAAGAAAAGTCCACAAATAAAAGCCTGGTGTGTGTCCCATTAAAATCCAGATGTTCAAAAAGCATGTTAAACAGAGTGACAGTGACATCCTCCACTCCTCTGTGAGGCCTATAGGCAAACTGCAAAGGATCCAATGCATACTCAGTCTGCTTTAGGACCTCAAATCTGACCAGTTTTCCAAAAATTTTCATTAAAATTGAAGTCAAAGCAACTGGTCTAAAATCATTTACCATTTTAGGACAGATGGATTTTGGAACAGGGACAACCACAGCATCTTTCCAGACCTTAGGCACATGTTGTGTCTGTAAGTACTTATTAAAAATGTAGTGAAACACAGGACTCAATTCATGTGCAGAGGACTTTACCAAGTGTCCACATATATTATCAGGGCCCTGACTTTTGTTCACTTTTACAGCACAGAATGCCCATTTAACATCCTGCACGTCAATATTAAAGTGCTGATTGTCTTTGAGTTTCTGTTTCAAATCTTGGGTTTCTGTGCTAAAATCAAAGGAATCAAAACGACCATAA
Organism: Pholidichthys leucotaenia; assembly: GCA_020510985.1. Taxonomy (NCBI): domain Eukaryota; kingdom Metazoa; phylum Chordata; class Actinopteri; order Cichliformes; family Pholidichthyidae; genus Pholidichthys; species Pholidichthys leucotaenia. Next base: position 171,522,801 of record CM035837.1, read on the forward strand.
AAACAATTAAGAGCATTAGCCAGCTCTGTGTCTGAATTAAAACCATCTAAAAACACACGGTTACTGCGCTCTGTGCTCTGAAGGCCTGCAATAGTTTTCATACTAGCCCAGGCTGAACCAAGCTTCTTTGCTGCCATCTTGCTTTCCAATTCTGATTTATAATTCTGTTTTGCTCTTAAAATTTCAGACTTCAGCTCTTTTGTGACAACCTGCAGCTCAGAAACAGACCCCTGTTTAAAGGCAAGTGCTTTCCTCTGTAAGCAGGATTTAACTGATTTAGTAGCCCATGGCTTATTGTTGGGATATATTTTGACACGTTTATGTGGAATGATCACATCCCTGCAAAAAGCCATGTAAGAGCATGTCACATCCACCAAAGAGTCCAAATCATCTCCGCAGGACCTTGTGAACACCTCCCAGTCCGTACAGTTAAAACATTCCTTGAGGCAGAGCACTGAATCATCTGTCCAGACCATGATGTCCCTGGTCTTCATCTTTTCTCTTCTGAGAGCAGTTTTATATGTGGGCAGCAAATGTACACAGTTGTGATCTGAGGAGCCTAAAGGAGGAAGGGGAAATGATTTAAAGGCCGCTTCTATAGATCCATAGCATAGGTCCAATGTCTTTTCTCGCCTGGTTGGGCAGGAGACGTACTGATAAAAGTTTTTAAGTGTCTTCTTTAGAGACACATGGTAAAAATCCCCAAGGATAAAATTTGGAGCCTCTGGGGAAATCAACTGCAACCGCTGTACCACATCAAAGACAGTGCTGGAGGCGGAGGCAGCATCCGCCCTCGGGTGAATATACACAGTCGTTATGAAAAGTTGGGGGAACTCGTGAGGCAGATAAAAGGGGCGTAGCGATATGGACAGAAGCTCCACATCTGGTGTACAGATGTGCTCTCTGACCGTGACAGATGTACAGTACTGTTTATGAATATACAAACATACACCCCCCCCCCAACATTTCCCCGTTACCTCTTCCTGCCGATCCAAGTGAAGTGGGGCTCCAAAACCGTCAATACAAAGGTCCGGGTCCCGGTCATGATCCATAAGCCACGTCTCTGTGTAAGCCATGACACAGCAGTTCTTGAAATCATTCTGATATTGTACATTTCCTTGGATTTCATCCACTTTATTTCTCAGGGATTGTACGTTCCCCATAATAATGGAAGGAAGAGGAATGCGGTTAAACTGACACCTCCTCAGGTTTAATCTTACGCCTCCACGCTTTCCGCGTTTCCTTCTCTTGTCTCTCTTTTCATCGCTGTGTCCATGAAAGTCTCTTAAAATAAAGTCCGGCAGTTTTCTAAGAGATTTTTTATAAATTAAAAGATGATTTCTCCAAGCTAAATAGATTTCATCTAAATTAGTGAATAATGGAGAACAGAGAGCGACTGCTGTTGAACACTGAACTCTCTTTATTGACCTGCACAGCACAATATATACCCCAGCCATAGCCCGCCTTACGTCATCAACCCCCAAACCCTCGGCTGAGCAACGGCAAGTCCCGATGCACAATTCCCATATGTAACCCCCCCCCCCAGTTCACTAAACCAACAAGCATAGAACCCGGCACCCAAACAACACCATTGTAGCACCTTGGGAGAGTCAGATTTCTAGCATCTCAGACGAGAGACAGTGAATAAGCATGGGAGACAAAGGAGCAGGAGTCTCCTGGCAGACAAGAGACAGTGAATAAGCATGGGAGACAAAAGAGCAGGAGTCTCCTGGTGAGAGAGCGGAAAGGAGTCAAGAATGTAGGGGGTTGAATGCAGTTTTTACCAGAGTCTCTGGTAAAAAGTTCAGACTGTTCTGTACTCGTGAGATGTGAGTGTGAAATAAATCATTTTGAAATGAATCTGCCTGTGATTTCACACACTCCACACTGGTGACCCAAAACGTATTATGGAACACGAGGCAAGATCCCCGGAGCCGGCCCAGTCAGGAAGCTACAGCGAGGCGGCAGCCATCCCACAGACAGCCCGGACTGGAACCTCCAGCCACGTGTGTGCAGTTTCAGTCAAGCTACCGGATTTCTGGCAGCACAGCCCGCGCTCTTGGTTCCACCTCACCGAGGGCCCAGTTTGCCCTCCGGGGGGTAACAGCAGATGACACCAGATTCTACCATGTGGCCGCAGCGCTCGACGCCCGCACAGCTCAACAGGTAGCGAGCCTGCTCGATCAGCCTCCAGCCAGCAACAGATACGAGGCGCTCAAAGCTGCGCTCATCCAGCGCTACACGCTCTCGGACTGTGAGAGAGCGGAGAGGCTCCTGACGTGGACCGAGCTAGGAGAGGGTTCGGCCGTAGACCTGATGGAGAAGATGCTGACGTTAAGGGGCACGGACGACGACCACTTTCTGTTTGCCCACCTCTTCCTCCGGAACCTTCCGACAGTAGTGAGAGCGCTTCTGGCCAATTCGCTGTTGCTGGCCGCGCGAGACTACCGTGCGCTAGCCCAGGAGGCAGACCGGATCATCATCGCCACCAGGGCGACCACAGTCAACGCAGCAGCGGCGGAGCCCAGCGAGATGACCAGAGGAGGCGAGGAGCCACCGACGGTAGCAGCAGCGGGGACCAGGGAGCGCCAGAAAGACACGCTTTGTTTCTACCACCGCCGCTTCGGAGAGAACGCACGCGGATGTACGCCACCTTGCCAATTCCAGCGCTCGGGAAAACGCCAAGGCCAAGGGTCGGTAGCAGCAGCGACCCTCGGTGAAGTGAACAAGCTGCTCTACCTAACGGACGCACGCTCGGGGAGGCATTTCCTCGTGGACACCGGAGCACAGAGGAGCTTCATCCGGCCGACCTACGCTGACCGGCTGGCAGGATCTAGCGGCCCCGAAGTAGTGGCAGCAAACGGCTCGGATATTAAGACCTTTGGTGAGAGGACTATGCTCTTGTCTCTACACGGCCGTACATATGAGTGGACTTTTGTCATAGCAGCACTGAATTACCATATACTGGGGGATGATTTTCTGTGTGCACATGGTTTATTGGTTGATGTTGCTAACAGGCGCCTGGTTAATGCACTGTCCTTCGATTCTCTCCCCTGTATAGCTCGAGTGACCCGGCCAACAGCACAAGCCAATGTCACAGCTTCAGGCGGTAAGTTCCACACACTGCTCACTCAGTTCCCAGCACTCACGGTCCCGACGTTTTCCGCGGCCATCGCTAAACACGGGGTGGAGCATTTTATCACCACCACCGGACCGCCCGTTTTTGCAAGACCTCGGCGCTTGGACGCAGCTAAGCTGGCCATAGTGCGCGAGGAGTTCGCCAGCCTGGAAAGGTTGGGCATCATCAGGCGCTCGAATAGCCCATGGGCTTCCCCGCTACACATGGTCCCTAAGGCTGAGGGATCGTGGCGACCGTGCGGTGATTTCCGCAGGTTGAACAACGCCACAGCGCACGACCACTACCCGATTCCCCACATACAGGATTTTTCCGCTCACCTTGCCGGGGCACGCATTTTTTCCAAAATAGACCTGGTCCGCGGTTACCACCAAGTCCCAGTGCGCGCTGAGGACGTACCCAAAACAGCGATAATAACTCCGTTCGGTCTATTCGAGTTCTCGCGCATGCCATTCGGGTTAAAAGGAGCGACACAGACGTTCCAGCGCATGATGGATGCAGTCCTGCACGATCTCCCGTTCGTGTTCGTCTACCTGGATGATATCCTGGTAGCCAGCGCGTCCGAAGACGAACACGAAATCCACCTCACGACGGTTTTCCGGAGGTTGGAGGAGCACGGGTTAATAATCAACCCGGCGAAATGCCAGTTTGGCGTAACGGAGATTGATTTTTTGGGGCACCGCGTCTCTCCAGAAGGAGCGATCCCGCTGCCCGACAAAGTGCGCGCCGTGGTGGATTTTCCTCGGCCTCAAACAGTCAGAGCGCTACAAGAATTTTTGGAATGGTGAACTTTTATAACCATTTCCTTCCCCGCGCTGCGCAGCTCATGCAACCATTGTACGCCGCGCTCAAAAAACAGAAACCCGCGGATAGGGTCGAATGGACCCCGGAGCGAGAGCGGGCGTTCTCGGGAGTTAAAGCAGCCCTGGCAAACGCTGCACTGCTGGCACATCCAGACCCGACGGCCCGCATAGCGCTCACCACCAACGCTTCAGACGTGGCCATAGGGGCTGTCGTGGAGCAGCGCGTCGCAGGGGCTTGGCAGCCGCTCGCCTTTTTCAGCAGAACTTTGCGCGACAGTGAACGTAAATACAGCGCGTTCGACAGAGAGTTGCTCTCCACCTGGCCATTCGCCACTTCCAGTTCTGGCTGGAAGGGCGCAGCTTCACCGCGTTCATGGACCACAAGCCGCTAACATTCGCGATGGTCAAGGTTTCAGAACCGTGGTCGGGCCGGCAGCAGAGACAGCTGGCCGCGATCTCAGAGTTTACTACCGATATTCAGCATGTGTCGGGTAAACTGAATGTAGTGGCGGACTGCCTCTCGCGCGCCATGATGGCCCCGGTCTGCGTGGGGATAGATTACGCAGCCATGGCCGCGGAGCAGATTAGCGATGCAGAGGTGCGCGTGCTCCAGTCTGGACCAACAGGGTTAAGGCTGGAGAGCAGGGTGCTGCAAGACGGCATGCCCCCCCTAATCTGCGATGTCTCCACGGGTCGCCCACATCCCGTGGTCCCGGCCGCGGTCCCGGCCGCGTGGCGCTGCCGCGTATTTGAGTCGGTTCACACTCTGGCGCACCCAGGAGTGCGCGCGTCGGTCAAAATGGTGGGAGAGAAGTTTGTGTGGCCGAGCCTACGCAAACAAGTGAAAGAGTGGGCTGCAGCCTGCATGGTGTGCCAACGAGCCAAGGTACACAGATACACGAAGGCTCTCTTGGAGCCGTTTCGTATTCCGGCTAAGAGGTTCGACCATGTTCACGTGGACCTCGTGGGCCCCCTCCCACCATCACAGGGGTGCACACACCTCCTGACAATGGTGGACCGCACCACGCGCTGGCCAGAAGCGGTTCCGCTGGCGGCAACCACGTCCGCAGACGTAGCGCGCGCTTTTTTAACAGCATGGCTGGCGCGTTTTGGAGTCCCGTCGGACATTACGTCCGACAGGGGCCCTCAATTTGTTTCCGAACTTTGGTCTGCGATGGCCCGCAGCCTGGGTGTTACAGTTCACCACACAACTGCGTACAACCCACAGGCCAATGGGTTATGCAAGCGTTTTCATAGATCACTGAAAGCAGCACTCAGGGCCTCATTGACAGATGCAAGTTGGGTAGACAGGCTGCTGTGGGTTCTATTGGGGTTGCGCTCCGCGCCGAAAGAGAATCTAGAAGCTTCCCCGGCAGAACTCGTTTTTATGCAGCCACTACAGCTGCCCGGGGAGTTTCTACCAGATAATCCCGCTCCGGGCAGCAACTCGTCTCAGATTTTGCAGCGTAGCGCAAACACAGGCACGCTGCCGGACCACGCCCTCCACAGTTTTCCGCGTGTTTTTGTGCCTAAAACTTTGAACAGCGCGGAGTTCGTGTTTGTCAGACACGATGCCCACTGCCCTCCATTGCGCCCACCATATGATGGACCATTCAGAGTGTTGGAAACAGGGGATAAGCATTTTTTGCTAGACTTGGGGGGTAGGAGGGAAAAAATTGGCATAGACAGACTCAAACCCGCTTTCGTTGTGGCGGACGAGCAAGTGCTGTTGGCAAACACAGGCACGCTGCCGGACCACGCCCTCCACAGTTTTCCGCGTGTTTTTGTGCCTAAAACTTTGAACAGCGCGGAGTTCGTGTTTGTCAGACACAATGCCCACTGCCCTCCATTGCGCCCACCATATGATGGACCATTCAGAGTGTTGGAAACAGGGGATAAGCATTTTTTGCTAGACTTGGGGGGTAGGAGGGAAAAAATTGGCATAGACAGACTCAAACCCGCTTTCGTTGTGGCGGACGAGCAAGTGCTGTTGGCTAGGGCCCCTCGGCGGGGAAGACCCCCACGGAGAGCTCCCCAGGGAAACGATTCGCCAGAGCAGCCACACGGACAGACCGAAGTGCCCCCCCTCCCAGCAACCTCCCATCGGCACAACGGCGCCGTGGAGGCGGTAAAACCCAGTTACAGCAGATACGGGAGGAGACGGAAGCCCAAAAAGTATGTGGACTGATGTTCTGTTGTTCTATCACAGCATGTGAACTGTTATTCTATTGTCCTATCTAAGATGCTGGGGTGGGGGGGTATTTGTAGCACCTTGGGAGAGTCAGATTTCTAGCATCTCAGACGAGAGACAGTGAATAAGCATGGGAGACAAAGGAGCAGGAGTCTCCTGGCAGACAAGAGACAGTGAATAAGCATGGGAGACAAAAGAGCAGGAGTCTCCTGGTGAGAGAGCGGGAAGGAGTCAGGGATGTAGGGGGTTGAATGCAGTATGATGCAAATGTCCTGCTGTGTGTGATGTAAGCCCTGAAACTTAAGAGGAGAGTCTCTGGTAAAAAGTTCAGTCTGTTCTGTGCTCGTGAGATGTGAGTGTGAAATAAATCATTTTGAAATGAATCTGCCTGTGATTTCATACACTCCACACCATTGTTTTTATATATATACTGTATATAATATATATACAAATAACTATAAATAGATACACTCCTTGGGTGTCTGAGTAGACTGTCAGTACACCCAGGCAAGTTGGAGCGGATTATTCTGCCACTAGATCCAACTGGCATCAAACATGACAGTTCAGGTAACATAGTCCTCCAGGTACCCAGACCTCTGACGAATTCTAGCCGGGCATCCCGCAGAAGGGGACCCTGCACCTGGCACTGTCGGCCTAGTCTGTGGGCCCTCATCAGGCAGGATCCCCCAGTCCCAGCTCTCACTAAAGTGTCCCGCAGCGGGCTCAGCCCTCTGCCCCGGTGGCAACCTCCTCAGTCTACAGGCGTGCGACCGGGACCCATCATCCAGTTCAAACGTGTCCGGGCCCCTCTTCCTAGTGATCTGCTGTGGCCCCGTCAACAGTGGTTGGAGCTTGTGAGTGCAGACAGGATGCTTGATCCACACTTGGTCCATCATCCTTCAGTCCATGGTCCCTTGCCCTGTGTTTCCAATTGTACCTCTGCTTCATTCTGCGTTGTTGTCTGGTGACCCGGTCCTGCACTGCCTCCATTCCTTCCTGAGAATTTGTCACCAAAGGTCTTAACCGACCCATTGGCAAAGGTAGCACACGCCCCAGCATGAGGGCCGCCAGGGAACTGCCCGTCGTGGCATGAACAGACACCCTATAAGATAAGATAAGATAAGCCTTTATTAGTCCCACAACGGGGAAATTCCAGGATTGCAACAGCACAGGGATAGCAACACTCAGAGCAACAATCAGAAGGCAAGAAAAAAAAATATAGCGCAGAAGTGTGTTATATAGGGCATCTGCGAACGCAAAACCATCCGCCAGGTGAGCTCTCCGTCCATTTTTTAATGTCTTATTAAAGTGCTCAACACCTCCATTAGTCTGCGGGTGATAGTACACCGTCTTGACATGTTTAACTCCTCTGTTGCTCAGGAACTCCTCAAAAGCTCCAGAGACAAACTGTGGTCCATTGTCCATGGTAATCGTGTTCGGGGTTCCCCACCTAGCAAACAGGGACACCAAGAACCCAGTGACCACTTCTGTTGTGATGGTTGGTAGCACCTCTGGCCACTTTGAGAACGCATCGTACGCCACGAGGAGGAACCAGGTATTCGAAGGTGCCACATGAAGTTCGCCACAGATATCCAACTCAACGTGTCTCCAAGGCCCTCCCGGGAACGGCACTGGCCGCAGTGTTGGGGGAGGTGGTCTGCCAGTCTTGCCACTCTCCAGGCACAGTACGCAGTGCTTCACCATGGCCTCGATGTCCTTATCAATGCCCGGCCACCAGACAGAGTCCCTACTGCGTTGCTTTACCTTGACAACCCCCAGATGACCCTCATGCAACATCGCCAGGACCCGTGCCCTCAAGGGCGACGGAGATCAGGGCGCATTGCCCTCTGGCCACCCACATCTCGTTCCAGCAGCTCAGTTCATCCTTGAATTGATGATAATGTGTCAACCCGCTCTGCACCCTCTCTGGCCAACCCTCTCTGATCACTGAGTGCAGTTCCGCCAGCACTGTGTCCTGCTGTGACTCCTCCCTCAGTTCCTGAGGGGCTATTATCTTATGGAGGGTTCTGTAGAGCGCGTGGACCAGGTCCGCCTCAGCTGGATCACCGTCACCGGCATCTGGTTGGAAGGAATTGACCATGGTGCAAGATAAGGGGTCCACCATGATGTTAACTTTGCCTGGGGTGAACTTGGTGGTGAAATTATAAGCTCTGTCTTTCAGACCACCCATGAATCCTCAGCGGTCTGTGCCCCGACCCCGACGTCTCCAGCAAAGTCGTGAGTGCCCAGTGGTCTGTCCGTAGGGTATAGTGGCGCCCATAGAGGTAAATGTGCCACCTCTCACATGCCCAGATGCAAGCTAGTGCCTCCCTCTCACCCACGGCATATTTTTGTTCCTCCGCCGAGAGGGACCGTGACGTGAACACCACCGGGTGCTCCGTGCGATCCTGCACCTGAGACATGATTGCCCCCAGCACCGAACCTAATGCGTCGCAGGTCACAATGATCTCCCGATTGGGGTCAAAATGGGCCAGCACTGGTGGACAGGTGAGCTGCTGCTTCAACTTGATGACCGCCGCCAAGCAGGCTGGGGTCCACACCCACGGCACATCCTGCTTCAACAGAGCTCAGAGGGGCTCAATTGTCTCTGAATAGCAAGGGATGAACCATCCATAGAAGTTGACCATGCCCAGAAATAACGAGATCTGAGCGGGCGTGGAAGGATCCGGGATGTGCAGAACCACCTCCACATTTGAATGTAGCAGTTGGAGCCCTCTTCCTGTGAGCCAGAACCCCACGAACTCTATGGCGTCCGCCGCGAAGATACACTTCTCGCCATTCAGGGTAGCCCCATGATCCTGGAGTTTTGTCAGGACCCTCTCCAGCCTCTTGTCATGTTCTCCCCATGACGCGCCATGCACCACGATGTTGTCTAAGTAAGCCACCATGCCCTTGAGACTGGCCAGCATCGTTGACACCACCATTTGAAAACAACTGGGTGCAGAGCTCAGGCCAAATGGCATCCGGGTATACCTGAAGATCCCCGTGTGGGTCACAAATGCCATCAGGTTCCTGCTATCTGGGTGGAATGGCACCCGCAGGTAGCCCTGGCAGAGGTCCAGCTTCGTGAAGATCTGAGACCCACTGAACACCGCCATGAGCTCCTCCATGGTTGGGAGGGGGTACCTGTCGGGAATGACCACCTTGTTCACCATCCGGAGATCTATGCACGGTCGGATGCCCCCCTTTCCTTTTGTTTGGCCACTACCAGGTTGGATATCCACGGCGAGGCGTCCACTTTCTCAATGATGCCGGACTCCAGTAGCTTGGACAGCTCCACCGAGACTTCATCCCGCAGCGACAGGGAAAGTCGCCGTAGTGACTGAATCTTCGGGGTCACACTCTTGTCGATGAGAGGGCGATGGTGAAAAGCATCTATACGACTCAGACCCTTAAACAGTGCTGGCCAGTGGAGGTGTCAATCTGAATACATCATCAGCACGGTCGAGCCCTCAGGGTTCCTTAGGGAGAAACCCAACACCCCCAGCAGGTCAATTCTCAACAGGTCCGTCCCCTGGCACACCACCTGGAAGGTGAATCTGGACACCATCTTCGACCCACAAGTCACCAAAAATTCTGTTGTGCTCACCATCTCAGTCTCTGCATGTCCATAGCCGAACATCTTCACCACTCCCGCGCTGATAGCCTTTGTGGGGAACAGTATTTTCAGTGTAGCCAAACACAAGATAGATTTACCGGCCCCTGAATCCACCATGAGGAGAACGTCGACCCCGTCTAGCTGAAGCACATACCACTTTAATGGCCCTTTGCCCATGCGTGCTACATATTCCAGTCCGGTGCTACTGGGCCCTGCCATCTCTAGGCTAGGGGCTAAAGTGTGGGCCCTGTTGCGTGCCTTTATCCGCCTTTTCTTCTTCTTAGCTCGTCTTTGAGGTCTGGTTAGCATGCTAACCATTTTTTCCAGTGGGAAACCGCAAGCAGTCAGCTCCTCGCTAGTTGATATTATTAGCTTCTGCAGGGCAGGGGTTGACTAAGTCCAATACACCGTCCAGAGACAGGGTTTCCCGGGTTAGCCTTAGCATGCTTTTTAGCCACCTGTTGCTAGTGCTATGAGCTAGCTTATCTCTCACTAGCTCCTCCTTGATGGGCCCAAAAGCGCACTCTCTCGCTAGGCTACGTAGCTCCAAAGCAAATAACAGTGTGGACTCACCCGCTTGCTGTTAACAGTCAAAAAACCCATACCTCCTTTCGGTGATGTTAGAGCTGTCACCGAAAGTACTGTCCATGAGAGTTAGCCTGTCTTCCAGCAACCCGCTACCACACAGTCCAAAGAAAACACGCTGCCCTTCGGTGCCAAAATAGTGCACTAGCAGGCTTCTCCGTCTCTCCTCGCTTATGTCACTGAGCCCAGTTGCTGTCACATACAGTACATCTCAAACATGGTCTTCCAGCGGGCCCACGGTATGGCTGGTGTACCCTGGCATTGAAGGAATGGAGGTGGCTCCCTGACGCACGCGCCCATTTTTCCTCGTCACCAAATGCTATGTAGGAATAATGGAGAACGGAGAGCGACTGCTGTTGAACACTGAACTCTCTTTATTGAACTGCATAGCACAATACTGTATATACCCCAGCCGTAGCCCACCTTACGCCATCAACCCCCCAACCCTTGGCTGAGCTACGGCAAGTCCCGAGGCACAATTCCCATATGTAACAAGTGCCACTGTTTGTTCCAGTAAAGTGAGTGAGACTTTTGTTCCTCCTGATGAAATTTCCATCAGCTGTTAGCAATTACTGATGCTATATACAGTAAATATTTTAAACTCACCTTTAGTTTTTTCATTTTTCAAGCATTCGGTGAATTTCAGGGTTGTCAACTCCACCAGGGAGGTTGTTTTGCTGCTTAAATTCTGATTATTATCAGGATAACACAAAAACTAATGGCCCAATTTCTGTTACATTTATTGGAAGGGTGATTATACTCCATTAGATTTTGGAGTATAATCAAGGGGTGGACCCAGGAATTAATTTTCTCACTCTTTAACATTGTGAGACAAGGTTTCATTTTGACATTTTCATTCATTTTTCTGAGAGTTCTGCATGAAACTGGGTGGGTGGAGGGTATAAGGCATATATGGGAGTTTGGCATTTGCGTGTGGAAAATGTTGTGAGTCCAAACAAAAAAAAAAAAACTGGGTCAAGGGTTGAATTAGGTATGTGATCTCCAAGGCCTTTCTAGTTTATTATTAACTTGCACAAATTACATGTTTATTGCAGTCGTTCTTCCAATACTTATCTCTGTGGGGGTCAGTATGCATTCTAATACTAGTTTGCTCTTCTATATAAACTATTCTACTGCCTGTGAACGAGATAATGGTTCCAAGGGGCGGAATGGTTCTACTTATTCTGACGTCCTCTTTACAGTTCTGCTCAGCGGACAAAACAGCATCGGTGTAGTTCTCTGTGTGTGTGTGTGTTATGCTATCAACACTGCCCCTTTTCACACCGCATTAACAAATCCTGTGTTTGCTCATGACTTAACTCTTTTATATACTTACCCTGTTTGTAGGTGCTAGTTACAGTATTTTACTAGCAGAGAATTCTTTGTAAGTATGGAGGATTGCTCATTAAAAAGCTATAAAATTACTTGTGGTGTCTCTCAAAATTCAATTTTTGGTCCAGTACTCTTTTTTTTTTTAATCTTTCCATGTTGCCACTAGGAAATGCAGGAGACATGGCATTAATTTCAATAGTTATGCTGATGATGCCAACTGTCGATCTGTCCAGGATGTACCCTGCCTCTCGCCCAAAGATGCTGGGATAGGCTCCAGCCCCCCCGCAACCCGAAAAGGATTAAGCGGAAGAAGATGCGATGGATGGATGGATGCTGATGATGCCCACCTTTACATGGCTGTGTCTCCTGATGACCCCAGACCAATTGATTCCTTTTTATTTTAGATTTTGAACAATGGATGACAGATTTTTTTTTATTTTTTTTTTTTTTTTACAGCTCAACCAGGACTAAACAGGTTTTAGTTATTACCTCCGCCAAGGGAAGAGGTTATGTTTTTGCCGGCGCTGGTTTCTTGGTTTGCCTGTCTGTTAGCAACATAACTCAAAAAGTTATAAATGGATTTTGATGAAATTTTCAGGAAAGGTGTGTAATGGCATGGGGAACAGATGATTTAATTTTGGTGATGATCTGAGAGTACATACACTACCGTTCAAAAGTTTGGGGTCACTTGGGGTCACATGTTTAAAGGAGCCACACATGATCTTAATGAGTACACGGACACTGTGAACTCATATATCAACTTCTGTGAGGAGATCATTCTCCCATCGCGCACCAGGGTGAGGTACTCTAATGATAAGCCCTGGTTCACTGCCAAGCTCAGACAGATCAGGAAGGAGAAGGAAGCAGCGTTGAAAAGTGGAGACAGGGACTGCTACAGAGAGGTCAAATATCGGTTTAACAGAGAGCTGAGGAGAGCTAAATCTGTGTATTCTGAGAGACTCCAGCAGCAGTTCACTGCTAATGACTCGGCTTCTGTGTGGAGAGGACTGAGGCAAATCACCAACTATCGGCCTCAGGCTTCTAAAGGTCAGGATGACAAAGCCCTTTGTCAAAAACTGTCCCAACATTACGCCCGTTTTGACACCTCGTCAGCTGTGTCCAACTCCCCCACTCCACCCAGCTCCACTGCCTCCTTGGCCCCTAATTCATCAAAAGCGGTCCCCCCCTCCTCCTCCTCCTCCCCCCCTGCCCTTGTCATCAGTGAGCAGGACGTGCACAGACAGTTCTCCAGACTGAACCCGCGCAAGGCCCCCGGGCCGGACGGTGTGTCTCCCTCCACCCTGAGACACTGTGTGAAAGAGCTGGCTCCTGTCTTCACAGACATTTTTAACACCTCCCTTAAGCAATGTCACGTGCCGACCTGCCTCAAATCCTCCACCATCATCCCTGTCCCCAAGAAGCCACGGATTACTGGACTTAACGACTACAGACCTGTAGCGCTCACCTCTGTAGTCATGAAGTCCTTTGAGCGCCTGGTCCTGTCTCACCTCAAGTCCATCATCACTCCCCTCCTGGACCCGCTGCAGTTTGCCTACCGTGCCAACAGGTCTGTGGACGACGCAGTCAACCTGGCCCTCCACTCCATCCTGCAGCACCTGGACTCCCCGGGAACCTATGCCAGGATTCTGTTTGGGGACTTCAGCTCTGCATTCAACACCATCCGCCCCGCTCTGCTCCAGGACAAGCTGTCCCTGCTCGATGTGCCTGACTCCCTCTGCAGGTGGATCACCGACTTCCTGACGGACCGGAGGCAGCATGTGCGGCTGGGGAAGTCTGTCTCGGACTCTGTTAGCATCAGCATCGGATCACCCCAGGGCTGTGTACTTTCCCCCCTACTCTTCTCCCTTTATACCAACTCCTGCACCTCCTCCCACCAGTCTGTTAAGCTGATTAAGTTTGCGGACGACACCACCCTCATCGGGCTCATCTCCAACGGCGACGAGTCCGTCTACAGGAAAGAGGTGGCCCAGCTGGTGTCCTGGTGCAGCCACAACAACCTGCAGCTGAACGCTCTGAAGACAGCGGAGATGATTGTGGACTTCAGGAAAGTCACAACCCCCCTGCCCCCCCTCACCATCACAGGCTCTCCCATCACCATTGCAGATTCCTTCCGCTTCTTGGGCACCACCATCACCCGGGTCCTCAAATGGGAGCCAACCATCAGCTCCCTCATCAAAAAGGCCCAGCAGGGGAGGACTTCCGGTCTGGACGCCATGGTGATAGCAACCTAACGCTGAAACTCCCAGACTCAATCCAAGGAAAACATCCTCAAAATCAGACCTAACGGATTTTTGGAAGATTAAAAATCAAAAGACAATAACACCATGCCTAACCACAAGCAGAAGAAACTGACATTCCCCAGGTCAGGACGCGCAGCGGCCGCAGAATCTGAACCGGAGGACCTCCGTTCAGAAGACGAGGACCTGGGCCTAGCTAACAAAAGGATTAGCTTGAAATCGCTATTTGACGAAATACGACGATTTCGGGCCGAATTTCTTGAATTCAGAGAGGATCTAAAAAGGGCGAACAGCAGAATGGACCAGGCCGAAAACCGAATCTTGGAAGCTGAAGAAAGAGTAAAAGTGCTTGAAGATTCTGTGCTGGATTTACACAGAAAACAGTCAAGGCTGGAGGCTAAGCTAACCAACCAAGAAGGAAGACAGAGACGAGATAACATCAGAATTCACGGTCTGAAAGAAGGAGCTGAAGATAGTTTCAACACAGTGGCGGAATGCGTGGAATCCTTATTGAGAGAGAAGTTGGATATTCCACAAACCACCAATTTGAAGATAGAAAAAGCCCATCGTACATTAGCCGCAAAGCCAGCCCCGGAAGCGCCCCCACGTTCTGTGGTGGTGAGATTCGCCAATTTCAAAATAAAACAAGAGGTTGTAAGACGGGCTTGGCAGAAAAAAGGATTTATGCATCATGAGAGAAAAGTCTTCGTGGAGCACGATTACGCCCCTGAGGTTCTTAAAAAGCGACGGGAATATAACGACGCCAAAAAGGTTCTACGGGAACAGAATCTACGCTTTCAGACGCCATTTCCGGCGAAGCTAAGGGTCTTTTACGGGGAAGAGTCATGTCTCTATAATTCAGCGGAAGAAGCAACAACTGACATGGCAAGAAGAGGACTCCCGGTAACGGTGTTTAAACCCGCAGCGGATCTGAGCGAGAAAATCAGAGCTCAAACGTGGTCCACTCAGAGACCTTCAAAAACCACGGGCCAGCAGCGGGAAATCCAGCCCCAGAGCTACAAAGATAAGCTTTCCAGTTCCAGGAAGGAATAGCGACCTTTTTGGTTTTTTTTTTTTCTTTTCAGTCACTCTGCACTTCCACCCCCCCTCCTACAAGGTAACAAACATTAAAGGAGATGCAGAATCAGCATGTGGTAAAACCTTTCATGGAGCAGTTATAGCATTAGAAACAAATGTCTTCTTAATCTAAAGGGGGAAAAAAAATCATGTTAAAATAGAAACGTAACAATGACCCACATGCTCTCTCCACACTAACAAATACTGTATTAGAGTGAATGTTTGCTGTGATGGGGGTGGGAGGGTGCACACAATCTCATAGGGTATAGGCATAAAAAAAAAAAAAAAATCATTACAAATTCGGATTGGGATCTGAAATTCATGTTGAAAACATGGGACAACTTACAGGGGTAAGAGAGGGCCCTCAACATGTAACAGAGTTTGAGGAATTTCCCTCAGAGCCTACACTCCATCAGGGCTCTTACAGGGTCTTTAAAGAGACCCCAGCTCAGGAAGTTTTTTTGACAGTTTTTTGTTTTAAAGTTTCGTACACTATGTTCTTAATGTTTTTTATGTTCTTAATGTTCTTTCAGTTTCTGAGTAGCAAAAAAGAGGGCCACCACACTGTTATACTAAATAAGAAAATACAATGGAGAAACAGAGTGTAACCAAAATAGCCTCATATAATGTAAAATGGATCCTGAATCCAGTTAAAAGATCCAAGATTCTACGCAAAATGAAAAAAGACAAAGCAGAAATAATATTTTTACAAGAGACCCACCTGACAGACGTGGAACACACTAAACTCAATAGACAAGGGTTTAAAATGATCTCTTCATCTTCATATAAATCAGGGAGGAGGAGAGGAGCAGCGACATTGATATCAACCAAAATTACATTTGAAAAAAAATCAGAACACAAAGATAAAGAAGGGAGGTACAGTTTGGTAACTGGGCGGCTAGAGGGAGAAGATATCACCCTGCTGAATGTATATGCACCACCAGGGGCTAAATGGAAATTTTATAAAAATGTATTCGACCTAATGATAACTAAAGCCCAAGGTTTAGTGATATGTGGTGGAGACTTCAATCTAAGACTGAATCCACACTGGGATGCGACAGGTAATTCTTCACATCAAAATAACACCCAAAATAAGAATACTCGGATGCTACTAAAAGAAATGGGAATCTGTGACGTATGGAGGGAATTCAACCCCAATGTAAAAGATTATACTTTTTATTCAACGCCACATTCATCTTACTCAAGGATTGATTACTTTTTTATGTTTAATAGAGACATTGGAAGAGTAAAAACATGTAAAATAGGACTGATGGATCTCTCCGACCACAGTCCGATCTATATGGACTTAAACATCCAAAAATACACAAATAATACATTTTCCTGGAGGTTGAATTCAAGTGTCCTGAAAGGACCACTGAAAGATGAATTGGAATCAGATATTCTCAGATATTTGGAAGAAAACGATAATGGAGAAGTATCTCCTTTAATACTGTGGGATACGTGCAAAGCTGTAATAAGGGGAAAAATTATTGCAAAACTGGCAACCCAAAAGAAACTGAGACAAGAAAAACTAATCACACTAGAGTCAGAACTCAAGAACCTAGAAAAAGAACACAAAGACAACACTCATTCTAATGGCTCGCTCAAGATTAAAGAAATTAAAAATCAAATAAATGAGATCTACACAATAGAAATCCAGAAGAAACTTACATTTCTGAAACAAAAACACTATGAAGCAGGCAGTAAATCGGCAAAATTACTAGCCTATAAATTGAGGAAACAACAAACGGAAAGAGCAATCTACAAAATCAGAGACCCAGTATCAAAGGAAATAAAATTCAGAATTCAGGATATTCTTAAAAGCTTCGAGAATTACTACAAGAACTTATACTCCCACAAAAAACATAAAAACGCATCCGAGACATTCCTAAACACATTAAACCTTCCCCAACTTACGGAATCACAAAATAAAAGCCAGTCAATAAAGGAGGCTCCGTGTTCACCCAAAGCAGCAGTCTTTATTTATAAAAGAACCCAACACAACATGGTGTCAGAAGTTGGTGCGCTTTGAGGTTAGAAAAGTCAGCTTTGCAACCGGCTAGCGGCTATGACGGACGAAGCTCAAAGGGCTGCAGCTGTGCCAATTGATCCGGTAATGGCGGCGGCTACCCCAGCGGCAACCTTCACCATTAAACCACCGGAGCCCTTCGACTTTGCGAGACCCCAAGAGTGGGAAAAGTGGATAAGACGTTTTGAGCGTTTTAGACTGGCAAGTAACCTGAATAACTCAGCTGAGGCGAACCAAGTAAATACGCTGGTTTATTGCATGGGAGATGAGGCTGACGACGTGCTAAGAGGGCTCGAGCTAACGAGTGTGCAGCGCCAGCAGTACGATGCCGTTAAAACAGCCTTTGATAGACATTTCGTTCCCAGAAAGAACGTGATTTATGAACGAGCAAAATTCAACAAGCGAGTGCAACAGCCAGCAGAACCAGTAGACTCGTTCATGACAGCACTCTACGCGCTGGCAGAAAACTGTGAGTACAGTGCCCAGCTAAAAACGCGGAATGCCATAACTGTAAAAAACGTGGACACTATATTAGAGTCTGTAGGTCCAACCCAACTGTGAATGAGGTCACTGACAATGCAGACGGACTTTTTCTGGGTGAAGTGGATCTAGGGGAGGATCCGTGGCTGGCAGACATAAACGTGAGAGGAAATAAAGTGACTTTTAAGTTAGATTCCGGAGCGGACGTCACAGCGGTTTCTGACCAAACATTTGAAATCTTCAAGAAGAAAAATGAACAGTTGGAAAAGGCACAAAAACCACTCTACGGACCGGGTGGAACTGCACTAACCGTGTTAGGGTCTATGACAGAGACTATTACATACGGTGACAAGAGCGCTACTGAGAAAATCTATGTTGTCAAAAA
Source organism: Pholidichthys leucotaenia (assembly GCA_020510985.1). NCBI lineage: Eukaryota > Metazoa > Chordata > Actinopteri > Cichliformes > Pholidichthyidae > Pholidichthys > Pholidichthys leucotaenia. The sequence continues at coordinate 171,540,696 of CM035837.1, forward strand.
TCTGCGCATGGCACTACTGAGTAGAACAGCTTCCGTGAGACTGAAACTAATTGCCAGAATTGACACTATAGACCAAGAGACAGTGAGAAAAGCGTACCCCAAGTTATGCGATGGACTTGGGCTTGTTCAAAAGCCATACACAATTAAACTGAAACCTGATGCTAAGCCCTTTTCGCTCAAGGTGCCAAGGCGTGTGCCACTGCCGCTCATGGGTAAAGTGAAAGAAGAGCTCGAGAGGATGGAAAAGTTGGGAGTCATCAGTCGCGTGGGGCAGCCAACAGATTGGTGCTGTGGCATGGTTGTAGCTCCCAAAAAGGACAAAGAAAAGGTGCGTATCTGTGTGGACATGACACCTTTAAACGAGTCAGTGTGTCGCGAAAGATACATCCTCCCGTCTGTGGACCAAACGCTAGGCATGCTCACAGGTGCTCAGTATTTTTCAAAGCTTGATGCAAATATGGGATTTTGGCAAATACCACTGTCTAAAGAGTCGGCCTTTCTCACCACATTCATTACGCCATTTGGCAGATACCACTTCAACCGTTTGCCATTTGGTATTTCCAGTGCTCCTGAACATTTCCAAAACATGATGGTAACAGAGGTTACAGTGGGTCTCGACGGAGTCGTCTGTCACATGGACGATATCCTGGTCTGGGGATCCACCAAAGAGCAGCACGATGCAAGACTGCACGCTGTCTTGAAGCACGCGGAGAAAGCCGGCGTTACATTGAATATGTCAAAATGTGAGTTTGGCAAAAGAGAGGTTAAATTTCTTGGGTTTATTGTTTCAGCAGAAGGAATGAGGCCAGATCCAGACAAAACCCAAGCTGTTCAGGACATGAAAGAGCCAAGCAACGTGAGTGAGCTCAGGAGCTTTCTCGGAATGGTGAACCAGCTGGGGAAGTTCATTCCGAACCTTTCTGAAAAGGACAAACCACTGAGAGACTTGCTTTCAACAAAGAACATGTGGTACTGGGGGCATGAACAACAAAATGCGTTTTGTAACCTCAAACAAGAACTGTCCTCTGCTCCTGTATTGCAGCTCTATGACCCAAACAAACCACAGAAAATATCTTGCAGATCTCCAAGAGCAACTGCAGTCCGACAGCATCTGTTCACAAGTCATGAAATACTGCACAGAAGGCTGGCCGGATCGTAACCAGCTACAGGGAGCGGTGAAGCACTACTGGTCTGAGAGAGCCGTTTTGAGTGTGCATAACGGACTACTACTGAGAGGCACGAGGTTAGTTATCCCTGCTAACATGAGAAATGCAGTTTTGGATAAGATACATGAGGGCCACCAGGGGGTGGTTAAATGCAGAGAGCGCGCCCGTCAGGCTGTATGGTGGCCAGGTTTAAGCAACCAGATTAGTGAAATTGTACTCAAATGCAGAAAGTGCATACAGGAAAGAGTTAATGTGAGAGAGCCTTTAATGCCCACAGATTTACCAGAAAGGCCATGGCAGAAGTTGGGAGCTGATTTGTTCACGCTACAAGACAAAAACTACCTGTTATTAGTGGACTACTTCTCTAGGTATATAGAGATTGCCCAGCTCAGCCCAACTCGCTCTGCCAATGTCATTGTGCATTTAAAATCAATGTTTGCACGTCACGGAATACCAGAGATACTGATCACGGATAATGGCCCGCAGTTCGCAAGTCAGGAAATGGAAGACTTTGCAAAGGAGTACTGTTTTGAGCACGTGACCAGTAGTCCCAGGTACCCCCAAAGTAACGGTGAGGCAGAAAGAGCTGTCAGAACAGTCAAAAACCTAATTAAGAAAGCCAGTGATCCATACCGAGCACTGTTAGCCTACAGAACCACAGCGTTGGCAAATGGCTACAGCCCAGCACAGCTTCTCATGGGGCGTAGGCTTCGTACCACCCTGCCAATGCTTCCAGAGGCCTTGCAGCCATGCGTGCCGAATCTGCAACAAATTCGTCACGTGGAAAAGGAGAGACGGATGAGGCAAACAGAATGTTTCAACAAAAGACACAGAACGAGAGATTTGGATAAACTGTTACCCGGAAACTCTGTTTGGATTACAGATGCAAAAGCACAGGGCACAGTGACATCTGTCCACAAAACTCCACGGTCCTATGTCATCAGTGGACCACAAGGGACAATCAGGAGGAATCGCACTAATCTTGTGCCTATGTCGATACCAAAGACTGAGATGGAACCACAACGGACCCAGTCAAATGGAAAAGACACTCCTACAGAAACTGTTTCTGAGCCCAATGCACAGGAAACACCAGGTGTTGTTAGAACCAGGTCTGGTAGAGAAGTGATAAAACCAAAGAAACTGGATCTGTAGAGTTGCATGTTAATATTTGTGAAAACAGTGTTGAAGAGAAAAAAAAAAGAAATGTTATATTTTGTGTTTTCAGCTAAAAGGGGTCAACTTGGCTTCAGTAAGGGGGATGTGGTGTAATCTAAGGATTACATATGTGGAGCCACTAGGGGGCGACACAGACCGGATGTTGTCAGGTGTACAACAGGACGGATGATAATATGGCGGAGTTCGTGTGTTAATGTTGTTCCAGCCAGTCAATAAAGGAGGCTCCGTGTTCACCCAAAGCAGCAGTCTTTATTTATAAAAGAACCCAACACAACAGAGAGAAGGGGTCATTGCAGTTATACCTAAACCTGAAAAGGATAAACTAGAATGCTCCAACTACAGACCAATCAGTGTATTAAATCAGGACTATAAGCTTTTTACCACTATCCTTGCCAAAAGGTTAGAAAACATACTGACAGACTTAATTCACTTAGACCAAACAGGTTTTATAAGACAAAGACAGACACAAGACAACATTCGACGCACTTTACACATAATTCATCATATAAAAAAATATAACTTAAATGCAGTTATATTGGGATTAGATGCTGAAAAAGCATTCGATTCGTTTGACTGGTCTTTCCTATATAGAATCTTATCCAGTTTCAATTTTCATAACAACTTCATTAGAACTATACAGGCATTATATAAAAAACCAACAGCTAAAATAAGGATTAACGGTAATTTATCATCATCTTTTGAGCTGGAAAGAGGATGTCGTCAAGGCTGCCCCCTGTCTCCACTGCTCTTTGCAATCTTCATAGAACCTCTGAGCCAATGGATAAGACAAAATCAAGAAATTCAAGGTATTACACTTGGTCAGAAGGAACATAAAATAGCACTCTTTGCTGATGACATTTTAATATACCTAGGGCAGCCAGACACTTCTCTACCAGAACTAATCTCAGATTTTTCAGAGTAGGAGATTTATCGGGGTACAAATTAAACATGCATAAAACCCAAGTCTTAACATTCAACTATGACCCAAATCATTTTTCACTAAATGAACTCAAAACTAACTGGGAGATGGAATCTATGAAATATCTGGGGGTCAATATCCCGAAACAACTCGACAAAATTATAACACTAAACTATGATCCACTGGTGACAAAAATAAAATCTGACCTAGCAAGATGGAATATGATACCATTCTTAGGTACTGCACAAAGAATTGAAGCAGTCAAAATGAATATACTTCCACGTCTTCTATACCTTTTCCAAACAATACCGGTAGAACCTCCCAAAAAAAACATGGCAGGAGCTGGACAGAAGGATCTCAAGATTCATATGGCAGGGTAAGAGACCTAGAATCAGATATAGAACCCTACAGCTAAACAAAGACAAAGGTGGGCTTGCGCTGCCAAATATCAGGGACTATTTTATAGCTGCACAAATTAAAACTTTAGTAGAGATATGTAACCCAGTCTACACTGCACAATGGAAGGAGATGGAATGCCAAATAACAAGTGACATCCCCCTACAGGCGATAATAGGGAACAATGCCTTAACTAAACTCTTGAATAACACTAACCCGTGGATAGAGACCCCGCTAAAAATTTGGTTTAAGATAGTCAGAGAGAATCAAGCTAAAGAGCCCTATCGACTTCTGCAATGGATTGCCTATGATCAAGACTTTACCCCCAATAAAACAGACACTAGATTTAAAGAGTGGAAAGAGAAAGGGCTGATAAAATATTACGATTTTTTTAAGGGGCAAACTTTAAGAAGTTTTGAAGATTTGAAAAAACAAGGTCTAATAAATCAAGACCTTTACAGGTTCTTTCAGCTTAGACACCACATAAACAATACACTTAAAAAGGAGGATTTGGAAAGGGCCCAGTCAGGTGTTCTGAAGGTCTTCTTAATGGCATATAAAGGGATCCCAGGGATCAGATACATTTCTAAAATATACCAAGGTCTTCAAGACTTAAAAGGAGACAACACATCATATATAAAAGAGAGATGGGAAAAAGAGGGGAATTTCACTTTACAATTGGAAATATGGGAAAAGCTAAATAAACAGCAATGGAAAAGTACCTCATCCCTGCAGTGGAGAGAATTTGGATGGAAAAATTTGGTAAGATTTTTCAGAACACCTGCACAAAACAAATTTACCCATAAGGGGTTGAACTGTTGGCGCTTGTGTGGTGAAAAGACTGCAAATCATTTTCATGTGTTTTGGTCATGCCCAGTTATCCACCAATATTGGACCAACGTACAGACAATATTGGGAAAAATATTCAAAATAACATTTCCCTTTTCTTTTGTAACTTTGTATTTGGGTTTACTACCGGACTCACTGGAAAGACGAGGAGATAAATACTTATTCAATGTTTTAATATTGGCAAGTAAAAAAGTCCTAACTAAAAAATGGATGCTGAAGGACTGTCCTACACCTGAAGATTGGATTAACGTGATTCAAGACATTTACTCGATGGAAAAGTTGACATTCGCACTGAGACAGGACATGGATGGGTTCATGAACTTTTGGCAACCCTGGATCGCGTATGTGTCTTCCATTAGATCTAATCTTTGACAAATACCATTTCAATAATGGTCCCGCTCTTTGTTCCAGCGCTACTCAGATGCTCTTTTACCTTTATTTACTTACTTTTTCTTTTTGTTTGTTTTTTGCTGTTCTGTTTGTTTGTTTGTTTTTATTTAATTCTCCTTAATTTCACTTTTTCTTTCACTTTAAAAAAAAAGGGGGGGTGTTGTAATAACTATCCTACCAATGTTGTCAAATAGCAAAAAATAAGGGAACATGTGATGAAAATGTAAACATTGCAATGCTGTAATGACCTGTATACCCTTTACAAAAACTTAAATAAAAAAAAAAAAGGCCCAGCAGAGGATGTTCTTTCTGTGGCAGCTGAGGAAGCTCAAGCTACCCACCAAGATGTTAGTGCAGTTCTACACGGCCATCATCGAGTCCATCCTCACCTCCTCCATAACCGTGTGATACGCAGGAGCCACTGCCAGGGACAGACTAAGGCTGCAGCGCGTCGTGCGCACTGCTGAGAAGGTGATCGGCTGCAAGCTCCCATCTCTCCAGGATCTGTACATCTCCAGGACCCGGAGGCGTGCTGGCCGGATCATAGCCGATCCTTCACTCCCTGGTCACGTACTGTTTGCCCCCCTCCCCTCAGGTAGAAGACTTCGGTCCATTCAGACTAAAACCTCCCGGCACATGAATAGCTTTTTCCCCTCTGCCATCAGACTGCTGAACATTAAGTGACTTATTGACTCTCGTGCACTATGTACAGCAGCTCAACCAGACTCATGTCATTCATCACTGTTTTTCTGTTGCATTATTGACTGCACTATGTAGTACCCCATATTATCTGCTACTTGCTAATTTATTTAAAACTGCCTTGACTAGTATTACTCATTATTACTATTATTATTATTATTACTTATTTTTCTACACTTATTGCATGTTTTTAGTCCTTTAGTTTTTTAGTTTATCTCTTTATCTCATCATGTTTTTAATGTTGCAGCATGGCACCGAGACAAATTCCTAGTTTGTGTACTACATGAACAATGGCAATAAATCTGATTCTGATTCTGATTCTGACTTAGAAATTTCCTTATTTTTGAAAGAAAAGCACTTTTTTTCAATGAAGATAACTTTAAACTAATCAGAAATACACACTATACATTGCTAATGTGGTAAATGACTATTCTAGCTGCAAATGTCTGGTTTTTGGTGCAATATCTGAAGATATAAATGTAAGCTTGTAAATGAAATGTCCTCAGCACTACCAGGGATTTTGGAATGTGTTACTGTTGAGATTGACCTAGACAAAACAAAAAATCTAATCATAAGCTGCATATACAGAACGCCGGGAACTTGCATTGAGACATTCAGAGATAAATTAGTCGAGCTGTACAATAATATTACTAGTAAGAAAATGGTAGCAATTTGTGGAGATTTCAATATTGACCTACTTAATCCACATCAACAAAATGTAGTTACAGAGTTCATGAACTCTATGTACAGCATAAGTCTATATCCCACAATAACACATCCCAGTAGAATCACAGTTCACTCTGCTACACTTATTGACAACCTGTTTGTCAATGTTCTCGATAAGAAAATAGAAAGTGGATTATTGATAAATGATATAAGCGACCACTTGCCAATCTTTGCACTTATCCATGGCCACACGGGGCCCAACCCAGAAAAAATCTCAAAATCGTTCAGACACAAATCACCAAACGCAATCAGTTCTTTTAAAGAGGACTTGCTGAAGCAAGACTGGACAGAAGTCTATGTATCAGATGTAAATGAAGCCTATGACACATTTATAAACATTGTAACCACTCTTTATGAAAAAAACTGCCCATTAGTTAAAAAAAAGCTTAAACACAAATTTGCTGACAAACCATGGTTAACCAAAGGACTACAAAAGGCGTGTAAAAAGAAAAATTTATTATATAAAGCTTTCATAAAGAAAAGGACAAAAGAAGCAGAGCAACGGTATAAAACATACAAAAATAAGTTAACATATATAATAAGATGCAGTAAAAGAGACTATTACAGTAAAGAACTGGAAAAAAACAAAGACAATATTAAAAATACATGGACAATAATCAACAGTATCCTTGGAAATAAAAGCAGAAATACTAGCTACCCAACTAATATTCCAAAAAATAATAAATCGACTCCGAATGTGAATATAGCTTCACCTGCAGATGAATTTAATAATTTTTTTGTTAACATTGGACCTAAACTGGCCCGAGAAATACCCACTACGGCGCCTACAGGTGATACAATATGCAATAACACTGCTGTAAAAGACACCATCTTCATAAAGAACACAGACGAAAGAGAGGTCATTGAAATTGTTAAATCGTTCAAAAGTAAAACATCTACTGACTGTGATGGTATCGACATGCTACTAGTCAAAACTGTTATCGAATGCATAGTGAAACCACTGACGTATATCTGTAACCTGTCTCTCCAATCAGGTATATTTCCCAATGCAATGAAAATAGCTAAAGTAATTCCGATTTACAAGACAGGCGACAGAGGGGAACTCTCCAACTACAGACCAATTTCACTATTACCGCAATTTTCCAAGATACTTGAAAAAATATTCTATGAGAGAATTGACAACTTCATACTGAAGAATGATTTATTGTGTGAGCAGCAATATGGGTTCAGACACAAAAGGACAACAGCATATGCCTCAATGGAATTTACAGAAAAAATATCAACAGCCATTGAAAATAAAGAGTATTCAGTTGGAGTATTCCTGGATCTTAAAAAAGCATTTGATACAGTAGATCACAATCTATTATTAAAGAAACTACAAAATTGTGGTATTAGAGGGGTAGCACTGTCCTGGTTAAGTAGTTACTTAAAGAATAGATATCAGTTTGCATGTGTTAACAGCAAAAACTCAGAGTTACTGAAGGTCACCTGTGGAGTCCCACAGGGTTCAGTTTTGGGACCATTATTATTCAATATGTATATAAATGATATATGTAAAGTTTCAGAAAAAATGGACTTAATATTGTTTGCTGATGACACTAATCTGCTATGCAGTGGAAACAATTTGGAACAACTTCTGGATACACTCGGAAAGGAATTAGGAAAGCTGAAACTGTGGTTTGATTCAAACAAATTAACGCTCAATTTAAGCAAGACAAAATTTATAGTCTTTAACAACCATCACAACTACCCAGTACCCAAACTCAGTGTAAATGGTGTAGAGATTGAAAGGGTATCCGAAACTAAATTCCTTGGAGTAATAATTGATAACAAACTGTGTTGGAAGCCACATATTAATTATATAAAAGGTAAAGTATCCAAATCAATTGCAATATTACACAGAGTGAAAAATTTGCTGAATCAACCCACACTATACACCTTGTACCATTCATTAATACTCCCATACATGACATATTGTAATGAAGTATGGGGAAATACATATAAAACAAACATATATCCACTCTTTATGCTTCAAAAGAGAGCTATTAGAATAATCAACAAAGCAGCTTACAGGGAACCAACAAACCCACTTTTTCTTAAACAAAAAACTCTCAAGTTGAAAGATCTGATTGACTTCCATCCATCCATCCATCTTCTACCGCTTTTCCGGAGGTCCGGGTCGCGGAGGCAGCAGTTCAAGCAGAGAAGCCCAGACTTCCCTCTCCCCAGCCACCTGCTCCAGCTCTTCAGAGGGGATACCAAGGCGTTCCCAGACTAGCTGGGAGACATAGTCTCTCCACCGAGTCCTGGGTCTGCCCCGGGGTCTCCTCCCAGTGGGACGTGCCTGAAACACCTCAAGTGGGAGGCGTCCAGGAGGCATCCTAATCAGATGCCCATACCACCTCAACTGACTCCTTTCAATGTGGAGGAGCAGCGGTTCTACTCTGAGCCTCTCCCGGATGACTGAGCTCCTCACCCTATCTCTGAGGGTGAGTCCAGCAATCCTACGGAGAAAGCTCATTTCAGCCGCTTGTATCCGCGATCTCGTTCTTTCGGTCATTACCCAAAGCTCGTGACCATAGGTGAGAGTAGGAACGTAGATTGACTGGTAAATCGACAGCTTTGCCTTAGAACTAAGCTCCCTCTTCACCACAACAGACCGGTACAACGTCCGCATCACTGCAGATGCTGCTCCAATCCGTCTGTCGATCTCTCGCTCCATTTTCCCCTCACTCGTGAATAAGACCCCAAGATACTTAAACTCCTCCACTTGGGGCAGGAGCCTGTCCCCAACCCAGAGAGGACAATCCACCTTTTTCCGGCTGAGGACCATGGACTCGGACTTGGAGGTGCTGATTCTCATCCCAGCCGCTTCACACTCAGCGGCAAACCGTCCCAGCAAGAGCTGTAGGTCATTGCTGGATGAAGCCAACAGGACAACATCATCTGCAAACAACAGAGATGAGATCCTGTGGTCACCAAGCATGACACCCTCCATTCCCTGGCTGCGCCTAGAAATCCTGTCCATAAAAATTATGAACAGGACCGGTGACAAAGGGCAGCCCTGGCGGAGTCCAACTCTCACTGGGAATGACTCCGACCGAGTGTTGGCAATGCGAACTAAACTCTCACAACGGTCGTACAGAGACCGAATAGCTCGTAACAACAAGCCCGATACCCCATACTCCCGAAGCACCCCCCACAAAAATCCACGAGGGACGCGGTCAAATGCCTTCTCCAAGTCCACAAAACACATGTAAACTGGTTGGGCAAACTCCCACGAACCCTCAAGAATTCTCGAGAGGGTAAAGAGCTGGTCCGATGTGCCACGGCCAGGACGAAAACCACATTGCTCCTCCTGAATCCGAGGTTCGACCAACGGCCGGACTCTCCTCTCCAGTACCTTGGCATAGACCTTCCCAGGGAGGCTGAGGAGTGTGATCCCTCTAAAGTTGGAGCACACCCTCCGGTCCCCTTTTTTGAAGAGAGGAACCACCACCCCGGTTTGCCATGCCAAAGGCACTGCCCCCGACCTCCACGCAATGTTGCAGAGGCGTGTCAACCATGACAACCCAACAACATCCAGGGCCTTGAGGTACTCAGGGCGAATCTCGTCCACCCCCGGGGCCCGGCCACCAAGGAGATTTTTAACCACCTTGGCGACCTCAGCCCCTGTGATAGGCGAGTCATCCCCCTCGTCCCCAAACCCTGCTTCCTCTGTGGAAGGCGTATCAGTGGGATTGAGGAGATCCTCGAAGTATTCCTTCCACCGCCCGACGATATCCCCAGTTGAAGTCAACAGTGTCCCATCCGCACCATACACAGTGTGGACGGGGAGCTGCTTTCCCCTCCTGAGCCGCCGAACAGTTTGCCAGAATCTCTTTGAAGCCGACCGAAAGTCTTGTTCCATGGCCTCACCGAACTCCTCCCATACCCGGGTTTTTGCTTCAGCAACCACCCGAGCTGCACTCCGCTTGGCCTGCCGGTACACCTCAGCTGCTTCGGGAGTCCCACAAGCCAACCAAGCTTGATAGGACTCCTTCTTCAGCTTAATGGCCCCCCTCACCACTGGTGTCCACCACTTGGTTCGGGGGTTGCCACCACGAGATGCACCGACCACCTTGCGGCCGCAGCTCTGGGCTGCCGCTTCAACAACAGAGGTGGAGAACATGGCCCATTCAGACTCCATGTCTCCAGACTCCCTCGGAATGTGGTTGAAGTTCTTCCGGAGGTGGGAGTTGAAGACCTCCCGGACAGGGGCCTCAGCCAGACGCTCCCAGCACACCCTCACTATACGTTTGGGTCTACCAGGTCTGAATGGCTTCCTCCCCTGCCATCGGATCCAACTCACCACCAGGTGGTGATCAGTTGACAGCTCTGCACCTCTCTTTACTCGGGTGTCCAAGACATACGGTCGCAGGTCTGATGATACGATAACAAAATCGATCATCGACCTGCGGCCTAGGGTGTCCTGGTGCCAGGTGCACATATGGACACCCTTATGCTTGAACATGGTGTTCGTTATAGACAGACTGTGGTTAGCACAGAAGTCCAATAACTGAACACCACTCGGGTTCAGATCGGGCAGGCCGTTCCTCCCAATCACCCCCCTCCAGGTTTCACTGTCGTTGCCCACGTGCGCATTGAAGTCCCCCAGTAGGACAATGGAGTCTCCAGGAGGAGCACCCTCCAGCACCCCAGTCACAGACTCCAAAAAGGGTGGGTACTCTGAAACATCATTTGGTGCATAGGCACAAATGATGGTCAGGACCCGTTTCCCAACCCGAAGGCGCAGGGAAGCAACCCTTTCGTCCACCGGGGAAAACTCCAATATAGAGGCAGCAAGGTGGGGCGATACAAGAATACCTACCCCTGCTCGTCGCCTCTCGCCCGGGGCAACTCCAGAAAAGGCCAAGCTCCAGCCCCTCTCCAGGAGACTGGTTCCGGAACCGGAGCTGTGTGTTGAGGTGAGGCCGACTATATCTAGCCGGTATCGCTCAATCTCGTACACCAGCTCAGGCTCCTTCCCCACCAGAGAGGTGACATTCCACGTACCAAAAGCCAGTTTAGAAAGCTTGGGATCAGTCCGCCAAGGTCTCCGCCTTTGACTGCCACCTAATCCACATAGCACCGGACTTCCATGATCCCTCCTGCAGGTGGTGAACCTACTGGAGGGCGGACCCATGTAACTCCTTCGGGCTGAGCCCGGCCGGGTCCCATGGGTGGAAACCCGGCCACCAGACGCTAGCCTTCGAGCCCCTCCCCCTGATTGACTTTAAAACCGCAATAATAATGTTCAAAGTGAAGAATCTATCACTGCCCGCAAATATCCAAAAGTTGTTCCAAACAAGGGAGAAACGATATCACTTCAGAGGAACATGTATATTTCAAAAGCCTACAGTGAGAACAACTACCAAGCAACACTGTATTTCAGTGCAAGGAGTCAGATTATGGAACGATTTTGGACCTGAATTAAAATCATGTACAAAGCTTGGACAATTTAAACAAAAACTAAAGGAAGAAATACTCCAAACATATTTACAAGACGACATGTAAACTCACATAAGGATTGACATTTCCAGCCTGTGTTGTGTTGTAGCTTAGTTTTTTCTTTTTTTCTTTTTTTCTCTGTGACACTATGTCTTAGATTTGTTTTTGAATAGTAACCGCTTAACTTAGACTAGCTCAGTTTTCTTTTTCTCTCAGTCACATTTTGTCTTAGCCTTGTTTTAAATTGTAATCGCTCTTGTCTTGTTTTCTCTTTTTTCTCCTTTGAATTCTTGGATGGAATATGGGTGGGCAATATAAGCTGCGGCTTCAGCCATCACCCATTTCGGATAACTCACGTGGAATTGTATAGTAGAAGGAGTCTTTGTCTAATTTGACCTTGTTGTTATATTATACAGTTTCTTTTAACCTGTAATGTACTATCTGAAATAAATAAAATTCATTCATTCATTCATTCATTCATATCTACATAGGTGTATAGAGGCCCATTTCCAGCAACTATCACTCCAGTGTTCTAATGGTACAATGTGTTTGCTCACTGAGTCAGAAGGCTAATGGATGATTAGAAAACCCTTGTGCAATCATGTTAGGTCTGCAATGTTGTAATTGCTGCAAATGGAGGATTCTTTGACAAAAGCAAAGTTTGAAGGAAAAAATTATTTCAAATACAAATCATTATTTCTAACCTTGTCAATGTCTTGACTATATTTTCTATTCATTTTACAACTCATGGTGGTAAATAAAAGTGTGACTTTTCATGGAAAACACAAAATTGTCTGAGGTGACCCCAAACTTTTGAACAGTAGTGTACCTCCACCAAGGGCTCTGTTTGTGTTTGAGCAGCAGAATTACACAAAAACTACTGGATGGATTTGGATGAAATTTACACCAGAGGTAGTTCTTGGGCTACAGACGAACCCATTACATTTTGGTGAGTTTCTGAGAATGCATACCTCAGCCAAGGCTCTTATCTTCTCGCAATGTGTTGGCAACAGTACTCCAAAACTAATGCACAGAAGAAAGGGTCATGACAAGTTAGAGTGCCAGAATAATAATTTTGTAGGTAATCTCCCATTATGCTCTACACATGTTTTGTTTGCAGTCTTATGAACAAATATGTCAAAAGTGTTAAACTACAAACTGAAGTGTTAAGCAATCACAATCTGATAAACAGAAATAAGGCGTAGCCTCAGAGCCCTCTTCTCTTCCTCAGGTCTATTGCATTAGTTACACACCCAAATCAACACTCACACACACACATTTCATAATACATCTTAGGGGATAGTTAACATGAATAGCGGATGGCATGCTCATGTCAGAAGTAAACTGGCCAATCAGACGGTTGCGTACAAGTCCATCCTATGCTTGGTATACACTCTCTGAGTGCTTTTCTAGTTGGGACTGAAGCTCAGAGAAATTGTACAGTAAAAAATTTAGTCATCTTTTACTCAGATCTTAGTTTTGAGTGAAATTTTAGAAATGTGACTAAGACTGATTTTTATCACCTTAATGTCTCTGCATTGGCTTGAGAGAGAAACAAATGCACTCTGGCAATATTCCTAATTCATGTTCTTATTTCCTCAAGAATCATTTTAATGCTTTACTTTCTAGTCTTCCTAAAAAAATAAATAAAAATCCATAGCCTACCTACAGCTACTAGAAAACACAGCTGCACAGGTTCTAAGACCAGAAAGAGAGCACACATTAACACCCATTTTTAAAGTCTCTGCATTGGCTTGCTGTCAGCTTCATAATAGATTTTAAAATTCTTTGTATAAAATATTTATATTATGAGGCTGCTGGTTTGTTTTTTCTAATCTTTCCAAAAGTTAGAACTAAGTCCCATGGTGAGACAGCTTTTTGCTATTATGGTCCATGCCTGGGGAACAGCCTGCCTGAAGACCTGAGAGCAGAAGAAAATCTTAACGTTCAAATGTACAAACTCACTTTATTAAGCTGACGATTATTATTGTAACTGCTCATACTTTTAACCTTGTTCTATTTTGCACCATTTTTTTTTATTTTGTGTGCTTTGTCCCATTTTATCTCCTTGTTTTTGTAATGTTTATTGTTTTTACCTGGCCTCCAGTTTTTCCTCAGTGATAACAATGCTTCATCAGTATAGTTTAGCTCTTGCCCAGTGTTTTACTTTGTATTCTTATTAGTGGTGTGTGTATTTGGGGGAGAGGGGTCTGTCTGCGTTAGGCCCTTCCGGCGTGTATTCTCCTTCCGTTAAGCACTTTGTGCTAAATAATTGTATGAAAAGTGCTATTGTGGAGAAAGGAGGCAGGCGAGGCAACGAGCTGAAAGACAGAAACTTTATTCTTTCTCCAACATGACTTGGAGCAAAAAAGAATCCTGGCTCTCTGTGCATTCCTCTTTTATATCTTTATTTCCATGCATCGAGACCCGGAACTTCCAACCATAATACATTGTTGTTTGAACAAAGAAATGTGTGGCACATTAACATGACATAACGCCGGCGCCACTCCAGCACCCTTCTTCTCTCAGCGGCTCCGGCAGCTCTTACCCTCTATGGGGGGTGGGGGGTGGGGGGGGTGGCACATAGACCCAACAGTCCCGTCTGATACCCCCCCCCCCGGTGACACCTCCTCCTTTGGTCCATTGTTCTTCCCTTCCCTCTGCCTTCTCTGGGTGGAGAAACCCCCACACCATGCCCATACATTATATAAAGTTTGATTAAGTGAAGCCAGATAAGGACAAGGGATTGTGTATTAGACATCCAGGTTAGTGTTTAGTTTTCATCCATCATCCATCCATCTTCTTCCACTTAATCCTTTTCGGATCACGGGGGGTGCTGGACCCTATCCCAGCATCTTTGGGCTAGAGGCAGGGTACACCCTGGACAGATTGCCAGTCCATTGCAGGGCCAACACAGAGAGACAGACAACCATTCACTCTCACAGTCATACCTAAGGATAATTTAGAATCCCCAGTTGATGCCAATTAACCTAACTTGCATGTTTTTGGCATGTGGGAGGAAACCGGAGAAATCCCAGAGTAAACCCACGCAGAAACAGGGAGAACATGCAAACTCCACACAGATCACTGTTGGTCAGGGGCTGGGATCGAACCCAGGATTCCCCGGCCAAGGGTGAGTTGCTGTGCTGCCGCAGTGCTAGGGAAAGCTTAGGACATTGTTTTAAATGTGAGAATTGCTGACACCAAGTGGCCAAAAAGCCAATATGCTTTGTTTGAAAAAAGAAAAAGCACCAATCAGTCATACAATGGCATGCCTTTATTGAATGATTTATTAAAAACAATAAAATAGTTGAATATTCAGTACAAGATTTATACAGTGTTCATCCCCTTGACCTTGTTATTTAGCTGCAGGGAAAAAGAACAATATTATTAACATATGATAAATGAATAGGAATACAGGAACTGTTGCTGATTGTTATTTCTGTACAAATGATACCTTTCTATCTCACGGATGATCTCTTCAAGCACCGGAGCCACATGATCCAGCTGTTTGGGTGGAAGACGGACAGCAATCTCTACTGTTTTCTCCTGGACATGCAGACACCCAAAAATACTGTTAACAACTTCCATTAACTGGCTTTAGTTGCCATGAGCTTAGGTAAAGTAACACTTGTAGTAAAGGTGAAGCACGCATGTACTCACAGAATTTCCACCATGTTCCACCTGAGGGACCTGCTGGACAGTGACTTCTTCAGACTGACCGTCCTCTGAGCGGGGCTCCATGTTCTTCCGACCTTCTCGATCCTGCAGCACAGGACCAAAAAGATCAAAGGGGGCACCCTTTTGTAATCTTATTTGTGCATATGAAGATATATCTTTCTGTATCATTACATACTGTAGATGCATCTTTTAACAAACTTCCACCTATTTCTTACTGACAGTGTTTTAGATTGAACCTGCAGAAAGCACCCACAAGTTTTAGTTGCACTGATTAGTCTGAAAATCTTAACTTTTCAATCTAGTGCCCTCCCCCCTTTTCTCAATTTGTGTCCAAGATTGGACTTAATCACAACTCTGAAGAGACTGTGGAGACCACTGCAAGGTCATTGGGAGATCTTTGAGAGATTTGGCCATTTTTTTCCATTACTTAATGATCTCTTAATGATCTCCACCCCTGTGTAAAGGGGGTAGGAGAGCACTAGAAATCTCTCAAATACTCAGCAACTGCCTTGGTCGCCCCAGGGAAACTCTCAATGATTCCTTGACAATCTCTCCTGGTCTCTCAATGATCTCTTAAGGATCTTTCAAAGCTCTATAGATCACCATGAAAGTTGCCAAAAACTGAATTTGAACTGAAAAAAGATGCACTATTTTTTTTTTTTTTTTTAGAAAACACCACAAAATTACAAAAGAAAAGCAACATATTTATTTAAAAGAAAAAATATCAATAGCAAAACATGAGAGAAAAATATTGAGAAGTGGCAAAGTTGGAAGAAAAAATATGAATTATGTCAATAGTGAAAAATTCAAGAAAAAAAATGTAAATTCATGACTGCAAAAAGCCTCAGATTTTCACACTCAAAATTTTGTGGAAAATTTCAAGAAAAAGAAGAAAAATTATCTCAAACATGACAAAAAATGTAATGTACTTTATTTATATAACCCTTTAAAACAACCAGTAGGTGACCAAAGTGCTTTACAGAAAAGCTGAACAGCACTAGAAACACACACAACATAAAAACAGATTACACAAACAAAGGGATAAGCATAAATACTTAAAAATAAAAGCAAAACAAAAAAAGATGAAAAGAATAAAAGCAATAAGTGTCACCACTACTGAGTATTAAAGACCATCCTGAATAAATACATTTTAAGTTTTGATTTAAAAAGGCCCAGATCAGAGAGAACGCGTCGGGGGGGAGATTATTCCAGAACCTGGGGACGACAGCAGAAAACGCTCGGTCACCCCAGTGTTTATACTTTGACCTGGGCACATCCAGCAAGAGCTGATTGAATGACCTCAAAGCTCTGCCTTGGTCGCAGACAGTTAAACTCTCAGATAAATAAGCCGGAGCAAGGCCATTAAGAGCTTTAAAAACAAAGAGTAAAAGCTTAAAATTGATTCTAAAATAGACTGGAAGTCAATGGAGTGAAAAAAGAATAGGTGTAATGTGCTCTTGCCTAGTTGTGTTGGTTAAAAGATGGGTCGCTGTATTTTGCATAAGTTGATGGCAACAGAGAGGACAGAGACGCCAACATAAAGTGCACTGCAGTAATCAAGTCTAGAAGTGATTAAAGTATGGATGGCTATCTCGAGGTCATGACGGCTCAGGAAAGGTTTGGCTTTGAATAACAGACGCAACTGATAAAAGGTCACCTTGACTACATTGTCAATCTGTTTGTCAAATTATTGTATTTTTTTTGGGGGGGGGGGGGCATCAAGGAAAATACTATGTATTGTGCAAATCCAACACCTCTCATCACCCTTGGAACACCATCCCCACAGTGAAGCATGGTGGTGGTAGCATCATTGCTGTGGCAATATTTTTATTCAACAGGGACTGAGCAACTGGACAGAATTAACGGAATGACCGATGGGGCTAAATCAGGTAAATTCTTGAAAAAACATGTTTCAGTCTTCCAGAAATTTGAGATTGAGACAAAGGATCACCTTCCAGCAAGATAATGTCCTTAAGCATACTGCTAAAACAACACTTGAGTGTTGAAAAAAATTTATTGTATGTTAATGTTCCAAAATCATGTTAAAAAAAAATCCCGATTTACAAGAGGGAAAAACCTCTAATTTTTCAAAACATGCACATTTCAGAGAAAAAAAAGTCATAAATTTATGATTACCTGTGCACATCCTTGCTAGTAAGACAAAGATAATCACTTATTAACCATTACAATGACAAAATTTGATATAGAGTGATTTAAAAAGATATCAAGTTCTGCAGATGGCATAAAGATGTTTGATTTACTCTCACAACAGACAAATAATCCATCCATCCATCCATCTTCTACTGCTTAATAATTTTTGGGTCGCGGAGAGGCTGGAGCCTATCCCAGCGTCTTTAGGCGAGAGGCAGGGTACACCCTGGACAGATCACCAGTCCATCGCAGGGCCAACACAGAGAGACAGACAACCATTCACTCTCACATTCATACCTAAGGGCAATTTAGAATCCCCAGTTTGGCCTGTGGGAGGAAACTGAAGTAC
The DNA here is from genome assembly GCA_020510985.1 of Pholidichthys leucotaenia. Classification (NCBI taxonomy): domain Eukaryota; kingdom Metazoa; phylum Chordata; class Actinopteri; order Cichliformes; family Pholidichthyidae; genus Pholidichthys; species Pholidichthys leucotaenia. Next base: position 171,558,649 of record CM035837.1, read on the forward strand.
CAGGAGAAAACCCACGCAGACACGGGGAGAACATGCAAACTCCACTCAGAAGGGTCACCCACGGTCAGGGGGTGGGACTGAACCCATGATGATCAATGGTGGGATTGAACCCATGACCTTCTTGCTGTGCTGCCACAGTGCTAACCACTGTTGCACCAAGCTTTTTCTACATGTTTTTAATAATTGTTTAATGTTTTGTATTTGCCTTCAGCCAAATAATGTTCCTGTAATCGCCCTGTAAAGTATTTTGAATCGACGCAAAAAATCCAAACTCTTAAGCAAATAAGTGCACCATTAAATGTTAAAAAAAAGAAGATATTCATTATATTAGAGAAGCTGGTGCTTCGGACAAATGATCACAATAGACTTCTCTAACATTTACAAAACAGGTGTTGATGAGTCCGTGTTTCTGGGATAATCAGTGAACCCACAACTCTAGTTCGAGCCTGCTTTCATCCCTCAAGCTGCTTACCTTCATCATCTGCAACTCTTTTGGGCTGAAGAAAGTGATGTGTCCCTCTACCGTCTCAACCAGCAGCGCCACCAGGCACACTAGCGACACACAACCAACCACGGCACCGCGCATGCTCATCCTGCTCTGTCCTGAACACACACACATGCACATGTGTACATACACATTTTTAGACAGCGCAACAGTACCTTCAAGCAGACATACAGTGCAGTGCAGTCGAGTAAGTGAGATGTCTCAAACAGATGAAACAGTGGAAATAGGTCAACATTTGACTGCAAAGTCTCGGCCAAAAGCAATAACTGAGACTTCCTGGAAGGAGGACACAAGAAAGCCTGTACTTATGTAAGGGAGAGATTAACAAGTAGATAGGTGATAGGAAGGGGTGGAGAGAGATGAGGGCAGAACAACAAACTGCTCCAGTGGCAAGAGAGATAAGAAGCTGGGGTCATATACTACCAACAGCAGGACAGCTCTATGCGCACATGAGAGCAGAATCAAACAGGAGAAATACATGGGGGACGAAGGGTGAAGGTAACCCTGAGGGACAGAGGAGCAGAGGGAGCCATCCATTACTCACGTGCTGTGTCAGTCTTAGTCAGATGCTGAGGAACGAGTGCTTCAAGATGAGCAGATCTTCAGTGGTCTGAGTGCCAGCTTGTCCCCGTCAGCCTTTATATCAATCCCTCTCCTTGTCTCTGAGCTTTTTACTGTCCTCCCTCACATCCGCTCCTCAGCAGGCTCCTTCAAGCAATCTCCTCCATGCTCCTGGAAACACAGACATTTCTCAGGAACCTGGGTTTTTATTGGGGTACTTAGCTCTTCATGCAAGCAGACCTTAGACTCGCACATTAATGCAAGATGTTGTTGGGTTTCTAAACACACAAACACATCAGGAAGGAGATGGAGCATCGTACTCATGCTGTAACATCAAAATGCAAGTTTAGTCTTATTGTAACAATAGGATGTGGGGGGGGGCAGCTTGGAGACAATCTGTCCTAAGAGGTCAGTCGTAAATTCTCTGCTGCCAAGTAATTATATAACACATTTAGACATTTATGACCTGCCAGAAATGTGTGTTCCTGCACATACGCATCCACATACTTCTGTGGCTTGGATACCTTGTGACAGAGAAGAAATTTATTGATGTTCTTCCTGAATTTGACACTTAAGAATTTCCTTCCTACGAATGAAAGGTTGTTATGGATAAGGTTTATATCTGATGTCCGAATACGCTGCAGAAGTGGGTAATTATAAGTACTGCAGGTGAGCGTTTCAGTACAGGTATAAACTTCGTGTGCCCTCTGTCGCACTTGGTAACACTGGCACTGTGACGCACGAGCTCAATTTTTAATCACCTGGCATTAAGACATTTACAATGTTTTGTTATGTGCATCGCCTCAAGATCTGTCCAGTAAAGTAGTATTTTCAAAAAGAAAAAAGTTACATGAATTGCATGATTATCACTGCACTGTGTGAATCGCATTAAAAAATGCATATAACAGTGCTTCAAAATTTGTGTACTTTCTAAATTTCGTATTTATCTTTGTTATCAATATAATTTAAAAACTAATTGGCTTGAATGCAGAGCTGCACTGTACAGTATTTGGATTTTTCCCTATAAATTTAGGTTCTGGTGATGTTCTATTAAAATCAAATCCCATGATGAAGCAAAAAGCAATCAAGTACTGTCTGTTCAAAATTTCATTTTGCCTATTTAGTATTCTCAATCTATAGATACAGTTCTATTATCAGCACCTAAGAGCTACATTGCTCTGCTCAATAAATTGCTCTGCTCAATAAAGATTTCCCCTAACCCATTTACAGTTATTGTAGGAAGCTGAAATTGCACATATATAATAATGCATATATCTATAGGTCACGTGATAATTTTCAGCTCTGAACTCCTAAGAGTTTCTCTTTTACAGGCGCTAAGGTGGAGTAAGGTTTGATAATATAGCCAGGTCATCAGGTTCATGTACAGTACTTGAGAAGCTGCACACCACAGGAGACATTTGATAAGGTGAAAGAAACTTATGGGGAGGATGCTCCATTGTATGACATAGTCAAGCACTGGAATAGACAGTTCAAGTGTGGTCGGACATCGGTGGAAATGGCACCCATTCCCAGGCGACCACAGTGAGCCACTGAAGAAGACACCATCCAGCAAGTGGAGGTCACCATTTTGGAGGATCGCCACATAACGGTTCACCAACTAGCCCAAGATGTCAAGATCAGTGTGGGGTCTGTGGAAAAAATCATCAATGATCATTTGCACATGTGGAAGTTATCTGCATGATGGATTCCCCAGTTGCTCACACCTTTCCTGAAGCAGGAACAAGTCACGTGCTCCCAAGCTCTTTTGGCCATGTGCCAAGAGGAGCAGGAGAACTTCTTTGACAGACTAATCACACAAGATGACACATGGGTCACCATGATCTAGAAATTAAAGCCCAGTCAAAGCAATGGACACATTATGACTCACCACCTATGAAGGAGGTGCATGTCCAACCCTTGGCGGATAAGGTCTCATGCTCACGGTCTTCTGAGACCAGTATAGAGTATTGATGAATTTCCTGGCAAAAGGTACCACAATTACTGGGACTTACTATGCTTCACTGCTGCACAAATTGTGGAAGGCCATGAAAACTAACACGTGTGGCATGCTGAGCAAAGGTTCCACCTCCTGCAAGACAACACCCCGGTTCACAACTCGCATATTGCCCAGATATAAGCACAGTCCTGTGGCTATGAAATCTTTCCTCACCCACCTAATGGCACTCTCCCAACCTCGCTCCATCTGACTTCCACCTCTTCCAAGCATGAAGTTATTTTTGAAGAGTAAGCTCTTCCAAGGTGATGAAAAGCTGATTTCTGAGGTCAAGGCATGGGATCTGACATAACATGCAGACTTCTACAGGTGAGGTCTGCAAAGCTTCATAAAGCAATGGAAGAAATGTGTGACCCTTGGTGGTGCCTACAATACCAGTCCAAATTTTGGACACATCTACCCACTTCAGTGTCCAAACTGTTGACTGGTACTGAATGTAATGAAAGACTAATGACTGTGCGTAGTTTGGTTCCTCTCAGTCCATGCGAAATGAGTAAGAGGAAATCTTTAATGAACGACCCTCATGAGTTTGCCATGGTAGTTATTATTACCTCCGCCAGGCCAAAAAGGCCAGGAGGAGGTTATGTTTTTGCCAGGGTTTGTGTGTTTGTCTGTTTGTCTGTCTGTTTGTCTGTCTGTTGGTTAGTAAGATAACTCAAAAAGTCTTGGACGGATTTGCATGAAACTTTCAGGCGTTGTTGGAAATGGTACAAGGAAGAACTGATTACATTTTGGGGGTGATCCGGTTCACCGTCTGGATACAGGAATTTTTTTAAAGCATTTTTCAACACTGTGACATAGGGCCATTTTCAACATGTGCGCAGGCGCAATGGAGGCCACTGGGCGTCGTGTCTGACCAACACAAACTCCGCCTTCGTCAACGTTTTAGCCACAAAAGCATGCGGAAAACACTGCTGGCCTCGGACCCCCAGCGTGCCTGTGCCAGCCATAGGCGCTGCGCACATTGCGCTGGTCGTCGTGTCTGACCAACACAAACTCCGCGTTCTTCAACGTTTTAGGCACAAAAGCACGCGGAAAACACTGCTGGCCTGGGCCCGCCAGCGTGACTGCTTTTGCGCCACGCTGCAAAACCTGACACGGACACCTGTCCGCCGCCCCATTATTTGCCACAAATTCCCCGCCCAGCTATAGGCGCTGCGTAAAAACGACCTCTCTGCCGGGGAAGACTCTAAATTCTGTTTTGCCGCGGACCGCAACCCCAATATAATATAAAACCCACGGCAACCTGGCTAACCAATCTGCATCTGTCAGTGGAGGAGATGGACACACCAACACTTCAGTTTATTACCTCCGCCAAGGAGGCAATGCTTTTACAACCGTAAAACGGGGCTATAAGGGACGGCGGGGTAATATGGGACACTTTTCTAAATGTAATTCTGCTTTTTTAATTTTGCTTCCGCCTAGATTTGATGAAGGATTCATGGATATTTGACAATAACAACACAACTCAGCTTCCTGCTCAAAATAAAAAAAGCAGAATTACATTTAAAACATTTCCCACAAAAGTGTCCCTTATTAACCCGCTGTCCCTTATAGCCCCATTTTACACTACTGAACCACTAATCCTATCACTATCACATTGATTGTCATTCATTAATTGTCTGTTTATTGCACTGTCCATGTCAAATAAACAAATAATCATTGTGAATCCAATTGCTAGTCATATCTTTTCATGCTCAGGGAATCTGAAAACGTACACACAAACACTGTATGGGGGGAACTGTGCCGCTTGGCGGAGGTCTGCGCTCTCCGAGTGCTTTTCTAGTTATTAGTTATTATTAGAGGTAAATATTCATAAGAGTAGAATTACTGTAGAGTCCCTAAAAAGTGAAAGAGAGTTAAGTAATTTAAAATTGCAATAAAGATGACCATTTTCACTTCCGGTTATGGCTGCCACGTAGGACGGACGTGTCTCGCTCTGCTCTGCTCCTGGAAAAAAAAAATCGGCAAATAACTCTCTCATTTGGGACAGAACGTATCCCAGCATTTGGGCGAGGATATGTCGGCGAAGCCTAAGGCTGGAAAACCAGGAAAAGGAAAAAGCGAGCCGCCGAAACAGTCCAAATTAACGGACTTTCAGGTCTGTGACGCAGCAAACAAAACTCCATATATGGCGGAGGAGGCTGGCAATGGTGCGAAATCTGCGGGGAATGGCGCAGATGCGCTGATGGCTGCCATGAGTTCAATGAGAGCGGACTTTTCCTCTAGATTTGATGGGATTATGACAGCGTTGGAAGGAATAAGAAAGGAATTGGGTGACTGTGTAGAACGAACGGCGCAGATGGAGCTCCGTCTCGCTAGTGCTGAAGATGACGTCACCCGTCTTCAATTAAAGGTGCGCACTTTGGAAAAAAAAAATAAATCTCTGGAAGATAATATTTTGGATTTGGAATCTCGGTCGAGACAGAATAATTTGAGGCTGGTGGGTCTTCCAGAGGAATCAGAAGGTCGGGACGTATGTTCCTTTCTGGAAAAGTGGATTCCGGAGGTGCTGGGCAGCGAGGAGTTGCAATCAGCAGTGATTCTGGAAAAAGCACATCGTATTGGCCCACGGAGAGATAAGGGACCGCCGAGGACCTTAATTATGAAGTTTCTTAGCAACAGAGACAGGATGAAGATCTTCAACGCTGCACGAGCTAAAAAAGGAGAGATTAAACACCAGGACCAGCAGGTGCGGTTCTACCCAGATTTGGCCACAGGAATCCAACAATTGAGGAAGCAGTTTGATCCCGTACGTAAGGAGCTGCGCAACCTTGGGATTCGTCATGGTGTAATCTATCCTGCGAGACTGCTGACCACGTATGAGGGCAGAACCCACATCTTCAAGACCCCAGAGGAGGCGCAGGAGTTCATCAAGAAGATCAAAGAAGAAGAAGAGACTGGTGGGAGCTAAGCATGAACAAAATATAAGGTAGAATAATTAAGCATTTGCACAGGCATCTGACTGACTTGAAGTAAATAGTAAGTTTACAAAATATAGATTGTATTATATATTAAAAAAACAAAACAAAAACAAAACAAACAAAAAAAAAAAAACTATGATGTACAAAGTTGTTAAAAATTTTGGAGTTAAGTTGGAAAACTACAGAGGAGAGTTAATGTTACGTCATTAAAAGCAGTAGAGTTAGGGTGATTGGGAGGATGAAGAAGGAGTGGCTTAGGCTGTTCCCCGTGGGTGTGGAACGGTCGATGGCTATATCGGGAGACAGAATTTTTCTTTTGATTTTGGGGGGTTTGCCACAAGTGTGGGAAGGGGAAATTTGTTTGTGTGTAGTTTGTAGGATGAATGTTCAACCATTCATGTTTTTGCTTCTCTGTATGAGCATGTTTACACTGCAAGGTAATCCCAAACTCTCTATTGATCATGGACCAAAGTGTTAATCTTAATTTAACTTCATGGAATTGCAGAGGTCTACAAAATTTAAAAAAACTTAAACAAGTTATGAATAAAATAAAGGACATGGGTTCAAGAATTGTGTTTTTACAAGAAACTCATCTGATAGAGGAGGATGTTAAAAGAATTAGGAGTAGATGGCAGGGAAGTGTATTCACCTCTTCATTTTCATCCCGAGCCAGGGGAGTTATGACTCTCATACATAAATCAGTTCCTTTTCAAGTGAAAAATGTAATTGGAGACAAATTTGGAAGATATGTAATCATTCAAGGTTCTTTGCTATTAGAAAATATAAATCTTGTGAACTTATATGGTCCCAATATAGATGATCAGAAGTTCTTTGCTAATTTATTTCTCATCTTATCATCACTTACAGGGCAACATATAATAGCAGGGGATTTTAATTGTACATTGAATCCAGGTGTGGATAGATCAACAGGACTGGATTGTACGCACATTGGATGTAGGATGACTATTAATCATTTTATGAAAGAATTGAGATTGTTAGATATATGGAGAGAAATGAAACCACAAGTTAAAGCCTATTCTTGTTATTCCAGTACCTACAAGACATTCTCACGTATTGATTATTTTTTGATTTCCACAGAATTAAGGTCCAAGATTCAAAACTGCTTTTATGATAACATCGTGATCTCTGATCATGCACCCTGTTGTCTAATATATGTAGATAAAAAATTGACAAAGGAATCAGGTAGATGGCAATTTCAGCATAAATGGCTTCAGGATGAGGAATTTGTCAAGTATATAGAAAAACAGATAGACGAGTTCTTTGACATCAATACTACACAAACATCAGCATGTGTAAAGTGAGAGGCTTTCAAAGCTTTTATTAGGGGACATATTATTAGTTATACAGGATCAAAATCTAAGAAGACTCGAGAGGAGAGAGCTAAATTGGAACATAAAATAAAAAGTCTTCAGGAAAAAGTGTATGCAGGAAGTGACCCAAGGTTGGAGAATGAATTACTGATTTTGAGAGCTGAATACGACAAAAAATCAGCGAATAGAGCTGCCTCGAGTCTTCTAAGATTGAAACAATCTTTTTATGAACAAGGTGAAAAATCAGGAAAATTATTAGCATGGCAGATTAAACAATTGGAAATTAAAACACCAATTACCAGTATTATAAGTAACGGACAGGTAGTTATAGATCCTTTAGAAATTAATAGAGCCTTTAGAGATTACTATGAAAAATTATATGATACCAAAAATGAACCTGATTTAACAAAACTAAATGGGTTTTTGAACGAACTATCTATACCGTGTATTCCAAATGAAAACAGGGAGATATTGGAGTCTAAAATTAGTCAAGAAGAAGTTGGGCTAGCCATTGATAATATGAAATCAGGAAAAAGTGCAGGACCAGATGGTCTTCCAGTTGACCTTTATAAAAAATTTAAGAATAAATTAATAAAACCTTTTTTGGAAATGGTTTTAGAAGCATTTCAAAATAATAATTTACCATCATACATAAATAATGCCTTAATTATACTGCTGCCAAAACCAGGTAAGCCCTCTAATAAATGTGAAAATATGAGACCAATAAGCCTATTAAACGCCGACCTTAAGATAATCTGTAAAATTTTAGCAAGACGAATACAAGAAATTTTACCAAATATTATTAATCGAGATCAGAATGGCTTTATAAAGGGTAGACAAGGCTTCCATAATGTAAGAAGACTATTTAATATTATTTATTTTAATAAAGAAGCACCGGATACAGCTCTCCTATCATTGGACGCCGAAAAGGCCTTTGATAGAGTTGAATGGCCCTTTCTTTTTGAAGTCCTACAAAGGTTTGGACTTGGAAATAATTTCATAAAATGGGTTCAAATAATATACAATAATGCTACAGCAGAAATCCTAACAAATAACAATATTTCAAAACCAATAAAAATCAATAGAGGATGTCGACAAGGCTGTCCACTTTCACCTTTACTGTTTACTATGGCAATTGAACCTTTAGCGATAGCGATACGTTTACATTCACAAATATATGGAATTAAAGTTGGACCAACAGAACATAAAATCTCCCTGTACGCCGATGATATAATTTTGTTTATGTCGAATCTAAAAAAATCAATTCCAACCTTGTTGAATTTAATAAAGAATTTTGGGGAAATATCAGGATATAAAATAAATAAAACTAAATCTTCAATATTAATGCTAAATGAGACCCAGAGAAATTACCCAGCCCCTGAGGTAAATCAATTCAATGTTGTAAATCAGTTTAAATATTTAGGAATCCAAATTATGCCTAAGCTAGAATCAGTCGCCAGCGTCAACTATGAAGCCTTAATGTCAGATATCAATGAGTTAACTCAGAGATGGATGTCACTACCAATGTCGATGATCGGGAGAATCAATATACTTAAAAGTAATATTTTACCTAAAATACTTTATTTATTTCAATACATTCCCTTATCACCACCTTTAGATCTATTCTCAAGAATAAAAAAAAAGTTAGTGGAATTTATATGGAACAACAGGAGGGCTAGATTACGTTTGTCTTTATTATATTTACCATTTGATCGTGGAGGTCTGAAATGTCCAAATTTTATGTTGTATTATTGGTCGGCACAATTGAGGTCTATGACATATTATTTTTCATCAAATGATCTCCCTCACTGGACTGAAATGGAATCATACAATTTACCTTTACCTCTTCCCATATTCATATACTCAGATTCGGCAAAAAAATTACAAAAACAAGTTAAAAATCCATTTGTAAAGCATATGATCAAAATATGGTGTGAAGCTAAAAACTATTTAAAAGAACCACAGTTATTGTCACAATTTAGTCCAATATGGGGTAATCAATATTTTAAACCAGGGAGAGCGGACGCTGTATTTAAAGTATGGAATTTAAAAGGGATACAAAAGATTCAGGATTTATATTTGCCATGTGCAGACAACATAATGTCTTTTGAAGAGCTGAGGATCAAATTTAATCTCAATAGAACACATTTTTTTAAATATCTTCAACTTAGAAACTTTATTCGATCAAATCAAAATAAAGCTCTCACTCGACCTATTTATTCATCCTTGGAAAAAATGATGATGAAAGATAGTAAAAGAAAGGGTATTATTTCAGAGTTTTATAACTCATTGACACTATCTTCAAGTGAAAATTCACTGAAAAGATTAAACTACTGGAAAGAAGATCTGCAAACTGAAATTTCAGAGGAACAATGGGAATTGGCTTGTACAGAAGCTCAAACCCCCCTCATGGATCGTCACCTTATCGTGGTGGGGGGGTTTGCGTGCCCCAGTGATCCCAGGAGCTATGTTGTCCGGGGCAATTTGCCTCTGATAGGGTCTCCCAAGACAAACTGGTCCTGGGTGAAGGGCCAGACTAAGAACGATCCAACAGACTCTCATGATAAATTGTATATCAAGGATTCAGTGTACCCCGCCCGGTATGGGGTTACCGGGGCCCCACCCTGGAGCCAGGCCTGGGGGAGGGGCTCGAAGGCTAGCGTCTGGTGGCCAGGTTTCCACCCATGGGACCCGGCCGGGCTCAGCCCGAAGGAGTTACATGGGTCCGCCCTCCAGTAGGTTCACCACCTGCAGGAGGGATCATGGAAGTCCGGTGCTATGTGGATTAGGTGGCAGTCAAAGGCGGAGACCTTGGCGGACTGATCCCAAGCTTTCTAAACTGGCTTTTGGTACGTGGAATGTCACCTCTCTGGTGGGGAAGGAGCCTGAGCTGGTGTACGAGATTGAGCGATACCGGCTAGATATAGTCGGCCTCACCTCAACACACAGCTCCGGTTCCGGAACCAGTCTCCTGGAGAGGGGCTGGAGCTTGGCCTTTTCTGGAGTTGCCCCAGGCGAGAGGCGACGAGCAGGGGTAGGTATTCTTGTATCGCCCCACCTTGCTGCCTCTATATTGGAGTTTTCCCCGGTGGACGAAAGGGTTGCTTCCCTGCGCCTTCGGGTTGGGAAACGGGTCCTGACCATCATTTGTGCCTATGCACCAAATGATGTTTCAGAGTACCCACCCTTTTTGGAGTCTGTGACTGGGGTGCTGGAGGGTGCTCCTCCTGGAGACTCCATTGTCCTACTGGGGGACTTCAATGCGCACGTGGGCAACGACAGTGAAACCTGGAGGGGGGTGATTGGGAGGAACGGCCTGCCCGATCTGAACCCGAGTGGTGTTCAGTTATTGGACTTCTGTGCTAACCACAGTCTGTCCATAACGAACACCATGTTCAAGCATAAGGGTGTCCATATGTGCACCTGGCACCAGGACACCCTAGGCCGCAGGTCGATGATCGATTTTGTTATCGTATCATCAGACGTGCGACCGTATGTCTTGGACACCCGAGTAAAGAGAGGTGCAGAGCTGTCAACTGATCACCACCTGGTGGTGAGTTGGATCCGATGGCAGGGGAGGAAGCCATTCAGACCTGGTAGACCCAAACGTATAGTGAGGGTGTGCTGGGAGCGTCTGGCTGAGGCCCCTGTCCGGGAGGTCTTCAACTCCCACCTCCGGAAGAACTTCAACCACATTCCGAGGGAGTCTGGAGACATGGAGTCTGAATGGGCCATGTTCTCCACCTCTGTTGTTGAAGCGGCGGCCCAGAGCTGCGGCCGCAAGGTGGTCGGTGCATCTCGTGGTGGCAACCCCCGAACCAAGTGGTGGACACCAGTGGTAAGGGGGGCCATTAAGCTGAAGAAGGAGTCCTATCAAGCTTGGTTGGCTTGTGGGACTCCCGAAGCAGCTGAGGTGTACCGGCAGGCCAAGCGGAGTGCAGCTCGGGTGGTTGCTGAAGCAAAAACCCGGGTATGGGAGGAGTTCGGTGAGGCCATGGAACAAGACTTTCGGTCGGCTTCAAAGAGATTCTGGCAAACTGTTCGGCGGCTCGGGAGGGGAAAGCAGCTCCCCGTCCACACTGTGTATGGTGCGGATGGGACACTGTTGACTTCAACTGGGGATATCGTCGGGCGGTGGAAGGAATACTTCGAGGATCTCCTCAATCCCACTGATACGCCTTCCACAGAGGAAGCAGGGTTTGGGGACAAGGGGGATGACTCGCCTATCACAGGGGCTGAGGTCGCCAAGGTGGTTAAAAATCTCCTTGGTGGCCGGGCCCCGGGGGTGGACGAGATTCGCCCCGAGTACCTCAAGGCCCTGGATGTTGTTGGGTTGTCATGGTTGACACGCCTCTGCAACATTGCGTGGAGGTCGGGGGGCAGTGCCTTTGGCATGGCAAACCGGGGTGGTGGTTCCTCTCTTCAAAAAAAGGGGACCGGAGGGTGTGCTCCAACTTTAGAGGGATCACACTCCTCAGCCTCCCTGGGAAGGTCTATGCCAAGGTACTGGAGAGGAGAGTCCGGCCGTTGGTCGAACCTCGGATTCAGGAGGAGCAATGTGGTTTTCGTCCTGGCCGTGGCACATCGGACCAGCTCTTTACCCTCTCGAGAATTCTTGAGGGTTCGTGGGAGTTTGCCCAACCAGTTTACATGTGTTTTGTGGACTTGGAGAAGGCATTTGACCGCGTCCCTCGTGGATTTTTGTGGGGGGTGCTTCGGGAGTATGGGGTATCGGGCTTGTTGTTACGAGCTATTCGGTCTCTGTACGACCGTTGTGAGAGTTTAGTTCGTATTGCCAACACTCGGTCGGAGTCATTCCCAGTGAGAGTTGGACTCCGCCAGGGCTGCCCTTTGTCACCGGTCCTGTTCATAATTTTTATGGACAGGATTTCTAGGCGCAGCCAGGGAATGGAAGGTGTCATGCTTGGTGACCACAGGATCTCATCTCTGTTGTTTGCAGATGATGTTGTCCTGTTGGCTTCATCCAGCAATGACCTACAGCTCTTGCTGGGACGGTTTGCCGCTGAGTGTGAAGCGGCTGGGATGAGAATCAGCACCTCCAAGTCCGAGTCCATGGTCCTCAGCCGGAAAAAGGTGGATTGTCCTCTCCGGGTTGGGGACAGGCTCCTGCCCCAAGTGGAGGAGTTTAAGTATCTTGGGGTCTTGTTCACGAGTGAGGGGAAAATGGAGCGAGAGATCGACAGACGGATTGGAGCAGCATCTGCAGTGATGCGGACGTTGTACCGGTCTGTTGTTGTGAAGAGGGAGCTTAGTTCTAAGGCAAAGCTGTCGATTTACCAGTCAATCTACGTTCCTACTCTCACCTATGGTCACGAGCTTTGGGTAATGACCGAAAGAACGAGATCGCGGATACAAGCGGCTGAAATGAGCTTTCTCCGTAAGATTGCTGGACTCACCCTCAGAGATAGGGTGAGGAGCTCAGTCATCCGGGAGAGGCTCAGAGTTGAACCGCTGCTCCTCCACATTGAAAGGAGTCAGTTGAGGTGGTATGGGCATCTGATTAGGATGCCTCCTGGACGTCTCCCACTTGAGGTGTTTCAGGCACGTCCCACTGGGAGGAGACCCCGGGGCAGACCCAGGACTCGGTGGAGAGACTATGTCTCCCAGCTAGTCTGGGAACGCCTTGGTATCCCCTCTGAAGAGCTGGAGCAGGTGGCTGGGGAGAGGGAAGTCTGGGCTTCTCTGCTTGAACTGCTGCCTCCGCGACCCGGACCTCCGGAAAAGCGGTAGAAGATGGATGGATGGATGGATGGAGAAGCTCAAACCAAATCAATAAATGCACGCCTTAAATTGATACATTTCAAATGGTTAATGCGGATGTATGTTACACCGGAGGAGTTAAATAGATATAACAAAAATATACCAGATACATGTACAAAATGCATGGAAAGTAAAGGAACCCTATTTCATTGTTTATGGGAATGTAGATTAATAAGAATGTTTTGGGAAGAGGTGAGGGTAACAATTGAAAAAATAATCTCAAAACAAATCATATTGAATCCTAAACTGTTTTTGTTGGGTCTGTACCCAGAAAAGCATAATTTTAATAAAAGTGAAAGAACATTCATAGACCTCAGTTTGCTTAATGCCAAAAAATGTATTGCACTATTATGGAAAAAGACTCATAGACCAGATGTGACTCAGTGGTTAAGACAGATGTTAACAAACCTTCCATTAGAAAGAATAACATATATACTGAAATCAAAGGAAATTGTGTTTGAGAATATATGGAGACCTTTTATTGATTATGTAAAAAATTTAAACATAACTCTTGAAGAAGAAGGTGAATGATGTGTGTGGACCTTGTAAATTCCAAACTGGTGAACATAATATGTATACTTATGTATTGGATTGTCTAGACTAAACAGAGGAGCATTGTTGAAGACTTGATTTTGTTGGTGGTTGTTGGTGTTTTTAGTGCATTTTTTTTTTTTTTTTTGTAGTACTTTAGTGTTAGGGTTTGATTGTTTGTATCATGTTTGTTAAAAAAAAAAAAAAGGTTCAATAAAGATATTGTGGAAAAAAAAAAAAGATGACCATTTTGACAAAATTTACAAAACTACATAATTTGATATATCTCTTGAATGCATGAATTAAATTTGATTACCTCCATGTCATTTAAAAGTGGGCAAATGACTGGAAGGCTTTCTCTGGTTATGCATTTTATTTTAGATTAGATTAGATTCAACTTTATCGTCATTACACATGTATGAATACAAGGTAACGAAACACAGTTTAGCATCCAATCAGAAGTGCAAAGGACAGCAGTGCAGTATATACGGTAATTAACAGTATGTGCAATTTAAGCAAATATATGCAAATATATGCAGCAGTGCAGAAAGTTAAAAGTACTGTTATGTGCAAATAATGTGCAATAAGTTAGATGTAGTTATGTAGTTATGCAGTTATGTACAGGTGAGGATGGTAAGAGATGATGGTAAGAGAGTCAGCAAGGAACTAAGTTCAATAATGTGACAGCTGTTGGAAAGAAACTGTTCCTAAACCTGCTGGTTCTAGTCCGAAGGCTTCTGAAACGTCTTCTGGAGGGGAGAAGCTGGAACAGTCCATGAGCAGGATGGTTGGAGTCCCTAAGAATGTTGCGTGCCCGGCGCAGACATCTTTTCCTGTAGACGTCCTCTATAACTGGAAGTGGAGTCCCTGTGATGCGTTGGGCGGTTTTCACCACCCGCTGCAGCGCCTTGCGGTCAGCGACAGAGCAGCTCCCATACCAGACTGTGATACAGTTGGTCAGGGTGCTCTCTATCACGCAGCGGTAGAAGTTGCCCAGGATGTCAGTTGACAGATGGTTCTTCTTCAGTGTCCTCAAGAAGAAGAGGCGCTGATGGGCCTTCTTGATCAGGCTGGTGGTGTTAACTGACCAGGACAGGTCCTCCAAGATGTGGGTCCCCAGGAATTTGAAGCTGGGGACACGTTCAACAGCTATGCCATTGATATGGATGGGGTCATGTGTCTCTTCCCTCTCCTTCCTGTAGTCCACTATGAGCTCCTTGGTTTTGCTGGTGTTAAGGAGCAGGTTATTGTCAGCGCACCAAGTAGCCAAGTGCTCAACCTCTGCCCTGTAATCTGACTCGTCGTTGTCCCTGATGAGTCCAATCACCGTGGTGTCATCTGCGAACTTTATGATGGAATTGGATCCATACATAGGCCTGCAGTCATGGGTGTAGAGGGAGTAGAGGAATGGGCTGAGCACACAGCCCTGTGGTACACCAGTGTTGAGTGTGATGACGGAAGAACGGTTGGGGCCTGACCTAACATGCTGGGGTCTGTTGGTCAGAAAATCCATGATCCATTTGCAGGTGGAGGTACTGATTCCCAGGTCCCCAAGTTTAGTGAGCAACTTGGAGGGGATAACTGTGTTGAATGCTGAGCTGAAGTCAACAAACAGCATTCTTGCGTAGGTGTTCTTGTCATCCAGGTGTGAGAGTACATAGTGCAGCGCTGTAGAAACCGCATCCTCTGTACTCCTGTTGCTCCGGTAGGCGAACTGATGAGGGTCCAGTGTAGGGGGCAGGCCTTTTTTGAGCTGTGCTAAGACCAGTCGCTCAAAGCACTTCATGACTATGGGCGTCAGTACCACAGGGCGATAGTCATTTAGGCACGATGGTGTTGAATGTTTCGGCACTGGTACTATTGAAGTGGTCTTGAAGCACGCTGGTACCACGGCCTGGGCCAGGGACAGATTGAAGATGTCTGTGAAGACCCCTGCTGACATAATGCACGGCTCAGGAGACACACACGCAGGCTCAGGGTAGATTTAATAGCTTTATTTAACAACAAGTGTGTATGAGTGTGTGTATGCGAGATGTATATGTGTTGGTGGTGGCGTCTGCGTCAGGCACGGAGGCAGGAGGCCGTTCAGCCGGACAACCCTATGGGAGAAGCAGAAGGAGAAGGGTAACGCGCACCACACCAACACAGGAGATATGACAATGATCGTAGGCTTACTTGGTTTGGGCAGGTGGCTGGCACAGCAAGGGCGTAGCCCGGTAGACAGCGACCTGGAGCGCCTGATGCAGCAGCGAGGAGGCGGTGGCTGTAGGAAGTAGTCCGCCGCCGGGAAATCCACCTGTGCACAGGGGAGGAGACTGGAAGGAGAAGGTAAGAGATTCTTACGTGTAATCTTGCTCGTTGAAGGGGATACCTTGCAGCAAGGGAAGCCAATGAAGACAGATGGCTTCAGGCCGAAGCCCAGGGCGAGACAGCTTAAATCCCTCGCTGCTGATGAGGCGCAGGTGTGCATGCAGCTGGCGCCGCTGATGAGCGGCGAGGCGTGACAGTACTCCCCCCTCTAGCGGCGCCTCCTGGCGATGGTTTCTCCGGGTGCGCTCGGTGGAACTCAGTAATGAGAGATGGATCCAACACAAACGACGAGGGTACCCATTGCCGATGTTCGGGTCCATAGCCCTCCCAATCCACCAAGTACTGCAACCCGCGACCCCGGCGCCGGGAGTCCAGGATGGAAGAGACGGGCCAGGCCGGATGACCACCAATCATCTGGGGCGCGGGCTGCGCAGCAGAGGGAGGGCAAAGGGGGTCGGAGACTGCCAGCTTCACCTTGGAAACGTGGAAGGTGGGATGAATGCGGAGGGAGGGAGGAATAGCCACACGCACAGCCACTGGGTTTATAATCCTGGTTATGGGGTATGGGCCCATGAAACGCTGTGCCAGCTTCCTCCTCTCACCCTTTAAAATGACGTCCTGGGTAGACACGTAGACACGCTGGCCTACCTGGTAGGCTTGGGCAGGTCTTCTGTGCCGGTCCGCCGTAGATTTGTTGCGCTCCGCCGTGCGTAAAAGCGCATTGCGCGCCGACGCCCAAATGGAGCGGCACCGCCTGAGGTGCGCCCGAACTGAGGGGACAGTTACCTCACTCTCCTGCGTAGGGAACAGAGGGGGGTCATAGCCCAGGGACGCCTTAAATGGGGACATCCCCGTGGCAGAAGAGCGGGCGGTGTTATGGGCGTACTCAACCCAGGCGAGATGGTTGCTCCAGGACGCAGGCTTGGATGTAGTGACGCAGCGGAGCGCAGCCTCCAGCTCCTGATTGGTCCGCTCACACTGCCCGTTGGTTTGGGGGTGATGGCCGGAGGAGAGGCTTACCTTGGCTCCCAGGGCGTTACAGAAGGACCTCCAAACCTCTGAGGAAAACTGGGGACCCCGGTCCGAGACCACGTCCACCGGAATCCCGTGCAGCCTGACCACGTGCTGGATAAGGAGGTCTGCCGTCTCCAAGGCAGATGGAAGCCCTCGTAGTGGGATGAAGTGAGCAGCCTTGGAGAAACGATCAACGATGGTCAGGACTGTGTTGAAGGTGTTAGAGGCCGGGAGACCGGTGACGAAATCCAGGGCGATATGCGACCAGGGCCTGCCAGGGACGGGCAGAGGCTGGAGCAAACCCGCTGGAGGGGCATTACCTGATTTACTGGTGGCGCAGACAGGGCAGGCCCGGGCGTAGCAGGCAGCGTCCCTCCGCAGGCCCGGCCACCAGAAGGATCGTTGAAGTAAATCGATCATCCGGGAGGAACCAGGGTGGCAGGTGAGCTTTGATGTGTGCAGCCAGTGGATGACCTCCCCCCGGACCGTGGATGGCACAAAGAGCCTCCCCTCCGGTCCGCCGCCAGGGTCTGGTTCCGACTCCTGCGCCTTCCGGATCTTACTTTCGATGTCCCAAGTGACGGCTCCCACGATGCACGACCTGGGCAAGATGGTGTGGACTGCATCCTCAGACGCCTCAGGGGCAAAATGCCTAGAGAGGGCGTCAGGCAGGCCGTTCTTGGAGCCAGGCCTAAAGGTGATGTTAAAGCGGAACCTGGCGAAGAACAAGGACCAACGCGCCTGGCGGGCGTTCAGACGCTTGGCAGATCTCAAATATTCCAAGTTCTTGTGGTCAGTTAGAACCACGAACGGTAGGTCCGCCCCCTCTAGCCAGTGACGCCACTCCTGCAGCGCGAGGAGCTCTCTGTCCCCCACGTCGTAATTTCGCTCCGCCGGGGACAAGCGCCGGGAGAAGAAGGCGCAGGGCCGTTTGACCCCGTCGTCAGGTGACCGCTGAGATAGAACCGCCCCCACCCCCGTGTCCGAAGCGTCCACCTCCACGATGCATTGCAGCGAGGGATCGACTTGGCTGAGGACCCGGGAGGAGGAGAACTCCGCCTTCAGCACCTGGAAAGCAGCTGCGGCCTCTTCAGTCCACCGGAACGGGACCTTAGGGGACGTGAGGCAGGTCAGAGGGCCGACGATGGTACCAAAGTTCGGGACAAAGCGGCGGTAGAAGTTGGCAAACCCAATAAACTGTTGCACCTGTTTCCTTGATGTAGGAGTGGGCCATTCCACCACCGCTTTCACCTTCGCTGGATCCGGAAGCACCTGGTCGTGGGAGATGACGAACCCGAGGAAGGACGTAGTCTTAGCGTAAAATTCACATTTCTCAGCCTTGACATATAACCGGTTCTCCAGCAGCCTTTGGAGGACCCGCCTCACATGGACCCGGTGCTCGTCCCTGGATCTGGAGAAGATGAGGATGTCATCCAGGTAGACGAACACAAACAGGCCGATGAAATCCCGGAGGATGTCATTTATAAGGCGCTGAAAGACGGTTGGAGCATTGGTCAACCCGAACGGCATAACCAGGTACTCGAAGTGGCCGTTTGGGGTACGGAAGGCTGTCTTCTACTCGTCTCCCTCCCGGATCCGGACGAGGTGGTATGCGCTGCGAAGATCCAGCTTGGTGAACCAAGTCGCCCCCTGGAGGGAGTGGAAGGCGGTGTCCATTAGGGGCAAGGTGTAGCGATCCTTCTCCGTGATGTCATTCAGGGCGCGGTAGTCAATACAAGGACGGAGGGAGCCGTCCTTCTTGCCCACGAAGAAGAATCCAGCGCCTAATGGTGATGACGAG
Organism: Pholidichthys leucotaenia; assembly: GCA_020510985.1. Classification (NCBI taxonomy): domain Eukaryota; kingdom Metazoa; phylum Chordata; class Actinopteri; order Cichliformes; family Pholidichthyidae; genus Pholidichthys; species Pholidichthys leucotaenia. The sequence continues at coordinate 171,577,421 of CM035837.1, forward strand.
GGACGGATGATTCCAGCACTCAGCGATTCCTTGAGATAAGAGTTCATGGCCTCCTTCTCCGGCGCAGACAGGCTGTAGAGTCGCCCTGAGGGTAAGGGTGCCCCCTGGCGGATGTTTATCGCACAGTCGTAAGGCCTGTGCGGAGGAAGAGACATCGCCTTGGACTTGCTGAATACCATACCCAGGTCGTGAAACTCTGATGGCACCAGGGTGAGATCCGGAGGCGCGGCGTCCTTGGGAGTAGGAGGAGAGGACGGGGAGCAGGCAGCGGATTGAAGGCAGGTGCTCATACAAAAGGAGCTCCAGGCGGATACTCTGGCGGACTTCCAGTCCAGAACAGGATTGTGGAGGCGGAGCCATGGGTATCCCAGAATGACGGGTGACACAGAGCTAGGTAGGACGTAGAAGGAGGTTTCCTCCCGGTGGTTCCCAGAGATGATCACAGGGACAGGGACGGTCTGATGTGTAACTTTCCCCAGGGACACATGGGAGAGGTTGACCAGGGCGAGAGGAGACTTAAGAGTTTGGCAACGGATGCCCAGTGGGGTTGCCAGGCTTTGTGAAATAAAGCTGCCCTCCGCGCCCAAATCCACCAGTGCGTGGGTGAGGTGCCCTGTGGGGTTGTGACAAAATTGGATGGGCAGCTTCAATTAAGAGAGGGGATTTAACCGATTAGTGTCCGCGAGGCCCCCTACAGTGACTCGCGGACCTCCCCGTTTGGCTTCTGTGGACAAAGCTCCACCGTGTGTTGGCTGTCTCCGCAATACATACAGAGACCCAACTCACGGCGGCGTTGTTTCTCCACTGGGGGGAGCTTTGTCCAGCCTGTCACCATCGGCTCCGACTCCTCGGAGTACCCCGGTGACGGCAACGCCAGGTGGCGAGCTTGGGACAGGCGAGACGAGGCACCTCGAGGGCGAGAAGAAGACGACTTCCGCTCCGAGGCACGCTCGCGCAACCTGTTGTCCAAGCAGATGGCTAGGGAAGTTAGCTCCGCTAAAGTCTCCGGGATGTCCCGTCCAGCCAATTCGTCCCTCAGACCAGCGCTGAGACTGCGAAGGAAGATGCCGCAGAGAGAACGTTCTCCCCAGCCAACCTCCTCCGCCGCTACCCGGAAGCCGATCACGTAGTCAGCTGCCGACCGGCTTCCCTGCTGAAGGCTGAGAAGCCGATCGACCTGAACGCTCTCTGTACACGAATGATCAAATACTTCCAGAAACAGTCTCACGAATTGGCCATAGGTGAGGGTGGCGTAACTGGGCTTCGCCATAACGGCGTAAGCCCAGGTAAGCACTCGCCCCTCCAAGAGGTTCCCTATGTAGCCAATCCGGCTATGGTCTGAGGGAAAGTCTCCGGGCACACGGTGAAACACGGACTCACACTGCATAATAAACCCCCGCGCTCCACCGAGCTTACCGCTAAAGCGGGCGGGGGTCGGAATGGGTGTGAGCCGAGTCGGTGCCGCCGGAGCAGGCTGGACGGCCGCTGGAGCAGCAGGAGCCACGCCGCCCTGACGGGCCGGGGGGAACAGCTGTTGGGGGTCCAAGCGGTCCAATCGGTTAGTGATTATGGTTAACTGATTTAAAATCACCTGTTGTTGGTGGGCTATTAGATCCACCCGAGCCTCGAGGGTGGAAAGACGGCGTGCGAGCCCGCTGTCTGCCGAGCCGCTCTGCTGAAGCCGTACTGACATAATGCACGGCTCAGGAGACACACACACAGGCTCAGGGTAGATTTAATAGCTTTATTTAACAACAAGTGTGTATGAGTGTGTGTATGCGAGATGTATATGTGTTGGTGGTGGCGTCTGCGTCAGGCACGGAGGCAGGAGGCCGTTCAGCCGGACAACCCTATGGGAGAAGCAGAGGGAGAAGGGTAACGCGCACCACACCAACACAGGAGATATGACAATGATCGTAGGCTTACTTGGTTTGGGCAGGTGGCTGGCACAGCAAGGGCGTAGCCCGGTAGACAGCGACCTGGAGCGCCTGATGCAGCAGCGAGGAGGCGGTGGCTGTAGGAAGTAGTCCGCCGCCGGGAAATCCACCTGTGCACAGGGGAGGAGACTGGAAGGAGAGGGTAAGAGATTCTTACGTGTAATCTTGCTCGTTGAAGGGGATACCTTGCAGCAAGGGAAGCCAACGAAGACAGACGGCTTCAGGCCGAAGCCCAGAGCGAGACGGCTTAAATCCCTCGCCGCTGACGAGGCGCAGGTGTGTGTGCAGCTGGCGCAGCTGATGAGCGGCGAGGCGTGACACCTGCCAGCTGCTCAGCGCATGCCCTCAGCACACGCCCAGGAATGCCATCAGGGCCAGCAGCCTTACGTACGTTGACATGACTCAGTGCATTACGGACGTCGGTGTGGGTGAGTGTGAGGTGGTGGAGGTCATCAGAGGGTGGGAAATTGATGTTCTTTTCGTTGTTGTCCTTGTCAAAACGAGCATAGAAGTCATTTAGCTCATTGAGAAAGGGCACAGTCATGGCTATAGGTATGGAGTTGCTGGGCTTATAATCAGAGATAGCTTGAATGCCCTGCCACATACGTCGGGGGTCAGAGTCCCCAAAATGTTCCTCCACCTTCAGCTTGTAGCTGTGCTTGGCCTTCTTGATGCCCCTCTTCAGATCTGCCCTGGATGAACTGTAGGCCTGTGCATCACCAGATCTAAAGGCATTGTTACGTGCTTTTAGCAGAAGCCGCACTTCTCTGTTCATCCACGGCTTCTGATTTAGGTACGTGATGATCTGTCTTTCCGTGGTGACACTGTCACTAGTGGTGTTGATATGGTCCAGGACTGAGTGGGTGTAAGAGCTGATGTTTATGTGGGAGCCACAGGTAGCCTGAGAGGTGAACATACTCCAGTCTGTGTTCCTAAACTTCTCCTGGAGTACAGAGTCAACCCCCTCTGGCCACACTTTGATGGTCCTCACTGATGGCTTCACCCGGTTGATGAGCGGTACATACTTGGGGGTAAGGAACAAGGATAAGTGATCAGACTGACCTAGGTGGGGGAGGGAAGTTGCTGTGTAGGCTCCCACAATATTGGTGTAAACATGGTCCAATGTTTTGTCCCCTCTTGTGTGACAGGAGACATGCTGGTAGAATTTAGAAAGCAATTTACTCAGTGATCTATAATAATGATTAGAAATGCATGAATTAATGGAGGTTGCAACAGCACTTAAAACCCCTTGATCCTATTTATTATCAATAAAAATGAACTAATGCTAATAATTTGAAAATATAAATATCATTTTATGCAACTAACTTTTTGATAGCAGTTTCTACTTGATTTGCAAGTCATTATCCTTTCTTTTTAAATTTGGTCTCAAAATGTAATGGGTTCTTCTATGGTCTAGTTACTGTGGGACCCTTCTCCAAATTTTATTAAAATATGGTCAGTCGTTTTTGAGCAATCGTGCTAACAGGCAAACACAAAACGTTGATGTTTACCTCCGATGTGGTAAAAGAGAACAGCAACAGATAAATGAATGACCAGAGGAGGCAGTAATATGGATTTTGGAGGACGGTTGGTGGGAGATTTGATTTGTTTGAGGTTAATTTGGAAAAGCACGGTTTTGATATTTTTGTTTGGACTGTTTGGTTTTGGATTACGGATAGTGGACTCGGAAGCATGGAACTCTAGGGAGGAGAGTGAGGAGGTATTGGCCGACGGCCTGTATAGGTCTGGTAGCAATATCTTTTTCGCTACTTCTGCCAGAGTGGGTGGAATACCATGGATGGCAGTGGGAGAGAGGATGATAACTATAATAGCATGAAACTGACTGAAGAGGAGGTGAATGCCAAGGAGGGAAATGGGTGGTGTCAGGTAGGAAGAGGAGATAAGGCACGGAGGTCAACTGAGCAAAAGAGAAAGAAACAGGATGAAACTAGCGGAGAGGGGTCAGAGAGTGGGGAGCAGGACGGGGAGTAAGGAACCATGAGCCCCGATCCCTTAATGTTGTGGTGAGATTTGATGGGGAAGGACTAAAGAAGCTTGACCCATTTAAACTGACGAAAATAATCAGGTCTCAGGTAGGGGAGATTAATTATGCAAAGGTTTTAAGTGATGGTAATTTACTCATTGGGTGCTCCTCTGAGAAGCAAGTGGAAAAGGAAAAAAAGGTGATTACTGTGGGAAAAGTCAAAGTGGTAAGAACTGTGATAGTAGGAAGAAATAGATTGAATGGATGCAAGGGAGTGATTACTGGAGTTTCCCTCAGCGTCAGTATGAAAGAACTACTTGATAATTTAAAAGTGCGTAACAGCTCTGTTAATTCTGCAAAAAGAATGACGAGGGGAACTGAGAAAATGGAAACCGAAACTGTGCTGATTGAATTTGAGTCTAAAACTGTCCCAAAAGAACTGTATTTTGGCTTTATTAAGTATAATGTCAGGGAATTTATTCCCAAGCCCATGAGATGTTTCAATTGCCAGGAATTTGGACACATTGCAAAAATGTGCAAAGTTAGGAGGAGACGTGCTAGGTGCAGGGAAGACCATGAGTATGGAAAGTGTGAATCAGGTGCTAAACCAAAGTGCTGTAATTGTGGGGGTGATCACAGTGTTGCATATTGGGGATGTGAAGCCATGAAGAGACAGGTGGTAGCTCAGTAAATGCTACGTGTCCACTGGTTCCGTCGTTTTTCCGCTTCCCATTCATTGTGTATTGGGTACGCAGCTGAAATCATTTGGGTGCTGAGCGGTCGAAAACCGTACTGTTGTGTAGTTTGTGTGTGTGTGTGTGTGTGTGTGTGTGTGTGTGTGTGTGTGTGTGTGTGTGTGTGTGTGTGTGTGTGTGCTGCTGTACCCGCCCACAGTGTGACATCAGGTGGGCACAGCCACTTGTATATATAGTTCTGTCCTCTTAATAAAGGGTGGTTGGTTCGCTGCATGAAGAGAGACTCTGACTCCTTTCCTCATACATAACATTTTGGCGATGAGAAGAAAATTATGGGAGTGTATGGACTACCTCCATCCCTGCTACCGTTTTTGGAGTACACGGGAGAGCCAGTGATCCTGTGGCCGAAGTGGCGGGCCATGTTTGAGGATTACATTGGGGCACTGGGCCTAAGTAGACTCGACAGGAGACGGAGACGAGCACTTCTGGCCCACCATCTCAGTGCAGAAGGCCGAAGAATTCTCGGTACGTTGGGTGAAACGGAGTGTTATGAGGATGCTGTCGAACGGCTGGCCGAGTACTTCGCCGAGCAGATTAGGACCACGAAGCTGTGGGTGGCGGGAGTGTTGGCGCCAAGTGGACCTAGGCTAGTTAGCTCAGAGAAGCTAACGGCCCACTCTGTGTCTATGGGCAAGTTAGCCACAAAGCTAACTGCACGCCAAAAGCAAGTTTCAGGCTACCAGATAGGCATCGAGGTGGGACCGGGGCCGCGAGTTGTGGAGTCCCCGGTCACTGAAGACAGCGGGCCAGCCAAGGAGTGAAGCATGGTACAGAACCACAGCGCTGGTGAGTTTGACGGTATAGTGTGTGACGACAGCGGAGAGGAAGAGCAGCAACAGGAGTCATCCCTGCAGCTGGAGGCTGGGCAGTGGGAGAGCGGAAACATGCAGGCTGAGGACACTGGGAGAGAGCAGTGACAGCCGGGCATGGAGACGACGCAGCGGCGCACCTGGGATGAGGGTGCTGAGAGCAGCAACGAAGCGCCTGGGTCGGAGAGGGACGCTGAAGAGAGTGACACTGAGAACCCCGGGGGAGAGCCGTGATAGCCGGGCATAGATACTGCACAGCGGAGCGCCTGGGACGAGGGTGCTGAGAGCAGCAACGAAGCACCTGGGTCAGAGAGTGACACCGACGAGAGGGACGCTGAGAGCCCCGGAGAAGAGCAGCCACAGTCGGGCGCAGAGACAACGCAGCAGAGCGCCTGGGACGAGGGTGCTGGGAGCAGTGATGAAGCACCTGGGTCGTAGAGTGATACCGACAAGAGCGGAGCTGAGAACCCCGGGAGTGAGCAATAGCAGCTGGGCACTGAGGTAGCACAGTGGAGTGCCTCAGACGACAGAGAGGAGGCGCCGGGCACCGTAGAGGTTGGGCAGAGTCTCAGTGCCGGAGCTCAACGTGCCCTGGACAAGCGTGCTGGGCAGTACGGCGAGGCGCCCGAGGCAGCAAGTGGTGCCGACGAGCAGGCTTCGGGTCTCCCTGGAGTTCGATAACAGGGGGCCGGAGTGTTTGGAGCCACGATGGCAGGGTTGAAAGTGGTCGGGAGCGGACCAACGAGCACAGGGAGACGGCGTGCTGGACAGCAGCACTGTGGGTCCCAAGGAATGAGGCTGTCGGTGGTAAAGAGAGACATTATCGCCAGAGGGGTCGTTTTTGATCCCGGATGCAGATAGCGGCCAAGGGCGCACATGTTGTGGGGCTGCCTGCGGCCTCCGAGCCTGTCTTATCTTCGGCGGCAAGGGGCATGTATGCTGTCCTGGGCCCTGGGCCGGTTTTACCTCTGGCTGACGGTGGACACAGGTGCGACTTGAATACTCTGGATGTAAATATGTTACAGATGTGGACAAAATTGTTGGTACCCCTCTGTTAATGAAAGAAAAACCCACAATGGTCACAGAAATAACTTGAATCTGACAAAAGTGGTAATAAATAAAAATTCTATGAAAATTAACCAATGAAAATCAGACAATGCTTTTGAATTGTGGTTCAACAGAATTATTTTAAAAAACAAAATCATGAAACAGGCCTGGACAAGAATGATGGTACCCCTAGAAAACATTGAAAATAATATGACCATAGGGACATGTTCAACCAAGATGTGTCCTCTAATTAACATCACAGGTGTCTACAAACTTGTAATCAGTCAGTCGGCCTATTTAAAGGGTGACAAGTAGTCACTGTGCTGTTTGGTGACATGGTGTGTACCACACTAAACATAGACCAGAGGAAGCAAAGGAGAGAGTTGTCTCAGGAGATTAGAAAGAAAATTATAGACAAGCATGTTAAAAGTAAAGGCGATAAGACCATCTCCAAGCAACTTGATGTTCCTGTGACTACAGTTGCACATATTATTCAGAAATTTAAGATCCACGGGACTGTAGCCAACCTCCCTGGACGTGGCCGCAGGAGGACACGATGAAAAATGGAAGAGACAGACAATACGAATAGTAACAAAAGAGCCCAGAACAACCTCTAAACACATTCATGGTGAACTCCAAGGTCAACATACATCAGTATCAGATCGCACCATCCGTTGCTGTTTGAGCCAAAGTGGACTTCATGGGAGACGACCAAGGAGGACACCACTGTTGAAAACAAATCATAAAAAAGCCAGAATGGAATTTGCCAAACTGCATGTTGACAAGCCACAAAGCTTCTGGGAGAATGTCCTATGGACAGACGAGACAAAACTGGAGCTTTTTGGCAAGGCACATCAGCTCTATGTTCACAGACGCAAAAATGAAGCATATCAAGAAAAGAACACTGTCCCTACCGTGAAACATGGAGGAGATTCTGTAATGTTCTGGGGCTGTTTTGCTGCATCTGGAACAGGGTGTCTTGAATCTGTGCAGGGTACAATGAAATCTCAAGACTATCAAGGTATTCTAGAGAGAAATGTGCTGCCCAGTGTCAGACAGCTTGGTCTCGGTCGCAGGTCATGGGTCTTGCAACACGATAATGACCCAAAACACACAGCTAAAAACACCCAAGAATGGCTAAGAGCAAAACATTGGACTATTCTAAAGTGACCTTCTATGAGCCCTGATCTAAATCCTATTGAACATCTGTGGAAGGAGCTGAAACATGCTGTCTGAAGAAGGCACCCTTCAAACCTGAGACAACTGGAGCAGTTTGCTCATGAGGAGTGGGCCAAAATACCTGCTGAGAGGTGCAGAAGTCTCATTGACAGTTACAGAAATCGTTTGATTGCAGTGATTGCCTCAAAAGGTTGTGCAACAAAATATTTAATTATAATTATATAATTAAATAAATAATTTATAATTATTATAATAAAACATTATAATAAAATTAACTTATAATTATATTTTATTATAATTATATAATTATTATTAACCATGAGCAAATTGTTTTTCATCGTACTGGTATATTTGCGCTACAAAAGGTGACTTTGTCATTGTCGCCACCGGTTTTGGGTTCACCCAATCCTACAGACCTCTGGTTCATGACCGTACGGAAAAAATCTTTACCAAGGGAGATCTTTATGCAAATGAGCTGTAGGATATCCCCGGGTGACCCAGCACAACAAGTACGGTTTTCGACCGCGCCGCATCCAAATGCTTTCCGCTGCGTTTCCAATACACAATGAATGAGAAGTGGAAAAATGATGGAACCAGTGGACACGTAGCATAAAGATTTTTTCCATACGGTCATGAACCAGAGGCAGCACTCTCGTCCTGAACTTTTAAACCAGCGGTTTTTGATGTCAAATAACGATGGATTCATTAACTGAACCTACTATTTTCTCGCACGAAATGATGTTAGAAACACTTTTCGCCGGTTTGTTTTAAAGATATGGAGACCAAGGACGCCATATTGTCCAGTAGCAGCAGAGAGCTGAAGACCGCCCACAGCTGGACCCGTCGACCAATCCAGTGAACTAGCCAGCTGGAAGCGAAGACAAAAGGGGGGGTGGGGAGGGAAAGAGAAGTAGATCTGTACGTTACCTGTTATGAAGACTTGAAGGAGAAATTAATAACCGCTGTTTCAGGCAACCTGATACTATATGACCGCTCCTTGCCATCATATAGAAACAACTTACAAAGGAACGAGGTGTGGAGAGCAGTGGAACATGGGCTCATCCAGCCGAAGCTCGCGAACCATCCATCCATCCATCCATCCATCTTCTTCCGCTTAACCAGGCGGTCAAATTCGACATGTATTATGCGGGTCTGTAGGATTGGGTGAACCCAAAACCGGCGGCGACGACGACAAAGTCGCCTTTTGTAGCGCAATATACCAGCACTATTAAAAGCAATCTATTCATGGTTAATAATGACTATTCCAGTATTTCCTCCTGCATTGCTCGACTCCGCCTAGCTGAGAACTACAATACACGCCCCTTTTCCGCGCCTCAGAGGTTGCGGTATGCAGATTCCTTTCCGAAAAATCCAGACCAGTGGACGTATAGCAGAGAGAAGCTGTCTTATGCAGAGGCAGTGAAGAAAGCTGGGCAAAAGAGAGTGACCTCTTACCGGGGCTCCGGGAAACAGCGAGGGATAGCAAGTGCCTGGAAGACAGCAAGAAACTAAAATGGCTGAGGAGAAAAATAAATTGGTAGCGTTCATTGCAGGAGTTATTAATGCAACCGTGGGTGTTAATTCTAAAACGGAAAGGGTCCAAATCATAGTTAAAGCAGCTATCCGTCACTTGGACCTGAGGGGTGTGTCATGAACTGGGCGTTCTGTGACGCGGTGGCTGTTCACTCTTGTGTACTTTTATGTCTTATTTTCCATCAGGCGCTCTCAGGGAGCCTCTGGGGTCCGCTCGGCTCCCTGACAGCTCGACCACGCCTCCCTATTCTGCCAGTTTTACCAGCTGTGTTTCATTATTGCTGTCACTCCTCTGTTCACACACACATGCATACATTTTCTCCCATGCACACTCTTACACACATACACACACCCACTCATCCTCAACCATATGCTCACTGACGTCCTTTCACAAGGCTGTTTCCACTTAGTCCTGCCCACTCATTCCCACACTCACTCTCACTACACACACCAGCAATCTCTTTCCTCATTAGGGTTGGCATTATTTAGCCCTGCCTCTGCTGGAAGAGATTGCCGGGTCATTGTCCACACTGAGTTAGTTCCTCTCAGTGTTTGTTCTTTGTCACTCATGTCTAGATGCCCTGCCAGCCCTTCGGTACCACATCACACTGGGTGGCGTGATCATTTGTAACTGGTTGGTTTTTGTCTCATCAGGATTATCACTTGGACCTACTCGGACTGTTCCAGCCTGCGTGAGTACAGACTGTTTCGCCCTTGCCGTCCAGTTCCGCCTGGCGGTTCCTTTCCCAGGCACCTTTCTGTTCCTCCTCTGCAGTCCCGTCTGCCACGGAACATTTTTCCCTTTGTCACACTCACCAGTGCCTGTAGAGCGTCCGGGAGAACTTCCTTGTTTTTCCTGTACATATTCATCTGCTATTTTGAACTGTTATGCACTCCCTATAATAAATACGCACAACTGACTCCTGCATGAGGGTTTTAATTCTTTCCTCCGTGCGCTGCGTAAAAGCACACAGGGGATCATAACAGGGTGTAAAGTGGGAAGAAATTAGAGATGAGTTGAGTATTCAGTCCAGTCAAGAGCCGCCATGTATTGGTTAATAACAGTAATGTTACTCTTGCAGTGGAATGCAAGGAGCGTGATTGCCAATGGTCAGGACTTCGATTGAACTACAGTTCAATTCAATTCAATTCAACTTTATTTATATAGCGCCATTTCACAACAACAGTCATCTCATAGCACTATCAACTGTAGGGGAGACCCCCACAGTTGCAGAAAGACCCCAGCAATCAGGCGATCCCCTGTGAGCAAGCACTTGGCGACGGTGGAGAGGAAAAATTCCCTTTTAACAGGAAGAAACCTCCAGCAGAACCAGGCTCAGGGAGGGGCAGTCATCTGCTGCGACTGGCTGGGGGGTGAGGGGATAGAGAAGAAGAAAAGAACAGACATGTAGAGAGCAAACAGCACGATGGGGACTCAATCTATGGGAGAGAACAAACAAATGTTAATGACCAGCAAAAAAAAATATTTCATAGAGAGTGAGGAAAGGAGTGAGGCCCAGTGCATTACTGGAGGTCCCCCGGCTGACTAAACCTATTAGCAGCATAACTAAGGGAGGGTTCAGAAACACATGATCCCTCCCTAATTGTAGGCTATATCAAAAAGGTAGGTTTTAGCCCTATTCTTAAAAACAGAGATCGAGTCTGACTCCCGAATCCAGATTGGCAGCTGATTCCACAGGAGAGGAGCTTGATAACTGAAGGCTCTGCCTCCCATTGTACTGTAACGTTGGGGCCATGTCAAGTGAATTTCCCAGCATGCTTTGCCAGATGAAAACGTTATGTGTGTGTAACCGTGATGTAAACAGAGGTCTGGGAGAATGACCTCCCCTCCTGCCTGTGCCCAGAGTGTGTGTGAAAAATAAATCAGGTTGATCACAGCCATCTGCTCCATTGTCTTTGTGTGAACCCTGCAAACGTCACACTGGTGTCAGAAGTGGGCATGGAGCAGATGGATGCCAGGATCAGAATGGAGATCCAGCAGCTGGAGCAGTTCATTGCTCAGCTGATGATGGACGATGGGACCGAGACACCACCCCCGGGAGCCGGGAGCCGGGACGAACGAAGCGGCGGCGGACCTGACGGGGCCAGCGCACCCCGCCTTCTGTCTTTTTCAAGACAGAGTGGGCAGAGCAGAGCAAACCAGCCCCGCATTCCGCCCTTTTCAGGACAGGACGGGCTGGCGATCCCACGGCGATCGAGAGTGACGATCGATCAGGAGGCGGCCATCCCATCTGTTAGGCAGCGGGCCAAGATTCCCTGCTTCAACGGCGAGGCCACGTTGAATGACTACCTGAGCCAGGTCGAGCTGGCCGCTGCGCTGAACGGCTGGTCACCAGAGGAAACCGCCGTGCAAGTCGCGCTGGCCTTGGAAGGGAGAGCTCTCTGCACGCTTTCTGATCTCCTGCCTGAGGAGCGCTACAGCTGGCCAGCGCTACAAGGGGCGCTCCAGAGACGATTTGGGAGAACGGCGGACGCTGAGCACGCCCAGGAACAGCTGACCCGCCGCCGTAGAAGCAACCAGGAAAGCCTAGGAACCTATGCTGCAGACATACGGCTGCTAACCCAGCGCAGCTACCCGGATTTCGCACCGGAGGCGGTAGAGAAGCTCGCCCTCCGGAGCTTCATCCAAGGTCTCCGCCCGGCCCAGCTCCAGAGCCACGTACGGATCCACGCCACGAGCGACTGGGAGACTGCAGTGGCAGAAGCAGAGCGGGTGGAGCCGCTGATGAATCGCACAGTTGAAGCGCCAACGCACAGACAGAGAACCTTCCAGGCCACGATGGAGAGCGAGGAGGAAGAGGAGGAATTACGGCAGACCACGGCGGCGCGTCCCCGGAGAAGAACGCCCCTCGCCGGCGTTAAACTAGAGCGAGGTGGCGTGAACGGGAACAGGCCGCCTCCCGCAGATGTTTTCCCCGAGGAGCCGGCACCACGCGTGGGCCGAATTGGACACTCTCCAGGGATGTATCTACAGTGCAGCTTGGGGAAGACGTCGATCCGGGCCCTGATTGACACCGGCTCTACAATCTCCCTGGTTCGACCCGGTGTGCTGCCGGGCACGAACAATACGGTCCCACGGGGGTGGGAACCCACCAAGCGCTGCGTCACCACGGCTACCGGTGAGCGCGCCAGACTGGGGGGGCGGAGAGTTTTGGTGGTGGGGGTGGCCGGTCAGAACATAAGACACCCGTTCTGGCTGGCTGACATCCAAGACCCCTGTATTATTGGACTAGACCTGCTCACAGCCTGGAACGCCAAGATCGACACCGCGGGACCGTCCCTCCAGCTGGGAAACCGGACCATCACGCTCCACAGCAGAACCCAGGGAAGGAACACGGGGGCCTGCGCGATCGAGGGATCGCCAAGACAGACCGGACCAGGCAGGCCACCGCGAGGACTGGACACGATGACGTCACCAGCGCGGACAGAGGGAGCACGAACGCACACAAGGACAGCAAGGGGAGGGGTCAACGTGTCAGCAGAGACGCAGCAGGCGGTGGAGGAATTATTTCAGCGGAGCTGCAGCGGGCTGGACCCGGAACAGGGACGCCAGCTGCGGGAGCTATTGGACTGTTTTATGGGTGTTTTTGCCGCGAAGGATGAGGAATGCGGCCGGACCGGGTTGGTGCAGCACGAGATCGACACCGGTGAGGCCAGGCCGATTCGACTCCACCCACGCCGGCTGCCCTTTTCAAGGCGGGCAGCGGCGGAACAAAAAGTGCGAGAAATGCTGGAGGCAGATGTTATTGAGCCCTCCAGCAGCCCCTGGGCGGCGCCGGTGGTGCTGGTCAAGAAGAAGGACGGGTCGTGGCGGTTCTGTGTGGATTACCGACGCCTGAACGACGCCACCAGGAAAGATTCCTACCCCCTGCCCCGCATCGATGACGCACTGGACCACATCGCCGGCTCCAGCTGGTTCAGCTCGCTGGATCTACGCAGCGGCTATTGGCAGGTAGAGCTGTCACCTGAGGCCCGCCAAAAAACAGCCTTCTCCATCGGGCAGGGACTGTACCAGTTTAAAGTGATGCCGTTTGGACTCTGTAATGCTCCGGCCACCTTTGAGCGCTTGATGGAGCGAGTGCTGGTTCACGTGCCCCAGAGTCGCTGCGTTGTTTACCTGGATGACCTGCTGGTGCATGCAGCTGATTTTGACAGCGCCCTGTCAAATCTCCGAGAGGTGCTGGGAGCCATCCAGCAGGCGGGGCTACGGTTACACCCTAAGAAATGCCACCTGTTCCGGCGGGAGACCACCTTTTTGGGCCACGTCGTCAGCGCAGCGGGGGTCGCCACCGACCCGGAAAAAGTGGCAACAGTGAGAGACTGGCCAGTGCCGCGGAACGTTGGAGAACTGAGGAGTTTTCTTGGATTGGCCTCCTATTATAGGAGGTTTGTGAAAGACTTCGCCACCATCGCCAGCCCGCTGCATCAGCTGACGCAGAAAGGACGCACGTTCCAGTGGAGTGACAGCTGTGCTGCTGCTTTCTCCCAGCTTCGCGCAGCGCTCATCAGAGCCCCCATCCTGCAGTATCCCGACCCGAACCGCCCTTTCATCGTGGACACGGACGCCAGCAACCAGGGCATCGGGGCGGTGCTATCCCAGGAGGGAGAACATGGAGAGCAGGCAGTCGCTTACTTCAGCCGCACTCTCAGCAGAGCCGAGAGAAATTACTGTGTGACTCGCAGAGAGCTGCTGGCTGTCATTCAAGGACTGCGACACTTCCGCCCGTATGTGTACGGGGGGAGGTTCCAGCTCAGGACGGACCACGCTTCCCTGACCTGGTTGTTAAATTTCAAAGAACCGGATGGACAGTTGGCGAGGTGGCTGGAGGCACTGCAGGATTATAATTTCCAGATTGTGCATCGGGCAGGCCGCCTCCATGCCAACGCTGACGCGCTGTCTCGGCGCCCCTGTGCGACAGAGGAGTGTCGTCACTGCCAACGGGCTGAAGATCGGGACCAAACCGCCCCACGGGCTGCCGCTCTCCGAGCCGCTGCGAGCAGGAATCACGCAGCGACGCACAGCCCCTCCTCAGATGATCAGGCAGTTCTCCCCAGCGATGACGTCACAGAGGTTCTTGGCACGCAGCAGCTGCAGAGCGAGCAGGATAGAGACCCGATCATTTCGCGGGTTCGGCAGTGGCTGGACGCAGGACAGCGGCCCGCCTGGGAGGTTGTGTCACCGCTGGACCCAGAGACTAAGGCCCTGCACTCCCAGTGGGCCAACCTCCGCTGTCATGAGGGCGTGGTGTATAGGCAGTGGCAGACTCCAGCTGGGCAGCGGCACATTTGGCAGCTGCTAGTTCCTCGTCGACTCCGGCCCAAAGTACTCCAGCTGGTTCATGGGGCGGTAGGAGCGGGCCACTTCGGAGTGACAAAGACGCTGCAGCGCCTTCGGGCCCGGTTCTACTGGCCCGGTTGTCATCAGGATGTGGAGCTCCACGTTCATCGCTGCGACACGTGCACAGCTCAGAAGGGACCAACTCAGCGATCCCACGCTCCCCTGCAGCAGTACCGGGTGGGAGCACCGATGGAGCGAGTGGGAGTGGACATCCTGGGCCCTTTCCCGACCACAGACCGGGGGAACCGCTACGTGCTGGTCGCGATGGATTATTTCACTAAGTGGCCAGAGGCGTACGCGGTCCCGGATCAGAGCGCCGCTACGACGGCATCAAAGCTGGTGGATGAAATGTTCTGTCGGTTTGGCACACCAGAGGAGCTGCACAGCGATCAGGGTCGGAACTTCGAGGCGGAGGTCTTCGGAGAGGTCTGCAAATGGCTGGGCATCCGGAAGACCCGGACCACCCCACTGCATCCACAGAGCGACGGCCTGGTCGAACGATTCAACCGGACCCTCACCACCCAGCTCGCTATCCTAGTGGACCAGCGACAGCGAGACTGGGACCTGCACCTGCCTTTTGTTTTGTGGGCGTACCGGACGGCAGCTCAGGAATCTACCCGGTGCACCCCTGCGGCGCTCATGTTTGGACGCGAGCTGCGCACACCGGTGGATTTGGTATTCGGTTGCCCCCCTGAGCCGGAGGTGGAGGGAAGACCCGGATTGGATTATTTTTTTTGTTTGAAAGAACGTCTCCACACGGTGCACGAGCTGGCTCGAGAGGCCCTGGCAGCGGCAGGGGGTCGGCAGAAGCGAGCGTACGACTCCCGCTGTCAGGGGAGGGACTTTGCACCGGGAGATCGAGTCTGGGTTTTCTGCCCTGAGAGGAAGAGAGGACAATCACCGAAGCTGGCGAGCCAGTGGTCGGGGCCATGCGTGGTCCTGGAGAGACTGTCAGATGTGGTGTACAGGGTGAGGCTTAGAAAAAGGGACCGGGTTGTGGTCCTCCATCGTGACCGTCTCGCCCCGTATCGGCCATCTGCACCGCTGGTGGACGAACCGGAGCTTCCATCCCGGCCCGATACCCTGACCGAGACCCAGATGGACACTAGGGGGCCTGTACGTGTTGGCCGCCGGCGCTGAAGACCGCCCCGACATCTGGATGAGTTTGTATTGGACTTTTAAATTGGACTTTAATTTTTCTGGGGACAGAAACCAGTCCAGGGGGGGGGCAGTGTAACGTTGGGGCCATGTCAAGTGAATTTCCCAGCATGCTTTGCCAGATGAAAACGTTATGTGTGTGTAACCGTGATGTAAACAGAGGTCTGGGAGAATGACCTCCCCTCCTGCCTGTGCCCAGAGTGTGTGTGAAAAATAAATCAGGTTGATCACAGCCATCTGCTCCATTGTCTTTGTGTGAACCCTGCAAACGTCACAGTACTTTTGGAGATTCTAGGTATTACAAGTAATCTTGCATTTTGGGAGCGTAGTGCTCTGTTAGGATGATACGGTAGTATCAGATCTTTTAAATAAAAAGGAGCCTGATTGTTTAGAGCTTTGTAAGTAAGAAAAAGGATTTTAAACTTAATTCTAAACTTACAGCCATAAGGAAAAAACAGACTTGATATGTGTACAGGAATCATGGTTAAAACCTAGGCTGGACTTTATTATTCAGGGATATGTGGTCAGGCAGCGCAGTGGTGGAGTGGTTAGCACTGCGGCAGCACAGCAACTCACCCTTGGCCGGGGAATCTGGGTTCGATCCCAGCCCCCGACCAACAGTGATCTGTGTGGAGTTTGCATGTTCTCCCCATGTCTGCGTGGGTTTACTCCGGGATTTCTCCGGTTTCCTCCCACATGCCAAAAGCATGCAAGTTAAGTTAATTGGCATCAAAACTGGGGATTCTAAATTGTCCTTAGGTATGACTGTGAGAGTGAATGGTTGTCTGTCTCTCTGTGTTGGCCCTGCGATGGACTGGCGATCTGTCCAGGGTGTACCCTGCCTCTCGCCCAAAGATGCTGGGATAGGCTCCAGCCCCCCCGTGACCCCAAAAGGATTAAGCAGAAGAAGATGAATGAATGAAAAAAAAATGAATGTGGTAATCAGGCGAGACAGAGAGGAGGGTGTAGGAGGGGATTGTCACCTTTGTGAAGGAAGGCGTTCCCTATAGGTGCCTGGATACTAAAAACGATTTGGAGTGTGTTGCTGTTGAAGTGTGGGTAGAAAAGAAAAAGCTGGTACTTATAAACTTCTATTATCCTTGCAAAAAATTGGAATTTAGGAAGCTGGAGGAGGTGGGAATCAATAGGGAATGTGTTATTTGGTGTGGAGATTTTAATGCCCACAATGTTTTATGGGGGAGCAATCGCACTGATTACAATGGCCAAATAGTGGAAGAGCTGCTGGATGAGCAACATCTAGTGTGTATTAATCATGGTAGTACCACCAGGGTGGATGGAACTAGTGGAAAAGAATCTGTGATTGATCTGACACTGGTGACCAATTCTTTAGCACCATTATGTGACTGGTATGTACATGACAAAGGTACAGTTGGCAGTTATCATTATCAGATATACAGTAAAGTAAATGTAACTATGATAGAATCCACAGTTAATGTAGGGGGTAAATGGATATTTGACGAAGCTAACTGGGACAAGTTCAGGGGTGAATGTGATAGGCTTCTGTGTCATGCTAATAGTGACATGAGCATTGAAGTGGCTAACTATAAAATTATACAGGGAATAAAAACTGCTACAGGGAATTCTATTCCCAAATCTACAGGAAGGTCAGGAAGGAAGCTTGTACCGTGGTGGAATGATGAATGCAAGCTGGCAGTTAAGAATGGAAACAAAGCATTCAGACTGGTTAAAAGGGCTCATAATTTCCAGAATATGATTCAGTACAAGCAAGCCCAAGCTCTGGTCAGGAAAACAATACGACAGGCTAAGAGGACACACTGGAGGAACTTCTGTGGCACAACTGGGAACACCACTCAGGTGGGAGAAGTGTGGGAAATGATTAGGAAGACGGGAGGAAATAGGAGGGACTGGAATTACCCTGTTCTGACTTCTGTGGATAAGATGGCTATAACCAAGAAAGAAAAAGCAGGGTTAATGGTTCAGGTTCAGGTTCGGGTTACTTTATTTGTACCCGTAGGTAGATTTGTTTTGCAGTCTGGTGACATCCATATTTACAAGCCACTAATTACATTCAACATAGACACAAACACAGGCACACATGAAGCTGACTATAAACATGATAAAAATACTCAAGGCTCCATCAATCAGGGTATAAAAAGACAAAAAGATGAGGGAAAAACCAGAGGTAAGAGAGAAGGGTCATATTAAAAGTTAAAAACTAGTCAAAGAGGTTAAAAAACTCAAAGGTCTAAAACCCAATAAAATATTTAGAACCCAAGTGACATCCTACAAAAGTAAGTAAATATAAAATGAAGTTAATAAATAGGTACCTAAATTATGTACAATATATTTTTACAGCTTGTTCAACTCTTTGACAGCAGCAGGGACAAAGCTGTTTTTGTAGCGCTGGGTTCTACTTGGTGTCTACTTATGTGGTTGTTCACAGTTGTAACAATCTTACTGAAGTGGGGAAACTGGGTAGGGAAAAAACAAAAGGTGGGAATTTCGAGGTGCTACGGAAAAAAATCAGTAATAGCAGTGAGTTTGATACCCCATTTACTATGGGAGAGCTGAATGGGGCCTTGGCAAAAACGGGAAGGAGTGCTCCAGGGAAGGATGAAGTTAACTATGAAATGATTAAACATTTGAGTGAAGATGTGCTATCTAAGTTGTTGTTATTATACAATAAGGTCTGGGAAGAGGGGCGAATCCCTGTGAGCTGGAAGGAAGCAGTCATAATCCCAATCAGAAAGTCTGGCAAAGATCCAAGTAAGGTGGAAAATTATAGACCCATTGCTTTAACATCTCATGTTTGCAAATTAATGGAACGTATGGTTAACAAGAGACTGATATATTTTCTGGAGAAGAGAGGTCTGGTGGCTCCATACCAGAATGGGTTTAGAAGAGGCAGGAGCACAATAGATGTTGTGTTTAGAGGATGAATTTAGGAAAGCTCAGGTAAATAGAGAGTCTGTGGCTGCAGTATTCTTTGATGTAGAAAAGGCATATGACATGTTATGGAGAGAAGGATTGCTGATAAAATTACATAGGATGGGAATAGAAGGAAGCATGTTTAATTGGATAATGGATTTTCTGAGTGAGAGATCAATTGAGGTCAAAATAGGGTCTGAAGTGTCAGAGAAGCGAGTAGTGGAAAATGGCACTCCTCAGGGGAGTGTTATAAGTCCAACATTGTTTACAAGATAAGATAAGATAAGCCTTTATTAGTCCCACAATGGAGAAATTCCAGGATTGCAACACTCAGAGCAATAATTTAGAAGATAAGAAAATAAGAGCAGTGACTATACATATGTACACATAAATATGTAAATATATATACACAGTGTGGAGCATTGTAGCTAGATGGAATAAACAGCATAACCATCTATTTAGTTACCCCACATAGTATGAATATGTACCCATACATATTGTCACCCTCCATAGCGACTGATATTGTCCTAGTTGTATACTGGAGCGGACCATTTTGTGTAAGTCTGTTGCGTCTTTTGCATTCAATACTATTAGGTCGTCATGTTTTTTTGCCATCTCTGCGAGCAGCTCTGGTTAGGTTATAAAGTCTGACAGCCGTAGGTAGGAAGGACCTGTGAAACCTCTCGGTCGCGCATCTAGGATGACGTAGCCTACTGCTAAATGAGCTCCTCAGTGCGTTCAGTATGTCCTGCATAGGGTGGGACTCTGACTACAGCAGAGATGACAGCTTAGCCACCATCCTTCTCTCTCCTATCTCCTCCACTGGGTCAAGGCGCTGCCCCAGGACAGAGCTAGCTTTCTTGATCAGTTTGTTCAGTCTCTTCCTATCGGCTGCTGTGATGCCACTGCCCCAGCAGATCACTCCAAAAGTGATAGCTGATGCCACCACCGAATCGCAGAAGGTCTTCAGGAGCACCCCTTGTACACAAAAAGTCCTGAGCCTCCTCAGTAGGAACAGCCTGCGCTGTCCCTTCTTGTAGAGTGCGTCAGTATTGTGTGACCAGTCTAGTTTATTGTCAAATGAACACCCAGGTACTTGTAGGATGTCACCATCTCAATGTCTGTTCCCTGGATGTTTACTGGTGCTGTGAGGGGTTGTCCTTGCCTGCGGCAGTCCACCACTAGCTCCTTAGTTTTCCTCGCGTTGATCTGGCGGCAGTTCCAATGGCACCAGTCCACGAAGTCCTGGATAAGTCCTCTGTACTCAGCTTCATCTCCGTTGGAGATGAGACCGACGATCGCAGAGTCGTCAGAGAACTTCTGTAGATGGCAGTGTGTTGTGTTGTGTGAGAAATCCGCAGTATAAAGGGTGAACAGGAAGGGAGCCAAAACCGTTCCCTGGGGGCCCCCGTGCTGCTGATGATCGTGTTGGACACACCATCCCGGGTTCTCACCAACTGTAGCCGGTTTGTGAGGTAGTCCAGGATCCACAATGACAGGTGCTGGTCCACCCCTGTGCACAGCAGCTTGTCCCTCAGGATCATCGGTTGGATGGTGTTGAAAGCACTGGAGAAGTCAAAGAACATGATCCTCACCGTGTTCCCAGGCTTCTCCAGGTGGAACAAGGAACGGTGAAGGAGGAAGATCACTGCATCCCCCACCCCGATGCCATGCTGGTAGACGAACTGGAGTGTATCCATCGCTGGTCCCACCAGGGGGCAGAGGTGAGCAAGGAGCAGTCTCTCCAGGGTCTTCATCAGGTGAGACGTCAGGGCCACTGGTCTGTAGCTGTTCAGATCTCTGGGGTGGGAAGTCTTTGGTACGGGTACCACACAAGATGTTTTCCACAACTGTGGTACCCTCCCTAGCTTCAGGCTCAGGTTGAAGATGTGCTCCACAATCCCACACAGCTGGTCTGCACAGGACTTGAGGAGCTTCGCGCTGATGCAGTCCGGACCCGAGGTCTTCCTCGCCTTGATCTTCCTCAGCTCCGCCCTCACCTGGGTCTTAGTGAGGGTCAGGTTGGGGGGCTGGGGGCTGGGAGTGGGAGGAGGGGTGTTGGTGGTGGGGGTGGACAGCAGGTCTCGATGACGGTAGAGGCAGCAGTGGTTGTTGTGCAGGCAGGGGGGAGGGTGGTTGGTCAAACCGATTAAAAAACAGGTTCAGATTGTTTGCCCACCCCCTGCCCCCCGTGGCCTGGGAGGAGGTATTCTGGAGCCCAGAGATGGTTTTGAGGCTTCTCCAGCCCCCGCCGATGTCGCTCTGTTGCAGCTTGTCCTCCATCTTCTTCCTGAAGCTGTCCTTGCCTTCTCTGATCTTCCTCCTTAGCTCCTTCTGTACGGACTTCAGCATCTCCCTGTTCCCCGACCTGAAGATCCCCTTCTTCCCTCTCAGTAGTGATTTTATCTCAGGGTTGATCCAGGGTTTGTTGTTCGAGCAACACCGTATGATCTTGGTGGGTACAGTGTTGTCCACACAGAAGTTGATGTAGTCCGTGATGGTGTGAGTGAGGCCGTCGATGTCCTTACCATGTGGATCACAGAGCTGCTCCCAGGCAGTGATTTCAAAACAGTCCTTTAGAGCGTCCGTTGCCTCCTCAGACCACATCTTCACCACGCGCATAACCGGAGGCTGTCTGTGTACTAGGGGTTTGTACACCGGCAGGAGATGAACCAAGTTGTGATCCGATCTCCCGAGTGGGGGGAATGGTGATGAGGTGTACGCCTCCTTAGTGTTTGCACAGAATAAGTCCAGTGTTTTATTGTCTCTAGTGTGGCATGTGACATACTGGGTGAACGTGGGCAGAATGGAGGACAGTGAGATATTGTTAAAATCACCGGAGATGAGGAGGAGAGCATCTGGGTGTTGTGTCAGCAGCCTGCCAGTAACTGAGTGGATGGCATCACGCGCTGCCCCAGCGTTCACCGTCGGATTTGCATAAATAACAATGCCGATCACGTGTGAGTATTCCCTCGGGAGATAAACAGGCCGCATGCTAACAGCTAGCAGCTCAATGTCTTTGCTGCAGTGTTGCTCTTTAACCATGATATGTCCTGGTTTACACCAGCTGTTATTGACATACATTATCACTCCTCCACCCCTTGCCTTCCCACTGTCTGGTGTCCAGTCTGCCCGTATTGCGTGGAAACCCTCCAGTTCGATGTTAGCATCTGTTGCTAGTTCTGTTTGCCATGTCTCAGTAAACAGCATCATGCTAATCTCTCTAAAGACGCTCTCGTAGCAGGACATAGCCGCTAGCTCATCTGTTTTATTGAGTAGTGATCAAACGTTCCCCATAATAACGGATGGGAGGACGGGTCTGTACCTTATATTCCTCGCCCGCCATCTTACTCCAGCTCGACATCCACGCTGTTTCCGTCTTATTTCTCCTGGTACGTCAAGTTTTTGGGTTAGCACTGTGGGCTGGTTAAGTGCTAACAGCTGGTCCCTGTTGTACTGTCTCCTGCTGTAAACAGTGGCTCCGTCTGCCGGCTCAGGAGACATTTGGGGCAATCTGTGTGTCCGTGATAGATAACGTGTCGCCGGATCAGAAAATTTAGCGAGAGAAGTCAGATAGTAAATAAGAAATAGGAAGAAAAACTCAGAATTGAGCCGCTGTTGCAAAAAGGCAGCCGACTTGTGTGGCACTGGAAGTATGCCTGGGTCGATCGTTATTTGCAGATGATGGGGCATTGTGGGTGAGAGGGGCAAATTTAGTATATTTAAGTGGGCAGTGCGGTGGCGGAGTGGTTAGCACTGCGGCAGCACAGCAACTCACCCTTGGCCGGGGGATTCTGAGTTCGATCCCAGCCCCCGACCAACAGTGATCTGTGTGGAGTTTGCATGTTCTCCCCGTGTCTGCGTGAGTTTACTCCGGGATTTCTCCGGTTTCCTCCCAACATGCAAGTTAGGTAAATTGACATCAAACTGGGGATTGTAAATTGTCCTTTGGTATGACTGTGAGAGTGAATGGTTATCTGTCTCTCTGTGTTGGCCCTGCGATGGACTGACGATCTGTCCAGGGTGTACCCTGCCTCTCACCCAAAGATGCTGGGATAGATGGGGGGGGGGGGGGCTGAAGCCTATCCCAGCAACTTTTCATGACCCGAAAAGGATTAAGCAGAAGAAGATGGATGGATGGAAGTAAGAAGCTGCAGGAAGAGATCAGCCAGGTGGAGAGATGGGGAACAGAGTGGGGATTTAAGTTTTCAGTGGAAAAAACAAAGGTTATGTTCTTCACACAAAAGAAAATTGGGGAGGGAATGACAAGTTATATGGAAACCTTCAGAATGTTAGGAGCTTTCGCTTTTTAGGTATACATTTAGACCCAAGACTAACATGGAAAGTGCATGTTAAAAGCATCATAGAGAAAAGCAAGAAAGTGATCAATGTGATGAGATGTCTGTCATGATTAGATTGGGGTGCAGATATAGCATCATTAAAACAGATTTATGTAGCTTCAGTTTGGGCAAGAATAGATTATGGATGTGTGGTATATGGATCAGTGACAGTCAGTGCTGTCAGATCTTGATGTTATCCAGGCTTGGGCTCTGAGGATCTGTTTAGGGGCAGTGAGAACAGCTCCTACTGGTGCTCTCCAAGTTGAGGCAGGAGAGTTACCTTTGCACCTCCGTAGGAAGCAGTTAATGGGCAATTACTGGGTCAACCTGAGAGGCCATGATAAAGAGCATCCAACAAAAAGGGTCCTGGAGGCTTGTTGGGAGAGGGGGGAAGCTTTTAAAACAAGCTTTGGGTGGATAGGGGAGAGCATTGCAGAGGAACTGAACGTGGACTCATTAGAGCACTGCCCAACAGTGTGGTGGCCTATGAGACCAGTATGGGTGTTACAAAATGCAATGGTAGATCTGGGGCTGCTGAAACTCAAACACAAAAATAAATTAGCAGATTTAGTTCAGGAATATTATAGATATACAGAAAAGTGTTACAGTGATCATGTATGGATTTTTACAGATGGGTCAAAGGAGACACTAACAGAAGCTATAGGGGCCGCAGTGGTGATTGCTAGGTACCACATAGGGGTCAGTAAAACAACATCTGATTGTTTAAATGTGTATACAGTGGAGTTAGGCGCAATCCTACTGGCCTTAGAGAGGCCAGAGGAACTGAGGGACAGTAAAGTCCTCATATGTAGTGACTCGGTATCAGCACTGCTTAGTATTCAAGGAGGATCAGCCACTCACCAGCAAGACCTGTTGTATGAAGTGTTGTTTACCAACTCAAGAGTCAAAGAGCAGGGAAAGTGCATCACCTTCATGTGGCTGCCAGGACATGCAGGAATTGCATGAAATGAAAAGGCAGCCAAGTTGGCAAAAGAAGCAGTCAAGAAGGAAAATGTGGAGGTTAAAATTAAGTTTTCAAAGTCTGAAGGGAAAAGTAAAAGGAATGATAAACCAGTGGCAGCAGTGTTGGGAAAGTCAAACAAAAGGAAGACATCTATTTAATATCAAGAATAAAATAGGGGAAATGTTTACTGCAGGAAGTAACAGGAAGGAACAAGTGGTGTTAAGCAGATTAAGGATTAGTCACAGTGTGGGGGCACAGTTTGGGGGTCTTCTCCACCCCAGAGAGGCAAGGGGAAGAGAGAACAATGGACCGAAAGAGGAGGTGTCACGGGGGCGGGGGGGGGGGGGGGGTCAAACGGGACAGTTAGGTCTATGCACCCCCCGGGGAGATTAAGAATGACCGGAGCTGCAGAGAAGAAGAAAGGTGTGAAAGCGGCGCCTGTGTATGTTATGTTAATGTGCCACACATTCCTTTGTAAAACAACAGCAATGTATGATGATCAGAAGCTCTGGGTCTCCATGAATGGGAATAAAGATATAAAAGGGGAATGCACAGAGACCCAGTAAGCACAGTAGCTCAGTAGAGCTCAAGAGCACTGTTTCACTGTTTGCTGTTATGTTGTTGGAGAAAGAACAAAGCCTTGCGTCATCCAGCTTGTTGCCTCGCCTATTCCTTTCTCGATACTGGTGACCCTGATGTGCCATGGAGAGCGGGTCACACTGATGACCCTGACGTGCCATGGAAAGCAAGCCGAGCACTGCCCTGGAGACTACCTGGAGGGAAAGCACCAGCGCCACGTGCGCTGTTTCAGTCAAACTCCCGGACTTCTGACTTCACGACCCGGCAGCGTGGTCTTCGTACATGGAAGCTCAGTTTGCACTCTGCAGGATAACTATGGACGACACAAAATGCTACTACGTGGTCGTGGCACCGGACGAGCACGCCACGCAATAGGTGACAAGCCTGCTCCAGGAACCGCTGGCCCACTGGCAGCCTCCCCAACTTAGGGCTGCGCTCCGCACCTAAGGAGGATTTGGCAGCCTTCCCAGCCAAACTCATTTTTTCTCAGCCGCTGCTGACCCCCGGAGGGTTTTACCGGAAAACCCTGCGCCAAGGCTGATCCACCCGTGCAATTTTTACA
Source organism: Pholidichthys leucotaenia (assembly GCA_020510985.1). Lineage (NCBI taxonomy): Eukaryota > Metazoa > Chordata > Actinopteri > Cichliformes > Pholidichthyidae > Pholidichthys > Pholidichthys leucotaenia. The sequence continues at coordinate 171,602,537 of CM035837.1, forward strand.
CAAATTGGGTTGACTACCAGCCCTGGGTTCTTTTAGGGCTGCGCTCCGCACCTAAGGACGATTTGGCAGCCTTCCCAGCAGAACTCATTTTTTCTCAGCCGCTGCTGACCCCCAGAGAGTTTCTACCGAAAAACTCCGCGCCAAGGCTGATCCACCCGTGCAATTTTTACACAGACGGAAATTGGGAATGGCCCGGCCCGGACCACCATTGCTTTCCCCGCACATTCATCTCAAGAAGCTTGCAGAAGGCCGGTTTTTGTTTTCGCCAGGCACGATGCGCACCGGACCCCAACGCGGATGCCCACCGTTGTTGGCTCTGCAAGTTGGCGATCCCTCACCAAGGACAAGCGCTCACAAAGGATGTGTTCCCCCCCTCTCCCTTTCCCTCCACAGACTGATTGTGCCCTCTGGTACACTTCACCAGCAGGATGGTTCTACTGGATTGGCAACCCCCCCCCACCACCACTACAGCTGCTATGGGCGCCAGCTCGAGCCCAAAGGACGGAGGAGTTAGAGGCCCTTATGGGTGTTGGGGGGGGCTGTGTGGGGGCACACTTTGGGGGTCTTCTCCACTCAGAGAGGCAAGGGGAAGGGAGAACAATGGACCAAAGGAGGAGGGGTCACCAGGGGGTATCAAACGGGACAGTTAAGTCTATGCACCCCTCGGGGAGAGTAAGAACTGACCGGAGCCGCGGAGAAGAAGAAAGGTATGAAAGCAGCGCCTGTGTATGTTATGCTAATGTGCCACACATTCCTCTGTTAAACAACAATGTATGATGGTTGGAAGCTCTGGGTCTCCATGAATGGGAATAAAGATATAAAAGGGGAATGCACAGAGACCCAGTAAGCACAGTAGCTCAGTAGCGCTCGAGCGCCGTTTGTCTATGGTCTTCTTTTTTTAGTGTACTCTTTGCCAACTCATCAGCCTTTTCATTCCCCTTTATACCAACATGAGCTGGAACCCATACAAATTTTACCTGCACTCCATTATCTGTAACTCTCCTAATAGACTGTAATACCTCATACAAAATATCTTGGTAACTTTGTTGACTGAAAAGATTTTATGCTTGATAACACTGATAAAGAATCTGAACAAATTACTACGCTACCTGGTGATTCCTTTTCAACCCATAATAAAGTTTCCCACACAGCCATCATGTTTGTTGGAAGTTCTTTTACAGATTTTTATCTCCCTAGATGGAATCGCTACTCCAAACCTAACCAATCCACTACCAGAATCTTTAGCCCCATCTGTATAAATAAGTAAAAAATTACTGTATTTTTCTTCCACCAAACAGTAAAAAGCACTCACTAAATCAATTTCCCCTCTCTTTCTAACATGTAACAAGTGAAAATCAATATCTGGTGAAGCAAGTTTCCACGGAGCTACTGAAGGAATTACCACTGTAGGACCCATCCTCACCTCAAGTAACCCAAGTTCATTGGCAATCATATTACTTACATGGCCATAAGAATCCCTCTGTCTCCTGACATTCTCCCAACATTCTTGTAGCACTTCTTTAGTGGGATGCAAATCACTATGCCCTTTTAAATTAATCCAGTAGTTAGCCATAAGATGTTTCCTTCTTAACCCCAAAGGCATCTCTCCCATTTCAATTTGTATAGCAGCTACTGGGGAAGTTTTAAAGGCCCCACTGCATACCCTCAAAGCTTTGGCCTGAACAATATCTAACTTCTTAAGAAGAGATCCAGCTGCCGAACCATATACTACACAGCCATAATCCAATATTGACCCGATCAGAGCAACATACATAGTTTTTAAAGCTGCAAAATTAGCTCCTCATTCCCTACCTGTCAAACATCTCATCACATTAATCACTTTTTTACATTTTTCCTCAACTCTGCTTATGTGTTCTGCCCGTGTGAGTCTAGAATCAAATGACACACCCAAAAACGTAAATACATTAACTCTTTCTAGTTCTCTTCCATACATCCTTAATTTCATATCTTCACCAATCCTTTTCCTAGTAAAAAACACTGAGTCTTTTCAACGGAAAAATTACTACCCCAATCAAGGCCCCATTCTACAACCTCATTAACTGCTTCCTGGACTTTCCTGATTATGGGGCAGTGCGGTGGTGCAGTGGTTAGCACTGTGCCAGCACAGCAACTCACCCTTGGCCATGGGATCCCTGGTTCGATCCCAGCCCCTGACCAACAGTGATCTGTGAGGAGTTTGCATGTTCTCCCTGTATCTGCGTGGGTTTACTCCGGGATTTCTCCGGTTTCCTCCCACAGGCCAAAAACATGCAGGTTAGGTTAATTGGAGACTCTAAAGTGGCCCTAGGTGTGAATGTGTGTGAATTGTTAAGGGATAGCACCGTACCGTGGCTGCTTCATCCATCCAGGTGAATGCCCTCAATTTCCCCTCTGGGGATCAATAAAGTATACAAAATCAAAAATCAAATTATATATTCTAAATTCCTTCCCCTTTTCCACAAGGCCCCATCATCAGCAAATAATGATCAGCCTATATCTACTGGAATTCTTGAAAACACGTCATTGATCATAATAGTAAACAGTAAAGGACTGATTACACTTCCTTGGGGTGCACCATTTCCTACCTCATATTGGCCTAATATAGCTGACCCAATCTGAACCTTTCTTCCAAAAAGAAAATCCTTCACCCAATTAAAAATCTTACTCCAACACCCATCAAGTGCAACTTTATCAGCAACCCCTCCTTCCACATCATATTGTAGGCTTTTTCAATATCAAAAAACATGGCAATTACTGATTCTTTATTTGCTTGAGCTTTCCTAATTTCAGTTTCCAGTTTTATCACTGAGTCCATTGTGTTTCTCCCTTTCCTAAAGCCACTCTAATACTTTGTTATCTTTCCTCTTTTTTCCAGATCATACTCCAGCCTCTCTACTATCATTCTTTCCATAATTTTGCATAAACTAGAGGTCAGTGCTATTGGTCTATAATTAGTAGGTTTAGTTGGGTCCTTGCCTGGTTTCCTGACAGGAATCACTAGTGACTTCCTTCCACACATCTGGTAATTTCCCTTCATCCCATACTCTATTGTAAAGGTCCAACAGCTTTTCCAGAGCTGCTTCTCCCAAATGCTTTTAAAGCTCTCAAGTTGAAAGATCTGGTTGATTTTAAAACTGCAGTAATAATGTTTAAAGTGAAGAATCTATCACTGCCCACAAATATCCAAAAGCTGTTCCAAATAAGGGAGAAACAATATCATTTCAGAGGAACATGTATATTTCAAAAACCTTCAGTGAGAACTACCACCAAGCAACACTGTGTCTCAGTGCAAGGAGTCAGACTGTGGAACGCTTTTGGACCTGAATTAAAATCATGTACAATGCTTGGACAATTTAAACAAAAACTAAAGGAAGAAATACTCCAAACATATATACAAAACGACATGTAAAATCACATAAGGATTATCACATTCAGTCTGTGTTGTGCTGTTGCTTAGTTTTGTTTTGTCACGTTTTGTCTTAGCTTTGTTTTGATTTGTAATCACTTTTATTTCTGTTTTTTTTTTTTTTTTTTTTAATTCTTAGATGGAACATGGGTGGGCAATATAAGCTGCGGCTTCAGCCATCACCCATTTTGGATAACTTATGTTGAACTGTATGATCCGAGGAGTTATTGTTTAATCTGACCTTGTTGGATTTTTTTCCACTTGATATATTGTTCTGTTCCTTTCTTTTAATCTTTTAATCTAATCTATCCAAAATAAAGATTCATTCATTCAAAAAATGCTTTAACATTTGATAACTAATTTTATCTTTCCCTGGGGACACATACTTGGATTTATTTATTGCTCTCCCCATTTCTCCTATACTGAATTGGTCATTAATTTCATTGTCTGTATGCCCTCATCTGTCTAATATATTTGGATACTGCCTAAATGTATTCTCCCTTGTCCTTCTTCCCTCATTTGTCAGGTTATCTATACTGTGCACTTTTGCAAAAGTTTTAGCTAGTACCTCAGCCTTCTCTATATTTGAGATTGCCACTTCCCCATCATTCTCTAACACTGGATATTCCATATCTTTCCTATTTCCGTTCATCTTCTTTATCATTCCCCACACCTTCCCCACAGGTGTATTCCTCCCTATATCGTCACAGAAATTTCTCCTAACCCTCTTCTTCTAACCCTCTTTCCCCAACTTAGCCTTTTTGCTTGACGTACTGCTCTCCTAACCCTTGCTTTGGAAATGCCCCACCAGAGGATTAAACACACTGGATCACTGTTACACCACAGTGAAAGACGCATATCGCGCTGTCCCTCGAGCTGCGCTGGGATTATCTGATCACGTGATGGTTCACCTCATTCCCACATACAGACAGAGATTGAAGCTCACTAAACCTGTTGTGAGCACTACGAAGATACGGACCAGTGATGCTGAGGAGAAGCTGGAAACGTGCATGGAAATATCTGACTGGGGCATGCTTAAAGGAGCCACGCATGATCTGGATGAGTACACGGACACTGTGAACTCATATATCCACTTTTGTGAAGAGAACATTCTTCCATCACGCACCAGGGTGAGTTACTCTAATGACAAACCCTGGTTCACAGCTAAGCTCAGACAGATCAGGAAGGAGAAGGAAGCAGCGCTGAAAAGTGGAGACAGGGACTGCTACAGGGAGGTTAAATACCGGTTTAACAGAGAGCTGAAGAGGGCTAAATCTCTATACTCAGAGAGACTCCAGCAGCAGTTCACTGCTAATGATTCGGCTTCCGTGTGGAGAGGACTGAGGCAAATCACCAACTATCGACCTAAGGCTCCTAAAGGTCAGGATGACAAAGCCCTTTGTCAAAGACTGTCCCAACACTATGCCCGTTTTGACACCTCGTCATCTGTGTCCAACTCCCCCCCTCCCTCCAGCTCCACAGCCTCCACATTCCCTACTTCATTTAAGGCACCCCCCCCTCCCCCCCTCCCCTTATCATCAGTGAGCAGGATGTGCTCAAACAGTTCTCCAGACTGAACCCGCGCAAGGCCCCCGGCCCAGACGGCGTGTCTCCCTCCACCCTGAGACTCTGTGCGAAACAGCTGGCTCCTGTATTCACAGACATTTTTAACACCTCCCTTAAGTTATGCCACGTGCCGTCCTGCCTCAAATCCTCCACCATCATCCCTGTCCCCAAGAAGCCACGGATCACTGGACTTAATGACTACAGACCTGTAGCGCTCACCTCTGTAGTCATGAAGTCCTTTGAGCGCCTGGTCCTGTCCCACCTCAAGTCCATCACCACCCCTCTCCTGGACCCGCTGCAGTTTGCCTACCGAGCCAACAGGTCTGTAGACGATGCAGTCAACCTGGCCCTCCACTCCATCCTGCAGCACCTGGACTCCCCGGGAACCTACGCCAGGATCCTGTTTGTCGACTTCAGCTCCGCATTCAACACCATCCGCCCCGCTCTGCTCCGGGACAAGCTGTCCCTGCTCAACGTGCCTGACTCCCTCTGCAGGTGGATCATCGACTTCCTGACGGACCGGAGGCAGCATGTGCGGCTGGGAAAGACTGTCTCAGACTATACTAGCATCAGCACCGGATCACCCCAGGGCTGTGTACTTTCCCCCCTACTCTTCTCCCTTTACACCAACTCCTGCACCTCCAGCCACCAGTCTGTCAAGTTGATCAAGTTTGCGGACGACACCACCCTCATCGGGCTCATCTCCAACGGCGACGAGTCCGCCTACAGGAGAGAGGTGGCCCAGCTGGCGTCCTGGTGCAGCAATAACAACCTGCAGCTGAACGCTCTGAAGACAGTGGAGATGATTGTAGACTTCAGGAAAGTCACTACTCCTCTGCCCCCCCTCACCCTCTCAGGCTCTCCCATCACCACTGCTGATTCCTTCCGCTTCCTAGGCACTACCATCACCAGGGACCTCAAATGGGAGCTGACCATCAGCTCACTCATCAAAAAAGCCCAGCAGAGGATGTTCTTCCTGCGGCAGCTGAGGAAGCTCAAGCTACCCACCAAGATGTTAGTGCAGTTCTACACAGCCATCATCGAGTCCATCCTCACCACCTCCATAACCGTGTGGTACGCAGGAGCCACTGCCAGGGACAGACTAAGGCTGCAGCGCGTCGTGCGCACTGCTGAGAAGGTGATCGGCTGCAAGCTCCCATCTCTCCAGGATCTGTACATCTCCAGGACCCGGAGGCGTGCTGGCCGGATCATAGCCGATCCCTCACACCCTGGTCACGTACTGTTTGCCCCCCTCCCCTCTGGTAGAAGACTTCGGTCCATCCAGACTAAAACCTCCCGTCACATGAACAGCTTCTTCCCCTCTGCCATTAGACTGCTGAACACTAAGTGACTTATTGACTCTCGTGCACCATGTACAGCAGCTCAACCAGACTCATGTCAATCATCACTGTTTTCTTCCTGCATTACCGACTGCACTATATAGTTCTCCACAGTATCTGCTGCTGGCTAATATATATTTTAACTGTTGACCAGTATCACTTAATCTTATCCTACACTTTATTACATGTATAGTTTATTTCTCTTATCTTATCATGTTTAATGTTGCAGCATTGTACCGAGACAAATTCCTAGTTTGTGTACTACATGAACAATGGCAATAAACCTGATTCTGATTCTGATTCTGCTTGTTCTTTCTTATACTCGATTAAATGTTGCATATTATGAGTCCTAAGTCGCCTAAATGTCCGGTTTCTATTTTTAACTGCCTGCCGATATTGCTCTGTCCACCACGGGACCAGCTTTTTCTTCAATTTTCCTTTACATTTAGATATAGATCCTTCTGCAGCCGTAATTATAGCTGAGCTAATTTGATTATTAGCTTCATTGGCATCATCAGCTAGCATTGTCTTATATTATGTTATTCTCACACAAGCCCTGAAATCTTTCCCAGTCAGCTTTTCCATATACCCATCTTGGGACTCTGTCACCTGCATTCACTTCCATTTTTCCTCCAATTACACATGATATTGGGTAATGGTCACTCCCAACTGTAGTGTCCGTACAAACTTCCCAATTACTAATCCCAGCCAAAATAAAAGTCACAAGTGTAATATCCAATACTGACTCAGATCCTGTAGTAACATTAACTCTTGTTCCTCTACCATCATTGATACAGACCAAATTCCTTTCCTCCATCAATTCCTCAATCACATTACCATTTAGATCGGTACTTAATCCACCGCATATTTTGTTGTGGGCATTAAAATCTGCACACCAAATAACTCTGCGCCTATCCTGCCCTTGTATCTTTAGTAAATTATCCACCTCTAACTTTTTGCATGGATTCTAGTAGTTTATTATAACTACTTCCTCTCCTCTTTCCCACACTTCCACCACCATGTATTCCTGATCCAATCCCTTTTCTACCACCCTATATGGGAGACTTTGTTTAATAAATGTTGCATCCCCTCCTCCGCCTCCATTTTGTCTCTTTCCTAACACCAGTATAACAATACACTACAAGTCTAAACTTGGTTTTAACCAGGCTTCCTGAACACAAATAATATTGGGTTTAATTGCCATTTCTTTAATGAAACGCTTGAATTCCTGACCATTAGCTAGTAAACTCCTAGCATTCCATTGTAACAGCACTACCATAAATAAAATTAACCAGTCCCTGATGAGTCTTGACTAGACTGAGAAGCCAGGTTCTCTCTCACCTCTTCCCAAGTCAGTCCTATTAATCCTAGATGATTCACTGCCATGTTTACAATCAGCTGAATCTTATTCTTCAACTTAACCTCGGCTGTGCTGTTAATGACTTCTGCAATAAATGTTACTAATGCCTTTTTATCCACAAACATCCTGTCATGAGTATTAACTTACAGTGACTCTTGTGTATACCACCAGGCGGCGCGGCGGTGGAGTGGTTAGCACTGCGGCAGCACAGCAACTCACCCTTGGCCGGGGGATCCTGGGTTCGATCCCAGCCCCCGACCAACAGTGATCTGTGTGGAGTTTGCATGTTCTCCCCGTGTCTGCGTGGGTTTACTTCGGGATTTCTCCAGTTTCCTCCCACATGCCAAAAACATGCAAGTTAGGTTAACTGGCATCAAACTGGGGATTCTAAATTGTCCTTAGGTATGACTGTGAGAGTGAATGGTTGTCTGTCTCTCTGTGCTGGCCAGGGTGGACCCTGCCTCTCGCCCAAAGATGCTGGGATAGGCTCCAGCCCCCCCGTGACCCGAAAAGGATTAAGCGGAAGAAGATGAATGAATGAATGACTCTTGTGTATCCTGCCTCACAGTATTATTATTCTGTATCTTTGTCAGTCTCACAGCTTCTGCATAACTAATTCTTTTTCCCACCCTTTTATAATGGGGAAACACCCGACAGGCCATTGTGATCAGTGTGAAGAAAGTGAGACAGTAGAGCATGTGATGTTATGTTGCAGGAGATATATAGAGGAGAGAAGGATTTTTATGGCTAGGCTCCAGAGGATGGGAAAGGTGGCAAGCAGTGCAAAAGATGTGATTAGGGTTGCAGAATCGGTGGAGGGCAGGAAAATGTTAATGGCCTTCCTAAAAGATACAGGACTATTTAGCAGGATGTAAAAGGTTGTGCGGTAGTGGGGTTTAAAGGGCAGTAGGAGGCAGTAATGCAACATATTGGATGCCAGCTGCCGTAAAAATCCAAAGAAGAAGAAGTTCTCGCGATGTTACACTTTGGTATCGTGGGAGCTCTAGTGTGCTGTAGTCGCTGAAACGTGTGAACGTTCTTTTTGCTAACTTGAAGCTGCGTGGGAAAGACGCTGGTGCTGCCGAAGAGATTAAACAATCATGGTAAGAGTGTTGTGTTGGTTGTTGAAAGCTGAATTATATATGTATGATATTCAAAGCATCTTAAAACGTGTAACGCTTTTAGAAGACATGGGTTTTCTATTCTTGATGTAGATTTGAGGATCCTAACGTCTGGAGAACAGTTAGCCGCCCTTCCTCTAACATTAGTTAGCTTTAGGTCAGAGTATCAAAAGGTAGTCATTGTAATCAAGATGGGGTGGGAGAGTGTGTTAGTTGGAGTGTTGAAGTCAGTCCGGTGATATTTACTGAATAACTTAAAAGTTGTTTAATATCAGTTATTTGTAATTTATTGGACGGTGTTAGCTTAAATTAGCTGAGCTTCTTACAGGCCCCGGTTAGCACGTGGGCTCTTTTAGACCACACGTAGTAACGCGTGAAATTGCGATGCTGCACTTAACTTGTAAACTAAAGTACACTCACGTTTTAGTGTAAATTATGTTTAAAGTTTAATCCTAGCCCCGAACTTAAAGCAAAATGAAGGTGGTCGGTTACCACGTGGCGTTTGGTGAACTCTTTACAACTACATAAAACTCAAGTATTGTAATCATGTATTGTTTTATTCCATATATTACTTTTAAAAAGGGTAGTATTCTGATCTGCAACCTTGCGCGATGGCTCTCCGTAGGTGGTGTTGCACGTGCTGTTCGAGCACGCGGCGGGCTATGCGCTGTTCGCAGTCAAAGAAGTGGAGGAGATCGGCATGCTGCTGCCTCAGGTGGGTCCGTTTCGCCCATTTCAAGTGGCTATCAAAATGGAGCACCAGTAATTGGGTATTTGTGTGTCTCAGGTGGAGGAGAGCGTGCTGAACATCGGAAAGTTTAACGGCATGGTGAGCCTGGCTGCCTTCTTCCCCTTCAAGTCGGCCCAGGCTGCTCTGGAGAATATGAACGCAATTTCTGAAGGCAGGTCTTATTTTTTGTTGTGCATTTGTCTTTTTTTTTTTTTCCTTCTCTCCAAGGTTGGCCTCCTCATTTGTAATGATGTTTCAAAATCTGTCAATCCACTGAGTTAATGTGCTGACGGCTTAAAAATCATTCCTGAACATCTGAGGAAAGGCTGATTAGTCATTTGATAATTTTCATTCAAGCTTTTATTCTAACAATTACCTGAAGTAGTTTTTATATATTTTACTGTAGCAATCAGGGTAAAAAAAAATGCTGGTACAGAAGTTAGATTTAGTATGTAGGTATGTTTTTATTTGTGTCTATGGATATATGGACGCCTCCCACTTGAGGTGTTTCAGGCACGTCCCACTGGGAGGAGACCCCGGGGCAGACCCAGGACTCGGTGGAGAGACTATGTCTCCCAGCTAGTCTGGGAACGCCTTGGTATCCCCTCTGAAGAGCTGGAGCAGGTGGCTGGGGAGAGGGAAGTCTGGGCTTCTCTGCTTGAACTGCTGCCTCCGCGACCCGGACCTCCGGAAAAGCGGTAGAAGATGGATGGATGGATGGATGGATATATGTACACATGAATAACTACTTTTTCTTTTGCATTTTTGCAAGTATTAACATTTTAATCCTCAGTGTATTTTTAACTTTTTTTCTGTTCTCTCCATTTTACTTTTCCTCTTGTTTTTTTCCAAAGTCCTCCTATGGACTAGTGTTGTGAATTGGCATGTATTGGTAGGGATGAGAATCTTCCTTGGATCTGAGGAATTCCTCGGATTTGATCATGTCTAGGGTCATTCTCGTGAATCGTCTAAATTCGAGGAGAAAATTTTAGGGGGGGGGGTCTGGCGGCGAGTCGTATTTTCGATCGGCTGCTAAAATCCACCGCGCAAAACGTGCTACCCAGCGAGATCAGTAATGTAATGTAACAAGGCCACTGATAGATAGGCTGATACTTATTGAAGCAACCAATCGGCGATTTGGTTAGAGTTCTTTTGTCATATCCGGATAACACGCGGAGTGAAATGCAAGTGGCGGACAGTTCAGTCAACTGCGTTTTCCCGATTTCGTCAAAATGGTGAACCTAAAACTCACGAAAGAGAACAAAGGAAGAATTTTAGAAATCGACAAAGGGATAAAGAACAAGTTTCGTTGGGAATGGCTTGAAAAAACCGTGTTAATGACAGTAAAGATCGGTAAAAATACTGAAGTTGTAGTTGAAAAAATGGCCGACTTCATAGCGAAATGCGAAGTACCAGGGAAAGCCCAGTGTGTTTATTGCAACGATTTCTTGAGTTATGGATCTCGTGGTTATGTTGCCTTTGTTGAGCACTGTTCAAAACAGAAACATCTCAAAATTGTGGCTACAAGGAGATCGAACTACTCACTCGGTGCTGCGTTCAAAACGATCGATGGACACGGTTAAACTCAGATGCCAGTCAGTCAAAGTTCATCACAGCCGGTCCCGATTACAGCAATTAGTGATCGGAAGACACATTCCGAGGTAAGATTATTTTTTTTTTTTTTTTTTTTTTTTTTTCTTGTTTAAGTAATGTACTTGAGAATTTTCGCGTCATGAATTTGTTATGAAATAGCATGTGTAAGTTGTGATGGCATGCCATCACAACTTACTGCATCCCAGCATTACACAATGCTGTTCTTCAGCCCTTTGCAGCATCTTCATGGGGTTGGTCTCATTTAAAAGAAAATACTCTGAATTTTTGGGCAAAACAGTCATAATCTCTCTAAGTGCTCCTGCCACTGAGTAACAGGAAAGTTCACCTGGGTGTTTTTTAGATACAGATGCTTGCAAATAGCATACAGCTGTCAGATACTGGCTGGAAAACACAACAGAAATGTAGAACCAAGTGTTTTCAAGCTCGGGTCAAAATTTTGTAAAAATACCACAAAAAATGAATATATATTACACAGCTTTTTTCTGAGGTTGTAACAAGGCTGTGTATGTACTGGAAGACCGGAAATACCGCTTTTTTTTTTTTTTTTTTTTTTTTTTTTTTTTCCTCCCCCTTTGCACACTGAGATGCAGAGACGTGACCGCCCGCTGAATTCACAAGAGTTCAAGGGGTTAAAATATACTGATATGCAACTTTTTTATATTCCTAGTAACACTAACAAATGCACACATTAATAAATCAAAATGTTTGCAGAATGTCAGTATGTTTTAATAAATGGGTGATGGACTCGGTGATGGAATTTTGTTAATATTTATAATTTATTTTACTTGGTTAAATTATTTTGTCTGTTCTAGAACTATGTAAATGTAATTCTGTGTCAGTTCTAAACATATTAGATAGTAGTAAAATATAATTTAGTATTATTACATCAACATACTATTCAGATATCATAAATTTAATACATATGTACTGTGTTTCACTTTGTGTGGTTGAAAAAATGGCCGACTTCATAGCGAAATGCAAAGTACCAGGGAAAGTGACACTGAATCAAAACAGTACGGTGGCGCAGTGGTTAGCACTGCGGCAGCACAGTTTACCCTTGGCCGGGGGATTGTGGGGATCCTGGGATCGTGGGTTTGATCCCAGCCCCCGACCAACAGTGATCTGTGTGGAGTTTGCATGTTCTCCCCGTGTTGCGTGGGTTTACTCCGGGATTTCTCCGGTTTCCTCCCACATGCCAAAAACATGCATGTTAGGTTAATTGGCTGTTCTAAATTGTCCCTAGATATTTGTTTCCTATAGGCCCTTAGAATAGAGGGTTAGTATTAATGAAAGCGCTTTGAGTGGTCTTTGTGACTAGAAAAGCGCTATATAAGTGCAGGTTAGTTAGTAGTTAGTTAGTTAGTATTGAACATGATTACACATGTGATGCAGCAGCAGATTAAAAAGATAAACTATAAATGCATTTGTACTTACTTCTAACTTTAAATATAAGACCACATTTGAGCATTCTAAAACACCAGATTTTGTTAGCTTCTGGGGGGCGTTGCCCCCAAGACCCCCCACCAAGGCTCCGCCTTGGATCCAGCTTGGGAGCCTGCATCCCCCAAGACCCCAGCTAAGTTTCCTCTTTTTTTTCCAAAACCCCATTCTCATCCCTGTATTGGGGAAACACTTGACTGTTTTGCCTATGGCGCTCCGTTGCGCCCATCAGCCCCTAGTGGTGAAGGTTTTTTTCAAGAAAATAATATACCTGCCAACTACTCCGGTTTTGCCGTAATGGTTACGGTTTTCAAGACCCCATTCCGGGTTACGGATTTATTAATCAAAATTACGGTTTTTCACTAAAAAAAATTCAGTCAAATTTTTAAATTGTAAAAAAACCACGAAAGCAATTCCAAACACGAGATCACTAGGAATCGTATCTAAATTTAGAACATAGCAACACGTGATGGCGGCCAAAGTTGCTGATTTTGCCACTAAAATAACTAACCAACAGCGAATATCGGATCAACATTTGTGACGCACAGGCTGAATTTCCACCTTGGTTGAACCAGCTTTTGAAGTAGAAATACCCCTTTATTCGTCTTTCACTGGGCTCTGTGAGTAAACTGAGCAGCGTTTCTTTTCGTGGTTTGCTGCTACGCTTTACCTGAAGCGTTTGCTAAGCTAACGCTATCGCTATTGAGGGTATTGAGGTTTCTATTCTCGCGCGAAATCCCGGAGAGGCATGCGCACATGGCGAGATGTAAACACGATGTAAACTGCTGCAGACGTTCACACGACTGCACTTCAACCCTGGCAAATGGACCATGGATTCGACATCTAAAGGGAGAATACATTTTATATAATGCCTAAGATTCTGAAGAACATGTGCTGTGTAATTGCAAGCCTTGTCATGCTTGGTGTATCATGTAAACACATAAAATATCAGAGCGATTTTGCCGTCTTTTACGCATGTGTCTGTTATACAGTGCTAGCATACCCTGCTGATATTTCTAGTCTTCTAGTATTCATAATACATCACATCTGGCCTATTCGAAGTTCTATGCAGTGTTAAGATAGTCTTTTGAATGCAAATTTAATGAATGAATGAATCTTTATTTCGGATAGATTAAAAGTAAAGATTAAAAAGAAACAGAATAATATAACAAAGGCGAAAAAATCCAACAAGGTCAAATTAAACAATAACTCCTCTGATTGTACAGTTCAACATAAGTTATCTGAAATGGGTGATGGCTGAAGCCGCAGCTTATATTGCCCACCCATATTCCATCCAAGAATTCAAAAGAAAAACAAAACAAGAGCGATTACAATTCAGAACAAAGCTAAGACAAAATGTGACCAAAAAAAAAATAAGTAACAACACAGACTGGATATGACAATCCTTATGTGATTTTACATGTTATCTTTGATATGGGTGTTTTTATTTATTAGGGGTCCAATGTGTGACATTGGTGGCAAAATTTAAAATTGATCAAATCTGCACATGAAATTGACTAATCACTATCCAGTTGTGTCAGGTTTATGAAACTATTAACTATTTTCGTAATGGCATTCGCGTTCAGGAACTCTTGAGGATGAGCGCTCACTTCAATTACTTGTAAATGGAGACGTAAACGGGACACTCAGGCTTTTGTTTCCCCGTGTGCCAATGCACTTTGCAATGGCACACGTTTTACACGAAACAACTTCAACACTTCCAGTATTTTTCACGCATCAAAACTCATCAACAGCTACATTTTCATGACATATTAAGATGTGATAACGTGTATACATACCTTCAAATTCTCCCTGTTTGTTGGATAAGACGTAAAATCACAAAAGGCGTAAATGCGGGACACGAAAGTTTGGACCTTCGATAACTTCAATATAAAGTGACAACGGTTAATCCTCTCCACATGGGTTGAGCACATCCGGGGTAGAGAAAATAAAAGTGCTTTCCCAGGGCGGTCACCTCGCCAGACGGGGCTGCGCGCGGCCGACCAAGACGGAAGACGTAAATTTTTTAAAGGACACCATATTCGATGTGTCATAAATGTTTGAGATTTTATTGAAATATTCTACATCTGAGCTTCACAAAGACTGATCTCCTTTTTACGTGTATGGTTTGGGATTTGAAAGGTGCAAAGTGAAAAGCATCAGCACTTCCTGTTTTCTGGTTACTTTACCAGATAACTTGCATGTTGCTGCATAAATTTGGGGACACGGAAATTTACGTCGTACGAGTAAATTTGCAGGGGTCACCGTACAAAAACCATAGATCCGATCACATTGGGGAATGTTTTATTTTGAATTTGCATTACAACTCTGTTATCTCTTGCATTTTGAGTAGAAAGAGTTACTCAGAGATCACGTTACAGTACTTTGAAATTGATGCGATTTTCATGTCACACAAAAACTGGGAAAAATGAGGGGACACGACCAATAGTTTCGATTCTAACGGCAAAATCAATGTTTGTTTTTTTTTAAATTGCAATGCAAGTCTGAAACTCTTATGTTCCCTTGCATATTATAAAAACGAAACCGACATCTGCAAATTACAGAAAAAGAGAGAGCGCTTGAAAGTCAGATACCCCTGATATAGTGCACTGGACCCCCCCCCCCCCCAAAAAAAAACAAAAAAACAAAACACTCATATATACCTGTATGTTTGGAGTATTTCTTCCTTTAGTTTTTGTTTAAATTGTCTAAGCGTTGTACATGATTTTAATTCAGGTCCAAAATCGTTTCATAATCTGACTCCTTGAACTGAAACACAGTGTTGCTTGGTGGTAGTTCTCACTGAAGGTTTTTGAAATATACATGTTCCTCTGAAATGATATTGTTTCTCCCTTATTTGGAACAGCTTTTGGATATTTGTGGGCAGTGATAGATTCTTCACTTTAAACATTATTACTGCAGTTTTAAAGTCAACCAGATCTTTCAACTTGAGAGCTTTTAATTTAAGAAAAAGTGGGTTTGTTGGTTCCCTGTAAGCAGCTTTGTTGATTATTCTAATAGCTCTCTTCTGAAGCATAAAGACTGGATATATGTTTGTTTTATATGTATTTCCCCATGCTTCAGTACAATATGTCATGTATGGGAGTATTAATGAATGATACAAAGTATGTGGGTTGATTCAGCAAATATTTCACTCTGTGTAGTATTGCGATTGATTTAGATATTTTACCTTTAATATAATTAATATGTGACTTCCAACACAGTTTATTATCAATTATTACTCCAAGAAATTTAGTTTCAGATACCCTTTCAATCTCTACACCATTTACACTGAGTTTAGATACTAAGTTGTTGTGATGGTTGTTAAAAACTATAAATTTTGTCTTACTTAAATTGAGTGTTAATTTGTTTGAATCAAACCACAGTTTAAGCTTTCCTAATTCCTTTCCGAGTGTATCCAAAAGTTGTTCCAAATTGCTTCCACTGCAAGTCTTTTCGTGAGGAATACTCCAAAGCATTTCCAGGAATTATTACTGCGGACTGTGAGCGCATATTCAGCCATGGGCTGGGCTGCACGGTGGCGCAGTGGTTTAGCACTGTGGCAGCACAGTTTAACCCTCGGCCGGGGGATCGTGGGGATCATGAGATCGTGGGTTCGATCCCAGCCCCCGACCAACAGTGAGCTGTGTGGTTTGCATGTTCTCCCCGTGTTGCGTGGGTTTACTCCGGGATTTCTCCGGTTTCCTCCCGCATACCAAAAACATGTAGGTTTAGGGCGCTCGCGCACGCAGCGACCAGCAGCCGGTGGCTTGTCACCAGACTGCAAACCAAATCTACCTACGGGTACAAATAAGTAACAAAAAAAAAAAAATGTGAACAAGAACAAAACTGAGTTCAGGTCCAGTATGTCAACTAAAGTTCTGGGCAACCTCATGACCAGGAAAATGATGATGGCAGCTTCGGGTAACAAGTGCCACAGTGTGTTCCATTCAAAAGACCAACTGAAGAAAGCTAAGGGGTGCACCATGGAAAACAACAATGCTTGAGAGTTACCATAGAGTTTGTCCTTGATCTTTTCCATCAGCATATCTGCATTGACAATTTAAGGAAAATAGAAACATGATTGTTGAAGAAATATGAGGTTATTAGCCACATTTTAACTTGATTTAAAGCGTACCTGTGGTGGTCGTGAAAAAAAAGATATTATATTGAGCCCCTGTCTCACGTTCTAGTTCAAGTTTAAGTTGAAATTCATGTTCAGAGCAATTTGATATAAATCCATTGCTGATGTGCTGGTTCAGCTATGTCAGCAAAACATGAGTGCAGCCATACTAGCGGCTACATGGCCTTCCAGGACGCTTCCTGTGACGTAATTTCGTTGACACCGCGATCTGGATCAGTATTGGCTGAGCCTGCAGTGCCCGGATGAGCAGTGGCTTTCGGGATATTCAAATTCAAACGTTTATTTCAAACTCAGGGTTCATATTAAATGCAGAACTAAAACGATTAGAAAATAAATAAATAAATGCTTAAATTCAGCGGGTCGTCTCGTCTGATCTGAGCTCGTAAAGGCCGATGATTCTAAAACTATGCGATCTGGTTCAATATTGGCTGAGCCTGGAGTACCCGGATGTGCAGTGGCTTACGGGATATTCAAATTCAAACGTTTATTTCAAACTCAGGGTTCATATTAAATGCAGAACTAAAACGATTAGAAAATAAATGCTTAAATTCAGCGGGCCATCTCGTCTGATCTGAGCTCGTAAAGGCCGATGATTCTAAAACTATGCGATCTGGATCAGTATTGGCTGAGCCTGGAGTACCCGGATGTGCAGCGGCTTACGCGATATTCAAATTCAAACGTTTATTTCAAACTCAGGGTTCATATTAAATGCAGAACTAAAACGATTAGAAAATAAATAAATAAATGCTTAAATTCAGCGGGCCGTCTCGTCTGATCTGAGCTCGTAATGGCCGATGATTCTAAAACTATGCGATCTGGATCAATATTGGCTGAGCCTGGAGTACCCGGATGTGCAGTGGCTTATGGGATATTCAAATTCAAACGTTTATTTCAAACTCAGGATTCATATTAAATGCAGAACTAAAACGATTGGAAAATGAATAAATAAATGCTTAAATTCAGCGGGCCGTCTCGTCTGATCTGAGCTCGTAAAGGCCGATGATTCTAAAACTATGCGATCTGGATCAGTATTGGCTGAGCCTGGAGTACCCGGATGTGCAGCGGCTTACGGGATATTCAAATTCAAACGTTTGTTTCAAACTCAGGGTTCATATTAAATAAATGCAGAACTAAAATGCTTAAATTCAGCAGGCCGTCTCGTCTGATCTGAGCTCGTAATGGCCGATGATTCTAAAACTATGCGATCTGGATCAATATTGGCTGAGCCTGGAGTACCTGGATGTGCAGTGGCTTACGGGATATTCAAATTCAAACGTTTATTTCAAACTCAGGGTTCATATTAAATGCAGAACTAAAACGATTAGAAAATAAATAAATAAATGCTTAAATTCAGCGGCTTGTCTCGTCTGATCTGAGCTCGTAAGAGCCGCGAGACGGGCTGGGCTCCTCCCTTGCCGCGGGAGCAGCAGAGAGAGAGAGCAGCAGACACTCGGCGCTCTTGTAACAACAAAAACATACAATGCGATATGGATATCGCAACATGGCGGAATGTAAAGCCTTTGGATGTCTCAATAATAAGCGAAAAAAAAAAAAAAAGAAACACTTCTTTTGTGTACCCAAACCCAGCTCACCTTGTCAGAAGATCGGAGCGGAAAAGTGATCTCGGAACAGGGCACAGACGAATCCTTTCAGACGAAATTGCGTTGTGTGTGAGGACCACTTCGTCACTTTAACCCTCAGAAGACCTTTCTGGCTCAAACCTGTAGCCATGTTGGACGAATTCTTCCCCAGAGTCCGACAATTCAGCCATAATAGAATAAAAACACTCACAAAAGCACCCTATTCTCTCATACAGGCGGAGCATTGACTGTTGAGTTGAGTATCAACGAAGTGACATCACATCCACGTGTCATGGCTGCGCTCAGAGTTTTCATAGGCTGGCCATGCCTGCGGTCGTATTTGCATATTTCTCTGGTGGTATTTGGCTGGCAATAATTATTTAACCAAATAACGAATAATTTGCCTAATGTTTTCAAGTTGAATGCGTTTAGACGACCACCACAGGTACCCTTTAATGCTAATATTTGTTTGACACTGCGGCCCCTGGACCCCGGCTAGCTACTAGGCTTTTCAGGTTTGAAAGTTGAAGAAATATGAGGTTGTTAGCGACATTCTAACTTGATTAAAATGCTAATATTTGTTTGGCGTCGGGGGGCTTCGCGCCCCCCCCCCCCCCAGGACTTTGTCCTGGACCTACCGGGGCCTGCGGCCCCTGGACCCCGGCTAGCTACTAGGCTTTTCAGGTTTGAAAGTTGAAGAGATATGAGGTTGTTAGCTACATTTAACTAGATTTAATGCTAATATTTGTTTGGCAAATATTAGCATTATTATTATTATTATTAGCATTAGCGTTAACATTATTAGCATTAGCATTAGGGGTTAGTGACTAGGCTTTTCAGGTTTGAAAAGTTGGCAGGTATGAAAATATTCAGTTCAGATGTCAGATTTTCAAAGCTGTAACTTGAAAGTGGTAAGAGATAATTGCTTACTGTCAATTAGAAAGATGTAGAATATGATCCAAAGTTTGAGATGGGAGTAAACTTACATATCTAATTTGCATAATGCCACAGCAGCCATATCGAATTACATAACTTTCAGTCAAAAGTGGACTTTGGACATTTACACAAAGGATGTTTTGGGCATTTTGGTATCTTATCTTTAAAGTATATGAACCAGAAAATCAGTTACAATGTAAACAAATTCATCACTTACCGCTGGCCAGGCGGCTCTCGCTTCATCCATCTTGGTTGTTACTTTGCCTTCTGTTGGTCATTTGCGCTTTCTCTCCCACATCCAGAAACTCATGATTATCCCACCTCAATTTCGCTTTTATTCCGCCGCAATTTCTCAAGTGACGACCGGGAATCATTACAGTTGTTCTGTACAGTCTCATGGCGCTGGGGGTCGATGGCAGGTGCAAATCAACCAGCTTCACCCACCCCCTGTTATAAAAAAAAAAAAAAGTAGATATTTACCTTCATAAGCTAAATCTCTTTTTAGAATCCATCCATCTTCTTCCGCTTAATCCTTTTTGGGTCGCGGATGGACTGGAGCCTATCCCATCATCTTTAGGCGAGAGGCAGGGTACAGCCTGGACAGATTGCCGCTCCATCACAGGGCCAACACAGAGAGACAAGACAACCATTCACTCTCGCAGTCATACCTAAGGACAGTTTAGAATCTCGTTTGATGCCAGTTAACCTAACCTGCATGTTTTTGGCATGTGGGAGGAAACCGGAGAAATCCCGGAGTAAACCCACGCAGACATGGTGAGAACATGCAAACTCCACACAGATCACTGTTGGTCGGGGCTGGGATCAAACCCAGGATCCCCCGGCCAAGGGTGAGTTGCTGTGCTGCTGCAGTGCTAACCACTCCACCACCGTGCTGCCCCTGTCTTTTTAGAATCATAGTTGGCAAATTTGGGAGCAAATGCCTCCTCCGTCTTGCGATCGAGTACATCATTTGTTTGTCTAAAAATATCTTCTTCTCTGGTGTCCAGAAGTGAGGTTTTTGGATGGTTCTATGGCCGCCATTAGGCTGCCAAGGCAAGAGCAGTAAGTTATACGTGTCTGCTACCTTGTGAGGTGGAATTCTTAGTACAACTGGGGGGTTTTTGGTCACATCACATGACAGACGCAGCACTGCACTATAGGCAGTGGGGGTGCTATCTGTTCATGCGGTCAAGGATGGGTTAAGGGTTAAGCAAATCAATTTAATTAAAAAAAAAAAACAGTCCCCCTGCAGGTCACAAAAATACAGTCATGAGAACAACATCTGCAATAAACTGTACAAAGTGGTTATGCAAAAGCGTTAAGGTGCTGTAAAACATTAAAAATGCCACACAAGTGAAATGCTGTGTATGCATACACACACATGCACATACAGTGGGGCAAAAAAGTATTTAGTCAGCCACCAATTGTGCAAGTTCTCCCACTTAAAAGATGAGTTCTCCAATTTTCATCATAGGTATACCTCAACTATGAGAGACAAAATGAGAAAAAATTTCAGAAAATCACATTGTCTGATTTTTAAAGAATTTATTTGCATTTTTTTTTTTTAATTTTTTTTTTTTTGTTACTTATTTGTACCCGTAGGTAGATTTGGTTTGCAGTCTGGTGACAAGCCACCGGCTGCTGGTCGCTGCATGCGCGAGCGCCCTAAACCTACATGTTTTTGGTATGCGGGAGGAAACCGGAGAAATCCCGGAGTAAACCCGCGCAACACGGGGAGAACATGCAAACTCCACACAGCTCACTGTTGGTCGGGGGCTGGAATCGAACCCACGATCCCCCGGCCGAGGGTAAAACTGTGCTGCCACAGTGCTAAACCACTGCGCCACCGTGCAGCCAATTATGGTGGAAAATAAGTATTTGGTCACCTACAAACAAGCAAGATTTCTGGCTCTCACAGACCTGTAACTTCTTGTTTAAGAGGCTCCTCTGTCCTCCACTCGTTACCTGTATTAATGGCACCTGTTTGAACTCATTATCAGTGTCAGGAATTTTTATCTGCAATATGGCTCAAGCACAGTAATATTCAATAGCATTAGACTGAAGAAATCATCAGACCTGACACAGTGATGCCTTTTCTGTTTTTTATATATCTTTTGCAAAAGAGAGCAATCAAATCACATACCTGTTACAGAGTGAGCTTTGAATGCTGGGGAAAACAGCCCAGTACGATAACTTTTATAGGCAAAGATAAGACAGTGACATTCTTTTTGTCACCCAGACAGTCCTTGGGAGGATGATAAGAAACATCACGTACAGTTTGTACCAGTTTGAGCTGGCTCACCTCTCAACAGAGGAAGGACACCTCCATACAAGGTCTCACAAAGTACACAGAGTTCTCATAAGAGTAGAATTAAGAAACACGGGATGTACAAAAAACAGATCTTGATACAGCATAAAAACTTGCATACTCTTATCACACCTTATATGAACAAACAGATGAATGGTGCAGTTTAGTCACTAACAGTGATTATAAGAAAAGACACAAATTGTATTTATGATTAATCAAAGAAAAAACATCATATAAAAACATCAACCCTCATTTCATGAGTCATTAATAAAATGATAACTATTTACATAAAATTTTCCCAACAATCAGTATAAAAGACACCTGTCCACAACCTCAAACAGTCAAGACTCCAAACTCCACTATGGCCAAGACCAAAGAGCTGTCAAAGGACACCAGAAACAAAATTGTAGACCTGCACCAGGCTGGGAAGACTGAATCTGCAATACTGTAGGTAAGCAGCTTGGTGTGAAGAAATCAACTGTGGGAGCAGTTATTAGAAAATGGAAGACATACAAGACCACTGATAATCTCCCTCCATCTGGGGCTCCACGCAAGATCTCACTCCGTGGGGTCAAAATGATCACGAGAACGGTGAGCAAAAATCCCAGAACCACACGGGGGGACCTAGTGAATGACCTGCAGAGAGCTGGGACCAAAGTAACAAAGGCTACCATCAGTAACTACGCCGCCAGGGACTCAAATCCTGCAGTGCCAGCCGTGTCCCCCTGCTTAAGCCAGTACATGTCCAGGCCCGTCTGAAGTTTGCTAGAGAGCATTTGGATGATCCAGAAGAGGATTGGTAGAATGTCATATGGTCAGATGAAACCAAAATAGAACTTTTTGGTAAAAACTCAACTTGTCGTGTTTGGAGGAGAAAGAACACCATACCTACTGTGAAGCATGGGGGTGGAAGCATGATGCTTTGGGGCTGTTTTTCTGCAAAGGGACCAGGACGACTGATCCGTGTAAAGGAAAGAATGAATGGGGCCATGTATCGTGAGATTTTGAGTGAAAACCTTCCATCAGCAAGGGCATTGAAGATGAAACGTGGCTGGGTCTTTCAGCATGACAATGATCCCAAACACACCGCCCGGGCAACGAAGGAGTGGCTTCGTAAGAAGCATTTCAAGGTCCTGGAGTGGCCAGGACCTTGAAATGGATATTTTTAAATATCCATGTTTTAAATATCCATGTTAAAAATACTGGGAGATTCATGTAATACAACTAAACAATTAAAGATGAATTAGACTTTTTTTTTTTTCAAATTTTCTGTAAAATGTAATTCTAAACAAATAGTGAGGAATAAATTAGGACACCCCATTTTTTAGGACACTCCCACATTATTCCCTCTTAAAATGGCTAAAATAAATGTTAAAAATGCAAATAAAAGCAAAAACGAGGTTAGACATGGATATGTGAACATTTCTTAATAAACTGAATATTTAAAGGGATGTACAAATTTTTTCACGACTGTATATGCGTTTGCTGCAGCGCAACCACTAGTTATGCATACAATTTTGGTTGTTTAAAGGCTAGTTTTTACAGTGAGTCTTAAAAGTGTTTAGTGTGGTATGTTCTCTGATTGCAGATGGTATATTTTGTATATAAATGACATATGCCAAGTATCAAAAATTCTGAAATTTATTTTGTTTGCGGATGACACAAATAGCCTTTGCACTGGTGAGAATTTGCAGCAGGTTTTAGAGGTGGTCACAACTGAAATGGAAAAATTAACGCAGTGGTTCAACAAAAATAAATTCTCTAAATCTAAAAAAAACAAAGATTATGTTGTTTGGAAATTATAAAATAAATCATGAAATAATGGTAACGATAGATGATACCAGAATAGAAACAGTACAGGAAAATAAGTTTCTGGGGGTGACGCTAGACAATAAAATCTGCTGGAAACCTCACATCAGTCACATCCGGGCCAAGTTAGCAAAATGTATAGGCATACTGGGGAAGACAAGACACATCTTGGACTATAAATCATTGGTCTTATTGTACAATTCACTGTTTTTACCTTATCTTAACTACTGTGTAGAAGTCTGGGGAAACACCTACAAGACCAACCTACAGTCAATATGCACATTACAAAAAAGAGCTATAAGGATAATAAACAATGCAGGATATAGAGACCATACCAATTCGTTGTTCTTAAAGTCACATGTCAGAAAGTTCATCGATTTAGTTAAATTTAAGACAGCACAAGTAATGTACAGGGCAATTAATAATCAACTCCCAACTAATATACGAGGGTCATTCAATAAATAAGGTGAATTTTTCGGTATAAGAACTTCTAATACAGATAGAAGCTTACTTTTTTTTTATTTTTCAATGTAGTCTCCCAGCAATGTCACACACTTTTCCCATCTGTGCACAAGCTTCCGTATTCCCTCAGCGTAAAAATCTTTGGACTGATGTCTCAGCCAGTCGCTCATAACACTTTTGACTTAGTCACTTTCAAACTTCGTGCCTCTCGTGAACGCTTTCAAGGGACCAAACAGGTGAAAGTCTGAAGGGGCAACTCATCACCATCCTTCTCATAGCGGGAGAGACACTGCTGGGACAACTCGACCCTCCTCTGTTTGTGCTCTGCAGTAAGCATCTTTGGCACCCACCGGCAGCTGACCTTCGAGTAGCCAAGGTCCTCATGGACAATTTTGTGTGCTGTCCCAACAGATAAGCTCAAAGTCCTTGCAATGTCATCCACTGTTCTTCTTCTGTCAGACTGAATGAGGTCATTGACTGATTCGATCACCTCAGGAGACCTCACTTCTGTAGGCCTGCCAGGCCTGTCTTCATCCTCAACACTTCTCCGTCCTTCTTTAAGCAATTTAGCCCACTTGTAGACATTTTTTCGGCTGAAACATGTGGCACCATACACAGTTGACATTCTCCTATGAATTTCAACTGGTTTGCACCCTTCAGCAACCAAAAACTTGATAACTGACTGCTGTTCAATCCTGGAGCATGCTTCTTGGTTGGCCATCTTTGTTAATCGCCAAAACTCTCAAAGTTTTTCTTGAATCTGCAAAAGAAAGTAAATCCATGTGAAAAAGAAGTAAAACAAAAAATTTTTTTTAAAAAAAGTAAACTTAAATCTGTATTAGAAGTCCTTATACCAAAAATTCACCTTATTTATTGAATGACCCTCGTACAAAAAAATATTTTAAAAAAAGAGACGATGATCATAATTTGAGAGGAGACTTAAACTTTACAAAACCCAAGATACGTACAACCAAGAAAAGTATGTGCATATCTGTCTGTGGGGTGGATTTGTGGAACAGTCTGGAGCCGGAACTGAAACTATGTACAAACAGAAATCAATTCAAAAAGAGGTATAAGCACCATTTGCTGAAAGGATATGTGGTAGAAGGGTAGTATTTATATGTACGATTCATTATGTTCACTCTGGGACATTATGGGACACTATGGAATGGTGGGTGGGACAGCACTGTGTATATCTGTGTTGTCTGTGTGTGTGTGTGTGTATGTGTGTATATATATATACTGTATATATATATATATATATATATTATATATATATATAAATTCCAGATGTAGGTGCCCCTCACTGATGGCACAGATTGAGCAAATGTGGTGCGTCTGTGGGGGACCTCGGTCTCCTCTAGTGATTGCTCTGGTGGTTACCCCAGTGACAGTCCTCAGTTTAACATATGAGTGCAACATTAAAGACTCATTCGGTGGATATAAATCCCCTATAAAAACAAATCTACATGGTCTAAAATGTTATTTTATGCCCTTGTTTCTACAAAAAACCTTTCATTGTCTTAGTTTCATGTCAAAATCTTTTCACACACTCACACCCCTTCAGATGCCAGAATCAATGATTACTAGGCCCAACCACATACCACAAGGCTAATAGTAGCTAGCACTACATTATCAGAATAAATCCTGTGATTCCAGTGCTCACCTCATGCTCGGCCCTATTGTAAATCGGTTGAAGGACATGCCCAGTTGTGTCCATGGTGGCCCAGGATAATGACTGAAACTGCATCTGTCCTTGAAAGCAGTTTAATGTTAAAACCCATCTTAATTCGGGTCAAGTTTTCAGTTTGTTTAAAAAAAAAAAAAAAAAGGTAATTAACCTTTGAGGATAACTTCAGTTAGGCCAGAGTCCTGATTGGCTCAATACTATCCATGTGCCAGCAACATGAATAGTTGCATCACCAAAAGCAAGTCTCAACTTGCATTTTTGCAGTAGGCGGGGTTAAGTGAAACTTCACAGCAAAAGAGGAGAGATGAGACATTTGAGCAATTTCACTCTTGATGGCTTGTAAGTCACATAAAAACATGTTAAGGAAACAAACTCGATTTTTGGCAGAGTATACTTTAAGTTTGAAACTTTGCCAGTGCTGTACATCAGTGCCTACAGAACTCATGTACAATAACGGCAAAATATTTGCAATTTTTCCAACAGATTAAGAAGTGAAATTAGACTGTTTCCCATGGCAACCTGAATGTTCCAGGGACCCCTGGTTGACTAAAGCCTTATTCATGCTGCATTTCCGCTTTGGTCCGCGTGCACTTTGGATGAGCCCTGCACGCACGCAGCGTTGTACATGCTCACTTTTTTCGTCTACCAGGCCAAGCGGTTGACGCGTGCGCACAACTGTTATTTGTAGTTTCACCCCAGCCCTGTGGGTAGCGCAAAACACACCAGTTTGTTCACCAGCTATAAAACACAAGAGCGCCGCACATGTTTTTTGTAGCAACAACAATGGCTATGTTTACATGGACACAAGTAACTGGATTAAAAGCCTGATCGGAATAAAAATGCTTCATGTAAACACTGCAATCTGAATATTCCCCAGGGCTGTGTACTTTCCCCCCTACTCTTCTCCCTTTATACCAACTCCTGCACCTCCACCCACCACTCTGTTAAGCTGATCAAGTTTGCGGACGACACCACCCTCATCGGGCTCATCTCCAACGGCGATGAGTCCGTCTACAGGAGAGAGGTGGCCCAGCTGGTGTCCTGGTGCAGCCACAACAACCTGCAGCTGAATGCTCTGAAGACAGCGGAGATGATTGTGGACTTCAGGAAAGTCACAACCCCCCTGCCCCCCCTCACCATCACAGGCTCTCCCATCACCATTGCAGATTCCTTCCGCTTCTTGGGCACCACCATCACCCGGGACCTCAAGTGGGAGCCAATCATCAGCTCCCTCATCAAAAAGGTCCAGCAGAGGATGTTCTTTCTGCAGCAGCTGAGGAAGCTCAAGCTACCCACCAAGATGTTAGTGCAGTTCTACATGGCCATCATCGAGTCCATCCTCACCTCCTCCATAACCGTGTGGTACGCAGGAGCTACTGCCAGGGACAGACTAACGCTGCAGCGCGTCGTGCGCACTGCTGAGAAGGTGATCGGCTGCAAGCTCCCATCTCTCCAGAATCTGTACATCTCCAGGACCCGGAGGCGTGCAGGCCGGATCATGGCCGATCCTTCACACCCTGGTCACGTACTGTTTGCCCCCCTCCCCTCAGGTAGAAGACTTCGGTCCATTCAGACTAAAACCTCCCGGCACATGAACAGCTTTTTCCCCTCTGCCATCAGACTGCTGAACATTAAGTGACTTATTGACTCTCGTGCACTATGTACAGCAGCTCAACCAGACTCATGTCATTCATCACTGTTTTTCTGTTGCATTATCGACTGCACATCATCTGCTACTTGCTAATTTATTTAAAACTGCTGTGACTAGTATTACTCATTATTATTATTATTACTTATTATTCTACACTTATTGCATGGTTTTAGTCTTTACGTTTTTTTTTTTGTTTTTTTTTTTAGTTTATCTCTTTATCTTATCATGTTTTAATGTTGCAGCATTGCACCGAGACAAATTCCTAGTTTGTGTACTACATGAACAATGGCAATAAATCTGATTCTGATTCTAACCCGATAACGCTCATTTGGATCAAAATTTCATTCCGATTGAGAGGGGTGGGTTATGCCGATTGTTAATCGGAATGGTGCGCATGAAAACACTTATTCCGAGCGTAGGGCAGACAATATGTTTACTGTGCCTGTCTGTACACCAGCCGCACGTTGACGTGACGTATTTCTGCCTTAGCAGCAGCTAGCGGAAAACAGAACTGGTCTTTATCGTCCTGCTGTCTCCCTCTGTTCATCATATGCAGAAGTATGTACTTGTAGCTTCATTACGGAGACCAGCAGAAGCAAAAGTACAGTCTGAATAACACAATACAGGTCAATTTCGACACGAAGCGGGGTTCGCCAACACCGGAAGCTGCTGCTTCTACTATATTCGGAATGTCGAAATGTTGATGTGCGCATGTCAAAATGATTTATTCTGTTCAAACGTGTGACACATGGAAATGTACGTCCTAATCAGATCAGCTTTTTCAGGATCCATGTAAACAGTAAAATTCTGATCTAAATTGTAAACAGATGGAAGAAATTTTGCCCATGTAACTGTGGCCAATGGCGGTGTTTCAAGGAAAAGGAGGAATTACCGTTTTCCAGTGCTCTTGTCCACTCAAGCTGCTGCTGCAAAAGGATTCATGTATGTTTATTCTCGTCTTCCGCGTCCTCATTATCTTCCTCGTCTACTTTGTCTTTGTATGTTGTGTTTGTAGCGCCATCTCGTGAATGGGACGTTCGGTCTTGCACATGCTCTGTCAACGCGTTCAGATTGTGGGCAGGCTGCGTGGTCACAAAACTTGGGCTGCACGCGGTCGTCCGCAGTAGAGCCCTGTGTGCACTAGCGGACTGGAGATGATGACGCATGAGGTTTCCGGTTGCATGTACGCAGACAGTGGAGGTGCAGCATGAATCCAGCTTAACACTGGCATAGACCACTTGTGTAGGCTACATCGTAGCCTCTCTGTTGGAATAATGCAGAAGTATAAATTGGGCTCATTCTTCAATAAAGCAGTGCTGCAAACACCCAGGGTTTCCACAGGGTATGAAAGACTTATGTACATGACTACATATGCACATCATTTGATTATTGATCTGCTAAAAGGAGACGCAAGTGGCACAAAGTGTAGAGAACTTAAATAAGCCGCAATTGGTGTATGTTGTTTTTGTGGTAGTAAAAAGCGTTACGTCAGATCTGCTGATGCCTGCAGAAACTGACATCTCTTCAGGTTGTGGATTGAAGTACTTCCTCAAGTTAATCGCCTTCTCGGAGCCTTGTACAATGTCCTCGTCTTCCAGCTACTGGTGAGCGGGAATATGGGTGGAGCTAATTAGAATATTCATAGATCCGTGCATACTTGGGTAGGTCAAAGACGTCAAACGCTCTTTCCAAGCCATTCTAAGGCAATGAAGGGGTTTTTGTGTGTGTGTGTGTGTATTAAAAAGCCACAATATGGGCAGCACAGTAGAGCAATGGTTAGCACAGTGGCGGCACAGTAAGAAGGTCGCAGGATCGATTCCACCCCTGACCATCGTAGGATCGATCCCACCCTCTGAACATCAGTGACCCTTCTGTGTGAAGTTTGCATGTTCTCCCCGTGTCTGCGTGGGTTTACCCCGGGTACTCCGGTTTCCTCCCACAGGCCAAAAACATGCAAGTTAAGTTAATTGGAGACTCTAAAGTGGCCCTAGGTTTGATTATGTATGTGAATGGTGAAGGGATGGTGCCGTACCGTGGCTGCCTCATCCATCTAGGTGGATGCCCTGAATTTCCCCTCTGGGGATCAATAAAGTACACAAAATCAAATGTGTACTATTTTGGGAAAAACACATTGGTTTTTGGGGTGGTTTTAGAGCCGCCGGAGTGCATCTTTAATGGTTGGTGAAAATGTTACCACTGTCATTTTTCAAACGATCCACAAAAAGGAGAAACTGAGTGCATTGCCTTAATCTCATCCACTGTTACTTTGGAAGTTAATGGATCCTTTAGTTGGAGATGGGCAAGTTGCCCCCTATAATTCCTATTCATTATAAAGATTTAAACATAGACTTCTGCAGAATTGGATAGCTTAAGAGAGCACAGTAGTCATTGCATTATCTCTTATGTGAGATTGTCTCACTCCAGGTGTTTACAGGTATTCATTTGTATTATAATCCACTTGTAGGTGTGGTTCATGCAGACCTGAAGTTGTTCCTTGAGACAAACCTTCCCCACTCTGGAAAGAAGAAAGCTGTCCTTGGAGTTTCTGATGCAAAGATCGGTGCAGCTTTACAAGAAGAATTTGGTATTTCCATCCAGGCTGGTGGAGTGGTGGCTGAGATAACGAGAGGTGAGGAGACTTGTTCCTTTTTGCTGAAACTGAATGCAAAAATGGAGTCCTAAAAGGTGGCCTGTTTTGATGTGATTTTTATATCCTGAAAGAAATGAAGGTTCATACTGAAAATCTGAGCAGCCACTGGACATACTTGCTATACTGCCAATGGTTTTTCTTTCCACTCACACCAACTATATTTTTGTCTGCTGTCCTGCCAGGCGTGCGTCTACATTTCCACTCCCTGGTGAAGGGTCTGACTGCCCTTGCTGCTTCCAAAGCACAGCTGGGTCTTGGTCACAGCTACTCCAGAGCCAAAGTCAAATTCAATGTCAACAGGGCAGACAACATGATCATTCAGTCCATTGCTCTGTTGGATCAGCTGGACAAAGACATCAACACCTTCTCCATGCGTGTCCGGTAGGGAACTCGCACAAGGACTTCCTGTTGGTCTGATTTATTAAAAAAAAACAAAAAACTAAAGATTGTTTCATTGCCCATTAGTTGCTAGTAGTAATTTGCCACTTTCAGTGGCTGAGAAGAAAAGTCATTATCTGAGATTGTGATCCTGTAGCCCCAGAACTGAAGGTGCGTGTCCACCTAGGCATCTGTTCCCCGCGCCTTGTCCGCCTCAGGATCCAT
Organism: Pholidichthys leucotaenia; assembly: GCA_020510985.1. Lineage (NCBI taxonomy): Eukaryota > Metazoa > Chordata > Actinopteri > Cichliformes > Pholidichthyidae > Pholidichthys > Pholidichthys leucotaenia. The sequence continues at coordinate 171,632,947 of CM035837.1, forward strand.
CAGGAGCGTGGAGGGGACGCAACCAGGCAAGAGTCACAAGCCCAATACTCTGTAGCTACTGTACAAGCTGCATGAAAAGTATCATTGTCTGGTCAAAGAACTTCGGCCGGTTTTCAAGCAGTATTTTTAGCTACAAAAGTGCAGTTTGGTGAGCTTTTTCTGTCTACCCTAACCTGCTCTGTTCTCCCCGACCTGCAGGGCTTGCACATGATTGGTCACCTCAACTCCTGGTGGGTGGGCTGCTCTAGTCTGTTCACAACGCTTCGGGATGTTAAAGTTTTGCCTATATCTTCAAAAGTAAAAAGTGAAACATTTTTCTGAAAATGGTTGAGGTGAGAAATACACATGTAGTTGCCAAATATGTGTTTACTTTTTACTAACAACCGCTATTTTAAAAGCTCCGTGAAGCGATCGGCTCCACGCTCCTGCTCCTCATTTGCGTATTATGAATCTATGCGTGGATTCAGGAGGAGGAGGTGCGGGCACCTCCAAGCGTCTGCTCACGATTGTTGACGCCATGCTACCAGAGTGCATGCGGGGTGTGCTACATACACAATGACTGGGAAGCGTGAAAACGCATGCCTAGGTGGACACGTACTTTGAGACTTCAGTGTATGGCATCCTATAGTTGCCCTGCAGACATAAGTTGTGTGTTACACTGCAAAACATAAACATGGCACTAGAAGTTTGCAGTCTGGGGATCATAGAGGTCTTTTCTTTTAAATACATTAAAAAAAAGTAATGTGACATTTCCAACAAGTATCCTCCTAATGCTTACCACAGACAGTACACCCTAGAGTGCTGTCTGTATAGAAACGGGAGGTACAGCAACTCCTCCCAACACCTTTGTCCTGCCAGATATTGTCTGGTAGGATGACACTGTTGGGTGGACATCTTCTACATGAAATTACCCTTTTATTTTTGTGGCTATTGGTGTAAAGACTCCATGTATTAAATTCAGCAGGAAATCTCTTCAGGTCTACTCCTTGTGAGACAAATGTTGAGCTTCACCCCCTCACTGTCTGGCCGTCTGCTGTAGATTGTATTATTATTATTACTGGTTTCGCTGCAGTTTCTTAAAAGCTTTTTTCTTTTGCAGTGAATGGTATGGATACCACTTCCCTGAGCTGATCAAAATTGTTTCAGACAACTCATTGTATTGCCGTGTGGCTCAGCTCATTGGCAACAGGAAGGATCTTACAGAAGAGAGTTTGGAGAGTCTGGAGGAGGTTGTGATGGACAGTGCCAAGGCTCAGGCCATCCTTGATGCATCACGCTCTTCTATGGGTCAGTAAAAATCCCCCCCCCTCCCCCAGATAAGTAGTGTATAAAGTGAACGTGTAATAGTCTAGTGAGGGTTGCCACAGTTGAAGCTCTGTTTGACATCTGCATTTTGCCCCTTTTTTGCCCACCCTGGACCAATAATTGTCCTTGGTGCCGAACACAGGGGGGTAGAATACATCTCTCATAAACCTGTAGTGAAGGCACACATCCTCACTGCGGATCCTGTCGGGAGAAACAACTTGTCATTGCTTAAAATGTTGTGAGTTTGACATAGAGTAACTGTAAATGAACCATCTTGAAGTGGACTTAAATAGGTTGAAGTGGTCAACACATCCTATTTGTCTTTTTACAGGGATGGATATCTCGCCCATTGACCTGATCAACATAGAGAGGTTCTCTAATCGGGTTGTGTCTCTGGCTGCTTACCGGCAAGAGCTGCAGGAGTACCTGCGTTCCAAAATGAGCCAAGTTGCTCCAAACCTGGCAGCCTTAATTGGAGAAGTAGTGAGTACAAGTTAAACTGTGTTATAACCTGACACATGTGACCAATGATGTTATACCAAAATCTGTCAATCCACTGAACCAGTGTGATGAACAATCTTATCCGGTGCTGATGGCCTTTGTACTGCTTTAGCAAACTTGAAATTTCAGTCTTTGTGTCCATTTTTGAGAGCAGTTCATTTTCTTTTCAGGTTGGAGCTCGGTTGATCTCGCATGCTGGCAGTCTGACCAACCTGGCGAAGTACCCTGCCTCAACAGTTCAGATCCTGGGAGCAGAAAAGGCCCTGTTCAGGTACTGGGGCACCCCTTCCCTGCTGGGGGAAAAAGTGGTTGCAGTGATGGCAGGGCTGGGCTGGAGCAGAGCAGGGTGACCTGAGAAGACAATTTTGTCTTCTTTTTGGAGTGATCCCTCTCGTCCTAAAGCACCCCCATAGTCTGAGCTTCCACTCACAGCACAGAGGTAGAAAGACTGGTATTTTCCCTTTTTAAAAAAACAGACTACCGTGTATGTAGCTGAATACACCTGATTTGTATGTGGCATTAGGGGTGGGAATCACAAGAGACCTTGTGATTCGGTTCGGAATGAGATTCTTGGGTCACAATTCGATCCCATCATGATATCGCGATAATGGAGTATCATGTTCCCATATATCTGAAATTTTTTCACCTTATTCAACCTCAGATTATTTCCCAAAGTAAAACTGTTGACATCTTTCATATAATAAAGTATTCTCAGGGCTTCATTTTCCGCAGAGACGCGTCTCTGCAGACAGGGAGGGCAGTGGATGGGGCTGTTTGGAATGGACTCCCACTCCAGCTACGTTTATCTGACTCTGGACTTACTTAAAAAGCAGCTGAAAACTTTTTTGTTAGAGGATTTCCGTTGAGTTTTTACTGCTTTTTAATGGCATTTTTAAAATTATTTTTAATCTATCAACTTCCTTTTTTTTTCCATTTTGTTGTGCAGCACTCTGTCTGTGAAAAGCGCTTCATAAATAAACTTTTACTTAAATGACGCTTGTTGAAAAAGCTCCATGCCAGTGTCGTTAGCTTAGCCATTGGTAATGCTGCTCCAAGATGTGTGCTGGCCTGCCGTATTCAGTGTCCCCCCCCCCACCACCACCGTGCAGCGCTTTTTGCGGGTTGTGTGTCATATCAAGGTCTTTCCATCCATCTTTTGTTATAAAATCCAAAAAAGACCCGACATTTGAGCTAACGGCTTCCTAACTTTCAAATCACTGAGATGAGCTATGGCTTCACTTGACTGGGTGTTTGCTTTGCGGCATCTAGTGGACTGACAACATTGATTAACTAACCCAAAAGTATGTGTGCGCTTTTTTGCATTAAATGGATCAATGTGTTGTTGCCAGTGCCATGTATCGCAATCCATCACTGAATCGATCTTTTATCCCACCCCTATGTGGCATACTCTTCCCCTACAGCTGAAAATAAAGCTTTCAAAGACTTGATTGAGTTGAGATTAAACTGGTCCAAGTGACTAATTACCATTATATATGACAAGCAAATTATCAGCAGTTATTCATCCCATTTTTGAGTGCAGTTTTGCTGCAACACGGTGTCCTTAATGTTAAAAAAAATATATATTTCACATGCTAGCATACTAGTAGTATCTTTGCAGTTAGCCATGGTAAAGCTTTTAGTGGATTATATCATCATTTATTACATAATCTTCCTGGTCTTTTTGTTTAAATAAAAAGACCTTTTAAAGCCTCTTAAAATTGTGGTGTTCCACCTATGGAACGTTTCACATTGGCTGGAATGCTAATTAACTTGCTCGTTTTTACAACTTATTAACCGTTGTCTCCCACTAACTAAACAAACAAAATACTCTGAATATGAAAGCAGCTGTGTTTTCACAGAGCCCTAAAGACACGTGGAAACACCCCCAAGTACGGCCTGATCTTTCATTCGACTTTCATTGGGCGTGCCGCTGCCAAGAACAAAGGGCGCATTTCCAGATACCTGGCTAACAAGTGCACCATTGCCTCACGTATCGACTGTTTCTCAGGTGAGCAACAGGGCTTGGGATTAATTTTTACACTTGCTTTTGGCATGATTCATGTGGCAGGACTGCAGTGATGCTCATATTTTTCGTCAACAGTATTCATCCCTCAAGTTGATGTTGAGAAGTTATGTTCTGAGCAAAGCCACATCTTTTAGGAAACTGACTAATCCTCAAGCCAGCTTCATATTGAACACAACTTTGTTTTTTTTTGCAGAGGTGCCCACAAGTGTGTTTGGTGACAAGCTGCGCGAACAGGTGGAAGAGCGTCTGTCCTTCTATGAAACTGGTGAGGTACCAAGAAAAAACGTGGACGTCATGAAGGAGGCTGTGAAAGAGGTAAGCTTGGATTAAGCTTTTTTTTTTTTCTTTTTTTTTTTTTTCCCTCATTGGTCTATGCTGTGAATGATGAGAATTCTGTCCTGACAACAGTGAAGGTAAAAGCTGATTTAATGAGCCTGACACAGCGTCGACTATAAATAATAAAAAATGAACAATCTCAGTCTTCCTGATTATCATGTTTGAAATCTTTGTTATAGGCTAGTGATGTTGCAGCTGAGATCAAGCGCAAACTGGAGAAGAAAGAGAAGAAACGCAAAAAGCGTGAAAAGAAGCTGCAAGAACTTCAGACAAATGGTGAAACTAACAGTGATGCTGAGGTAAGGATGTTTATTTATTTTTTGTCCTACTGCATGTATTGATTTGAGGTTTGACCCCCACATGTGGTCCTGTCTCAGTGTACGACGTGCTAGATAACCAGGACTCCTGACCATTGGCTGGCCCCAATCAGTGGGGCTTGATCACTGAAGCGAGTCGCACACTTTTAATTTCATTTGGCATTCCAGTTTCTGTATTAAAGTGCATTTTTTTCCCCCCACCATGGATTCCTGACTGAATTTTCTTTTTGTGAAGGTGGACAACAAAGAAACGCCCACTGCAGTGAAGAAGAAAAAGAAGAGACAAGCAGCTGAGGAGATGGAGGTCAAGGCAGAGGAGACCCAAGATACTGAAAATGGTGCCGAAACTTCAGTGAAGAAGAAAAAGAAGAGACGAGCAGCTGAGGAGATGGAGGTCAACACGGAGGAGACCCAAGATACTGAAAATGGTGCCGAAACTTCAGTGAAGAAGAAAAAGAAACGGAGAGCAGAGGCAGACGAAGCCTCTGCCGCCACAGAAGATGGAGTGGAGCAAACCGATACTCCAGCTAAAAAGAAAAAGAAACGAAAAACTGAGACATAGAAGTGACGACAGGAAGAAACGCCCATGATTGATAAGAAAAAGGAGACAGCGGATTAAAAACTGGTTATGGACAGATGAAATTTTATTTTTGTATACAGCTTTTTTTCTTTAGGTTGTCTGCAGCTTTATGTTCTTTGTTCTTTGCAATCCTAAGCTTTAAGGCTTTAACTGTGCCTTGAAGTCAGTGTTATTATCCTGTACTGGTGTAAATAAATTGGTTACTATGTGGACTTTTTTTTTTTTTTTTTGTCAATGATTGTCTCATCCAGCAGCAGTGGCTGGATGGTGTTAAAGGCACTGGAGAAATCAAAAAAAGTGATTCTCACAGTGTCTCCTCCACCATCCAGGTGCAGATGGGCTCGTTGCAGCAGGTAGATGACAGCATCTTCAACTCCTAAATGGGGATGATATGCAAACTGCAGAGGGTCCAGCCACGTCTTTACCTGTGGCCTCAGGTGACAAGACAAGTCACTCCAGGACCTTCATCACATGGGATGTGAGGGCAACTGGTCAATAGTCATTCAGGCCAGATGGAGACGACTTCTTGGGGACAGGAGCCAGGCAGGATGTCTTCCACAGCACCGGTACACTCTCCAGACTCAGGCTCAGGTTGTACAGGTGTTTTGGTACCAGAGCTAGCTGGTTGGCACAGGTCCTCAGGATCCTGGCGGAGATGCCATCAGGGTCCACAGCCTTCTGCTGATTGAGTCTCTCCAGCTATTTCTTAACCTGGTCTGTAGTCACAGTGGTGGGGTGGGGGGCAGAGATAGGGAGAGGTGCTCTGCATGGGGGGGAGGGGTGTATGGGGGTCTGGCTGCGTTGTGGGGGTGACGGTGAGTTGAACCTATTAGAACAGATTCAGCTCATCGGTTCTCTCAAGACTCCCCGATGTCTGGGATGGGTAAACGGTTACTCGAATCTAACAATATTGAAACAATGAAATGGCCAGCCCAGAGTCCAGATCTAAACCCCATAGAGAATCTCTGGAAAATCCGTGGTGACAAAGTAATGGCTAAGAAACAGACTAGTTACTGAATTGTGGAAGAGACTGCAAGAAGAAGGGACCAAGATCAAACCAGAGCAGTGTAAGAAAGTAGTGACGTCCTGGGGGAGAAGATGTGCTGAAGTCATTCAAAGCAAGGACCTCTACACTTCCTATTTTTTAATCCTATAGCCGTAAAGAAACATTGAAATCTTCTCTTCTGACACAGTAGTCACTGTTCTCTAATTTTGCTTTTTTTTTTTTTTAACAAAATAAATGTAGTTAGTAAAAAAACAAAACATGCTAGTACAGCAGTGGTATAGCTACAGCTGGTATCTGTCAATGAAATTCTGACCAATGAATAACATTTTAGAATCAAGTGTTAATACATTCTCTAATTTTGATGTCCACTGTAGAGCAAGTTTTCAGCTCAGTCAAAAATCCTGTTGTAACTTAATTATGTTATTTTCTAGAGTGGGGCAAAACATGTAATGCTACCAGTTAATTACTGGTTCAGTTGGAATAGATAAACGTAAAAGTCATCATGGGTACTTGCTTACTTAAGCCCACAGCTCGCCTTGGAGCATAGGCCATCGACGACCCCTTAACCATCGCACTCGGTTCTGGGCTGCTCTCTACTCCCCTCCAGTTGGTTCCCTGCTGTTTACCTTTTGTTCTTATTAAAGACAAAAATAGATGTTTTTACCTTTACATGTTTCGACTGTTCACTGCAGCCTTCGTCAGAATTTTTGTCTTTAATAAGAACAAAAGGTAAATAATTAAAAGAAGACAAAATGGTTCCTTGCTGCTTCAACTCCGTCTGTGTCTTATCTCCAGCTCTTTTGAGGCCGGCCTCTCTTCCCCTGCGGGTTCCAGGTCAGGACTTTGCATGTGATGCTGGTTTCCTGAGGGTGTGTCCAATCCAGTCCCACTTCCTCCGCAGAATCTGTTCTGCCACTGGTTTCTGTCCCGCTCGCTCCCACAGGTCTTCATTCCTGATCTTCTCTGGCCACCTGATGTTAAAGATGCGCCTCAGGCATGTGTTAAAGAAAGTCTGGATCTTCTGCTGCATCATCTTTGTCGTCCTCCAGGTCTCACATCTGTAAAGTAGAACAGACTTGACATTAGAGTTGAAGATGCAAAGTTTTGTTTGTGTGCAGATCTCTTGACGCCTAGGTATTCTTCAGTATGACAAAAGCTGCTCTTGCCTTGCCGATCCTGGCTGTGATGTCTCGGTCTGTGGCCCCGTCAATCCACCACACTTCCCAAATAGACAAAGGACTCCACCTCTCTGATGGGTTCTCCTCCAACTGTGATTGGTGTGTTGGCAGTGGCGTTAAGCTTCATCAGCTCAGTCTTCTTATTAATCTGGAGTCCTGTCCCAGCTGATGTAGTCTCCAGGTGAGTAGTCTTGTCCTGCATCTTGCTGTGATTATGTGACAAGAGCACCAGGTCATCAGCAAAGTCGAGGTCATCCAGCTGCATCCAGAGTGTCAACTGTATCCTATTTTCTTGCCTGTTGTCATGATCTTCATGATGGAATCGATGACCAAGAGGAAGAGGGAAGCACAGCTGGCCAGCGTGTGTGATTCTGCAGCTCATGTCCTGGTAGATGCATTGGATGAGGGAGATTATCTCAGGAACTCCATAGTGTCTCAGCAACTTCCACAGCATCTCATGGTCCACACTGTCAAAGGCCTTCTCGTAGTCTATGAAGTTGATATAGAGGGGTGAGTTTCACTCCAGCGATTGCTCTACAACGATGTGTAGGCTGGCGATCTGGTCAGCACAGGATCCGTTCTTGCGGAAGCCTGCCTGCTGATCTTGGACTGCCTCCTTCAACCTCTTCAGCAGAACTCGGTTAAAAACCTTGCTCGGCCCTGACAGGAGCCTGATCCCTTGGTAGTTTCATGAGTCATCAGTTAAAAAAAAACAACTCAAATTTGGTTGGGACTAGTGGATGATGTTCATTACTGCAGTCTGGTGTTGCCAGTAATCACCTGCAATTTCTACATAGTCCACTGTTAAGCAGGTAGAAGCATGAAGTGGTTTAAAATTTCCTGGTAGACGGCGTACAGACTTAGGACTTGATAAAACACAATGGACCAATACCAGCAGATGACATGACACCCCAAATCATAACAGAACCCGTGGATACTTCACACTGGACTTTAAACACTTTAGATTCTGTGCTTCACTACTCTTCCTCCAAACTCTAGGACCTTGATTTTGAAATGAAATGCAAAATTTGTTTTCATCAGACAGGATTTTGGACCACTGAGAAATAGTCCAGTTTTTTCTCTTTAGCCCAGTTAAGATCCCTCTGATGTCTGATTTAGGGTGGCTTAGTATTATAAAGATGACAGCTGGAGCCCCTTTCCCAAACGTGTGGTGGCTCTTGATGCACTGACATCAGACTCAGTCCACTCCTTGTAAAGCCCCCCACCCCCCTTTGAATCGACTTCTCTCGACAATCCTCTGTCACCTGTCTCTGGTGCACCTTTTTCTGCCACTTTTCCGTAGTCAGCTTTTCATAGATTTATATATTGCCAGGTAACTTAACTGCTGTAAATATTTAATTGCAGTGCGCTTGCACTGTGTATATATACTATGTATTTTTACTGTTTTTCTACCCAATTTATCTTATTTACTTTTGCTCTGAGTGCTGCTATCCCTTTGCTGCTTCAATCTTGTAATTTCCCCATTGTGAACTAATAAAGGTTTATTTTGTGCATTGATACAACACTGAACAGTCAGCCTTTTTAATCCATGACCCTTTGTGGCTTACCCTCCCTGTGGAGCGTGATGACTTGTTTTCTGGACATCTGTTAAGTCAGTAGTCTTTCCCATGACTGGTTGTGTGTGTTGAACTGGTCGAGGAGATGCACAATATTTATACTGTGTGGATAGTAATTTATTTAAACTCAAAAATGACATTGTGATCATTTAAGATGTGAGATTTCTAATTTTCATATGCTAGAAACCAAAATCATCCAAATTTTATAAAAGTTTGAGATATTTCCCTTGTCCATCCATCCGTCATCTACCGCTTTTAGGAGGTCCAGGTTACGGAGGCAGCAGCTCAAGCAGAGAAGCCCAGACTTCACTCTCCCCAGCCACCTGCTCCAGCTCTTCAGAGGGGATACCAAGACGTTCCGAGACCAACTGGGAGATAGTTTTGCCAGTGAGTCCTGGGTCTGCCCCAGGGTCTCCTCCCAGTGTGACATGCTGCTCAAGTGGGAGGTGTCCAGGAGGCATCCTGATCAGATGCCCAAACCATCTCAACTGGCTCCTTTTAATGTGGAGGAGCAGTGGTTCCACAGCCTCTCCTGGATGACTGAGCTCCTCACCCTGTCTCTAAGGGTGAGTCCAGCAATCCTACGAAGAAAGCTCATTTCAGCCGCTTTTATTCATGATCTCATTCTTTCGGTCATTACCCAAAGCTTGTGACCATAGATGAGGGTAGGAACGTAGATTTCCCTTGTAAGGAATATGAAGCGTCTACTTTTAGAATTACAAAAAAAAAAAAATTTGCAATATTTATTTTGAGGTGTCCCTATATTATGACCATTCTCATTTATGGCAAAGATCATTTATGTAGATTAAAAAAGATATCTCTGATTAAAGATATTGACCTAGACTTACTAAAGAGGGGAAAGATCACAAAATATTGGACTCACTAAGCGCTTTGAGATGTCACTTGACATGTAAAGCGCCATATAAATCTGTAATTTCCCAGTTTGGGATCAGTAAAGTACATCTACCTAATCCATTAAAATACATTCACGAATCACCTGATCAAATTTCTTTTTAGCATGAAGAGAGCAGTCTCTTACAGAGGCATCTGTTGAAATCGCAGCTCATTACTTCTTTTGAGGTGTAGTTTTTTTTTGTTGTTTTTTTAAACCTTTATTCAGGGGAGGTCCACTAAGATGCAACCTCTTTGTCAAGGATACCTTGTTCACACTGACACAATTTGGGGACAGACTGACCTGTGGCCACTGAGCAGCTCCACTGGAGCAGTTGGGGTGAAGGGCCTTGCTCAAGGGCAAACACTGCTTTGCTGTATGTCCCATCAAGATCTGATCCTCTCAGCTCAGGGATTGAACCAGCGATCCTCCAGTCACAAGTTCCCATCTCTAACCATTAGGCCAATACTGATGAAGTATGGGTAATATAGTGATCAGCTTGGTCTGCCCATAGGTACTAGGATCACCAACCTTTCCTACCGATTTACCCATCCTGGTTTCACAACTTGGGAGTGCATCATGCACATTAGTTGTGTGAACTAATCAATGTAACATCAGGGGCCTCGGCTACCTGGAGCTGCCGTAGTCCAGATGGCATGTGGAACAGTATATACAACGACGTGCACATATATTCATACCAGATCCGTACAAACTGTTCATAACTTTTAATTTGGACAACAAGGATTAAACCAATGTTAAAATGACATTGAATCCAAGGCCTGGCTGGTCAAACCAACTAGTAATGAAGGAATGAGACATGGGGGGGAAAACTGGGCAAAAAAAAAAAAAGTCTAGCCATTAACTTAAGTCATCCTCAATATAAGGATTCACAGATGCGGGAGACTAAAGTTACAAAAAATTTTTTCTAAAAATTCAAAAAAAGGCCTTTAGCCATGAAAATGATGGATATTATGTACATCATTCTCAGTTCATGTATGCATACAAAAAATCCACATCACAAGATGCTTGTGTTCAAGTATATTCGTCATCTCCATGATTTAGCATTCTCGTCTTTCCACATTTTTTGAAATAAAATGTCCTTCAAAACAAAAACAAAATGCAGAAAACCACATTTTATGTTCCTACCAATACATATATACTGTATAAATACATACATAAATATATTTTACATACAACAGCCATTAAATTTGAAAAGGGGATATACAGAGCAAAGGAGATGGGGGTGGTAGTGTGTGTTTTAGCTTGTGGTGTAAAATGTTCTGTCCATCTACGATCTCGTCAGTCAGATGCACTGGTGTGGTGTGTGCTGGCGTCTGTCCATGCGCGCGTCCACATGCAGAAGACTTAGCCATCTCAGTTGGCCCAGTACGGGGAGCTGCCGTAGCTTGACTTGTTAACTTGGCTTTTCTGCTGCAGGCTACTGGACTGGCCACGCTGGCTGGGACCACCCTGAATATATTGACGGACAATAAACCAATTAACATCTGCAAAATACCCCCCACCTTTAAATCATGATAAGCACTGGTACCTGTCCATCCTGAGCTAGATGAGGGTGCAGCAGCTGTGAGTGTGGTTGCTGGTGAGGCAGGATGTGGAGGAATGGGGCAGGTGCATAGCCTCCGGGAGCTGCACCAGGGTTAAGAGGCCCTGGACCCCCCAGCGCTGACGGCAGGCTGAAAGGAGGAGGGGTCCCCGCATGGAAACCCTGCTTATCAAAAGACTGCAGGACGACATAGAATGTTTCATAAGTATATGGTCAAACAGAGATCAAAGACTGGCTCTGGTAAGTGGGACTCGCCTGGGTCTTATTGTAAACACTTCCACTGATGTCTGGCACACCAGAGTTGCTGGATGTCACTGAGACACCTGGGAGAAGAGAATATATTTACATTTTCTGTATAACATGGTATCCTGTAGGTAAAAGGAAGTTAAATTTAAAACTTTTATATAGCTTTTTTTAAAGCCACTTTATCAAATTTAAGACTGTACATCTGTGAAAGGTGCAAGTGCTTTGTGAGGACAGTACAAATAGTTTCATCTATTTTATAAGGAATGGAAAATTGTTTAAATTTTCGATTCTTGATCCAGCTCACAATTAATTTACAGGATGGCACCAAGTAATTAAATCTTTAAGATGTAAATGTCTTCTTTCAGCTGCTCCCTTTAGAGGACACCACAGCAGATCATCTGCCTCCATCTCACCCTATCCGTTGCATCTTCCTCTGTAACACCAACACTCTCCATGTCCTCCTTCACTACATCCATGAATCCTCTCTGTGGTCGTCCTCTTTTCCTCCTGCCTAGCAGCTCCATCTTCCTCCTTTATCCAATATATCCACTGTCCCTCCTCTGCACATGTCCAAACCATCTCAGCCTTGCCTCGCTTACTTTGTCTCCAAACCGCTCAACCTGAGCTGTCCCTCTTGATATGCAGACATGGACAAAATTGTTGGTTCCCCTCTGTTAATGAAAGAAAAACCCACAATGGTCACAGAAATAACTTGAATCTGACAAAAGTGGTGGTAAATAAAAATTCTATGAAAATTAACCAATGAAAATCAGACAATGCTTTTGAATTGTGGCTCAACAGAATTATTTAAAAAAAAACAAACTCATGAAACAGGCCTGGACAAAAATGATGGTACCCTTAATATTTTGTTGCAATCAAACGATTTCTGTAACTGTCAATGAGACTTCTGCACCTCTCAGCAGGTATTTTGGCCCACTCCTCATGAGCAAACTGCTCCAGTTGTCTCAGGTTTGAAGGGTGCCTTCTCCAGACGGCATGTTTCAGCTCCTTCCACAGACGTTCAATAGGATTTAGATCAGGGCTCATAGAAGGCCACTTTAGAATAGTCCAATGTTTTGCTCTTAGCCATTCTTGGATGTTTTTAGCTGTGTGTTTTGGGTCATTATCCTGTTGCAAGACCCGTGACCTGCGACAGACCAAGCTGTCTGACACTGGGCAGCACATTTCTCTCTAGAATACCTTGATAGTCTTGAGATTTCATTGTACCCTGCACAGATTCAAGACACCCTGTGCCAGATGCAGCAAAGCAGCCCCAGAACATAACAGAACCTCCTCCATGTTTCACAGTAGGGACAGTGTTCTTTTCTTGGTATGCTTCATTTTTGCGTCTGGGAACATAGCGCTGATGTGCCTTGCCAAAAAGTTCCAGTTTTGTCTCGTCTGTCCATAGGACATTCTCCCAGAAGCTTTGTGGCTTGTCAACATGCAGTTTGGCAAATTCCAGTCTGGCTTTTTTATGATTTGTTTTCAACAGTGGTGTCCTCCTTGGTCATCTCCCATGAAGTCCACTTTGGCTCAAACAACAATGGATGGTGCAATCTGACACTGATGTACCTTGACCTTGGAGTTCACCATGAATGTGTTTAGAGGTTGTTCTGGGCTCTTTTGTTACCATTCGTATTATCCGTCTCTTCCATTTTTCATCAAGTTTCCTCCTGTGGCCACGTCCAGGGAGGTTGGCTACAGTCCCGTGGATCTTAAATTTCTGAATAATATGTGCAACTGTAGTCACAGGAACATCAAGCTGCTTGGAAATGGTCTTATAGCCTTTACCTTTAACATGCTTGTCTATAATTTTCTTTCTAATCTCCTGAGACAACTCTCTCCTTTGCTTCCTCTGGTCCATGTTTAGTGTGGTACACACCATGTCACCAAACAGCACAGTGACTACTTGTCACCCTTTAAATAGGCCGACTGACTGATTACAAGTTTGTAGACACCTGTGATGTTAATTAGAGGACACATCTTGGTTGAACATGTCCCTATGGTCATGTTATTTTCAATCTTCTCTAGGGGTACCATCATTTTTGTCCAGGCCTGTTTCATGATTTTGTTTTTTAAAATAATTCTGTTGAACCACAATTCAAAAGCACTGTCTGATTTTCATTGGTTAATTTTCATAGAATTTTTATTTATTACCACTTATGTCAGATTCAAGTTATTTCTGTGACCATTGTGGGTTTTTCTTTCATTAACAGAGGGGTACCAACAATTTTGTCCACGTGTGTACTTATTTCTAATCCCGTTATTCCTAATGAGGATCTTAGCATCTTAACTCTGCCATTTCCAGCTCCACCTCCTGTCTTTTTGTCAGTGCCACAGTGTCTAAGCAATACATCCTAGCAGGTTCACCAGTGTCTTGTAAATTTTCCCTTTCACTCTTGCTGCTATCCTTCTGTTGCAAATCACCCCTGACACTCATCTCCACCCACTCCACTCTGCCTGCACTCTTCTTCCGCTCGTGCATTTTGCATTTCTCTGGATGGTTGTCAAGTAAGTTGCAAATGTATGAACCAGAAAATATTTCCCACAAAGAAAACATTGTGGGACCACATGTGTATCACTTTAAGCTTCACATCTCAGAGAGAACAAAGAACTGGGCCTCCTGTGAGATAACAGGAGGATGTGAAAATTTAGTCTTTGGTATGCAAGAGACGACCTTGGGGGATTTCCTGGTCTCCCAGAGACTATGAGCAGGATGTTATAGGATTTAAGGAAAGATGTATTGTTGCTTGTGATTAAATGCAATATGGCTGTGAGCTTTGAAGGTCCTGAATATATAAAGGACGAATGTCTGTGTTTTTCCCTTTTTCTGCTTTGCTGATGTTGGAAGATGTGAATAAACCTGACTCGTGAGATAAACTCTGCCTCGTCATTTTCACATTTCCACACTGGTGACCGTGATCCAGTGTGGATTCACATCCTCCTGTTATCTCACAGGAGGCCCAGTTCTTTGTTCTCTCTGAGATGTGAAGCTTAAAGTGATACACATGTGGTCCCACAACATCACTGTTTGTATCTTATAATTTCATATCTTTTTTTTTTCCATTGAAAGATTTCTTTTCCTATTTCTCTGGTACATTAACAAAAATGTAAGATGTAAATTTGTAAGTATTATTTTCGGTAAATGTTCTCAGAAGTGTGAAATTAGAGACTTTATTCTTCTAAATTTGTACCCTTTTTACTAAAAGATATAGAGGGGTTGCATGTGACGTCAGTGGTCACGTGCCACATTGTCTGCCATTTTGGACGGCAAATAGCGTGGACCCTGTGTTGACAATAATAATAATTCCACTAGCACATACTCAGTCCGACTCGCCACGGTGTTGTTCATCTTCCATTATGACTGAATACCACCTTAAGTGAGTGAGATATTTCCAGCAAGGCGGCCCGACACTCCCATGACATCGTTTGTATGTGACAAGAAAAACACAAGATGGATATCAAGGCAAGCCTGCTGCTTGCTGGCTTTTTGTCAGAGTAAAGGCAAAAAAGGAGAGCCAGAGAAGGCTATAGGCAGTGAGACGAAACACTGGAAAAGTACTGGAGAGTTCAGGAAGCCATGAAGCAGCGGAAGATGTGAAGATACAAAGTAGATCACATATGAAGGTAAGCTAATGATTGCTAATACTAGTTAGCACTAATAAGTCCCCTGTACTACACTGTAATCATGGCAAGTTGTCGCTATTAGGTACTAAAACATGTATGCTGTGTGTGTTAGTTTGCTCACTGTCTGCATACAGGAGACAACGGTGTTGTTTGTTCAAAGTGAGCTTTCCACCACTGGGATAAATAACGGCAAAGATGTATAATATCACATCACTCACCATCCTCTATCACCGTTTTCAACAATGATGATCCCATGGTCGGGTCTACGCCACTCTGCCTCCCGTCTGCCTCCGCCGTGGCTGTGATTTCTTTTCAGATCGCTCCATTCAGCTCCCTCTGGATTTCTTTAATCAGCTACCAAGCACAGAAAAGTCTGCACCTCGTCGGTGAACCACAGTGTTGATTTGTGTGTAGCCATTTATCTCGTTGATTACACTCACTCACGCTTGCTGTTGGTGATTTGACTGTTCGCTGCCATCCAGTATGGCGCAGTAAACATAAGACACGTGACCTGTGTGACGTTGGTGTAACCCCTCTATAGTTTTCTTGTAAAGTTGCATTTTATGCAAAAATATTGACTTACAGTACTCATGGATTTACTTTTTCCTCAGAAAATTTCAGACTTTTTTCCTTTTAAATTTGGACAATTTATTCCTTTACTATTGCAGTTTTTCATGCAGCTATGCCACTTTTTCCCCATAGCTTTGTTGTTATAAATCTGACTATTTTTTTCTGTGCAAATTTTACTTTTCCTTGTGACTTGGAGACATTTCTTTTCCTCCTTTTGCCATTTGTGCTTTTTCTTGTCAATCACTGATTTCTGTCGGTTCTGCTCATTTCAATTTCTATTATGCTAAAATACAAAACAGTGACTGCAAATTCACAAAAAATAAAGATTTAAACTTACAAACCAAGAAAAACAGTAACTGATTATTATGCCTGTGATATTTTAAGACCTTAAAAGATGGATTTAAGGTTTAATTGTCAATAAGGATAATAAAGCCTTAACTTTAGATAAACACATTTAGTAGAACTCCTTGGATAGTCAGTACTAACCAGACCATCAATGACAGAGTAGCTCATTCCAGCCTGACAAAATTACCCGGGGCTGCTCAGATCTCGTGACCTTTGATCTTGAACACAACTTGGATGCAGAACCACTTGAAGATCATAGTGTGTGAGTTTGGTGAGCATCGGGGCAAATGCCTAGAAGGAGTAGCGATTCCCGTGAAATGTGGACAGACGGACGACACATTATTGCATTAGCTCCTTTCGGCTTCACTGGAATGAGCCAAGAACTAAAAATCTCTTAAAAGATATTAAACTGTGTTTGAAGCTTTTCCCTACCTTTCCCAGGCCCCGCAGCAGCAGATTTGGCTTGTGCCTGTGAGGAGGAGTTGTACCCTTTGCTGTATTCCACCCCAGCTGGCCCTGCTGTCAGCTCCTCATACCCTGAAAAGGAAAACTCCAATATTATAGATCAGGGATGGGCAACTGGTGGCTAACCCCAGTACTAAAAAGTTATACATTTTTCAATAAAATGATGTAAATTTATCAATAGACGCTTGAACATCTAATACCAAAATAAAATATAGATTTGAAAAAAAAAAGAAGGCTAATTTAAACCAGAAATGTAGCATATTTATCATAAAAAAACTATTTTTTACTTTGATCATTTTCTTTTAATATTTTAAAATCATTTATCTTTGTCATATTTACTTTTCTTCTCGGCTTTTTTGTTAATTCCCGTCCAGAATTTCTCTTTGCTCATCATTTTGATGGAGAGTTTTAAAAATTAGGTCATATCATTTTATCAGTAATTTTAATTCTAATATGATAAAACACTGAGTAGCTTTTCTTTTCCATTTGCATTTTCAGTTTTAATTGTGAAACTTGACTTTGAAGACCCCCCCACCCCCCAAGGTTTACATGTAAATCTGGCCCTCGGTAAGTGAGGAAAAAAATTTGTGGCCCTCACAACCACCAAACTTGCCCATCCCTGTTATAGATCAAACAGTTTACACAGTCACACTTTATTTCCAATCATTTTTGCATGGTGACAGACAACCTGCTACAAACCTGAGCTGAAGGCGTGCTGGCCATAACCACTGGGCTGCTGCTGAGTCTGCTGCTGGAAAGGACTAGCTGAGGGGTTACCCAGGCCGAGGCCCATGCTGTGCTGCTTGGCCGAAGCTGGTCCTGGCCCGCCTGGAGGAACAAACATGGTGGGGCCATACTGGAAGGTAGCAGCACTAGGTACGGCGCTGGGCACTCCAGGGTAGTAAGGCAGGCCTGTGTAACTGTAGCCTGGTGGCAGAAAGGCCTGCTGACTGCTGTGGTGCTGAGGCTGGCCCTGGGGCTGAGGCTGCGCCTGAGGGGGCTGAGGCTGGGCCTGGTTCTGTCCTTGGCTCTGGGCCTGGGGAGGCTGTGGTGCCGCCAGGCTCGTGGGAGGTGCTGGAGAGGTGGAGTCATTCCTGCCAAACTTTGTGACTTCACCTGAAGCACGGGGGAGGTGTCAAGTGAGAACAGATGCTGGACTGTAGGGTTTTGCACAAGGCCAGCTAAGAGCTAAAATACTTTACCTGAGTAGGGGTTGTTGGCTAGGCTCCCGTCTCTGCCAGAGAGAGTTGCTGCGGGACCAGGGAATGTGATTCCATAGTAATCCTGCAAAGAGGGCTATGAGGAAGTACAGATCAGGAGAAGATCCACAAAACAAGATCAACTAGATGAAGATTACTATAGTAACTAGTGAACTACAGTGCAGTCCAAAAATCAAGACACCACAGCTCACCATTGGCAGTCTTGACTGGAGCATGTGGAGGTCCTCATATCCATAGATCTGCTATAAGACAAACAAGTGGACTAAATTAAAGATAATTTAAAAAACACTATGTCAAAAGACAAATTAATATAGTCACTAAGTACCATTTTTTAAAAAAAAGACTGCATTCTAGGGCCCACTTGCACTATAAAGTTTGTCCTGAGCCTAAACCAAAGTCTGCTTCTTTTTAAAAATGGAAGTGCTTCAAGCTACACATTGGGGCTACCATGGCCCTCAACTTTGGCCTTCCTGGAGAAGTGCACTTCAGCCTGGGCACGGTGTCTCATATAAGAGCACACGCACACGTACGCTACATGCGTATGATGTATGATAGGGTAGGGCTGGGCAATATGCACTACAAAATTAATTATTTTTGTTTTTGGATTGAAGACAAGGAATTATTTCAGATGAGTTTTTTCCCCACTTCAAGCAAACATGATTTCCTATTGGGAATAAAGTGCAAACTGGCTTTCACCAAACAAAACCTTTTTAATAATAATTTTTGATTAATAAAGTGTCAGTGTTTATGAAATTAATTTTTAAGGGTGGTGGGGGGTGTTAGGGTGGAGGCTACCATATTTACCCCTTGTGAATGGAAAAATCAATTTTCATGATATTCAATTTTTGACATCGTCAAAAAAAAAAAAAATAGAATTTCAATTTAAAGGTCCCATTCACTGAAAAACTGTTTTTGTAGGTTTGAACCTTCTGAAATGTATCTATTGGTCACATGATTATATTAAAAAAAAAAAAAGTCAAATACTCACTTTTCTTAAAAAACAAAAAAACCCCAGAACCTTTATATTGTTTTTCTCCTTAGGGAGCTGTTTTGACTCTTGGGCTTGCTGCGGAATGTCATGAACATAGTAAGCCCAACCTTGATACGTGCCCACTGCTCTATTATTGGCCAGTTCAGCTGCCTGACGTGTAGATGAGCGGGGAGTCAAAGGTGTTAGCCTCAGGGCTAGCAGTGCTACTAGGGAGCTCGCTTACCAACTGTGCTCTGTGCTTACTGTACTCTAGGGACCGGTCATATCCTATCGATGCGTAATTTCATGCATTCTTTAAGGGTAGTATCTCACTGGGCTGTGACAGCTTGAGACTAGTTGGAGAATGGCATTCTTGAGGGAGTTTCCAAAATGTCTCCAAACATTCTCAGCGG
This sequence comes from Pholidichthys leucotaenia, assembly GCA_020510985.1. NCBI lineage: Eukaryota > Metazoa > Chordata > Actinopteri > Cichliformes > Pholidichthyidae > Pholidichthys > Pholidichthys leucotaenia. The sequence goes on from CM035837.1 coordinate 171,652,088, forward strand.
TCCTCATTTTCCTCTCCTGAGTAGCAGGGTCTCACAGGAATTTTGGCCATGTTTAAAAAATCTGTATGACAGCTTTTCTCTCAAAATAGTCTTGAGTCATCGTAGGTGTCTCAAACCCATCTTGACCTCATCTCAAACCCCACTCAATTTAGTTTCCACGAGTCTGAAAGTGTGAGAAAACTTTGCAGTGAGTTGGGGACTATGAAAATAAATTCTGACTGATTAGAGACAAGCACCTGCAGCAGCTGTGACTGACTGGAAAGGTGCAACAGCCAGCAGCAGCCATTTATTATTACACCAAATCACTGCCTGGAGCCTAATAACAAGGCGACACCCCCTTGCATTTTGAATAACACCTTGGTTGGAAAGGTGTCATTTTCAGTCTATCCACTGTCATGTTGTTTGTACGTATATCTGTCATTTACTGATCCATCCATCCATCTTCTACCGCCTTTCCAGAGGTCCGGGTCGCGGAGGCAGCAGTTCAAGCAGAGAAGCCCAGACTTCCCTCTCCCCAGCTACCTGCTCCAGCTCTTCAGAGAGGATACCAAGGCGTTCCCAGACCAGCTGGGAGACATAGTCTCTCCACCGAGTCCTGGGTCTGGCCCGGGGTCTCCTCCCAGTGAGACGTGCCCGAAACACCTCAAGTGGGAGGTGTCCAGGAGGCATCCTAATCAGATGCCCATACCACCTCAGCTGACTCCTTTCAATGTGGAGGAGCAGCGGTTCTACTCTGAGCCTCTCCCGGATGACTGAGCTCCTCACCCTATCTCTGAGGGTGAGTCCAGCAATCCTACGGAGAAAGCTCATTTCAGCCGCTTGTATCCGCAATCTCGTTCTTTCGGTCATTACCCAAAGTTCGTAACCATAGATGAGAGTAGGAACGTAGATTGACTGGTAAATCGACAGCTTTGCCTTAGAACTAAGCTCCCTCTTCACCACAACAGACTGGTACAACGTCCGCATCACTACAGATGCTGCTCCAATCTGTCAATCTCTCGCTCCATTTTCCCCTCACTTGTGAATAAGACCCCAAGATACTTAAACTCCTCCACTTGAGGCAGGAGCCTGTCCCCAACCCAGAGAGGACAATCCACCTTTTTCCACCTTTTTCTCATTTACTGATGTTGTGAAAAATGTAGAGTTGTTATTGTGAGTTTCTTTTGAGTTTTGTTTGACATCAGAAGATAAAATGATCACTAGAATGGAGAGACACCCTGTATTTATAAGGTAGTGATTGCAACTTGGGCGGCGCGGTGGTGGAGTGGTTAGCACTGCGGCAGCACAGCAACTCACCCTTGGCCGGGGGATCCTGGGTTCGATCCCAGCCCCTGACCAACAGTGTTCTGTGTGGAGTTTGCATGTTCTCCCCGTGTCTGCGTGGGTTTACTCCAGGATTTCTCTGGTTTCCTCCCACATTGGCATCAAACTGGGGATTCTAAATTGTCCTTAGATATGACTGTGAGAGTGAATGGTTGTCTGTCTCTCTGTGTTGGCCCTGCGATGGACTGGCGATCTGTCCAGGGTGTACCCTGCCTCTCGCCCAAAGATGCTGGGATAGGCTCCAGCCCCCCGCGACTCAAAAAGGATTAAGCGGAAGAAGATGAATGAATGAATGATTGCAACTTTGGTACAGATATGTCGTGTGAGTGTTGGGCAGCCATTGTGAGACTGTCGTGAGCAGTGTTGGGCAAGTTACTAAAAAAAAGTAACTAATTACAGTTACTAGTTATTCTTTTCAAAAGTAACTGAGTTACTTTACCAATTACTGCATGATTAAAGTAACTAGTTACTTGGAAAAGTAACTTTCACGTTACTTTTAAATGCACACTTAAATCATCTTGCACACATAAGATAATTTAATGGATTACATTAAATGGATTAATGGACTGCTGTCCTACTGCTATTGTTATTATTGTTGTATTGTGTCATTTGTTTTATCATTCTATTGTTTATTGTTGCTGTATTGTGTTATCTGTTCTATGTGGCTGGCATTGGCTGGCCAGAGGACACAAGATGGAAATTAGCTTCAGCTATAATCTTGTATGATGCATATTTACATGTCTTACAGTGGGGCAAAAAAGTATTTAGTCAGCCACCAATTGTGCAAGTTCTCCCACTTAAAAGATGAGAGAGGTCTCCAATTTTCATCATAGGTATACCTCAACTATGAGAGACAAAATGAGAAAAAAGAAAATCCAGAAAATCACATTGAAGGATTTTTAATGAATTAATTGGTAAATTCCTCGATAAAATAAGTATTTGGTCAAAAACAAAAGTTCATCTCAATACTTTGTTATATACCCTTTGTTGGCAATGACAGAGGTCAAACGTTTTCTGTAAGTCTTCACAAGGTTTTCACACACTGTTGCTGGTATTTTGGCCCATTCCTCCATGCAGATCTCCTCTAGAGCAGTGATGTTTTGGGGCTGTCGCTGGGCAACACGGACTTTCAACTCCCTCCAAAGATTTTCTATGGGGTTGAGATCTGGAGACTGGCTAGGCCACTCCAGGACCTTGAAATGCTTCTTACGAAGCCACTCCTTAGTTGCCCGGGCGGTGTGTTTGGGATCATTGTCATGCTGAAAGACCCAGCCACGTTTCATCTTCAATGCCCTTGCTGATGGAAGGAGGTTTTCACTCAAAATCTCACAATACATGGCCCCATTCATTCTTTCCTTTACAGGGATCAGTCGTCCTGGTCCCTTTGCAGAAAAACAGCCCCAAAGCATGATGTTTCCACCCCCATGCTTCACAGTAGGTATGGTGTTCTTTGGATGCAACTCAGCATTCTTTCTCCTCCAAACGCGACAAGTTGAGTTTTTACCAAAAAGTTCTATTTTGGTTTCATTTGACCATATGACATTCTACCAATCCTCTTCTGGATCATCCAAATGCTCTCTAGCAATCTTCAGACAGGCCTGGACATGTACTGGCTTAAGCAGGGGGACACGGCTGGCACTGCAGGATTTGAGTCCCTGGCGGCGTAGTGTGTTACTGATGGTAGCCTTTGTTACTTTGGTCCCAGCTTTCTGCAGGTCATTCACTAGGTCCCCCCGTGTGGTTCTGGGATTTTTGCACCGTTCTTGTGATCATTTTGACCCCACGGGGTGAGATCTTGCGTGAAGCCCCAGATCGAGGGAGATTATCAGTGGTCTTGTATGTCTTCCATTTTCTAATAATTGCTCCCACAGTTGATTTCTTCACACCAAGCTGCTTACCTATTGCAGATTCAGTCTTCCCAGCCTGGTGCAGGTCTACAATTTTGTTTCTGGTGTCCTTTGACAGCTCTTTGGTCTTGGCCATAGTGGAGTTTGGAGTCTGACTGTTTGAGGTTGTGGACAGGTGTCTTTTATACTGATAACGAGTTCAAACAGGTGCCATTAATACAGGTAACGAGTGGAGGACAGAGGAGCCTCTTAAAGAAGAAGTTACAGGTCTGTGAGAGCCAGAAATCTTGCTTGTTTGTAGGTGACCAAATACTTATTTTACCGAGGAATTTACCAATTAATTCATTAAAAATCCTTCAATATGATTTTCTGGATTTTTTTTTCCTCATTTTGTCTCTCATAGTTGAGGTATACCTACGATGAAAATTGGAGACCTCTCTCATCTTTTAAGTGGGAGAACTTGCACAATTGGTGGCTGACTAAATACTTTTTTGCCCCACTGTATGTTCATTAATAAGCACTGTCCCATTTATAAATAAATAAAACTTACATTACAGGCTTATTAATGTCAGGCTGAAAACAGACTGTTTCAGAGCTTTTAGAACATCTTCTGTCTGCTTTATCCTGCCTTAAGAGCTCTTATTGTTGGAAAAATCTGAAGAAAAGCAACATGATATTAGCAGTAATTTCCTCATTTTGGGGTGAGAGCTGACAACACTGCATAAAGCTGTCCATGTTTATCTTTCCTTTATGATATGGATTTAATCCGATGTGCAGTGATCCAAAGAAAATGTCCATTATCCACAGTCCAAATGTCTGCTGTGACAGAGACATGATCTAGTTCCCCAAATTCCTTTTGGAGATCAAAATCCTTTTTCTGAATAATCTTTATCCAGGTAGCAGGTAAATGTGTTTTAACTTCAATGGCTCACAGTCCACAATGTGGACTTGGAGAAAGCATTCAACCGCGTCCCTCGTGGTCTCTTGTGGGGGGGTGCTGCGGGAGTATGGGGTATCAGGTTCATTGTTACGAGCTATCCAGTCCCTATACGACCATTGCAAGAGTTTGGTTCGTATTGCCAACACCCAGTCAAACATGTTTCCAGCGAGAGTTGGACTCCGCCAGAGCTGCCCTTTGTCACCGATCCTGTTCATAATTTTTATGGACAGGATATCTAGGCACATTCAAAGATTGGAGGGTGTCATGCTTGGTGACCACAGGATCTCATCTCTGCTGTTTGCGGATGACGTTGTCCTGTTGGCTTCATCAAGCAATGAACTACAGGTCTTACTGGGACGGTTTGCTACTGAGTGTGAAGCGGCTGGGATGAGAATCGGTACCTCCAAGTCCAAGTCCATGGTCCTCAGCCAGAAAAAGGTGGATTGTTCTCTCTGGGATGGAGACAAGCTCCCGCCCCAAGTGGAGGAGTTTAAGTATCTCGGGGTCTCATTCACGAGTGACGGGAGAATGGAGTGAGAGATTGACAGACAGATCGGAGCACCTTCTGCAGTGATGCAGATGTTGTACCGGTCTGTTGTGGTGAAGAGGAAGCTGAGCTCTAAGGCAAAGCTGTCGATTTACCGGTCAATCCACATTCCTATCCTCACCTATGGTCATGAGTTCTGGGTAATGACCAAAAGAATGAGCTTGTGGATACAAGCGGCTGAAATGAGCTTTCTTCGTAGGATTGCTGGACTCACCCTTAGAGAGAGGGTGAGGAGCTCAGTCATCCGGGAGGAGCTCAGGGTAGAATCGCTGCTTCTCCACATCGAAAGGAGCCAATTGAGGTGGTTTGGGCATCTGATCAGGATGCCTCCTGGATGCCTCCCACTTGAGGTATTTCAGGCACACCCAACGGGAAGGAGACCCCAGGGCAGACCCAGGACACGGTGGAGAGACTACGTCTCCCAGTTGGCCTGAGAACGTCTTGGTATCCTCTCTGAAGAGTTGGAGCAGGTGACCGGGGAGAGGGAAGTTTGGGCTTCTCTGCTTGAGCTGTGCCTCCCTGACCCGGACCTCCAGAAAAGTGGTAGTAAATGGATGGATCATTCGATCGATCACAGTCCAAGCTGTCTGATGGAAAGTGACTTATCACATCTTCAGTCTGCAACAACGTATCTGGCAATCAGGTTTGATTCTTGCTGGGTCACAAACTGTCCAGAGGCATACCTGTGCTTGAAATCCAGCCGTGGCTGTTGAGACAAGAGTATTTCCACTTTACATCCAGCTGTGGCTGTTCAGATAGCGTAGATCCACTGTTGTTAGCATAGCTAGCTGTTACTTAACACTAGCTTTGTCGGAGCTTTGTTGCTGTTCTCAGGCGCTTCTGAAGATTGTAGTAGGTCTCAACCACACTTTAGCTCCAACCCACCAGTATGCTTTTGTCCTTAACTGCGACAAAGGAAAAATAATCTATTTCCACAAAAATAAGGTAGCTTCATCTTTTCCTCCACTCAGCAATGAAGACTCAGCTCTCTGCAACAGATCACGTCGACTGACGGCTGCATCACGTCAGCTATGGTACGGTCAGTTTGTATATTCATCTATTTGCGCTAAAAATATCTACACATATTAATAAAAACGAGTAATGAGTAATGCATTTGATCAAATTTCAGGAACTGTAAGGCATTACTGAATTTTTAAACAGTAATTTTGTTACAGAGCACGTTACTGCAAAAGTAGTGGCGTTAGAGTAACGCATTACTTTGTAAGGTGTTACTCCCAACACTGGTTGTGAGAGCAATACAACCCTAAATTTAGTCTTGTGCATGTTGTGAGAATGTACTGCAACACTTGCATGAAATGTATGCAAATACCCAGAGAACATTGGCCAAAAACTCACTGGGAGTTAGTGCAACATTATTGCAACATTCGTGAAACAGTGTGATTCCAAGTGAAAATTGTCGCTAATTCTTGGATTTGTCACAGGTTGTTTTTTTTTTTTAAATCTCCAACTAGTTGTAAGCTATCTCAGCCCAGTGAGATACTACCCTATGACAAATTTACGTTAGGGGGCTCAGGTTTGCTATCAAAGCTAGGAGCTAGCCAGCTAAGACTAGCAACAGTCAAAGAAAGGGCAGATTTAACTAGTTCTTGTGCATTTAAAGAGACATGTACTGAAAGGAACCATTCTGAGTAAGGTAAAAAAAAAAAAAAAAATTCACAGTGATGCTGCAATAGTTAATTCATTAAAATTTTACCAAAATATGTCAAACATTTCATTAAGATCTGTGGAAAGCTGTCAAAATGTGGAAAAAATGCAGTTAATGACCCCTTTAAAACCAATTTACTGCCCAGCTGTAACGATCGATGTGACCATTCCTTCCATCAGTCATTTTACAACATAGCAACTGTGCGAAAGAGCCCTACTAGGGAAAAAAAAAAAAAAAACAACACACACACACACACCAAAAATAACCCCCACAGTACATAAAGTTGAAGTTCACTGTGTTGCTTTCCATTGTGTTGTATAGTGGTGGGAAAAAGTGTTTGCCTCCTTCCTGATTTCTCATTTTTTTTGTATGTTTGTCACACTTAAATGTTTTAGATCATCAAACAAATTTAAATATTAGACAAAGATAACACAAGTAAACACAAAATGCAGTTTTTAACTGAAGGTGTTTATTATTAAGGGTATAAAAAAAAAATCCAAACCTATATGGTCATGTGTGAAAAAGTAATTGCCCCTCCCCTGTTAAAATGTAAATTAACTGTGGTTTTTCACATCTTTGGAAAGCTGACTTAAATTTCTCTAGCCACACCGAGGTCTGATTACTGCCACACCTGTTCTCAATCAAGAAAGCACTTAAATAGGACCTGCTTGACAAAGTGAAGTAGACCAAAAGATCCTCAAAAGCTAAACATCATGCTGTGATCCAAAGAAATTCAGGAACAAATGAGAAACAAAGTAACTGAGATCTAGTAGTCTGGAAAAGGTTATAAAGCCATTTCCAAAGCTTTGGGATGCAAGCGAATCACAGTGAGAGCCATTATCCACAAATGGCGAAAACATGGAACAGTAGTGAACCTTTCCAGGAGTGCCGGCCGACCAAAATTATCCCAAGAGCACAGCGACGACTCATCCAAGAGGACACAACAGACCCCACAACAATATCCAAAAAACTGCAGGCCTCACTTGCCTCAGTTAAGGTCAGTGTTCATGACTCCACCATAAGAAAGAAACTGGGCAAAAATGGCCGGCATGGCAGAGTTCCAAGACGAAAACCACTGCTGAGCAAAAAGAACATAAAGGCTCATCTCGGTTTTGCCAGAAAACATTCTGATGATCCCCAAGACTTTTGGGAAAATACTCTGTGGACTGGCAAGACAAAAGTTGAACATTTTAGAAAGTGTGTGTCCCATTACTCCCGGTGTAAAAGTAACAGCATTTCAGAAAAGGAACATCATACCAACAGTAAAATATGGTGGTGGTAGTGTGATGGTCTGGAGCTGTTATGCTGCTTCAGGACCTGGAAGACTTGCTGTGGTAAATGGAATCATGAATTCTGCTGTCTACCAAAAAAGTCCTGAAGGAGAATGTCCGGCCATCTGTTCGTGACCTCAAGCTTAAGTGCACTTGGGTTTTGCAGCAGGACAATGATCCAAAACACACCAGCAAATCCACCTCTGAATGGCTTAAGAAAAACAAAATGAAGACTTTGAAGTGGCCTAGTCAAAGTCCTGACCTGAATCTGACTGAGATGCTGTGGTATGACTTTAAAAAGGTGGTTCATGCTCAAAAACCCTCCAATGTGGCTGAATTACAAATATTCTGCAAAGATGAGTGGGCCAAAATTCCTCCACAGTGCTGTAAAAGACTCATTGCCAGTTATCACAAACGCTTGATTGCAGTTGTTGCTGCTAAGGGTGGCCCAACCAGTTATTATGCTTAGGGGGCAATCACTTTTTCACACAGGACCATGTAGGTTTGGATCTTTTTTCCCTTAGTAATAAACACTGTCATTTTAAAACTGCATTTTGTGTTTACTGGTGTTATCTTTGTCTAATATTTAACTTTGTTTGATGATCTGAAAAATTTAAGTGTGACAAACATGCGAAAAAATGAGAAATCAGGAAGGGGGCAAACACTTTTTCACACCACTGTATCTGAGACTGCAATTTACATAAACAAACCACGCTTGCCAATGGTCATGTGTTACAGAAGCTAAAGGTCTACTTACTGGGTAGGCGGGTAACAGTCCCCCTGGGCCCATAATATACTGGTTAGGTAGTAGAGGAGGCACACCCTGGGACAAATTAGGAGGCGCTTTACCTGTAAATGCAGTGACAATGTTTGAGCATCGACATAAACAATTTCAACCTGACAATCCAGCGAACAGTTGCACTATTATTGAGCCAAATCTAATGAACAGGCCATTGTACATCTACATCCACAGTATGTTAGGAGTGCATGTGTGTTTGTGTGTACCAGAGGAGGAGGAGAGCAGGGGTGTGGTCCTCAGTGCAGACAGGTTGGATGTAGCAGTAGCTCCATTGGAGCCAAGTCCCAGAGCAGCGCTGGTGGCAGCAGTAGCAGCAGAGTGCATTCCAGTCGTACCAGCAATAGCACCAACTGTGCTGCTCATGTTGTTGCCCATGTTGGGCATGTTGGCCAGGTGGCTGATGCTGCTGCTACTGTTGCTGCTGTTGTGGTTGGAGTGCAGTGCTGAGGCTGTGGGCTGCGATGATGTGTAAGAGCCAGATGAGGGGGCCAGAGAGCTTACATTACTGCTGTCAACACTGGTGTACTGCAGACAAAGAAGTTGTTTTAATGTGGAATGGATTATTCAACATGTTTCCATTTTGAAATATAACAATTTATGCAATATACTGGCATCTGTGGAAACTAAAGTGCAACTTATGATTATATAAATGTTTTAGTCAGGGACTTCAAAGATAATTTTAGTTTTTTGGGACATCCTCTGTAAGTAAATAAATTCTGGTAGCACTTTAAAGCTTTACATGTAAAATGAATTTTTGCATAACTAAAACATAACTTGAGTTTGACAAAGGTGGCAGAAAAGGTCCTGTTAGCCCTGACAGTATATAACTGATTGTTTTATCATCTTTACCACTACAACAGTTTTTTTCAACCTTCTTTGAGGCACGGCACACTTTTAACGTTGAAAAAAATCCTGTGGCACACCACCTATCAAAAATATTACAAAATAGCACACTGTAGTCTATTATAGCATATGTAATCTTGTAATTTGTTTCTAGTCAGTATGAAACCTGGGACTGTTTAGTCATGTCTTTACAAAGTTTACTATCCGCACATCATCATCTAACACAGCAGCTAGGTCTGCTGATAAAAGTCTTGGCAACGAGCACCTCACAATGGAAAATCAATGTGTAACAATAGCATGTGGATGTCTCTCTTTCACTCTGCTAACAAAGCCTTCGGTGCGCCTCATAGGGGTGGAACATAACCGATTTTTTAGATGCATCGAATCGGCATATGTGGAAGATTCGGAATCAATGCACAAAGTTCAGACAGAACTGAAAAGTAACTCGGTACTGTAGTATCTGTGGTGGGTTATATACAGAGTAAATGTAACATCCCAGTTGACTTGTTATATCGCTCTTCAGTTTGTTTTATTAACAAAAATTATTGGAAGTAAATTTATCATGGGTCATTACAAATACTTTGTTTTGAAATTACCAATTAGTCACACAGTGAGGGGAAAAAAAATCTGAAAAGGAAAAAAGACGCATCAAGAATTGTTTTATAATCACATCGCAGCCCTTTGAATTGTAATTGAATCGAAAGGCGGCTGGAGATTCCCATCCCCGAGCATCTGACTATGGCGGCTGCGCCATCAGTTTAGACACTTGTGCAGTTTTCCTACTAAAGTCCTCCTTCTTATGCAAAGCTGAAAATTTTCCTCTCCTCTTGTTTTTTTTCTTAGTAATTCTTTGTAAAATAGGAAATTTTCTCTGATGGTGACTTCAATATCTGCAGACATGTCATCAATATGGGAATTGTGTTAGCCGAAACAGGGACTTTAGCTACTTCTTTAATTGCATCAGGACTGATCATCTCATTCACAGGGATGGCAACAGGAAATTCTGATTTCAGCTGAAATCTATTTTGGTCGATTGACTTATGGGGGGGCCGGGGGGGCGCAGCCCCCCTGAAGCTGGGAGGTTTTCAGTAAAACAGAAGTAATTTAGACTGAAAAAAATGATTAAAAAAAAAATGAAATACTAGACTTAGATAAATCATTTAATTTAATGAAAAGTTAACTTACTTTTTCTTCAGTGTTGTCTCACTGTCTTTAGTCCAACATACAGTATTTAACAGTTCTATAAGAGTTTATTACACTATTTACACTGGTCACCAAGTCACTTCTAATGTGAAACTTTCTTCCTTTTGGCAGCAAGCTGTGTCAGTCTCTGAGCTTTGAACTTCATCTCGAACTTTGAGCCAATTTTCACCTTTACCGTCACTTTTCTCTCAAGCCAATTCCATCGGAACTTATTTTTTTTTTGTAACTTAGATTTTTATTCATTTTTCATCATATATAATGCATTCAGATCACATTCTACATTTAAAAAACAAAGGGGTTAGGGTAGGGAAAAATAAAAAAAAATAAACAAAATAAAAATAAAAAATAAAAAAAAATAAAAAATAAAAGGGGGGGGGACAAATGTTGGAGCATCAAGTTTTTAGTTTCCATCTCTTAATTCTTCTGGTTTTTTCAGTGTCTTCGGTTATTCTTTCAATTTCTGCCTCGTTGTTGCACTTTGTAGTGTGTCCATTTCCGCCATTTTTTCTCCCATATTCCTTCTTGCATTCTTCGTCGATATGTTAGTTTTTCCATCATACGTATGTCCTCAACAATGTCAGTCCATTGTTCTTGGTCAGGAAGAACTTCTGATCGCCATTTTTTTGTGATAGTTTTTTTACATGCAATCAACAAGATTTTAACTAGATATCTGTCCTCAGCCTGTATAACACTGTCTTTTTTAAGATCACATAAGTACATCAGGTTACAGTTCATTGGTATATTATATCCTAATATCCTCTGTATTGTCACATGCATAGATTTCCAAAATGATGATATTTTGTAGCATTTCCAAAACATATGTGAGTGGTCTGCATTTTGAGCCCCACATCCCCTCCAGCATAAAGATTGGGTATTTGCATATTTTCCTTGAATCTGTGGTGTAATGAAAAAGCGAATCAGGTTTTTCCATCCAAATTCCCTCCATGCCCTTGAATTTGTTGATGTGTGTTGTGTTTTCCATATTTCCTGCCAGCTTTCTTCTGTTATGTTTAAATTGAGCTCTTTCTCCCATTTCTCCTTTATATAGTTACTTGTATGATTGTTTGTCATAAGTTTCTGATATAGTTTTGAAATAATTCTTATTTTATTTCCTGCATATGAGCTTAAAATAAGTTGTATAATCTCGTTCACATCTGTTTGGAGGTTATGCCTAATCTTCTTCATATAGTAATCTCTCATCTGCAGATATCTGAAAAATTCCGATCTTTCTAATTTAAATTTTCTCCTGATATTTACAAAGCTCCCGAGATCTTTTTTTCCGATATTGCCCCATGCTGTGATTCCCTTGTTCACCAGATTTTTGTATCCCCTATCTTGTTTTGCCGGTTCAAACTGACTGTCAAATGCTACCCATTTCAATAGTTTTATGTCTTCCCTTATATTATATTTTTGTACTATTTTATACCACAGTTCTAAAGTAAATTTAGTGATTGGGTCTATTTGTTTGATTTGCTTATATGCATCTTTATCCCCTATTATGCTTTGTACTGGGAGTCCCTCAATTTCCTTTTCCATTTCTTTCCATTTTGCCTCATATCCCTCGTCGCACCAACATATGATATATCTTATTTGTGCTGAGTAGTAATATTCCTTTAGACTCGGTAGGCCCATGCCTCCTTTCTCTTTTGGTAATTGGAGGGTTTTATATTTCACTCTTGGTTTTTTACCTCCCCAAACAAATCTCGATATCATCCTGTCCCACTTTGAGAATTGGGCATCTGGAATCTCTGTTGGTATAGCCTGGAAGAGGTAAAGTAATCTAGGTTGTATGCTGATTTTGACTGTCTCAATTTTTGAATTCAGATCCATATTTAAGATTGACCATCTATCAATATCTTTTTTTATTTCTTGTTCCAACCTATCATAGTTTGCTTTATATATTTTGCTTAGGTCTTTAGGTATGTTCACTCCAAGGTATTTTATTTCTTTTTGCTTCCAGTTTAGTTTGATCTTATCAGTTATCTGGTTTAGAGGGTTATAGTGGAATGTCAGTACTTGTGTTTTTGTTATGTTTATCTTGTATCCTGATAATTTTCCAAAATTTTCTATCAAGTTCATCATTTCCATTATTGATTTATCTGGTTGTTCAAGGTAAACTATAATATCGTCTGCAAATAGCCCAATCTTGTGTTCCGCCCCCTTTATTGTTACACCTTTTAATTTCTTATTTTGTCGTATCGCTTGAGCCAATGGTTCTATGAACAGAGCAAACAAGGTGGGCGATAAGCAGCATCCCTGCCTAGTTGATCTTTGTATATTTACTTTGTCTGTTAAGCTACCGTTTATCTTGATTCTTGCCACAGGTTCTTGATATAGCGTCCTTATGCATTGTACTGATTTTTCGTTAAATCCAAAGCGCTCCAGTACACTATATAGGAATTTCCAGTTAACCCTGTCAAATGCTTTTTCTGCGTCTAAACTCATTATTACTGCGCTTTTCTTTTCTTTATGTATTTGGTTAATTATATGTATTGTTCTCCTGATATTGTCATGTGTTTGGCGTCCCTCTATGAATCCAGTTTGATCATCTTCTATCAATTCCGTCAAGAATGTCTTTATTCGTTTACATATAATTGTTGTGTATATTTTATAATCTACATTTAATAAAGAGATTGGTCTATAGTTTCCGCATTGTTCTTTATCTTTCCCTGGTTTTAAAATAACTGAAATGATTGCTTCGTTCCATGTTGGAGGTATTTTGTTGTTGTTCAGCGTCCAATTAAATGACTTTAGGAGTTGTGGCATGAGTTCTTCTATAAACAGTTTATAAAACTCAGATGGGTATCCATCACTACCTGGTGATTTACCGTTTTTAAGTGACTTAATCACATCTCTGATCTCTTGTGTTGTTATTTCTGCTGTTAGTTTTTCATTTTGTTGATTTCCTATTGATGGTAAGTCCAATGTGTCTAGAAATTTTTTGATATCTTTAGTATTTGTTTCTTCAGGTTGCGAGTATAGTTCTTGGTAGAAATTATGGAAAATTTCTTCGATGTTTTCTGGGTTAACTGTGGTTTTATTTGTGGTGGGGTCTTTAATCTTGTATACATTATTCATTGTTTGTTGTTTTCTTAACCGTTTTGCCAGCAGTTTTGTGGCTTTTGGCCCCGTTTCATAATATTTTTGCTTTAGATATCTATTTTTCCTTTCAATTTCATCCATTTGTGTTTCTTTTATCTTTGTTTTTTCTTCTTTAATTTCTTGATATATTTTTGGATCATTTGTGCTTTGATGTTTACGTTCTAATTCCCTCAGTCTCTCACATCTTTGTTCATACGCTTCCAGTTTAGTCTTATTTGCTTTTCCTGTTTCAACAATTAATTTACCCCTTAACACGGCTTTTAGTGCGTCCCATAGTATTGTTGGGTCCACTTCTTCATTGTCATTCTCTTGGATATATTCGTTTATGTTTATTTTTATTCTTTCTTTCATTTTCTCATCATTTAACAGTCCTATGTTAAGTTTCCATGTTGTTTGTCGTTTTCTATTGTTTAAATATATTTCCATGTATATAGGATTATGATCTGATATTTCTGCCCCTCCAATCCAACAATTTCTCACCCTGTGTCTGTCACCTTCATTCATAAGGAAGTAATCTATTCTAGAGTGTACTTTATGGACTGCTGAATAATGTGTATAGTCTTTTTCGAGTGGGTGTAGGTCCCTCCATATGTCTACCATACCCATTTCTGCCAGTGAGGTTCTTATGAACTTTGTTACATGTTTTTTTGTCTTCTTAACACTTGTTGTGTCAACTTCATGATCCATGACAGCATTTAAGTCTCCTCCACAAATTAGGACTCCTTCACTGTGTGTTGCTATGAGATCAAACAGATGTTGAAAAAAACCCTTGTCACTTTCTGGTGGGGCATAGATGTTCACTAATGTGATCTGCATACCATCTATTCTTCCCTTTATTATTACATACCTGCCTTCTTTATCCTGGATTTCCTGTTCACTTTCAAATTGTATTTTGTTTGAGATTAGTATCATAACCCCCCTTTTTGCTCCTCCCTTAAATGAACTGTAGTAGGAGTTCTTATAGCCAAATCTCTTTAGTTTCACATGTTCTGCCTTGCTCAAATGTGTCTCTTGCATAAATATAATTTCAGCTTTTTCCTTCTTGAATTTTCTTATTATTCTTTCCCTTTTAACAGGTGAGTTCAGACCATTCACGTTTAGTGTCATTATCTTAAGATTTTTACCCATATTCATGTTTTTCCATTTTTTTAACTTGTGCTCCTAGCCCCTTTAACAACAAAAATAACACATATTTATATAAAAACACATTAAAAAAACTCGACCTCCGTACTTTGGGCCTTTCTTCTGCCCACTGGTCCCTGTTGGTGGGTGGGGGGTTTGTCTTCACAGAGTGAAGGGCCCTCCCTAGACTTCTAATTACTATCAAAGTAATAGTCATAAGTCTAGAAATGTCCAACAAATATCACTTAAACCTCTCCTAGCCGTCTGTTTCTCTTTTACCTTGTCTTCTTGGCCTTCATTTCTTCTGTGCCTTTCTTAATCTTTGTTATGATCTAGGCTTTCAGTTGAAAGCCTTGTAGCTTGTCCTGGGCCCGCTGCTCTACGTCTCTCCCCCTTCTTCCGCCGTTCACTCGTCTCCACTCCGTCTGTCGTGGTGCGTTCAGGGCCGCCGCTGCTCCAGCCGTCTCCTTCGGCACGCTCACCTCAAGGCCCCGCTCCATCATATCCCGCGCTGCCTCTTCGGCCGTGTTGTAGGTTCTTGTGCCTTCCTCCCAATGAATCCTCATTTTCGTTAGCGGCGTTTGGAATCTAATTTTTTTCTCTTTCAGCGTTTTTTTAATATTGGCATATTTCTTCCGCTGCTGCACGATTTCTGTCGGGTAGTCATGGTCAAAAAATACCTGTTTGTCGCCGATTCGTATCTTTTTTTTCCATGCTTGCGTCAGGATTCTTTCCTTTATGTCATATTTCACAAAGTTTACCACAACTGACCTGGGTGGAGAGTTTGTTTTCGGGTTCTGTGCCGGTGTTCTGTGCGCCCGTTGAATCTGCAGATCCGTTTCTCCGGGTATTTCCAGTTCTTTTTTTAAGAACTGATCCATGAATTTTGTCATCGAGTTGCCTTCAATGCCCTCCGGAATTCCAAAGATGCGCATATTGCTTCGTCGGGATCTGCTCTCCAAGTCGTTTATTTTCTCCTGCATCCTCTGCGTTTGCGTCGTCAGGGTCTGTAGTTGTTCGTTTGCCTCGCTTTTCCAATCTTCTAGTTCCGAAATTCGGGTCTGCGCTTCTGTCATACACGCCCGCTGGGAGCGCAGCTCCTCCATGTTTTCCGTTAATTTACGCTCCATTTCTCTTCGGAGGTCCATGATTTCCTCCTTAATTTCTTTTTTCAGTTCCTCCTTAAGAGCCGCTAAATCCTGTTGTAGCTGTCGCTTGAATTCTCTCAACTCTTCACCCAAACTGGCGATGCCAGCGTTCATGTTGTCGAGTCTGGCGTCCTCCATTTTCACTGCTGTGGACATCTCGTTTTTTTGGGCTTTGCGTACAGCGGTTTTTCCTGCGTTGTTGGAGAGGAATTCTTCAATTTTACCCTGTTTTTGTCCTTGTGCCCAGTTCCTTCGTGTTTTCATCCCTTAGTTTATTGATTCGTTTATGTCGAGTTGGCCATTTACCGATGATTTTTAATCCGGCTAGGGAGAGCTCTTTGTTTAAGTGTTACCATCGGAACTTATTTTTGACAAATTTGTCTATTTCTAGCACTGATGACTCCTGATTCTTCGATAAAAATCTCATAATTCCGCTGAAAACAATAGCAAAAGCTCAGAATTCCAACACGAACCAGGGATGTGATTTGTGGTTGGGGAAATTATCTGACAGTTTAGCAGGGGGTCTGGGGGACACAGTCCCCCAGCGGGGTCTGAGGCAGAGTCCTGTTGGGGCAGCAAGGGGGGCGAGGCCCCCTGAAGCTCCTGGGTTTTTATGATTTTTAAGTACCAGAACTGTGCTTAAATGACACAAAACAAACAGCTGAATGCCACTTATTACTGTACAATATTGACTTATGTTCCAAGAAGATAGCATTCCTAAAATATTCCAACAAGCATTATCCATCACATGCTTTAACACTTGATCAAATCAAAATCAGTTAATTTTATCTATTCCATAATAGAAATAAAATTCCAACATACCATTACTTTTTATAATTTCAGCATTCATTTCAGATCACCAGTTTCAATCTCCATTGAGTCTTGAGCAGTTCATTTTGCACAATCACTGATGTAGCCAAGTCTTAGAAATATTCAAAAGTTATGAGTCAATGTCCACTGTGCACTGTCAATTTCAAACTGTTTGGAATCATAAAAGTAATGTAACTAAATTGTTTTGCTATTTTTTCTCCTCAACATCAATGTCAGGGCGCTGCAGGAGTTTTTGGGGATGGTTAACTTTTATTACCGTTTCCTCCCCCGCGCAGCCCAGCTCATACAGCCGTTGTACGCCGCACTCAAGAAACGAAAACCGGCGGACAGAGTCAACTGGACTCCTGAGCGGGAGCAGGTGTTCTGAAGTTAAAACAGCTCTGGCAAACGCTCACTACCGACGCCTCGGACATCAGCATAACGGCCGTCTTGGAGCAATGCGTTGCCGGTTCTTGGCAGCCGCTCACCTTTTTTAGCAGGTCTTTGCACGACAGTGAGCGTAAATACAGCGTGTTCGACAGAGAGTTAATGGCTCTCCACCTGGCCATACGCCACTTCCAGTTCTGCCTGAAAGGGCGCACCTTCACTGCGTTCGTGGACCACAAGCCGCTAACGTACTTTATCTTCCTGGAAGATAAAATAAAGCAGAATTCGGCGAATTAGCAGAAAGTCACATCCCTGAGAACACACCGCCATGAATTTTTGACAAAGCATACAACGAGCCATTTGATTGGTCCAATCGTTTGCAACTATCCAATCGCAGGGCTGTTTACAATACAGCAGTAGCTTGAACACAACACATCCGGGTTATTGCGGGAGACTTGACCCGGGGAAGCGCCGAGCGCTTATGTAATCGTGTTGATTTTCGCTAAAATCGGTAACAATAAAGTACCTTACCCCCCTAAAATTTTCTCAACGGATTTAGACAATTCACAGAAATGATCAATTTGAAAATAAATCGGCGGAAATCCGTGGATCGGCGGAAAATTGCCATCCCTGCATTCACAACAGCTTTGCAGACAGGTAGCATATATGTCTCTGTCACAGTGTGTGGCTTTTTTCAACATGGCTATGAGTTCAGCTACTAAGTAGTTGCTTTGAGAGCTTTCTCAGACACCCTTATGGTTTTTCCCATTAAAGTTTTCGGTTTCTCAAGGAGATGAACAAAATAATCCTTGTTCTTATTTTGAAATAAAAGGTGTTTGGTGTAAGCTTGCTTGAGACCATGGTACTGATTTAACTGCACAAAACGTATAACAGAATTGGTGTAGTCAGATTCCCAGTGAAAGTAAACCCAAACCAAAGATAACTTTTGCTGCATTGCCCTGAGCTCCCCCTCTTTCTCTTGACCACCACTCGGCCCCTCATCTGGGTTAGAATTTTGTCCAGGGCTCAGTGCAGAGTCTGAATCTTTCCTCTAAAAATATTTATCTGTCACCGTTTTCCATCTTGTCACCGCCACCTCTCGCAGCTATCATCATCATTATTATTGAGTTCATACTGTCACCCACAGATATGGAAGAGCCACTACATTGCAGGCAAAGACACACAACAGCAAATTATGTGCAACAACTAAATAGTCATTTTTGGGGGCCAAATAAGTGACATCAGACAATTTCCTGCAGCAAACCTTTTCTGTAAATTTTTCTTTTTAAAGACAGTGCAGGTTAATGAACACTGACATCAATCAATGTAAACTTGCCTGATTGTAGTCAGTGGCTAATTTCCATCTGTTGTCCAACGGTTATAACTTTTCCTTCCCTATTCCATTATGCTGAGCACCAAGCTAGAAGGCGGGAAGTACCATTTTTATATGGTCTTTGGTATGACCCAGCTGGGGCTTGAACCCATAACCTCCCAGCTGTGGGAGGTCAAGGGTATCACTAGGCCATCACTCACAGCACAGTGGTGTGCTGCAGCACAGTGGTTGAAAAAAATCACTGCACTAAGACACTGTAATTCCTTTTCATAAAACTATGGTGAGAAGATCCCAATAGCTGACCAACACCACACCCTATGATTAGCTATTTGGACTTGGGCCATAAAACATGCCATTTGTAGTCTTGTCAGTGTTACTACCAGGAACACTGTGTGATTGTGACAGCTGGCTAGCTAGATGTGCCATCATGTTTTAACTGGACATCATTCACAAGTGTAGATTGGATTTTGCATGTCATAGTTTTGAATTTTATATTATTAGTATCTAATATGCACACACACACACACACACACACCTCACAAAAAGCTAGGTATATTCAGCTTTCGGGTGAAATTTCAGGATGCACCTAAAAATGCATTATGACATTTACAGATAAACTTAATTTGACCTTCTCTAACCTTTTGAATGCACATGTCCAACTATTCAATGTTTCAGTACTTTTTGCGTAAGTCACTGTTCTCTAACAAGGTGGTTAACGGCAAAATTCACAAGTGTTTGATCCATGAATCGACCAATAAATTTTCTGGTTCAATTAGAATTGGTATTTAAACAGTCCTCTTCATCATGCTGTTCACATTTTGACATCATGAGACCAAGACAACACCCAACGACTGATCAACAGTACCTCACCATTGCAAGGCTTCAAACAGGATGTTCTCAGAGGGAAGTTGCCACTGAGCTTAGAGTGTTACAGAGTGTCATCAGCAGGTTGCAACAGAGATACAGAGAGACTGGAAGAGTTACAGAAAGGCATAGAAGTGGACATCCTTTGGCCACATCCCACGCTGACAACCGCTTCATTGTGAACAGTGCCCTGCGGAACCGGATGATGAATGCTACTCAACTCCAGGCACATTTACGGGAGGTGAGAGGCACCCAAGTGTCGCATCAGACCATTCGAAACTATTTATATCAGCATGGTCTGCATGCTAAACAACCTGCAAGGGTACCTGACCACACCACCAGGCGCAGGCGTCATCGTTTGCATGGGCCAGGGAGTATTTACGCTGGACAAGGGACCAGTGGGCTTCAATGATGTTCTCTGATAAAAGTCGATTCACGTTGAGCAGAAATGATGGCCGCCAATGATGTTGGAGACGTCAAGGAGAGTGCAATGCATCAGTCACTGTTGTCACCATGTTACAGTCTGGGCAGGTGTGTCTAGTCAATACAGAACTGTTCTACACCTTGTGAAAGGTACAGTGACAAGCTGATACTACCTGAATAACACCATTAATCCAGTCATTGTTCCCCTGCATGAACAACACAGGCCTAATTTCATCTTCATGGTTGACAATACTCCAGTTCATCAAGGTCGCATCATTTGGGAATGGCTGTTGGAGGCTGGGGTACCTCAAATGGAGTGGTCTATACTTTCTCCAGACCTGAATCCCATAGAAAACCTAAGGGATCAGCTGAGTCGCCATGTTGAGGCTTCTCACTCTGCACCCCACAACTTCAATGACCTGAGGGCCGCCCTTCAAGAAGAGTGGAATCCATGTCTCAGCAGACAATACGTCAACTTGTGAACAGCATGAGACGTCGTTGTCAAGCTGTAATTGATGCTCAAGGGCACATGACAAGTTATTGAGACACTGACATTTTTTTGTTGTGGTATACCCACCACTGCTGTTGGCTTTTGTTCCAGTAAATTGTTTGGGATGAAATTACCATTGCATGCTTCTACTTAAATGCCCTACTTTCATGATAAAATATCATTGTAGTGTGAACTTTTTACATTTTCCATAAATTTCACCCGGAAGCCAAATATCCCTAACTTTTGTGTGTGTGTGTGTGTGTGTGTGTGTGTGTGTGTGTGTGTAACCACTGCTATTTATTTATGCTCACTGTGCATAGTGTTTAGGCATTACACCATCAGGTCCAGCTACGGATGTGTCTGCTTGCAGTGGTTCCTATGAGATTCTTTAGTTAGCTTAATAAGCCTGAAAAAAGCCCATAAAAATACTGTAATCTTAGGTCAAATTAGCAGGTCATAGTGATCTGTCCAGGGTGTACCCTGCCTCTCACCCAAAGATGCTGGGATAGGCTCCAGCCCCCCCGCGACCCGAAAAGGATTAAGCGGAAGAAGATGGATGGATATCTGTCTACCTGCATGTTGTTGTTATGTTATGAATAGTATATCTCTTCTCCCCTCCACCAACCAGTCGTGGCAGAAGACTGCCCCTCCCTAAGTCTGATTCTGCCGGAAGTTTCTTCCCATCAGGGAGTTTTTCCTTCCAACTGTCGCCCAGTGCTTGCTCATACGGGATCATCTGATCATTGGGGCTTAGACATGACACTTTGATACACTGTAAAGTAGTCAGTGTACAGCTTGTATAACAGTGTAAATTTGCTGTCCCCTCAAATAACTCAACACACAGCCATTAATGTCTAAACCACTGGCAACAAAGGTGAGTACACCCCTAAGTGAAAATGTCCAAATTGTGCCCAAAGTGTCAATATTTTGTGTGGCCACCATTATTTTCCAGCACTGGCTTAACTCTCTTGGGCATGGAGATCACTAGAGCTTCACAGATTGCCACTGGAATCCTCTTTCACTCCTCCGTGACAACATTACGGAGCTGGTGGATGTTAGAGACCTTGCACTCCTCCACCTTCCATTTGAGGATGCCCCATAGATGCTCAATAGGGTTTAGGTCTGGAGACATGCTTGGCCAGTCCATCACCTTTACCCTCAGTTTCTTTAGCAAGGCAGTGGTCGTCTTGGAGGTGTGTTTGGGGTTGTTATCATGTTGGAATACTGCCCTGCGGCCCAGTTTCCGAAGGGAGGGGATCATGCTCTACTTCAGTATGTCACAGTACATGTTGGCATTCATGGTTTCCTCAATAAACTGCAGCTCCCCAGTGCCGGCAGCACTCATGCAGCCCCAAACCATGACACACTTGTCTTTGTACTCCTCACCTGGTTTCCGCCACACACACTTGACACCATGCAAATCAAATAAGTTTATGTTGGCCTCCTCATCAGACCACAGGACATGGTTCCAGTAGTCCATATCTTTAGTCTGCTTGTCTTCAGTAAACTGTTTGCGGGCTTTCTTGTGCATCATCTTTAAAAGGAGCTTCCTTCTGGGACGACAGCCATGCAGACCAATCTGATGCAGTGTGCGGCGTATGGTCTGAGCACTGACAGGCTGACCCCCCACCCCTTCAACCTCTGCAGCAATGCTGGCAGCACTCATATGTCTATTTTCAAAAGACAACCTTTGGATAGGACGCTGAGCACATGCACTCAACTTCTTTGGTCGACCATGGCGAGGCCTGTTCTGAGTGGAGCCTGGCCTCTTAAACTGCTGTATGATCTTGGCCACCGTGCTGCAGCACAGTTTCAGGGTGTTGGCAATCTTCTTTCAGCCTAGGCCATCTTTATATAGAGTAACAATTATTTTTTTTCAGATCCTCAGAAAGTTCTTTGCCATGAGGTGCCATGTTGAACTTCCAGTGATCAGTATGAGAGAGTATAAGAGCGGTAACACCAAATTTAACACACCTGCTCCCCATTCACACCCGAGACCTTGTAACATTAATGAGTCACATGACACCGGGGAGGGAAAATGGCTAACTGGGCACAATTTGGACATTTTCACTCAGGGGTGTACTCACTTTTGTTGCCAGCGGTTTAGACATTAATGGCTGTGTGTTGTTATTTTGAGGGGACAGCAAATTTACACTGTTATACAAGCTGTACATTGACTACTTTACATTGTATCAAAGTATCATATCTTCAGTGTTGTCCCATGAAAAAATAAAATAAAATATTTACAAAAATGTGAGGGGTGTACTTACTTTTGTGAGATAATGTACATGTGTATACTCAGACTTTAGGGGATAGTCAAAGGCAGATTTCTGAAACATTATTTTATGGTGAAAATCTTACATAGTGTTGCTTTAAGTAGTTCTCAACATCACTGGGACTCAACTTTTTTCTCTTTTTCAACAATGGTTAAATTTCTAATCAACCGTTTTCACAGTGGAAATGCAAACTTAAGGTGAATGCAGAATTAAGGCGATGGATTTGAATTTTTGCTGACAGTTTGTAAACACTGTGGTGTGCAGTGCAATGCTAATACTGCTGACACGATGCAGTTTTGTGGATCACTACAGTACATGCAAAATTGCCTGTATATTTATTCTACAGAGGGTGACTTCTTGCATAAAAAGCCATCATGATGGAGACAGACAAAACAGGAACTTACAGTGAGGGAGTTGGAGCCAAGGGCTGAAACTGAGGAATGATTGCTGACATGGCTGTAAGAGTCAGATCACAAAGGAGACAATCATCAACAGGTAGTAAATGAAAACGTCACAACTTGCTTGTTTTTAGTTTAAATTGTTTAATTACAACAAATTCTAACTAATCTGACAATTTTCTGTAAGATATAAAGGTGACCCTAACAAGCAGTGATCAAGTTTCAGAGCCAAATCGTTAAATAAATCTGCCGAGTCACCTGTTCAGTGAGTTGAGCTGGCTCGCTGAGGGTAGGTCCTGTGAGAGGTTGGAGAGTGTGGCAGAGCTGTGTGCAGGTACAGTGGAGGGTAAATGAGAGGAAGGTGCTGAGGCACCATTGGTGCTGATGTTCATAGATGGCGACTCTGGTTTTGGTGTGGAGGAAGCTGAAGAAGCTGAAAATGGGGGGCATCATGGTATAGCAGTCTGTTGTATTTTAGCCAACATTAAAGATTGCTTGAAAAAATACATTTCTTAAAAATAACTTACCATCCAGAGCAGCAGAAGTTCTTACTCCATTCAAACCATTCTGTTCAAGGAAAAAAAGTTGTTTACAAGGGAAGATTCAAGAATACTTTGTCATTCAGCACTACATCAAAAGAGCAGTGTAGAACGAAATTACGCTGCAGTCAGTCCCAATAAAAACACCTCCAGCAACAGAATATCTAACACATTTTAAAAAGCTTATCAAATTAAAAAGCAAGATTATTAAAAAACAAAACAACTACTATTGCTTCTCATCAACTACATTAAAAACAGGTCTATATTAAAAACAGAAACTCTACCAGAACAATATTACACTACCCCAGATGATTGCTTTTACTATTGTGTAAGTTCAACAGTCTGATTGCAGTAGCAAAAAAACTGAAACGTACGGACCTGCACCTCAGATTGTGATAGCGTCTGCCTGAGGGCAGCAGGGAGAACAGACTGTGACTGGAATGAGTTGGGTCCCTGATTATTCTGTTTGCCATTGGAAAACAGCGCTGTTGAGCTAGGTCCTCAATAGACAGTGTGTCCCCAATAATTCTTTCTGCTGACTTCACCATCCTCTTCAGAGCTTTTTAATCTGAGGCACTGCTGTTCTCGTGCCAGAGAGAGACGCCGTTTGTCAGCACACTCTCAGTGGCTCCTCTATAGAAGGTGGTAAGGATAAATGGATTTTGGTGAGCCCTCTTCAGCCTCCTCAGGAAGTGCAAGCGTTGGTGTGCTTTTTTGACGAGCGAGGAGATGTGCAGGGACCAGGTCAAAGTATCAGACGCATGGACCCCCAGACAACACTGCAGCAAGATTTAACATGGTAAAGGTATGCATCCACAGGGGCATTTTCTGAAAAATGGAATTGCACTAAATCAAAAATATTGCACGCTTGGTGGGCAAACCTCAAAAAAAAAAATAACTGACAGCACTTCTAACCCTTCTACAGCCACCAACAGATATGTAAACTCGGAGCTGCATGTAGGTGTGATAAAGAAGACCCTGATTGTGGCCAGGCAGGAAACTTTCACTGTCTGAAAAACAAAAGTGACAAATGTTTCTGAAAACATCTGAGGTGAGGAATAAGTTGCTTCTCTGCTAAATCTGTTTTTATTTAACATCACAGGGATGGCAACAGGAAATTCTGATTTCAGCTGAAATCTAATTTGGTCGATTGACTGATGGGGGGGCCGGGGGGGCGCAGTCCCCCTGAAGCTGGGAGGTTTTCAGTAAAACAGAAGTAATTTAGACTGAAAAAAAACGATTAAAAAATGAAATACTAGACTTAGATAAATCATTAAATTTAATGAAAAGTTAACTTACTTTTTCTTCAATGTTGTCTCACTGTCTTTAGTCCAACATATTTAACAGTTCTATTAGAGTTTTTTACACCATTAACACTGGTCACCAAGTCACTTCTAATGTGAAACTTTCTTCCTTTTGGCAGCAAGCTGTGTCAGTCTCTGAACTTTGAACTTCATCTCCTTTTCTGGTTTCTTCAGAAACTGTCCGAGTGTTTCTGTTACCTCATTGAACTTTGAGCCAATTTTCAACTTTACTGTCACTTCGCTCCCCGAAGCTCCTGGGTTTTTATGATTTTTGAGTACCAGAACTGTGCTTACATGACATAAAACAAACAGCTGAATGCCACTTACTACTGTATAATATTGACTTATGTTCCAAGAAGATAGCATTCCTAAACTAGAAAAGCACTCAGAGCGCATCCCTCCGCCAAGGCTCCTTCCGTTTCTCATGGATCAACTCCAAAATGTAATGGGTTTGTGTGTAGGCCTATAGCCACTTGTGGTGAAAATTGCATCAAAGTCTGTCCATCGGTTTTGGAGTATTGTTGCTAACACCCTGTGAGAAGATAAGCGCCTTGGCTGAGGTATGCATTCTCAGATCATCACCAAAATATAATGGGTTCCTCTCTAGCCCAAGAACCACCTCTGGTGAAAATTTTATCCAAATCCATCCAGTAGTTTTTGTGTAATCCTGCTGCACAAATACAAAAAAGCCCTTGGTGGAGGTATGCACTCTCAGATCCTCACCAAAATCTAATCATCTGTTTCCCGTGCCATTGCACACCTTTCCTGAAAATTTCATGAAAATCTGTCCATCACTTTTCCTTGTTAACAAACAGACGGACAAACCAACGCCGATGAAAACATAACCTCCTTGGCAGAGGTAAATATTCCAACAAGCATTATCCATCACATGCTTTAACACTTGATCAAATCAAAATCAGTTAATTTTATCTATTCCATAATAGAAATAAAATTCCAACATACCATTACTTTTTATAATTTCAGCATTCATTTCAGATCACCAGTTTCAATCTCCATTGAGTCTTGAGCAGCTCATTTTCCTCCCTCGCGCAGCCCAGCTCATACAGCCGCTGTACGCTGCACTCAAACGGAAACCGGCGGACAGAGTCGACTGGACTCCTGAACGGGAGCAGGCGTTCTGAGGTTAAAACAGCGCTCATTACCCACGTCTCGGATATGGGCATAGCGGCCGTCGTGGAGCAATGCGTTGCCGGTTCTTGGCAGCCGCTCACCTTTTTTTTAAGCAGGTCTTTGCACGACAGTGAGCGTAAATACAGCGTGTTCGACAGAGAGTTAATGGCTCTCCACCTGGCCATACGCCACTTCCGGTTCTGACTGAAAGGGCGCACTTTAACTGCGTTCGTGGACCACAAGCCGCTAACGTACTTAACGTACATATAATATAAAAATAAAGCAGAATTCGGTGAATTACCGGAAAAATCACATCCCTGAGAACAAGCCGAAATGAATTTTTGACAAAGCATACGAGCCATTTGATTGGTCCAATCGTTTGCAACTATCCAATTGCAGGGCTGTTTACAATACAGCAGTAGCTTGAGTACATCCGGGTTATCGCGAGACTTCGGGGAAGCGCCGAGCGCGTATGTTTTTTTTTTTTTCCAAACTTTATTGAGAACAAGGTAAAGGTACAAAATTATGACATAGATGATAAAATCGGCGGAAATCCGCGGATCAGTGGAAAATTGCCATCCCTGACATCAACAACTACTGGTTTAATTTTTTTTGCATGAGTTCCTGAATCCTTGTGCCTGACAGAGCTCATCTGCAAGAAGCTATGGGCCAGTTAACACTCAATGCCGCAACTAAACCAGAATGCATTGCAAAGTGTTACAGAGAATGAATATGAAGAGCGGAAACAGCAAATGCAGTGAACACCTACCACCAGGTGATCATGAAGAAACAAGAACTGACTCGTGTTTATGGATGGGTTAAGAGTCTAGATGTAAAGGGTGGCCTTCAGTATATACAGTTGTGCTTTAAAGGGCCTATATCATGCTATTTTAAGCCTTTCAGAGTAAACTATATGCATGTATGTGATAGTATATTACCTTTGGTACACTGGAGAATGAATTTCTTATGAAATATGAGTTATTTTCGCGAGCTACTTTTCCAACCCAGAAGTAAGATGCCTCGATCTCTGAGGCTCTGCCTCTCCTTCTTGTGGCTGCCGCCCATTTCATGATGATAATAAACTCCAACCATTTCTGACGAGTAGGCTCTTCTTTAGGAAGGCTGAACAAACTCCTAAATCTCTCACAGCCAAAGACACATTTATGCCACTTAGAAGACACTGTTTTATGTAAATAAGCAAACAGTTGTTGTCACTGAGCAGATTAGGTGCGAGAGGAACTACTTCTTCACAGCGTCAATGCTAAAGTGAAAGAGTTTTTCCGATCACCGCTCCATTAGCTGCGCGGAGAAAGTGGGTGTGTGCGTTAGCATGGGGGCGGTGCTGGCAGCACAGGCACTTCCTGGAGTGGGCGACTCACCCACGTTCATACGTATGAACGTGGGGACCCAGTCATCATCAGGGACAGGGCGGAGCAGCAGCTCAGAGAGCAGGGTTGAGGAGGAATACTCAGAGATGCGTGAATGGAGCAAAATACCACTTCTTAAAGGCTCAAAAAAGTCGATTTTGCATGATATAGGCCCTTTAAAGTTTACATACCTCTAGGGTATGGAAATTTATAAACACAACTCCAAGAATACCGATGATTACTTGTGGCTAAAATATGACTGTGCCCATAAGCACAACTGTATATATGAGACAGTCCTAATGGCACATTGCCAATAATATGTCACTCTTTTTAACATGATTTTTAAAAAATGTATTATAATTATCTACTAGGGGTACTGGGAAAAACTGATTCACATAAGAATCTAGATTGTCATTTTACACGATCCAGAATTGAGTCACAAAAATTAAGAGTTGATTTTTTGTTATTATTATATATTTTTTGCGGTTGTGCTGGGGTCCCGTCACGTTACACGTATTGCCCCTTCGTGATACGCAGTTACACACTGATGCTGCCGACGCAGGAGAACCACGCAGAGTAGCTTACTAGCTAGCAGCCGGATGAAACAGTCGGAATAAAGAAAAATCGAGCAGCAAGAAATTCAGCCAGTCCCATCTTCAATGAAGGCAAGTGTGTGGGCGCATTTTTGTTTCTACGACATTCCGGGAAATAAAGTGCTAGGCATGACACATGTAATATGTAAAGTTTGCCAAACGAAAGTCAAGTACTTTGGTAACACCACAAATGCCGAGGCTCACATTAACTGCCATCACCCAGAGTTGAAAGAAGTGGAAAAAGCTGTAAGTCCTGCTGCACAACACACACTGCACCACTTCAGCAAGCTACCAGCAAATTCTGAACAGGCAAAAAAAAATCATGAAATCTTGTAACAGCACTTTATTTTGTTTTATAACTTTAACTTGTTTTTTAAGTCTCCGAAGAATTTAGATACTTAAGTTTATATTTGTGCAGGTTTAAAATTAATGTTACTTATCTTATGCATCAATTGCATTCAGTTCTTCTTGAATTTGTTCACTGCATTAAGGTCTGGAGCACACAACAACGTTTTCGTTTAGACCTGGAGAGAAACATCTGCGTGTACACAACACCTCACAGAAGCAACCGCGCATGCACACGGATCCACCGACAGTGTGAAAACTGCTGTTGGAACTAACGGATGACAAGTAGAAGTTTTACTAGGAACTTCGGATTATTATTATAAATGCCAGATTCCATCTGCAATAAATACTTAATCATTTTCTTTAAGCTGAAAGAATGAGGGAGTAATAAATAAATAAATAAATAGTGCACTGAGGTGACTTTTGTTGTGATCAGGCGCAAATAAAGTTGAATTAAGTAAATAACTCATAATTGCAGGCAATAAAAAGTCCGACTTACTGACAGCTGGTTTGAATACTTGATAAGGAGTCTTCAGTCATAACTTTTACAAAAGCATTACAAGTAGGAAGGAAACAAGTTGGGAAAAAAGTAATGAGATGTCGGGCTACAGCACACATCTCATTTGCGCAGCACAAAACTGGATTTGAAACATCAGCGGCTCCACAGTGATTTGTTCATCATTCAACAAAGGTAGGCATCCTCCTTGGTTATAACTTTGAGGATTATTTTTCTATACAAGGTTGCATCTATTGTGTAAAAAAGCAGTTTTACAGATACTGTTAAGAGCCCATTTTTAACCCGATCCCAACTATAAACATAAGGCTTAAAGTTTAATTATGGAGCTTGTATTTCTGTGAGAAACACAGAAAGCTCCTTATTTGTATTTCTCTGTGAGGAATAAATGCTCCTTGGTGTATGGATTGGCTGAAATCTGTTGTAAAGATTAAGATGGCGGCAGCGCGCATGGACGCAGCGGCCCCTCTTGGCATCAGCGAGTGTGAGAGTTTTGAGTGTTTTGATCATCCCAGACGTACATTCTGTAAAACTTACAACCGTGAGACCTTATTAAACATCAAGGTACTGCACGCTGCAAGAATCGCGGCGATCGGTTGTTATTTGGACATTCTACGCCAGCATGGAATTCTGGCGGAGTCCCCGCTGGAAGCTACCCGAGAGAGGAGGAGGCGTAAGCGGAGCGAACGCAAGAAAAAGCGTGGAAAAAGGGCCGGGATCCATGCTAGGCTAAAGGCTAACCCCTCCAGACCAGCGGTACCGTCACTCATTCCCTCTAACGTCCGCTCCCTCGACAACAAGCTGGACGAGCTGCGTCTGCTGAGGGAAACCCAGAGAGAGTGGAGAGACTGCTGTGTGCTTGCGTTCACAGAGACATGGCTCCACATTCCTGACGAGGCCATTCAACTGGAAGATATGGCGATGTTCCGTGCCGACAGGGAAACGGCGAGCTCCGGTAAGAGCCGGGGGGGTGGGTGGGCTATGCATCTATGTTAACAAGAACTGGTGCGTTAATGCCACGTTAGTGTCTAAACACTGCTATGTTAACAAGAACTGGTGCGTTAATGCCACGTTAGTTTCTAAACACTGCTCTCCATTGGCGGAGTTCCTTATTGTAAATTGTCAGCCATATTATTTGCCGAGGGAATTCAGCAACGTGTTTGTAGCGGCTGTTTACATAGCGCCGAGCGCTAACGCTAATGCTAATGCTAAGAAGGCACTTGGGGAACTGCACAATGCGATTAGTGAAATCCAAACTTCACACCCGGACAGTTTTGTGGTGGTTGCGGGGGATTTTAACCACACCAGCTTAAAGACTGTGCTCCCCAAGTTTAAACAATGTGTAGACTTTAAGACCAGAGGAGAGAATATGTTGGACTTAGGGGACACAAACACAGATGCATATAAGGTGATACCCCGCCCCCATCTCGGCCTTTCTGACCACATATCCGTGATGCTGCTGCCTGCCTACAAACCTTTATTGAAGCGCAGCAGGCCAGTAGTGAAACAAATCAGAATTTGGCCAGAGAGTGCAACCTCTGCACTGAAAGACTGTTTTCTGCACACAGACTGGGAGGTCTTCAAAATAGCAGCCTCCCAGGGAGACAAGACAGATGTGAAGGAGTATGCTGAAACGGTCACCAGCTACATTGCGAAGTGCACAGAGGATGTCACTACAGTGAAGACCATCACTATGCGGGGTAACCATAAGCCCTGGATGACTGCAGAGGTGCGCTCGCTGCTTACAGCCAGGGATACAGCCTTCAGAGCGAAGGACAGGATCGCCCTCCGCTCAGCCAAGTCTGCGCTCTCAAAGGGAATTAAGGCGGCAAAGCGCGCCTATGCGGAGAAAATCCAGGGACACCTCTGTGACACTAGGAACACCAAGCAGATGTGGAAGGGAGTTCGGACACTGACGGGCTATAAGTCTAGGCAGGGGGTCGATGATGATGACGCTTCGCTTCCAGACGGGCTTAACGACTTCTTTGCACGTGTTGAAGCATCAAACTCGACAATCAGAGGGAGGGCTGGCCCACCCCCACCATCGGTCGGACCAGCTTTTACCATCAACACAGCGGACACATGGAGGACCCTAACCAGAGTCAACCCACGTAAAGCTGCAGGTCCGGACAACATCCCGGGACGTGTGCTCCGAGACTGCGCGAGCGAGTTGGCGGATGTCCTGACTGACATTTATAACATCTCCCTGAGTCAGGCCATCGTTCCCAGATGCTTCAAGACCTCTATCATTGTACCGGTGGCAAAGAAACCAGTTGTGTCCTGTTTGAATGACTATCGTCCTGTTGCACTGACACCAATTGTGATGAAGTGTTTTGAACGGCTTGTCAAACCACACATTACAGCCTGCCTCCCTGCATCACACGACCCGCTTCAGTTTGCATATCGTTCAAACCGCTCCACGGAGGATGCTATAGTCACCACCCTACACTCTGTCATCACCCACCTGAACCAGAAAGACACCTACGCCAGACTCCTGTACATTGATTTCATTTCAGCATTCAACACCATTATTCCCCAGAGACTGTTGGAGAAATTACTCCTTCTCGGTCTGAACACCGCTACATGTCTCTGGATCCTGCATTTCCTGACTGAGAGACCTCAGTCTGTCCGGGTTGGAAACAACATCTCCAACTCTGTCACGCTGAGCACCGGATCCCCTCAAGGCTGTGTACTCAGTCCACTGTTGTTTACACTTCTAACACATGACTGTGTATCCAGACACGAGGGGAACCAGATTATTAAGTTTGCAGACGACACCACGGTGGTGGGACTTATTCAGAGGGATGAGGAATCAATGTACAGGGAAGAAGTGAGAGACCTGGAGGGCTGGTGCAGGGAGAACAATCTGGTACTCAACGTGAACAAAACGTAGGAGATGATTATCGACTTCCGGCGGTCACAGCCTGAGCACGTCCCCCTCAGCATCGGCGGCCGTTTAGTGGAGAGAGTGGAGAACATCAAGTTCCTCGGAGTGCAGATCTCGCAGGACCTGACCTGGAGCAAGAATTCCTTGGGGATCAAGAAGCGGGCTCAGCAGAGACTGCACTTCTTGAGGAAACTCAAACAGGCCTCTCTCCCCATCTGCATCCTCAGGACCTTCTACAGAGGTGTGGTGGAGAGTGTTCTGACGTACTGCATTGCTACATGGTACTCCAGCTGCAGCATGTCAGACAAAAAAGCCCTGCAGAGGATAGTCAAGGGGGCTGAGAGGGTAATTGGAGTCTCCCTCCCCTCTGTCCAAGAACTTTTTCAGAACCGTTGTAGGAGCAGGGCACTGAACATTGTCAAGGACCGTTATCACCCTCTGCATAAACACTTTGAACTTCTTCCATCTGGTAAACAATTCCGGAGCATCAGAGGCAGAACCACCAGACTGATCAACAGCTTCCTTCCACAAGCTGTCAGGATGCTGAACAGTTGACCCGGAATCTCTCATACACACTACTGCACCTACGGACATTTTGTATATTATAGTTAGTTAGTTTTTTGGGGGTTTTTTCCCCAAGTATGTCTCAGGGATGTGTGAATGGATGGGGGTGGGGGGTGAAGCTATCTGCGAGTGTGTCTTAAATCATGCTGCTTCTATTTATATGGATGCCGAGAGAAACGCAATTTCATCTTGCCTGCACTACAGTTGTATGTACAGCAATATGACAATAAAGTTTGATTTGATTTTGATTTGATTTAAACTGGGGCTGTAGCTCTTTATTTCCGTAGACACGGGTGCGCTTAAACAGCGCCGGGAAAATCTCTCCAGTCTGGAGGCTGGCTTTAAATCTCTGCATTTTCACACCTCCAAATACCTGGTATAGTATGCACGGACAGCTAAACTGGAGACGAACTTCCACGGTTTGGGGTAAAAATGTTGTCGTGTGCACGGCCCTTTAGTTACTGTATAGGTAACAGTACACTGACTACATACAGTCAGGTAGCACTCCTATTTAAATGGATCAAAGTATTTGTGACAGAATTTACTTTTGTTTTTTAATGAATAGCCTATATTTCTAAAATGCTGGAGGGCGACCAAACCTGCCCACTGTGTAAAAGCTGTTAGGAACTGTGATATGTTGAAAAGAAAAATTTTCAAACTTTATTTCACTTGTGTACAATTTCAGTTTTGAAACTCAAGTTTAAGAAATAAAAAAAGCAGTTACTATCCTAAGCCTACTTTTTTTCATTTAACAGTATTTTATTGCAAATCAGCTGATGTAATTTTTTAAAAATATAACCCCCCAAAAACATCAACACACTGTTCTCTGCTTTCAAGCTTACCTCAACATTTTTTGCAGCGCAGTGGTCTTTTTTTTTCTGAGATTAGTGGTTTTTTTGTACTGAACTGAGCCAAATGCAAAGTGAAAATAGTTTTGAATCGAAAATAGATTCTGAATCGAATTGTGACCCCAAAACTCAGAATCGAATTGAATCACTGTGACTTCTAAAGATTCACAGCCCTATTATCTACATTCCCACATTTTTTGGCTTCATAAGGTGTGTCCAGACCAAACGCAAAGCAAATTTTTCCATGCGCCACAATTACATAAAGTCAATGTAAAGATGTAAACACACACAAATTCAAGACCAAGCGAGTTGGCCACAATAGCTAACCAGCCTTCAGATTCCACCATCACCGGAGTGACTATTAACACTAGAACTGTTGTTCTGTACTGTAGTGAACGAGTTTGAAAATGAGACCGCCAGAGAGATGGATCAGCGCTCTGCAGCTGAAATGTCGTGTCTGCAGTTTATCTACCCATGTACTCCAGACACCAATGCACTAACAAGGAAACAACAGTCATCCAGGTGCAGTTACGAGGCAGTGACATTTTTCCAACTGTGGGTCCCGCTGGATAACATCGTAAACCTTAACATGATGCCGTTTGGGGGATTATGCTTTACAATTCACTCGGATGCAGCTTTACATCGACTCTATATGTAGTCATGCTTGATCTGAATGCACTTTAAGACAATTAAAACCCTTTATAACTGTATTTCAGACATTAAATTATGGATGGCAGGCAACTTTCTTCAGCTTAACCAGGACAAAACTGAAGTTTTAGTCATCTTTCCTGAAGCTCACAGAGAGAAAATTTTACCAAAATTACAGTCTGTCCTTTACCCCATCCCAACATGTTAAGAATCTGGGCGTCATTTTAGACTCTGAGCTTAGTTTTACTCCACACATTAAAAATATAACACAAACAGGATTTTGCCACCTAAAGAACATAGCCAGAGTCCGCCCACTTTTCTCTCGAGCAAACACAGAGATAATAATGCATACTTTTATCACCAGTCGTACTGATTACTGTAATGCCCTGCTCTCTCGTCTTCCCAAAAAGGCAATTTCAAATCTGCAGTTATTACAGAATTCAGCTGCACGTGTTCTGATGAGGACCAGATGGTAGGCTCACATCACGCCGGTTTTACAGTCACTGCACTGGCTCCCCGTGCCCTTCAGGATTGATTTTAAGGTTCTTTTACTGCTTTATAAATGTCTGCACGCCTTGGGCTTTCTTATTTATCAGAATTACTTTTAACTTATGAGCCCCATGGCCCCCGAGGTCCTCTGGCACTGGCCTTTAAATTATCCTTACTGTCAGACTCAGAGCACGCACCCACGGTGAGGTGGACTTTGGTTACTATGGCCCACATCTGTGGAACAGCGTGCCGGAGAACATCAGGGCTGCCGAGAATTTTTTTTGTATTTGTATATTTTTTTTTTTTGTATTTTGTATACTTTATTAATCCCAGAGGGAAATTCAGGGCATCCACCTGGATGAGGCAGCCATGGTGTGGCGCCAATCCTTTCACCATTCACACACACATTCACACCTAGAGCCACTTTACAGTCTCCAATTAACCTATCCTGCATGTCTTTGGTCTGTGGGAGGAAACCGGAGTACCCAGGGTAAACCCACGCAGACACAGGGCAAACATGCACACTCCACACAGAAGGGTCACTGATGGTCAGGGGGTGGGATCGAACCCACGATTGTCAGGGTGGAATCGATCCTGTGACCTTCTTGCTGTGCTGCCACAGTGTCAACCACTGTGCCACCGAGCTGCCCAAATGTTCATGTTTTTAAAAGCAGGTTCAAGACCCACTATTTTAGCCTAGCTTTTGACTAGTTTCCTATTTTAATTGCCTTAATTTATGATTTTAAACCTACTTGATGATGTTCTGGTCACAATTATTTATTTTACTACTTAATTATTAATACAGCTGAATTTCTGTCTGTTTTTAAGTGTTGTTTTATTCTTTTACTTATCTTAACTGTCTAGTCTTTTTATCAACAAAATTATCTTATTATTTATCAAAGACTGTTTTATTTTTTATCATCCTGGCCAAGCTTCAGCATTTCCTCATAGGGAGCCCTCCCACAGGGAACTGTGTCTGTTTCCTGGCTGCAGGCCTGTGATTGCCCTGATCTACCCAGCTGAGGGGATCGTACACTGCGGCACCACATCTGCAACGTCGACCCCTCGGATTGGCTTTGGATGGTCTCAGAGGTGGTGTCCCTGTAGCTGTGGACTGGGCACCTCCTCTGCTGGTGATGGCTCCCTAATGATGGCGCTTCCACACCTGGATCCTCGGTGCTCAGTCATAAGTCTCACACAGACGAAGTGTGTGTGTGTGTGTGTGTGTGTGTGTGTGTGTGTGCGCGCGCACGTATGCATGTGTGTGGGAGGTTAATTGTGTTTTATTTCAATGTGTGTGGGGGCAATGGATCAGCGTTCTCGTCGCGCCCTCCGTCAGTACCCGGGCTCGCCTGGGGAAGCTAATGATCCTACCAGCAGACTAAATTCGAAGAGACGACGCCTCTGTGCCAAGTCAAAGAAGAATCCTAGTCACACTCCTAAAGCCGAAAGCAAACAGCCCCAAGAGCACTTTGTGGTAGGATCTGCCCTTCGCATATTACAACTAAACGTTGAAGGCCTATCTGCAGCCAAGCGAAGCCTTATCGAAGTCCTCGCCTTCCAACATTCGATTGATGTAATCTGCCTCCAAGAGACTCATATTGGCACAGAGGAAGCTGGCCGCTTCACCATCAAAGGCTTTGACCTCCTGTGCTATGTTCTACATGCTAAACATGGACGTGCCACCTATGTGCGTTCTGACATAGTTGAAGCAAATCACCTGATAACAACACATTTCTCAGACACCATAATCATTGGTGGCTTCCATATTGTCAATGTGTACAAGCCCCCTAATGCCAACTGGGATCTGCAGGTCTTACCCACCCTACCCCACCCTGCCATCTATGTGGGGGACTTTAACAGCCATCACCCTGACTGGGGGTACCCAGCAGTGGACAGTGATGGGGAGGCACTTTCAGACTGGGCATCCAGAAATGACCTCGCTTTGATATACGACCCCAAACAAAGAGGAACCTTCCACTCTGCTAGGTGGAAGAAGGACTATTCTCCTGACCTGTGTTGGGCCAGCTCTTTGAATGGGGAGCCATATCCTACACAGATCCTCATTCTTGATGATTTTCCACACAGCCAACACCGGCCCCTGCTTGTACACATTGGCCTACAACTTCCAGTCATATACAGCCCAAGGAAGATGCGCTGGAACTTCCGCAAAGCCAACTGGAAGAAATTCAGTGAAACTCTGGACCGGAGCGTTGTTACCATCCCACTCCACACCATCACTGTAGATGAAGCATACAACCGCTTCTGCAGCGCAATCTTCAAGGCTGCCCATACTGCAATCCCACGAGGCTACCGACCCCTCTATGTCCCATGTTTGGACGGAGAAAGTGCTGCCCTCCTTCAATCCTATCAAACATCAGGGGACCCAGAGATAGCAGACCATCTCATTGAATCGCTAAATACAGCCCGGCGAAAGAAATGGGAGGAGACAGTTGCTGACCGGAGCTTTACCCACTCTAGCAGGAAATGTTGGAGCCTCATCCGTCACCTAGGAGCTGCACAGAAGCCCCCTAGCCAAAGCCGAGCATCCGTCACACCCAACCAAGTTGCATCCCACCTACTGACTATCGCCAAAGCACCCCAAGACAAAGACACCAGAAGAGCAGTTACAACTGAGCTAAAAAAAACACCAAAAAATGCCTGTAGAGGAAACGAACCCTGAACCCTTCAAGGCTGCTGAACTGGAGAAAGTCCTACAGGGCCTGAAATGTGGAAAGGCAGCAGGATACGATAACATCTTCCCAGAATTCATGAAAAATCTTGGCCCCCGAGCCCTAACCTGGTTGACACAATTCTACACAAGGATCACACAAACAAACTCGATCCCAAAGAAATGGCGGACAGCAAAGGTCATTGCCATCCCAAAACCTGGCAAAGACCACAAACTACCAGCAAGCTACCGCCCAATCTCCCTACTCAGCGGGGCCAGGTAGCATGCTTGAGTCCGTGCTACTCTGTAACTGCTGAGCTGGGGAGCACTCTGGCGCCGGATTATCTCAGCGTTCCTTACAAAATCATGGAGCGCCTAATACTGCAACGCATTTCCCCAGAAATAGAGGATATTCTAAGTGTGGATCAAGCAGGTTTCCGCAAGGACCGCAGTACAGGAGAACAAGTACTGGCCCTAACCACCTTCATCGAAAATGGCTTCGAGAGCAGACTGAAGACAGGGGCTGTGTTTCTCGATCTTACAGCCGCCTATGATACGGTCTGGCACAAAGGCCTCCTCCTGAAACTTATAAAGGTGATCCCTGCTTGGGCAACAGCAATTATAAAAACCCTGCTGACCAACCGAAGGTTCAGAGTCCACCTCAGTCAGAACACAAGTGCATGGAGAATGCAGAAAAACGGACTCCCACAAGGCTCAGTTCTAGCTCCAACTCTGTTCAACCTCTACATAAACGACCTGCCTACTACAAAATCCCGCAAATTCATCTATGCAGACGACATCTGTTTGGCATTCCAAGCACCAGACTTTGAACCACTGGAACGGGTGCTCACGGAAGATCTTGCCAAACTGGACCAGTTCTGCAAAATCTGGCGCCTAAAACCAAGCCCAGCAAAAACCGTCTCCAGTGTATTCCATCTCCACAATGCAAAAGCTGCCAGAGAACTAAACATCCACCTGAGCGGACTCAAGCTTAAGCATGCCCCAAATCCAACTTATCTTGGAGTGACCCTTGATAGGACCTTATCCTTCAAGGAACATCTAAAGGGGACGGCTGCTAAGGTGAAGGTACGAAACAACCTGCTCTGCAAGCTCGCTGGTGCAAAATGGGGGGCGGCAGTCTCCACCCTGCGCACCTCCGCACTGGCCCTTTCATACTCTGTAGCAGAATATTGTGCCCCTGTCTGGTCCAGGTCATCTTACACACACCATGTAGACACCCAGCTCAACTCAACAATGAGAACTATAACTGGAACAATCCGCTCAACACCACTCCCCTGGCTCTCTGTACTGTCAAACATAGCCCCTCCACACATCCGGCGAGCAGCATTAACTCAAAGGATGCTCCAAAAAGTTAAAGATTCTCCTCACTTACCAATCCATGCAGATATCTACACCCCACCCACTGCCCGACTTTCATCCGATTTGGAAAAACCCTCCCCCAGCTGACTTTACCATCCAGACAGCTTGGCAAGAGGAATGGGAGACCAAGGAGGTCCCAAACAAACAGCTGGTGATAAACCCCAACCAACAGGTCCCGGGCACCAACCTCCCAAGGAGACAGTGGTCTACACTCAATCGCTTCAGGACTGGACATGGCCCCTGCTTGGCCAGCCTTCACAGATGGGGCAGTAGCCCTAGCCCACTGTGCGCATGTGGAGAGGAGCAAACAATGGAACACATCATAGAGGCTTGCCCGCTCCAAAGACTGGAAGGAGGATTGCACACCCTCCATACAGCAAACCAGGAGGCAACTGCTTGGCTTAAGGACTTTGCATTCGCTAAATAAATAAAAAAATTTCAATGTGTGAAGCACTTTGTGTTACAACTTTTGTATAAAAAATGCTATTGTGGGGCACATGTGGGTTTCATATGCTTCACATGTATATTACTGTATGCTTATTGTATGCTTCACGTCTCAGAGGAACAAAAGGACTGAACCTCCTAGGAGATAACAGGAGGATGTGAAATGTGGCCGTTTGTATGCAAAAAGATGACCTTGAGGGATTTCCTGATCACCAGTGACTTTAGGTGGAGGTGAGAAGACCTGGAAGAAGACGCATTGTGACTTGGGATTAAAAGACAATGTGACTGTGTGCTTTGATGTCCTGGGTTATAAAAGGGACAGATGTTGGGGGATTCTTTCTCTTTTCTGTTTTTGATGATGTTGGAGAATGGAATAAACCTGACTCGTGAGATAAACTCAGCCTCGTCATTTCCACATTCTCCACACTGGTGACCCTAAGACGTATCATGAGTGGAAGAAATTCTCCCGAGCCAGACTCGTCAGGAGCCAGCCAAACGAATGCAGCCACAGTTCAGCTACCAGACTTCTGGCAGAACAATCCGCGCTCCTGGTTTAACGCGGTCGAGGCGCAGTTCAACCTCCGGAGGATTTTGGCAGACGACACAAAGTTCTACCATGTGGTTGCAAAGCTGGACAACCATCGTCAACGCCAATAAACGGCGCGCGGCCACAGCCGCAGCAGCGGAGCTCGGCGCAACATCCGGAGATGGCAGGGGGCCAGAGGCTGCAGTACCACACTCACTAACGACGGTGGCGGCAGGGGCCAGGAAACACGGAGCAGACGACGTCCTTTGTTTCTACCATCGCCGCTTCGCAGAGAGGGCACGCAAATGTATACCACCGTGCCATTTCAAGCGCTCGGGGAAACGCCAAGACTGGGGGTTGGTAGCAGCTGCGGCCCTCGGAGAGGAGAACAAGCTGCTCTACTTGAGGGATGCGCGCTCAGGGAGGCATTTCCTCGTGGACACAGGCTCCCAGCTGAGTTTCATCACACCTTCTTCCGCTGACCGGCTGGCGCCTTCCAGTGGTCCCGGGGTGTCAGCAGCGAACGGCTCAGCGATTAAGACCTTCGGTGAGAGGACGTTGCTTCTGTCCCTACACGGCCGTACATTCGAGTGGACTTTTGTCATAGCTGCAGTCAATTTCAACATGTTAGGGGCTGATTTTTTGTGCTCACATGGTTTGTTGGTTGATCTTGCTAACAGACGCCTGGTTAATGCACTCTCTTTTTATTCTATTCCTTGTACAGCTCGAGCGGCCCCGCCAACAGCACAAGCCAACGTCACAGCTGCAAGTGGTAAGTTCCACACACTCCTCACTCAGTTCCCAGCACTCACGGTCCCAACATTTTCGGCGACCGTGGCTAAACACGGGGTGGAACATTTTATTACTACCACCGGACCGCCCGTTTTTGCAAAAGCTCGGCGCTTGGATTCAGCTAAACTGACCATAGCGCGCGAGGAGTTTGCCACCCTGGAAAAGTTGGGCATCATCAGGCGTTCGAAAAGCCCATGGGCTTCACCGCTTCACATGGTCCCGAAAGCTGATGGCTCGTGGCGACCTTGCGGTGATTTCCACAGGTTGAACAACACTACAGCGCACGACCGCTACCCGATCCCGCACATCCAAGATTTTTCAGTTCATTTGGCGGGGGCGCGCGTTTTTTCTAAGATAGACTTGGTACGCGGTTACCACCAGGTCCCAGTGCGCACTGAGGACATACCCAAAACAGCGGTAATAACTCTGTTCGGGCTATTCGAGTTTTTGCGCATGCCGTTTGGGCTTAAAGGCGCCGCGCAGACGTTCCAACGCATGATGGACGCGGTGTTGCGCGATCTCCCCTTCGTGTTCGTCTACCTGGACGACATATTGGTAGCCAGCGCGTCCGAAGACGAACACGAAAACCACCTCACGGCAGTTTTCTGGAGGTTGGCAGAGCACGGGTTAATAATCAACCCAGCGAAGTGTCAGTTCGGGGTGACGCAGATTGATTTTTTGGGGAATCGCGTCTCTCCAGAAGGAGCGGGGTTCCTCTGCCTGACAAAGTGCGCGCAGTAACAAATTTTCCCCAGCCACAAACGGTCAAAGCGTTACAGGAGTTTTTGGGAATGGTGAATTTTTATAACCGTTTCCTCCCCCGCGCAGCGCAGCTCATGCAACCATTGTATGCTGCACTAAAAAAACAAAAACCCACAAATAAAATCGAATGGTCTCCAGAGCGAGAGTGTGCATTCTCTGAAGTCAAAACAGCCCTGGCAAATGCTGCGTTGTTAGCACATCCAGTCCCAACGGCCCGCATAGCACTCACTACTGACACGTCAGATGTGGCCATAGGGGCGGTCGTGGAACAGTATGTAGCCGGAGCCTGGCAACCGCTCGCCTTTTTCAGCAGGACCTTACGCGATAGTGAACGCAAATACAGCGCATTCGACAGGGAGTAGTTAGCTCTCCACTTGGCCATTCGCCACTTCCAGTTCTGGCTGGAGGGACGCCGTTTCACCGCGTTCATTGACCACAAGCCGCTGACTTTCGCGATGGCCAAGATTTCAGAACCTTGGTCGGGCCGGCAGCAGAGACAGCTGGCCGCGATCTCGGAGTTTACTACCGATATCCAGCATGTGGCGGGTAAACTTAATGTAGTGGCAGACTGCCTCTCGCGCGCCGTGGCGGCTCCAGCCCGCGTAGGGGTAGATTTTGCAGCCATGGCCGCAGATCGGGTTAGCAACGCAGAAGTGCGCGTGGCCCCAGTCCGCGTAGGGATAGATTATGCAGCCATGGCCGCGGATCAGGTTAGCGACGCGGATGTGCGCGCGCTCCAGTCTGGACCAACAGGGTTAAGGCTGGAGAACAGGGTGCTGCAAGACGGTATGCCCCCCCCCCAATCTGTGATGTCTCCACTGGGCGACCACGTCCTGTGGTACCGGCCGCGTGGCGCCGCCGCGTTTTTGACTCGATCCATTCTCTGGCGCACCCGGGAGTGCGCGCGTCGGTCAAAATGGTGGGAAAGGAATGTGTATGGCCGAGCCTGCGCAAACAAGTTAGAGAGTGGGCGGCAGCCTGCATGGCTTGTCAACGAGCCAAGGTACACAGACACACGAGAGCTCCCTTGGAGCCGTTTCACATTCCGGCTAAGAGGTCTGATCATGTTCACGTGGACCTCGTAGGCCCCCTCCCGCCCTCACAGGGGTGCACACATCTTCTGACAATGGTTGACCGCACCACGCGCTGGCTGGAAGTGGTCCCACTGTCGTCAACCACAGCCGAGGAGGTGGCGCGCGCGTTTTTAACGGCATGGGTAGCGCGTTTTGGAGTCCCGTCGGACATTACGTCCGACAGAGGCCCTCAATTTGTTTCCGAACTTTGGTCAGCAATGGCCCGCAGCCTGGGGGCAACGATCCACCGCACGACCGCGTACAATCCACAGGCTAACTGGTTATGCGAACGTTTTCACAGGTCATTGAAGGCGGCCCTCAGAGCGTCGCTTACGGATGCAAATTGGGTGGACAGGCTACCATGGGTTTTATTGGGGTTGCGTTCTGCACCTAAAGAGGATTTAGAAGCCTCCCCAGCTGAGCTAGTTTTCGTACAGCCACTTCGGCTGCCCGGGGAATTTCTCCCAGATAATCCGGCGCCAGAGTGCTCCCCAGCTCAGCGGTTACAGAGTAGCACGGACTCAAGCATGCTACCTGGCCCCGTTCACCACAGTTTTCCGCGCATTTTTGTGCCTAAGGCTTTAAAAAATGCGGAGTTTGTTTTTGTCAGACATGATGCCCATCGCCCACCGTTACGACCACCTTATGATGGACCATATAGAGTGCTGGAAACAGGGGATAAGCATTTTTTGCTAGATTTGGGGGGCAGAAAAGAAATGATTGGCATAAACAGGCTCAAACCCGCTTTTGTGGTGGCTGACAAAGGTGTGCAGTTGGCCAAGGCTCCTCGGCGCGGCAGACCCCCTAGAGAGCATTCCCCTGAACACCCACAGAGATTGACTAACAGTTCTCATCCTCAGACAGCAGCTCCCCAGCAGGAGGGCGCCGCGGAGGTGGTAAAGCCTGCTTACAGCAAATACGGGAGAAGATTGAGGCCCAAGCAGCATGTGGACTGATGTGTAGTGATTTTATTATGACATGCAAACTGTTATTACGTTGTTCCATCTTAGACGTTTGGGGGGGGGGGGGGGGGTCATGTGGGACACATATGTGGGTTTCATATGCTTCACATGTATATTACTGTATGCTTATTGTATGCTTCACGTCTCAGAGGAACAAAAGGACTGAACCTCCTAGGAGATAACAGGAGGATGTGAAATGTGGCCTTTTGTATGCAAAGAGATGACCTTGAGGGATTTCCTGACCACCAGTGACTTTAGGTGGAGGTGAGAAGACCTGGAAGAAGACGCATTGTGACTTGGGATTAAAAGACAATGTGACTGTGTGCTTTGATGTCCTGGGGTATAAAAGGGACAGATGTTGGGGGATTCTTTCTCTTTTCTGTTTTTGATGATGTTGGAGAATGGAATAAACCTGACTCGTGAGATAAACTCAGCCTCGTCATTTCCACATTCTCCACACTATATAAATAAAGCTTTGGTTGACTGACTGATTGATTGAGGTAACTTTTGCTGGCTTATTTCAGCCAAATTAAACTTTTACAACTTTAAGGCAGTAGAAACCTCCCAAACTTCTTTTACTTACCATTACTGGCCCCGTGGCATCTTTGTTTTGGGGAAAAGACAGTCGTGTGTGGGGGGGCATGGTCCCGTCGTAACTTCCCCCCACTGTGGAGAAGTGAGAGGAGGAGGGTACAGAGGCGGCGGTGGTTGAAGTTGTCGAAGAAGAGGAGGGAGCACTGGTGGAGCTAACAGTCCCCAGTGATGAGGAGGAGTGATATACTGGCTCTGACGAGGAGAGGGGCAAAGGTAGTGCGACTGAGAGAGGGCTGCCCAGTGACTCACTGCAAGACAGAAGATGGGAGCACAGAAGCTGTTAGCAGGTCCAGGCAAAGTTTGCTTAATCAATGAAAATTATTAGAATGTAATCACTGCTGTGAAAGAAATAATGCATTGAAAAATGCTAAGGTTGCAACAATTAGTCGACGTCATCAATGACGTAGATCATAAAAATTTGTCGGCGCACATTTGTATTGCTGCTGAATTGTTTTATTTTAAAGTTTATATGCATGCCGCGGAAATGTTCAGTCAGTTGTAACTGCTTCAGTGAAGAAGGAGAGGAGCGCATCATGACGACACGAAAGAGAGAAAATCACTGAGAAGAGGCCAAAACTTTCCAAAGTATGGGAGCATTTTACCGAAAAACAAATGAAAACAGTTAAATGCAGACGCTGTAAAGCAGAGTTGTCATATCACAGCAGTACTACGGCGCCACATCCATCTGCCTCCCCCTCCTCCCTCTGCTCTGTCCCCCAGCTCGGCTGCCCGTCGACAGGCCTCTGCTGTGATCCGTCCCATGATGAATGATTGAAGTGAGGTCGCTTCTAAACACTGTACCAGTAAGGGTAGCAAGTTTTAGCGAGTAAAGTTAGCTTTTCTCATTTTCAATGAGCAACCGTCTCAGCTTTAAAAAACTAATTAAACTGTTAGCATGTGCTGTTTATGTTAGTTTACCTGTCGGACAATAAGCTTTCTTGGACAATGGTTGCTGAGCTGTTTCAGTTCTGCTGGCTAACGTGTTAAATGCAGTGAATTACACAAGTAGCTTACTCCCTTATCTTCCCTCTTTTTAGCGCAGTAATATCAGCTCTCATTCTGAATATTAGTGCATATCAGTAAATTACAATATCATGATTTGTAATTTAATTTATAAAAACTGCAACTATAACCATCAAAAATAAATTAAGAGCTTAAATATTTCAATGTGTAGTGAAGGCTCACATTCCTGAACTGAAATTTATTTGCAAACTTATTATGGACTGAAGTTCTTTTAATTTTCATATGAACTCCAGTTGAACTTTAAAACTTCCAGACCCTGAAAGGTTTTAAATAAGATGGACTAGTTTGTTTTTTTCTTCTATGGATTTGAACGTTACTCTAGTTTGTTTTGAACATGCAGAATCACAACAGCCCTCCATGCTGCAGCAGAAGTAACCTATTAGAGTTTTTGTACTTTATTTCTGGGTTACAAGACTGCACTTTCATTTCTCTTATTTAATTGTGTTGCTGCAAGCCCTTTTTATTAAGCTGTC
This sequence comes from Pholidichthys leucotaenia, assembly GCA_020510985.1. Taxonomy (NCBI): domain Eukaryota; kingdom Metazoa; phylum Chordata; class Actinopteri; order Cichliformes; family Pholidichthyidae; genus Pholidichthys; species Pholidichthys leucotaenia. The sequence goes on from CM035837.1 coordinate 171,696,809, forward strand.
AAGTTCAAGTTTCCAGCTCATGTTTGATGGCTCATTATTTTATTTAGCTATGGGAACTTTTTATAATACGCTACATTACATTAAATCAGAGACTGAAAAAGTGATATTCACAGGTGTACAGGCTTAAACAGATGAGGTAAATCATGACCTGGAGTAGGGCTGCAATGATTACTCGAATAATTTGGTTGCAAAAAATTCTCGATTCAAAATTTATGTGTCGACGTGTCGTTTAATGTAGCACTTCCGGTCTATATGACCTTCTTCCAGTGCGACCTTCTTCAGATCACGCAACCTAAACAAAATGCAGGTTTGTTTCATGGTGCCATGTCAGAGCGGCATAGTGACAGGCCAGCAAAGATAAAGAAATTTTTTTTAAAAAAATGACAAAAATATCTCAAGTCTGGAATCATTTCAAGCTCAAATTGAAGGAAAACATTGTGCAATGTGTATATGGCAAAGCCGAGTAGTGAGCTAGCATGCTACAATGTTGGATGTTACAGTGTCTCGGCACAAAGCATCCCATATCATGCACAGTCAGCGCACTCGAGACAAGGTGTGTGATTGAAATTTAAAATTAAGATGAATAGAATATAATCAGCTACGCTAATTATCCTTATATGACCAAAGAACATATACCCACCGAGATATATATATATATATACAGTATATATACTGTATACACACACACACACTACTGTTCAAAAGTTTGGGGTCACCCAGACAATTATTTTGTGTTTTCCATGAAAAGTCACACTTATTTACCACCATGAGTTGTAAAATGAATAGAAAATATAGTCAAGACATGGACAAGGTTTGAAATAATGATTTGTATTTGAAATAATTTTTTCCTTCAAACCTTGCTTTCGTCAAAGAATCCTCCATTTGCAGCAATTACAGCATTGCAGACCTAACATGATTGCACAAGGGTTTTCTAATCATCCATTAGCCTTCTGACGCAATGAGCAAACACATTGTACCATTAGAACACTGGAGTGATAGTTGCTGGAAATGGGCCTCTATACACCTATGTAGATATTGCACCAAAAACCAGACATTTGCAGCTATAATAGTCATTTACCACATTAGCAATGTATAGAGTGTATTTCTGATTAAAGTTATCTTCATAGAAAAAAAGTGCTTTTCTTTCGAAAATAAGGAAATTTCTAAAGGGCCTTTTCCACTAGCACGCTTTAGCGCGACACGGGACGGCTCAGCACGCTTTGTACGCTTTTCCACAAGCCCCAGCACGGTTTAACAGCCGCGATTCTCAGCCCCGCTGAAGGGCAGGGTACAGCAGTGCTGAGCTGTGCGGTGTTGTGACGTTAACAGACTGGTCGCCGCTGATTGGTCAGGTCGTAACCGGCGCTGATTGGTCAGGTTGTAACCGCCCCTCTCCTCCTCCTCATCTACCAAATCTTCACGACCTTCTCAATAAAGTTTTTGAAAAAAAAAAAAAAAAGAATCTTCACGACTGCCTTTACTCAGCACGCAACCACTGTTGGCGGTTCCTTTCAGTGTATTGCTGTGCTATTTTCATTTATTCTCTATCAAAAATGGCTTTGCGTAATAAGGGTGTTCCATGGACCAGTAAGGAGCTGCAGTGTCTGCTCACTGCATTGTCAGACGAATGTATGCAGCGCGAGTTAGACGGAGCTGCCCGGAATGAAAAAATATACCGGGAGGTCTCGACATCAGAGTCCTTTAACGGTGAGTTTTAATTTTTTTTTATTGTGCGTTTTTTCGCAAATATATTCGGTAAGACGCTCAGTTTATTTATGCAATAAAAAAGCTGTTCATTTGTGGATGATGATCGCTGCTTAATTGCAGCACACTGCGGACTCAAGCTTTTATTTTAATTATTCATGTGAACAATACGCTGAAATAAGCTTATGTATTCTTGTTAAAAACTATTGTGCTGTATTTTATTGTGTGCATTTTCCTTGTAGAATCATCCCACGCGTCCGCCGCGACAGCCCGTCCGGATTATTCAACCGAGCCATCCTGACCCACAGCTGGCAGAGACGCTTCATTCAGCCGAGTCGTGACCCAGTTTGGGAAGCTGGTGTAGAGACACTCAGTGGTCGGCGTGTATAAAATGTCGATTAACCTTCATGTTGTGTTGCAAAGTTTTTTTTTTCTTTTAATATTTTGTATATAATAAAATGGAATTGTTTTGGAAAGTGTGGTTTGTCTGTTATAACACTGAATTATAAAACAGTATAATTTCATAGAAATTCCATTGCCTAGTCTGATCAAAATGATACTGATCTTCCTGTCAGGGTCAACCATTGTAAAGGTAATGTAATTTTTAACTAGACCAAAAAACAAATGTTTTTGTAAGCTTTCTGTTCTTTTTATTGAAATATCATAAAAAATTAGCCCCACATGATCCAGTTCTAAACTTTGGGTACATTTTTTATGTTAACTTATAAGAAGTTGCACAGTTGGACTTTAAAATGCAGCAGGAGAGACTGATCAAGCTTACAAGTCAATGTAAAAAAGTAAGTATATGTAAATTGAATGTTCTATCGGCATTCCAAATTCAGAGAATTACAATACTTTAGAAGGAGTGTAGCATCATCTAAACGGAAAATAATAATACTGTTGTTCCAAACGTTGACCTGAAGGTGAAAAACATGAATTTTTTTAAATTCAGTACATCCAAAATGCCCTAGGATGTAAAAAATAATAATTTGGTGTAGGCCAGTGTGCCACGTCTCATTATTTAATATGAATAAAAACAAGTTTCAGCTCTTTATTTCTAGGTCATTTGGCAGTTAATTCAAAACAAAAGTGACTTGTGTTGTTGCAGCTTAATTATGAGATAAAATTAATTGTGAGATAAATCCACAGAGCGAGCAAGGCAATAATCCTTGAATCCTTTTTTGTCTAAATAAGGACTCAGTCGGGTGCGTAACGTCACGGGAGTGTGGCCCCGCCTCGCTCAGAATCTGCTGCTGCCCCGCTTCTAAAACCTCCTAACAAACCATCACAGCACAAGCACAACACCAATGGAGACAGAAGCATTCCGAGCTGTACTGAAGTGAACCGAGCCGTACCGAGGTGTGCTGGGCTAGTGGAAAACAGGCTTAAGTGACCCCAAACTTTTGAACGGTAGTGTACACACACACACACACACACACACACACACACACACACACACACACACACACACACACACACACACACACACACACACACACACACAGCGGGGCCAAAAAGTATTTAGTCAGCCACCAATTGTCCAAGTTCTCCCACTTAAAAGATGAGAGAGGTCTCCAATTTTCATCATAGGTATACCTCAACTATGAGAGACAAAATGAGAAAAAAAAAATCCAGAAAATCACATTGAAGGATTTTTAATGAATTAATTGGTAAATTCCTCAGTAAAATAAGTATTTGGTCACCTACAAACAAGCAAGATTTCTGGCTCTCTCAGACCTGTAACTTCTTCTTTAAGAGGCTCCTCTGTCCTCCACTCGTTACCTGTATTAATGGCACCTGTTTGAACTCGTTATCAGTATAAAAGACACCTGTCCACAACCTCAAACAGTCAGACTCCAAACTCCACTATGGCCAAGACCAAAGAGCTGTCAAAGGACACCAGAAACAAAATTGTAGACCTGCACCAGACTGGGAAGACTGAATCTGCAATAGGTAAGCAGCTTGGTGTGAAGAAATCAACTGTGGGAGCAATTATTAGAAAATGGAGGACATACAAGACCACTGATAATCTCCCTCGATCTGGGGATCCACGCAAGACCTCACCCCGTGGGGTAAAAATGATCACGAGAACGGTGAGCAAAAATCCCAGAACCACACGGGGGGACCTAGTGAGTGACCTGCAGAAAGCTGGGACCAAAGTAACAAAGGCTACCATCAGTAACACACTACGCCGCCAGGGACTCAAATCCTGCGGTGCCAGACGTGTCCCCCTGCTTAAGCCAGTACATGTCCAGGCCCGTCTGAAGTTTGCTAGAGAGCATCTGGATGATCCAGAAGAGGATTGGGAGAATGTCATTTGGTCAGATGAAACCAAAATAGAACTTTTTGGGAAAAACTCAACTTGTCGTGTTTGGAGGAGAAAGAATGCTGAGATGCATCCAAAGAACACCATACCTACTGTGAAGCATGGGGGTGGAAACATCATGCTTTGGGGCTGTTTTTCTGCAAAGGGACCAGGACGACTGATCCGTGTAAAGGAAAGAATGAATAGGGCCATGTATCGTGAGATTTTGAGTGAAAACCTCCTTCCATCAGCAAGGACATTGAAGATGAAACGTGGCTGGGTCTTTCAGCATGACAATGATCCCAAACACACCGCCCAGGCAATGAAGGAGTGGCTTCGTAAGAAGCATTTCAAGGTCCTGGAGTGGCCTAGCCAGTCTCCAGATCTCAACCCCATAGAAAATCTTTGGAGGGAGTTGAAAGTCCATGTTGCCCAGCGACAGCCCCAAAGCATCACTGCTCTAGAGGAGATCTGCATGCAGGAATGGGCCAAAATACCAGCAACAGTGTGCAAAAACTTTGTTTAGACTTACAGAAAATGTTTGACCCCTGTCATTGCCAACAAAGGGTATATAACAAAGTATTGAGATGAATTTTTGTTATTGACCAAATACTTATTTTCCACCATAATTTGCAAATAAATTCTTTAAAAATCAGACAATGTGATTTTCTGGATTTTTTTTTTTTTCTCATTTTGTCTCTCGTAGTTGAGGTATACCTATGATGGAAATTGGAGACCTTTCTCATCTTTTAAGTGGGAGAACTTGCACAATTGGTGGCTAACTAAATACTTTTTTGCCCCACTGTATATACCATCCGGATGCTAACAGTGTCCGCTAGCAGATGCTAGCAGATGCTAACAGATATAACAGCTAGCGAAAGGAACTTTATGGTGTAAGTTAACGTACCATTTAAAGTTGCATTCTATGCAATAAGCATTGCAATAAATGTGTACCTGTGTTACTGAGTGTTTGGTACAATTAATACTGTGTAGGACCTTGGGGAAGTCAGATTATTTAGCACCTCAGACAGAGACAGTGAATAAGCATGGGAGAACAATGCCCAGGGAGTTCCTGGGCATATAGCCACAAGGAGTCAGAGACATAGGGGGTTGAAGGCAGTGTAATGTAAATGTCATGCTGTGTGATGAGAAACTTCCATGTAGATGTGTGAAGAGGGACTTGGGAAAAAGAGGAGAGAGCTTGCTGCAATCATTCAGTCTGTTCTGTGCTTGAGAGATGTGAAGTGTGTAATAAACAGTCTGTCCATGAATCTGCCTCTTATTTCACACATTCCACACTGGTGACCCAAGACGTATTATGGAACACGAGGCAAGAACCCCGGAGCCGGCCCAGTCGGGAAGCCCCAGCGACGCCGCAGCCATCCCACAGACAGCCCGGACTGGAGCCCCCAGCAACGTGTGTGCAGTTTCAGTCAAGCTACCGGACTTCTGGCAGCACAACCTGCGCTCTTGGTTCCACCACACCGAGGCCCAGTTCGCCCTCCGGGGAGTAACGGCAGACAACACCAAATTCTACCATGTAGTAGCAGCGCTGGACGCCCGCACAGCTCTGCAGGTAGCGAGCCTGCTCGATCAGCCTCCAGCCCGCAACAAATACGAGGCTCTCAAGGCTGCGCTCACCCGGCGCTACACGCTCTCGGAATGTGAGAGAGCGGAGAGGCTCCTAGGGCAGACCGAGTTAGGAGATGGTTCGGCCGTCGACCTGATGGAGAAGATGCTGCCGTTAATGGGCACGGACGACGGGCACTTTCTGTTTGCCCACATTTTCCTCTGGAACCTTCCAACAGAGGCGAGAGCGGTTCTGGCCAATTCGCCGTTGCTGGCCGCGCGTGACTACCGTGCGCTAGCCCAGGAGGTAGACAGGATCATCCTCACCACCAGGGCGATCACAGTCAACGCGGCGGCGGTGGAGCCCAGTGAGACGACCAGAGGAGGCGAGGAGCCACCGACGGTAGCGGCAACGGGGGCCAAGGAGCGCCAGAGAGACATGCTCTGCTTCTACCACCGCCGCTTCGGAGAGAACGTGCGCAGGTGTGCGCCACCGTGCCAGTTCAAGCGCTCGGGAAACGCCAAGGCCGGCAGTCGGTAGCAGCTGCGACCGCTGGTGAAGAGAACAAGCTGCTCTACGTGACGGACTCGCGCTCGGGGAGACGCTTCCTCGTCGACACTGGAGCCCAGAAGAGTGTCATCCTGCCGTCCTACGCTGACCGGCTGGCAGGATCTAGTGGCCCCGGAATGGTGGCAGTAAACGGCTCGGAGATTAAGACGTTCGGTGAGAGAACAATGGCCTTATCTCTACATGGCCGCTTGTACGAGTGGACTTTTATCATAGCAGCACTGTGTTGCCCGCTCCTGGGCGCTGATTTTCTGTGTGCGCATGGTTTACTTGTGGATGTTGCTAACAGGCGCCTGGTTAATGCACTGTCCTTTGAATCTCTCCCCTGTATAGCACGAGGGACCCGGCCAACAGCACAAGCCCACGTCATAGCTCCAGGCGGTAAGTTCCACGCACTGCTCACTCAGTTCCCAGCACTCACGGTCCCGACGTTTTCGGCGGCCATCGCTAAACACGGGGTGGAGCACTTTATCACCACCACCGGGCCGCCCGTTTTTGCAAGACCTCGGCGCTTGGACGCAGCTAAACTGGCCATAGCGCGCGAGGAGTTCGCCAACCTGGAAAGGTTGGGCATCATCAGGCGATCGAACAGCCCATGGGCATCCCCGCTACACATGGTCCCTAAGGCTGAGGGATCGTGGCGACCGTGCGGTGATTTCCGCAGGTTGAACGACGCCACAGCACACGACCGCTACCCGATTCCCCACATAGAGGATTTTTCCGTTCACCTCGCCGGAGCACGCATTTTTTCCAAAATAGACCTGGTCTGCGGTTACCACCAAGTCCCAGTGTGCACGGAGGACGTACCCAAAACAGCGGTAATAACTCCGTTCGGTTTATTCGAGTTCCTGTGCATGCCATTCGGGTTAAAAGGCGCGGCACAGACGTTCCAGCGCATGATGGATGCAGTGCTGCGTGATCTCCCGTTCGTGTTCGTCTACCTGGACGATATCCTGGTAGCCAGTGTGTCCGAAGACGAACACGAAACCCACCTCAGGATGGTTTTCCGGAGGTTGGAGGAGCACGGGTTAATAATCAACCCGGCAAAATGCCAGTTCGGCGTGACGGAGATTGATTTTTTGGGGCACCGTGTCTCTCCGGAAGGAGCGATCCCGTTGCCCGACAAAGTGCGCGCCGTGGCGGATTTTCCCCGGCCTCAGACGGTCAGGGCGCTGCAGGAATTTTTGGGGATGGTGAACTTTTAGAACCGTTTCCTTCCCCGCGCAGTGCGGCTCATGCAACCATTGTACGCCGCGCTCAACAGACAGAAACCCGCGGATGGGGTCGAATGGACCCCGGAGCGAAAGCGGGCGTTCTCGGAGGTCAAAGCAGCCCTGGCAAATGCCACACTGCTGGCGCATCCGGACCCGGCGGCCCGGATAGCGCTCACCACCGACGCTTCAGACGTGGCCATAGGGGCTGTCGTGGAGCAGCGCGTCGCCGGGGCTTGGCAGCCGCTCGCCTTTTTCAGCAGAACTTTGCACGACAGTGAACGTAAATACAGCGCGTTCGACAGGGAGTTGCTGGCCCTCCACCTGGCCATATGCCACTTCCAGTTCTGGCTGGAAGGGCGCAGCTTCACCGCGTTCGTGGACCACAAGCCACTAACGTTCGCGATGGCCAAGGTTTCAGAACCGTGGTCAGACCGACAGCAGAGACAGCTGGCCGCGATCTCAGAGTTTACTACCAATATTCAGCATGTGTCGGGTAAACTGAATGTGGTGGTGGACTGCCTCTCGCGCGCCGTGGTGGCCCCGGTCTACGTGGGGATAGATTATGCAGCCATGGCCGCGGAGCAAATTAGCGATGCAGACGTGCGCGCGCTCCAGTCTGGACCAACAGGGTTAAGACTGGAGAGCAGGGTGCTGCAAGACGGCATGCCTCCCCAATCTGCGATGTCTCCACAGGACGCCCGCGTCCGGTGGTCCCGGTCGCGTGGCGCCGCCGCGTGTTTGAGTCGGTTCACACTTTGGCGCACCCAGGAGTCTGCGCGTCAGCCAAAATGGTGGGAGAGAAGTTCGTGTGGCCGAGCCTACGCAAACAAGTAAAAGAGTGGGCTGCAGCCTGCGTGGCGTGCCAATGAGGCAAGGTACACACAGACACACGAAGGCTCCCTTGGAGCCATTTCAGGTACCGGCTAAGAGGTTCGACCATGTTCACGTGGACCTTGTGGGCCCCCTCCTGCCATCACAGGGGTGCATGCACCTCCTGACAGTGGTGGACCGCACCACGCGCTGGCCAGAAGCAGTCCCGCTGGCGGCAACCACGTCTGCAGACGTAGCATGTGCTTTTTTAACAGCATGGGTGGCGCATTTTGGAGTCCCGTCGGACATTACGTCCGACAGGGGCCCTCAATTTGTTTCCAAACTCTGGTCCGCGATGGCCCGCAGCCTGGGTGTTGCAATTCATTGCACAACCGCGTACAACCCACAGGCCAACGGGTTATGCAAGCGTTTTCATAGATCACTGAAAGCAGCACTCAGGGCTTCACTGACGGATGCAAATTGGATGGACAGGTTGCTGTGGGTTTTATTGGGGTTGCGCTCCGCGCCAAGAGGATTTGAAAGCTTCCCCGGCAGAGCTTGTTTTTGCGCAGCCCCTACGGCTGCCCGGGGAATTTCTGCCAGATAATCCCGCGCCGGACAGCTGCCCGTCTCAGCTTTTGCAGCGTAGCGCAAACACAGGTACGCTGCCGGGCCCTGCCCACCACTGTTTTCCGCGTGCTTTCGTTCCTAAAACTTTGAAGAAAGCGGAGTTCATGTTCGTCAGACACGACGCCCACCGCCCTCCATTGCGCCCACCCTATGATAGACCGTTCAGAGTGTTGCAAACAGGGGATAAGCATTTTTTGCTAGACTTGGGGGGTAGACGGGAGAAAATTGGCATCGACAGACTCAAACCCGCCTTTGTAGCGGCGGACGAGCAGGTGCTGTTGGCTAGGGCCCCTCGACGTGGAAGACCCCCATGGAAAGCTCCCCAGGGAAACGATTCACCAGAGTAGCCACACGGACAGAGTGAAGTTCCCCCCCCCCCCTCGCCACGGCTGGGGGGGGGGGACACACTTCAGACACACTCCCAGCAGCCCCCCACCGGCACAGCAGCGCCACGGAGGCGGTAAACCCCAGTTACAGCAGATATGGGAGGAGGCTGAAGCCAAAAGAGAGTGTGGACTGATGTTCTGTCTTAAGATGCTGGGGGGGCGGTGTAGGACCTTGGGGAAGTCAGATTATTTAGCACCTCAGACAGAGACAGTGAATAAGCATGGGAGAACGATGCCCAGGGAGTTCCTGGGCATATAGCCACAAGGAGTCAGAGATGTAGGGGGTTGAAGGCAGTGTAATGTAAATGTCATGCTGTGTGATGAGAAACTTCCATGTAGATGTGTGAAGAGGGACTTGGGGAAAAAAAAAGGAGAGAGCTTGCTGCAATCATTCAGTCTTGTTCTGTGCTTGAGCGATGTGAAGTGTGTAATAAACAGTCTGTCCATGAAGCTGCCTCTTATTTCACACACTCCACAACTGCTTTTTAGGAAAGAAAGTTCCACATGCGCACGCAGCGACCGGCAGCTGGAGAAAAAAGTCTGTCATCTGTCTGTCTGTTTTTACACACTTTAATGTGTTTAAACGAAATTCTCTGTGTCGTTTTTGTCCTTGAATGTTTGTGGACTGTATAACGAAGAGCTCCCTGGTTCCATCAATATGGATTTCCTAATATCCGATTTCCTATTTCCTTACGTTTGCACTGCTGCTTCTTTCCCATCGGCTCTTTGTCTCTGAGGTAAGCGCAATCACGATCATGCCGGGGAGAATACAATATTCCACAGACATTTTACTGCATTTAAACACGGATAACACAGCATCTGTGATTGAGTCTATGCCGCAACTGCCGGACTTTATTTTAAGAGACTTTCATGGACACAGCGATGAAAAGAGAGACAAGAGGAGGAAACGCGCAAAGCGTGGAGGCGTGAAATTAAGCCTGAGGAGGCATCAATTTAACAGCATTCCTCTTCCTTCCATGATTTTGGGGAACGTACAATCCCTGAGAAATAAAGTAGATGAAATTCAAGGGAATGTACGCTACCAGAAGGACTTCAAGAACTGCTGTGTCATGGCTTACACGGAGACGTGGCTTACGGCGTAAGACCCGGATGCGGACCTGTGGATTGATGGCTTTGGAGCCCCACTTCGCTCAGATCAGCAGGAAGAGGTAACGGGAAAACGTCAGGGGGGCGGCGTATGTTTATACATTAATAAACAGTACTGTACATCTGTCATGGTCAGAGAGCGCATCTGTACACCCGATGTGGAGCTTCTGTCCGTATCACTACGCCCCTTTTATCTGCCCCGCGAGTTCCCCCAACTTTTCATCACGACTAGTGTACATTCACCCGAGGGCAGATGCTGACTCTGCCTCCAGCACCGTCTTTGATGTGGTACAGCAGCTGCAGTCAATTTCTCCAGAGGCGCCAAACTTTATTCTTGGGGATTTTAACCATGTTTCTTTAAAGAAGACACTTAAAAACTTTTATCAGTATGTCTCCTGCCCAACCAGGCGAAAAAAGACATTGGACCTGTGCTATGGATACATTGAGAGGGCCTATAAATCACTTCCCCTTCCTCCTTTAGGATCCTCAGATCACAACTGTGTACATTTGCTGCCCACATATAAGCAAGTGAAGACCAGAGACGTAGATGTGTGGACAGAGGATTCAGTGCACTGCCTCCAGGAATGCTTTGACTGTACGGACTGGGAGGTTTTCACACTGTCCTGCGGGGATGATTTGGACTCTTTGATAGACGTCACATGCTCATACATGGCTTTCTGTAAAAATATGATCGTTCCACGTAAACGTGTTAAAATATATCCCAACAACAAGCCATGGGTTAAAAAATCAGTTAAATCCTGCTTACAGAGGAAAGCACTTGCCTTTAAACAGGGGTCTGTTTCTGAGCTACAGGTTGCCACAAAAGAGCTGAAGTCCGAAATTTTAAGAGCAAAACAGAATTATAAATCAGAATTGGAAAGCAAGATGGCAACAAAGAAACTTGGTTCAGCCTGGGCCAGTATGAAAACTATTGCAGGCCTTCAGAGCACAGAGCGCAGTAATCATGTGTTTTTAGATGGGTTTTAATTCAGACACAGAGCTGGCTAATGCTCTTAATTGTTTTTATGGTCGTTTTGATTCCTCTGATTTTAGCACAGAAACCCAAGATTTGAAACAGAAACTCAAAGACAATCAGCACTTTAATATTGAGGTGCAGGATATTAAAAGGGCGTTCAGTGCTGTAAAAGTGAACAAAAGTCAGGGCTCTGATAATATATGTGGGCGATTGGTAAAGTCTTGTGCACATGAACGGAGTCCTGTATTTCATTACATTTTCAATAAGTCCTTACAGACACAACATGTGCCCAAGATCTGGAAAGATGCCGTGGTTGTTCCCGTTCCAAAATCCAGCTGTCCTAAAATGGTAAACGACTTTAGACCAGTTGCTTTGACTTCAATTTTAATGAAAATATTTGAAAAACTGGTCAGATTTGAGGTCCTAAAGCAGACTGAACATGCATTGGATCCTTTGCAGTTTGCATATAGGCCTCACAAAGGAGTGGAGGACGCCACTGTCACTCTGTTTAACATGCTTTTTAAACATCTGAATTTTAATGGGACACACGCCCGGCTTTTATTTGTGGACTTTACCTCCGCCTTTAATACAATCCAACCTCATATTTTAGTTGAAAGGCTCCTGCAACAATTTGATTTGAGTAATAATCTGGTGGGTTGGATTCTGGATTTGTTAACCAACAGGACGCAGAAAGTAAGGGTCAATGGTACATTGTCTGACCAAAAGTGCTCTTCTACTGGTTCTCCTCAGGGGTGTGTGTTGTCACCACTACTCTTCATCCTGTACACAAACGTGTCGGAGCAGACATGACAACAGACGCATTATAAAGTATGCTGATGATTCAGTTATTGTCAGTCTCCTCCAGGATGGTGAGAGTGGCCACGGCCCAGTAGTTGATGATTTTGTTCACTGGTGTGAGGATTCCTACCTGCAGCTGAATACGACAAAAACTAAAGATATGATTATTGACTTTAGGAGGAAAACTCCCAGGCACAAAGTCACCGTACTTAAAGGCCAGACCACTGAATGTGTACAATCCTACAAATATCTTGGGACGATTATTGATAGTAATTTAAACTTTGAAGAGAACTGTGAAAGGGTGTGCAAAAAGGGTCAGCAACATTCGCATTGTTTGAGGAAACTTGCACGCTTCCAAATTGACCGAACTATAATGACAATGTTTTATCAGGCTTTTATTGAATCAGTTTTATCCTTTTCTTTAGTGTCATGGTTTTGTCAGATAAAACTGAACAGAGGAAATCCTTGGATCAGGTAGTTAGATGGTCCAGTCGTTTGCTTGGTGAGTCACAGCTGAGCCTGACATCCTTGTACACCAGATAGGTACAGAGGATTGCTACCTCCGTTTTAAATGACTCCCACCCTTTGCACTGCCACTTTCAGCTTCTTCCCTCAAGACAGAGGTTTGCTGTCCCAAAAAGTAAAACCCAGCGCTACAAAAACAGCTTTGTTCCTGCTGCTGTTAAAGAGTTGAACAAGTTGTAACAATATATTGCACATAATTTAGCTACCTATTTATTAACTCCATTTTATATTTACTTATTTTTGTAGGATTTTTATTTGGGTTCTAAATCTTTTATTGGGTTTTAGACCTTTCAGTTTTTAACCTCTTTGACTAGTCTTTAACTTTTTAATATGACCCTTCTCTCTTATCTCTGGTTTTTCTCTCATCGCTTTGTCTTTATATCCTGATTGATGGAGCCTTGAGTATTCTTATCATGTTTATAGTCAGCTTCATATGTGCCTGTGTTTGTGTCTATGTTGAATGTAATTTGTGGCTTGTAAATATGGATGTCACCAGACTGCAAAACAAATCTACCTACGGGTACAAATAAAGTAACCTGAACCAAATGTATGTCAATGCAAGTTTCTTCAAAAAAAAGAAGTATCAGGTTACTCAAGTAATTTTCAATTAGAGTGGGTGATTACCCGAGCTGTAAAATAGTCGTTAGCTGCAGCCCTAACCTGGAGCTTCCGTGTCAACAGGAAGAAGAGAGGGCGGACATGTCAGAAATAATCGTAATTAGTCGACTAATCAAAAAAATAATCGTTAGATTGGTCGACTACCAAAATAATCACTAGTTGCAACCCTAAAACGCTGGTGACATTTGTTTACAAACAACTACAGCATAGGTGAAAAGTTTTCTAATCAGCACTTTTCCAACTTTTGCATAATTTATTAAGGCAGCCCTTTATTCCAACTTTGCCTTTGGTATGTGCTACAATGGTATAAAATGTTTTGGAATCTACCAGCTACACTATTATACAGAGATGTAACAGGTCACCTGTAGTGGCACTACCTGAGCGGTTTTGAGTACAGGCTTGTCTGGCTCTGTGGCCCTGGTCCGGGTGCAGGTGGTGCTGGGGCGGGGGCTGGCGTAGAATCCCTGGATGTCGCACTTGCACTGTCCACAACTCCAAACTCTGGCAATGCTGACTCCGAGCCAAAGTCTAGAGCGCCAAACTGGAGGTTTAGCCCAGGGACATCAGCAGAGCCTGGCATCTCCACTGCTGTGGATGGGATCTATCAAAGCAGACATTAAACAGTCAGCACAGCAATATTAAACCATTGCTAAAAAAAAATCTAAAATTTATGTTTCATCATATACAAGTTGTATGTTCACTTAAAAAAATTGTAATATTAAAAACTTTTAGGCATTTTACTTAGTAGCCCATATACACATCATTTTCCTGCCTTTGATGTAGGAGGTATTCTTCGTTTCTGGCCTTTGAGCTGCACCCGTTGCTGCTGTGTCGTGCTGCTGCTCTGAGGGTCGAGCCCTGTGGCAGGGGCAGGAGGTTTAACACCAGCAACAGCCATCACTGGGCCTGCCTGTGGTGACGTGCTGGTGTGTTGGGGAGCAGGAGAAGCTGAAGCAGGCGGTGCTTGTTGCTGTGAAGGCGGACTCGGCTGCCGAGCCAGAGGCAAGGAGGGGCTAGTGTGCCTCTGAACCAGCTGGCTCAACACAAGAGAAGGCTCAGGCTGGAGACTGAACTCCCCTATAGGACACAACAAATCACAGGTGAAAAACAAGGATGGAAAGTAAGGGATTATACACTGCATCATAAACACAAATGGGATGTGTGTTTGATTGTGGGCTGAATGTTTCTACTCAAACACTTACGGCTGAACTGTGAGGACAGCGTAGTGGTGTTGGATTCTGACGCCTTCATGTCCCAACTAGAAGAGGACTGAGGAGGCACTGGACCTCCCAGGCCAGGCAGTCGGCCAATGGAGGTGTTGCTTCCTTGAGTACTGACCGGCGGGGCAGCCTGGGATGAAGGCAGCTGACCCAAGCCGGGACCCTTCAGCTGTTCCAGAATCTGAGCTCCAGCGCTGGGCTGGGTTCTCTTGGCTTGGCCCAAGTCCCCAAAACCAGCTCCCAGAACTGATGACTGGCACAGAGGAAACAGAATCAACAATCTTTGTTTCTGTACATTTGTAACATGTGAAAATGGTGGAAAACAATTTGGGTTGTCTATATGTATGCATTTGTTTATTTATTCATTCCATTTTACCAGAGCAGCATGTGCGTAGCTTGTGGTACTGGTGGTGTTGCGGCTCGGAGGCTGCTGCTGGTGATGGTGGGAGTTGGTGAAGACCAAACTCTGAGTGGAAGAAGAAGCAGGAGGTTCTCTTCCTCCAACCACAGGCTTCTGCAGCAGAGAAGTGAGGTCCAGACTACAACAAACATGGTTGGAAGAGTAAATTATAAATCATATTTACATAAATATGTGAAATGTACAGTGCCATTTAAAATATTTTTAATGAAAGACTGTGACTTACCTTTGCCCAGGAGTTGTGTGGTTCTCAGCAGCAGGGGCACATGAGGAGGTGAAGACTTTAGTCTCTGAGAGCTGCAAACCCAGAAGCAAAAGACAAAAGTTCTTACACCAAAGGACACATTTGTGACTGCTAAAATTCTGTTCAATGCTATTTTTAGTGTCAGCTCACACTAACATCCTCACTCCAGTCCTCAGCTGCCCAGTCTTCCAAAGTACTTCTCCAGGCACCTAAAGAAAAAAAGTGACGAGGGGCAAATGCAGGATGCATGGAGTATATTTACATTAGCACAGTGCTAATTACACAAAACTGGATACAAAAATCTTGTGCAATGCATGCTTTCTTTATAGCTCACCTGTCCCATCTGTGGTGTTGTTGTTATTGGCCACGGAATCCCAAACCTCGGTCTGCGTGGTGCCTGTCCCAGCTTCTGAGGTATAATCAGCAGGATTGAAAGTTCTGGTACAGATGTAAGAGAAAAAAATATTACAAAAGGGTTGGCAGTTTTGGGGAGGAAGGGGGGGCAGGATTGGTCAATTATTTTTAAATAAACTGCAACTACAGTTTTACCAAAACTGATAAACTGACATTGCACATCCATCCATCTAACCAACTTCTACCGCTTAATTGGGGTCCGGGTCACGGGGGCAGCAGTCCAAGCAGAGAAGCTCAGACTTTCCTCTCCTCAGCCAACTCCTCCAGCTCAGGGAGGAGACCAATGCATTCCCAGGCCAGCTGGGAGACAGTCTCTTTAGCGTGTCCTGGATTTGCCTTGGGGTCTCCTCCCAGTGGGACATACTTGAAACACCTCCACCATCAACAGTGGAGGTGGAGAACATGGCCCATTCAGACTCCATGTCTCCAATCTCTTTTGGAATGTAGTTAAAATTCTTCCAGAGGCGGGAGTTGAAGACCTGTCAGGCAGGGGCCTCAGCCAGATGTTCCAAGTGCACCCTCACTATATGTCTGGGTCTAAATGGCATCCTCCCCCGTCATCTGATCCAACTCACCACCAGGTGGTGATCAGTTGACAGCTCTGCACCTCTCTTCACCCGAGTGACCAAGACATACGGTCGCATGTCTGATGACACGACAACAAAATTGATCATTGACCAGAAACCTAGGATGTCCTGGTGCCAAATGCACATATGGACACCCTTAAGCTTGAACAAGGTGTTTGGTTTGGACAAACTATGGTTATTCAGAAGTCCAATAACCAAATACCACTTGAGGTCAGGCCAGTCCTCCCAATCACATCCCTAAAGGCTTCAATGTGTGCCCATGTGTGTGTTGAAGCCTATTCAAGAGGAGCACTTCCTAGCATACCTGACAGAGGCCAAAAAAGGCTGAGTACTCAACCATCATTTGGCTCATGGGCACAAATGATGGTCAGGACCTGTTTCCCACCCCAAAGGCACAGAAAAACAACCCTTTTGTCCACCAGGGAGAACCTCAACACAGAGTTGAGACACGGTGCATCTTGACAAGACCCACCCCCACCTCTTGCCAAGAACAACTCCACAACAGGTCAAGCTCCAACCTCTCTCCTGGTTCCAGAACCCGAGCTGTGCATCAAAGTGAGCCCAACTATACCTAGCACACATTTCAATCTCATGCACAAGCTCAAGCTCCATCCTTGCCAGAGAGGTGATGTTCCACAACCCAAAATCCAGTTTAGGAAGCTGAGGATCGGACTGCCAAGGTCTCTCCCTTCAATTGCCACCAGATTCACATAGCACTGGAATCATCCGTTGAGTGTTTACATTGGACTCAAGCCAAGGAAGACTTTTTGAATCACATTTTTGTGTGTTTTCACCGTACCCCATGCCCTGGGCAGAGAATCTACTCCCCGTTGGTCCTCTGCCTCGACCTCTGGCTCCAGACCCTTAAAAACATTCACACAAAAGTCAACAACAAACACTCAAGTTTTAAGAATAACCAAGAGCACTTCAATGAACTTCTGCTCACCTCTACCGCCTCTGACCCTTCGACCACGGTCTGAACCTTTTTCTACTGGTGTCACCTCCACACCATTCTCCTCTGGGCGAGCTGAGCACATACAAAAAGGAATTCATAAAGCAAAAGTGTAATGAGATGATCAAACTCTGTACCGTGGAGTCAGAGAACACACAGTGGAGTTTTGTACCAATCACAAGTTTTTACCCTGTCTGTTCCGACTAGCCCCCTTGCCTTTGCGGTTGGCAGTGGTGCGCCCCTTGCTGGCCTCCCTCTCTCCTTTTTTCTCCCTATTCTCCTTGTTCTCTTTGCTTTCTGATGGGCTTTCCTTCACTAAGGGCTTCTTCTTTCCAACCGTTTCCCATGAGGTCTAGAACAAAAAAAGAGTAAATTATAAAACAATAAAAATGTAAAACACAAGATGAAGCACTAACAGCACAGTTGATTTATTTTCTGGATAAACAAAAAAGAAAAACTAGTATATGTTTCAAACAACATACTACACAGCAGCTTTTATTTTTCTTAAGTGTGTCTTTGCCTGTATATCAGCCACAACAAAGCAGCATTTGATATGATTAGCATTTACAGGAAAAGCTGATACTATTTTTGACTAATTTATAGTGAAGTGTGCATAACGCTGCAGAGTATGACAGAAAAATACGTTGGCACCTGCAACTTTGGCAGGTGGAATATTCTGTTATAGTCTCTGCACAAAAAAGAATAAACTTATTGTATTTAAAAGAAAAAAGTACATTTATGATAAAGTCAGCAGTTGTTTTTTTTAGAAATAAAGTTACATATTTACCTTAACAATGATGCAAATTAGAGAAAAAGAAACTGCAAGAATAAATTTGTAAGAAACAAAAGTTGCAAATCTGTGGGAAAAAAATCTCTAGGGCTGTCCTGTATACCAGTTTTGGGGCTTTGAACGTTGTGATCCAGAGCAAATATCCAAATGTTTTGGACAGTCTTTTACTGGACTGCATCAGCATCACTTGTTTTTCAGAAATGTAACTTCTTATGAATTTGAAAGATTTTCATACAAGTCTGCAATTTTCCCTTGTAAATCTGCAGTTTTTCTTATAAAGTAGAAATCTTCTTTCCCACAAATTTCTTACAAAATGCATTTTTCCATTTTTCAAAATGCAAATTTCCCTTAAATTGGCATTTTGGTCACACAGTTTTAAATCTTTTTCTTTTATGTTTGTTGACTTTTTTGGTAAATTGTGTGACTTATCAAGCTGCCAATTTTTTCTTGTGAATTTGTGACATTTTTCTCAGGAATTTGGTAAAAAATTTGAATTTGGTAACAAATTTGAAATTTATCTTATAATCCTGCAGTTTGGGGAAAAACTGAATATCTGAATACTAAATTAAAAAAAACAATTTAATATTTGGATGCAAAACTAAAAATCTCAGAGCTCCAAGAAAATAGTACCAATTTAACTAAAATACAGTCATACATTTAAGTGAGAAAACTCAATTTTGCTTGAAAACAATGCAAAGTACAAATTAAAATTAGCTGGAAATTTACAAAAGCTCCAAAATGTTATTTTAAAAAACATACTTAACGCATACATACATAACACTTCACCTGTACTTTGCTCTTCTGTAATTTATGCTAACTTATTCCCATCTCTTACCATCCTCACCTGTACATAACTACCCACCTAACTTATTGTACATTATTTGCACATAACGGTACTCTTAACTTTCTACACTGACCTATCTGCATATATTTGCTTAAATTGTACATACTGTCAATTACTGTATATACTGCACTGCTGTCCTTTGCACTTCTGACTGGATGCTAAACTGTGTTTCATTACCTTGTATTCATACATGTGTAATGACAATAAAGTTGAATCTAATCTAATACAAATTTATGGCAAGTGTAAAGGCTGAGTGGCTAGTAACCCTGGAAAACTTTAGCCACAGTGGTTGGTGAGCCAAAAAACGTTAATGCCAAGCCCTGATTACAACTGCACTTATCTGAATCCGGGTGTTAAATATATGAACCCAGCTTCTATTATAGTCCATCTGATCTAAACGAAAGAGCAATTTCCACCTGCCAGTAACCAGGAACTAAGTGAGGAGGCCAGGAACTTCAAAAGAGCCATTCCTGTTTTTGGCCCCCTCACCTGTCATATTTCCATTTATTATAGGGGTGGGAATCATGAGGATTCGCTGGTGAGGTAATCGTCTGACAGTTTTGACTTTACGTAGTGCAACAAAATAAAATATGTTGAAATCATACAAAAATTATTATGCACAAAATAAATATAGAGTGGAGTGTATGGGAGCAACTTGCCATTGTTTAATAATCACAGCGAGGACCAGGGCTGCATGAGCAGCTTCAGCGGAGAACAGCTGGCTGCCCCAGGCCTTGCCTCTCCACTGTGTTTGTGCTACCCCGATGCATGCGTTTCCCACATATGACACTAGCTGTTCCGCTCCACAAAAATGACGGTATTAACTTTTAAATTTTTAGGTATTACAGCCACGTGAGCACACGAAGAGGAGCACCAGCAGCTGAGACTGCGGTGTGCTGCTGACCAGCTCTATGGGCTCACATCTCAGGAAAGGACAGCAGTAGCAGCCGGTGTTATGTGCCGTACCACTCCACTTGTAATGCCTGTGTCCTCCACACATGTCAAATACTCATTTAGACCCTCTGCAATCACTGCAATCATAATTGTTTTTAAGCAGTAGATTCCCGCTACTATCTTTTATTCTGGTCAAATTTGCTGCTATTCATTTCCGTCTATTTTGTTCATGAAGCCCAAGTAGCAAAGTGCACTGGCTGTTTTATCCAGTCAGCACCGAGTCAATCCTAAACCCCACCCAGCATTTTTGGGGCTGCTCTGAAGTACCTACTGGTGACCAGGGCTGTCTTTCAGTCACTAAAGCTTCCTGAAAACTCCCCCTGATTGAGAGGTCCTTGGTAATGGAAACTCGCACATGGCGGAAGGTCCTACAAAATTAGCTCCTGGTTCCTGGTAATGGAAATGGTTATAAAATTGATAAGAATCCCGGGTCAGTAAGCATCTCTTTTCTTAACAACAGCAGAGACACAACGTTAGCAGATTTAATCAGAAAGGTTCACATCTCTGATAACAGCAAAAAGAGGAGAAATCAGGTATGTTCTATTTTTGGACAGCTGTGCAACCAAAAGCAACAACAGAGGCAGCCCAGCCCTACTCCATCTGTGCCGGCTGGTATTCTGCAGAAATGTTGAGCACTCACTGAGCTGCAACGCAAGGCAGAACAAGTGTTTGTCAGTAATTTGGTGGCCTGTCTGACATTCCTCTCTGAGCAGAAGAGGCAAAAGCTTGTGGACAACAATATGTCTTTTATGCTATCTCTAATGTCCCATATCTAACACAGAGCTGGTATTCACTAGTGAAAAGGTTATTCTCAGTAAAATCTCTATACTGTTCAAGTGCTAACTGTATTTTAGCTGTGTTTTAGACTACATAGACTTTTTTTTTTTTTTTTAAATTCTGGCCATCTCAGTAGGGTAAGCCAACTTTTGCAAAGTGAAAAATGATCATTTATGATGAAACTAGAAGGCACTCAGTGGAGATACAGACCTAAGTCTTTATGTACTGTATATAAATACTGACAGAAACCTTATTTGCCCCCTACTGTTTGTCATGGTCAAACCAAGGTCATGCCATGTGCTATGGTCCCAATTCATATATAAATTGGGTTAGCCTTGACAATCTTCAAAAATTATGCTACGATGTTATGAAATTTATTTTCTTCACTTGGTCACCCTATGACCTTGACCTCTGATTTCAGAATCAATGCATGTCTCGAACTTTGTGTGCATTATTCCTGTGCCAAGTTTGGTTTGATATCTGCAGTGTTTCTTGCTTTAAAATCTGGAAAAACAAATGTAAAAGCCCACCCCTGCCACAATTACTGTCAGCGCAAGTAAAAAAAAAAAAATAAAAAAAATAAATAAATCTGAAACGCATTTCTACAACTAAAGTATTTCAATCATTTCTTTTACACACATCTTTCAGAATAGATTCTGATGAATATTTGATCACAAGCTATGCATTTACTTGGTTTCTGTATGATGTGAAAAGCACTTCCTGATAGCTTAACCCAGTGTTTTTCAACGGGGCGTACCTAAAATGGTCAGGTTTACATGGAAATTCTAATTTCACTTTTTAGATGCATACAGCGCCACAGTTCTAACCCCCCCCCCCCCCCCCCCCCCAGCAGATCAGATCACAACCTAGTTCTGTTAACCCCCAAGTACGTT
Organism: Pholidichthys leucotaenia; assembly: GCA_020510985.1. Classification (NCBI taxonomy): domain Eukaryota; kingdom Metazoa; phylum Chordata; class Actinopteri; order Cichliformes; family Pholidichthyidae; genus Pholidichthys; species Pholidichthys leucotaenia. The sequence continues at coordinate 171,718,112 of CM035837.1, forward strand.
CCCCTTGGGCAAAGGCAGCCTGTTTACGCACGGACTGTGAGGAAGTGGACACAGGACGGTGCTGATGCACTGTAGGACTGCTTCGAGGCGACGGACTGGGACATACACAGTGAAACACATGGGGTGGACATAGACAATATGACCGACTGCATCACAGAATACATCAGATTCTGTGAAAACACAACCATGCCAGTTCAGACTGTGCCGTTTCCCCAACAACAAACCATGGATCACCAGTGACCTGAAAGCACTTCTAAACAAGAAGAGAGCTTTTAGGTCTGAAGACAAGGAGGAACTGAGGAGAGTGCAGCGTGAACTGAGAGAGATGCTGAGGATGTGTAAAGACAATTACAGGAGGAAGTTAGAGGATAAACTCCAGCAGAACAATGTGAGGGAATATGTGGACTGGAATGAAACACATCACTGGGTGAAAGGAGACAGACAGGACATTGGGGAGCCTTGGGAGAGCTGATACGCTGAACCTGTTTTTCTAATGGGTTCAAATCACCATCTATCACTCCCACACACCCCTCCCCCCTCACTCTTCTGTGCAGCACCTCTCTCTCTCTCCCCTCACCCTCCTCTGAAGACATCAGCACCAACCCCCACATCACTGTGACGACAGACCAGGTTAAGAAACAGCTGAAGAGACTCCACCAGTGGAAGGCTGCAGGCCCTGATGGCATCTCTGCCAGAATCCTGGGGACCTGTGCCAACCAGCTATCTACTGTACTAAAACACCGGTACAACCTGAGCCTGAGTCTGGAGAGAGTACATGTGCTGTAGAAGACGTCATGCCTAGTTCCTGTCCCAAAGAAGTCGTCTCCATCAGACCTGAATGACTATCGACCAGCTGCCCTCACATCTCATGTGATGAAGGACCTGGAGAGACCGGTCTTAGCCCACCTGAGGCCGCAGGTGAAGACGTGGTTGGACCCTCTACTTTTTGCATATCAGCCCCATTTAAGAGTTGAAGACGCTGTCATCGACCTGCTTCAATGGGCCCATTTGCACCTGGATGGCGGAGGAGACACTGTGAGAATCACGTCCTTTGATTTTTCCAGTGCTTTTAACACCAATTAGAATCAGAATCAGAATCAGAATCAGGTTTATTGCCATTGTTCATGTGATACACAAACTAGGAATTTGTCTCGGTGCCATGCTGCAACATTAAAAACATAATGAGAAAAAGGGATAAACTAAAAAACTAAAGGACTAGAAACGTGCAATAAGTGTAGAAAAATAAGTAATAATAAGTAATAATAATAATAATACTAGTAATAATGAGTAGTACTAGTCAAGGCAGTTTAAAAAATTAGCATGTAGCAGATAATGTGAAGTACCACATAGTGCAGTCAATAATGCAACAGAAAAACAGTGATGAATGACATGAGTCTGGTTGAGCTGCTGTACATAGTGCACGAGAGTCAAAAGTCACTTAGTGTTCAGCAGTCTGATGGCAGAGGGGAAAAAGCTGTTCATGTGCCGAGAGGTTTTAGTCCGAATGGACCGAAGCCTTCTACCTGAGGGGAGGGGGGCAAACAGCACGTGACCAGGATGTGAAGGATCGGCTATGATCCGGCCAGCACGCCTCCGGGTCCTGGAGATGTACAGGTCCTGGAGAGATGGGAGCTTGCAGCCTATCACCTTCTCAGCAGTGCGCACGACGCGCTGCAGCCTTAGTCTGTCCCTGGCAGTGGCTCCTGCGTACCACACAGTTATGGAGGAGGTGAGGATGGACTCGATGATGGCCGTGTAGAACTGCACTAACATCTTGGTGGGTAGCTTGAGCTTCCCACTTAGCCACTGCTCCTGGGTGAGAAGCTGCAGGTGATGGGGGTCGACAGCTCTGTGATCTCCTGGGTTACTGACTACATGACAGGCAGGCCACAGTTTGTCTGGCTGGGCAGTGTTTTGTCTGATGTGGTGGTTAGTGATACGGAAGCTCCACAGGGAACTATGCTTCCTCCTTTTCTCTTCACCTTATACACCATAGACTTTCAGTACAACACCAAGTCATGCCACCTGCAGAAATTCTTTGATGACTCGGCTATTGTTGGGTGTATAAGACAGGGAGAGGAGGGGGAGTACATGGCATTGGTAGACAGATTTGTGGAGTGGACTGAACAGAATCCCCTGAGGCTGACTGTCAGCAAGACCAGAGAGATGGTGATTGACTTCAGGAAGAAGAGGACACCTACACAGCCATTGCAGATTAGGGAGGAGAATGTGGAGGTAGTGGAGGACTACAAATGCCTGGGTGTCATGATCAGCAACGGACTGGAAATCCAACACCGATGCTGCATACAAGAAGGGGATGAGCAGACTCTACTTTCTGAGAAAGCTGAGATCCTTCAAAGTGTGCAACAAGATGTTGGAGCTTTTCTACCAGGCCGCTGTTGCCAGCGCCATCTTCTTTGCTGCTGTCTGTTGGGGTAACAGTATCAGAGCCAGCGACACCAACAGACTTAAGATTATCAAGAAGGCTGGCTTTGTAATTGGTCTCAGGATGGAGACTTTTGAGAATGTGGTTGAGAGGAGGACACTGAACAAACTGTTATCCATCATGGACAACCCTGATCACCCCCTCCACTACACACTGGACAAAGAGCGGAGCACTTTCTCCAGCAGACTGCTACAGCTCCGCTGCCGAACAGTTAGGTACAGGAAATCATTCCTGCCACATGCCATTTCACTGTACAATAACTCACTCTAATGTTGAATCTTGGTCATAACAATGCTGCTATACTGTAACTTACAGTCTAATTGGTACCTCACATTTCACCCTGCGCCCGATAGTCCTGTTTTGTACAGCAAGTACAAAACAGGACACCACCGGAGTGGTGGTTCAGTTGGTAGAGCATCCGCCCCACACCCGGGAGGCAGGGGTTCAAATCCCGGCCAGGTCATGCCAAAGACCATATAAAAGCAGAACTTACTGCTGTCCAGCTTGGTGCTCAGCAATAGTGGAATGGAGGAGGGAAATCTGTGGCGGCGCCTTGTATGGCAGCGGCCCTCTGATTCTACATATGGGTTGTGTGTGATTAACACTGTAGATAGGAAAAACACAATTTCGTTCTACTGTACATGATTGGTTGTATGGTGGAATGACAATGAAGGGTGATTTAATTTAAATTTAAATTTTTAATATGGGTCATCATCTATTCATCTGTGAATAACATGATACGTGATAACTGTAAAGTTATCTAGGCAGTTTTGCTTTCCCTGGGTAATTCCTTTTTCTATTATGCTGTGTGTGTTTCTGTCGTTTTGGTTGTCTACTGTGTCATGCTACTGTTACACTGTAATTTCCCAGTTTGGGGTCAATAAAATACATCTATGTATTAAGCGGTCCAAAAAAATTGAAAATAATTTGTCGTTGCTGCACATGGATGCCTACAGAATGTTCCAGGGACCCCTGGTTGAAAAACACTGGTTTAACCAGTAGTTAGTAGTAGTTTAATTAGTAGATTAACCATTCACACAAACTTCTTTGTATCCACAGACATTAATTTTGTCAGCTGTATACCTCTTTCTAATTAGCCAGTCAGAATTAGGCCAAAAAGATACCATAATCAATATACAGTATGAAAGCAACAGCTCAGAGGAATGTGTGTTTTTTTACCACTTTACTGCAGTATGTGGTAAATTGAGATTCTCAGTGCTGAAGTATCAAATCACAAGTGACAGGTCAAGCTATTAGCTAGAATACAGGCCACAGACAGTACCTGGAAAAAGGGCCAGAGCACTTGCAGCGGAGAAAAACAAAACAAAAACACCATATGTGGACATGCAGTCTACTAATAATTATTATAAGGCAAATCCTGTTTCTTGCAGTAATTGCACAATACAGAACAAGTACAAGCTGCAATAAGGGTTCAAACTAAGTAATGAACAGAAGACCAAGACCTTTGTCATGCAAAAGCTACCTTTTCGATGCGTTAAATTACACAAGAACGTTCCAATAAGACACAATAACCTATACAGCTAATTATAAATAATCAATTAATATAAATAAAATAATACATGAAAATTTTGAAGAGTGTCATCCATATACTGTGGTGCGAAAAAGTGTTTGCCCCCTTCCCAAGTTCTCTTTTTTGTATGTTTGTCACACTTAAACGTTTCAGATCATCAAATAAATTTAAATATTAGACAAAGAACACAAGTAAACACAAAATGCAGTTTTTAAATGAAGGTGTACCCTTATTATTAAGGGTAAAAAAAATTCAAACCTACATGGCCCTGTGTGAAAAAGTGATTGCCCCCCCCCCCCCATTAAAACATAAATTAACTGTGGTTTATCACATCTTTGAAAGCCGAGTTCAATTTTCTAGCCATTTCTAAAGCTTGGGACTCCAGCGAACCACAGTGAGAGCCATTATCCACAAATGGTGAAAACATGGAACAGTGGTGAACCTTCCCAGGAGTGGCCAGCCATCCAAAATTACCCCAAGAGCGCAGCAACAACTCCTCCAAGAGGTCACAAAAGATCCCACAACAACATCCAAAGAACTGCAGGCCTCACTTGTCTCAGTTAAGGTCAGTGTTCATGACGCCACCTTAAGAAAGAGACTGGGCAAAACTGGCTTGCATGGCAGAGTTCCAAGATGAAAACCACTGCTGAGCAAAAAGACCATAAAGGCTCGTCTCAGTTTTGCCAGAAAACATCTTGATGATCCCCAAGACTTTTGGGAAAATACTCTGTGGACTGACAAGACAAAAGTTGAACTTTTTGGAAGGTGTGCGTCCCATTACATCCGGCGTAAAAGTAACACAGCATTCAGAAAAGGAATATCATACCAACAGTAAAATATGGTGGTGGTAGTGTAATGGTCTGGGGCTGTTTTGCTGCTTCAGGATCTGGAAGACTTGTTGTGGTAAGTGGAACCATGAATTCTGCCAAAAAATTCTGAAGGAGAATGTCCGGCTATCTGTTCGTGACCCTAAGCTGAACCGCACTTGGGTTCAGCAGCAGGACAATGATCCAAAACACACCAGCAAGTCCACCTCTGAATGGCTTAAGAAAAGCAAAATGAAGACTTTGGAGTGGCCTAGTCAAAGTCCTGACCTGAATCTGATTGAAATGCTGTGGCATGACCTTAAAAAGGCGGTTCATGTTCGAAAACCCTCCAATGTGGCTGAATTACAACAATTCTGCAAAGGTGAGTGGGCCAAAATTCCTCCACAGCGCTGTAAAAGACTCATTGCCAGTTATCGCAAATGCTTGATTGCAGTTGTTGCTGCTAAGAGTGGCCCAACCAGTTATTAGGTTTAGCGGGCAATCACTTTTTCACACAGGGCCATGTAGGTGTTTTTTTTCCCCTTAATCATAAACACCTTTATTTAAAAACTGCATATTGTGCTTACTTGTGTTATCTTTTTCTAATATTTAAATTTGTTTGATGATCCAAAACATTTAAGTGTGACAAACACACAAAAAAATGAGAAATCAGGAAGGGGGCAAACACTTTTTCACACCACTGTATACAAAGTAAATAAATTATTCAGGAACACTCAAACTTGTATTTAAAGAATGATGCAATTACAGATTATTGTAGTTCAAAAGGGCCATTATTCAAGAATAATTCTGAAGATGTTCGCTCTATATCTTCATGTGAAGGATTTTTAAGTGTACTGTAGTAATCATAAATCTCATTTACTGAACTTAATCAAATTAAGCTGCCAGAAAATGTAGTTGCATGTCTGTAAATTTGACAATAAATATTTCTTGCCAAAAAATTACAGCAGCCCTTTATTTATTTATACAACAGTTTTTAATGGAGATTTAGATTACATTAAGATTAATAATTTAGAATTCAGAATAATTTGTATTGCATATTTTTAAGAACACTAAAACCAATTACTGTGCAATATCCTGGAAAGTATATCCCTATAATTTCATTTTCAGAAAACCCTAAATGGAGTCAGTTTTTATTTACCATGTCCGAGGTGCTCTCTAGGAGGAAATTGATGGCTCTACTGACATCCTCATTACAGTCATGGAGCGCTACCATGCATTCATCTTGGTTCTTCCCCGTCACTTCCATCAGCTAGAGAAAAACAAAACATTAAGCATTTATGTTCGTCAATAAGGACAAAATACAGTTAGGAAACAAAAACCATTTTTCTGCCTAATAGTCAGACATGGATCTTGTGCTTTCTTGATAAAATTCTCAGTGACTCTCACCTGATTAACTTTGTCCTCAAAGTCAGCATCATTCTTATCATAGATCATCTGAGCAAGCCGGATCTGCTCAGCAGTAGCCTGTGACAGACAACAGGAAGCAAATGTGCAAAAAATGTTAAAAAAAAAAAAAAAAAAAAAAAAGAATAACTATAACAGCCATTTTGTTTATGAAATTGAGTGTGTAGGCTTTCATAAAAGTAACTCATTTTTGCAAGACTCATTTTTGTACATTTGTCATTACAGAATATGTGCATTAGCATTGTTTTGGCAAGGGAAGTTGTGCTCTGATTTCAATTTGTCCATGTTCACATGGCTGCACTGTCTTACCTGTATCTGTTTTTGTGGTTGTGACACATGAGTGGCAGCGGGCAGCGCTTTTTCCCGAGGACCCCGGGCCTTGTCGCCGCCCAGCGAGCTCATCATATACAGTATATACAAAACTCTGTATGTACAAAATAGAAAAATCTGCAGGAAAAAAACCCCACAAGCAACAACAAAAGATGAGTAAAACTCAAGACAGATGTAAACACACACCGTAGTTACTGCAAGGTTACTGCAGAGCTTCAGCACTTCTCCTTGTGTGGGTGCAAACAGCAATGCAAGCGTTTCATACCAGAAATATGCACTGCCAGTATAAGCTAAGCCTTACTGCACAATCATGAATACAGTCCTTATGGAGGCTGTAAGACACACAGTTGGCCTGGTGACGCAACAGCTTTGCTGAAAATCTGGGTCAAGGAAGGAGAGCAACCCAGTGTCCACTTACAAAGAGAACATAGTGTGAAGCATAGCAAAAACTACACACCCTGACCAGGCATCCCTCTTGTTGCAAAACAGCTTAAAGCAAGTGCAATTTTCATGCATACCCTGAACACTACACTATTGCTGCAAAATCATGAATTTTTCACTGCAGTCCCCCCACCACAAGATTCTAACTAACTAACTAACTAACCTGCACTTATATAGCGCTTTTCTAGTCACAAAGACCACTCAAAGCGCTTTCATTAATACTAACCCTCTATTCTAAGGGCCTATAGGAAACAGATATCTAGGGACAATTAAGAACAGCCAATTAACCTAACATGCATGTCTTTGGCATGTGGGAGGAAACCGGAGAAATCCCGGAGTAAACCCACGCAACACGGGGAGAACATGCAAACTCCACACAGATCACTGTTGGTCGGGGGCTGGACTGCTTTTTTTTTTCCTGTAGATTAAGTACAATGCCATATGCTAATAATTCCCTTTAAAAGGTAGCACTTGGTTTACTGACTGGTAAGGACTGGCTTATTAATCTGCCAATATATGGAAGCTGTCATGAGGTGATGTACTGTAATTCAATTAAAATGTCAAACTCAGACTACAGTGTCTGTCAGTGATCAACTACAGATGTCACCGCTGACCCGTTTGTTGTGACAGAGAACAATAGCAAGTGCCTGAGTGACGCTGGGAAATACAAAGCCGTCATTGGCTGCTGGACTGAACAAAGCTTTATGTGCAAGGACGAATGAGCTTTAAAAGCAATTTCACTTTAAAACACACAGACACAGAAAAAAAATGGGATATTCTTTTACAAGAATCTGCGTAAACTGTCAAAACCTGGATTTCATAATTTAAAGACCAATATAAATACGACCCTGTAAAACACGAACAATAACAAAACAATTATTCAGAAGCGCTTCAATATTCTGAGATTGAAGTAATATGACTGCAATTAATTCGCGTTATACGCAGGACATCATTAATATGAAGACACCTGTTTGTTTCCAGATAATTAACTGATAACTAAACCACAATTCTAGCAGTAAATAAAGTGGAGGGTCGTTATGAGCCAATGCTAACGTTAGCCCGCTGTGAAGTTGGCCGATAATTCGGTGCCGTTCAACGCTGCATGCCTTTTCGTTGAACTTGGATTCAAACAGCCTTCTCTCGGAATCAAAAACTGGGTGATTTTGTGCTGGTGGTTTATTGCTCCTCTTTGTGCCTGGTCCGACGACTTGGGAGTTAGCCACCAACATGCTAACATTGTAGCGGTGCAGTCGGACTGCAGCTAGCTACTGACGCTATCAAAATGTGGACCGATGAGATACCCAACGGTCGTCCCAACGGCTTGCTCAGTGTCTTACGGTGCATTTCATTGTTCGCTCTTACGACATCGAGGTGTAGCTGTGGTAGAACAACAAACGGCACAGACAGCTGAGCTACATGCTAGCCAGCTAACAACAACGGTGCATCAGATGTGAAAGAAAGAGGCCTCGCAGTGGTCCACAATCCCATCCCGACATTGCTCGCCGGGAAACAAGACAACAGAAAAATGCCAGACATCCTCGGCTACACCGCCTAGCCGAGCCGAAAAAGCCAGCGGCTAATTATCTCAGTGAATATAAAGATTAAGCATGGACTTGGAATATAAAAAGACACGTAAAGGCAGGTGGAAGAGTAAGAAAATGTGGGTTTTTATTACCTGCTAAACACGCTTCAGTCGGCCAGCAGCAGACAGGGTGGTCACGTGACGTGTGGTGCCGCGGCGGATGCTCTTCAGGTGACAGGTCACAGAAATAAGATGCGAATAACTTCTGATCTCAGCGATGAGCATAAAATCTGCAGCTGGATTTTATTCTGCATTTACTTCCACTATTTTTACTGCAGCAATCGAATGTTTCGCATTGCTACATACTGTCCTGAGTGGCCACTTGCTGTGGAAATTTTACGTAAGGATCAAGGAGGTCAGACAAACCGTTACACCAATATACATTTTATTTTTTTTAGTCACTCGATTTAAAGAATTATTAGCTCCCATTACCCCCAGTTTGTTTATACTTTACAATAGCCCCAGCTTCAGTCAATTGTAAAAACATTCATGAGGTGTGCGTTTAAAAAAGGGGGGGGGGGCATCACCAAGTAAACAGACCAATCCACACACTTTCTCAGACATATACATAAAATGTATGCAATTGTCCTCTGGTATTTTACACATACAGATACACATTTATATATAAAATACACTTTATTAAGTGTTGGTTATTGATAAATCTGTGGTTGTAATCAGGATATAATTTCCATTCTGCCATCACCGTGAAAACTGGAGAAAAAGTTCCATGTAGAAAAGGAAATCTACGATTGCCTACAACAGTCTTTCACAGAAAGACGTGAGGAAGGCAGAACAAGTAACAAGCCTACCCTGCCTCTACCAGACAAGGCGAAGCGCAAAAGTCTTTTAATCCTTGGTACAAAAAGAGGGGGAGAGAAGATTACAACAGTGACCACAAAACACACATGCCTGCATTATTTAACTCTGGGGTCTTGTCCAAAGATTATTTATTCCTGCAGCTTTCTACTGGATATAGGAGCAAAACTGAATAGTGCTTCAACTGGATGAGCCCCAAAACACAGATTTTAAATCCTGGAATAATCAAAGACTCATTTTTTTTTTAAATATATTCAATGATGCCACCAAATACAATGTGGTAAATTCTCTAGCAGATAAGAATTTTAAAATCTGCCGAATGCAGTATAGTCAAGCACAAGAAAAAAAATAAAATCACCAAATGTGATGCATCACTCAAAAGAAGCAGGTAAGTATGCTCCTGACCAGTCAAATAAAGGTGACAAAGGAGATGAAAATAAATACAAAAAACGCATAACAGAATATCAGCAGTGGTGTGCCTGTCAACTCACAGTCAAAAAAATAAAAATGCATTCTGATTAATTTATACTGGAAAACAACACAGCACTCGTCAGTGTTAGTTTTTTTCTTTTCCATCATCTCATGTCAGGATAACACACAGTCCACTTTGATTGGCTTTTTTGTTTTACTTCTGACGAGAAGTTCGCAAGTGATAGCAGTGGACTGTTCCAGTAAAACTTCGCACTGCACTCTGATCAGTCTCTTCAGTCCTTCATCCTCTCTCCTCCTCTTATTTTATTGCCACCCATTTAAGTGAGAAAATGAGAGTGGAATTTTTTTAAAGGGAAAATTCCACAAGGTTCCTCACAAAGACATCGTCATTTATCACCATGGAAGCAGTGGGAGATGCTTTCCTTGTGTACAAAAACAAACCAACAAAAGACCAGAGCCTAATCCCTGCAGACTGAATGTAAATGGTTGAAATTATGACTTTATTCTTCAGAGTTAAAAAAAAAAAAATCCTCAAAACTCCCTTGGCTTTCTCAGTGCCAGACTTTGCAACAAATTTGATAACTTTTATTTTTACTATATAGATCTATATATAAAAAGAATAGTGGAGCTGAGTTGGGAGGTACAAAGTGAAAGCTGAAATGAAAGAACAGTTAATGTTGGACAGAAATAGATAAAAATGCTGAAAGCAGGATATGGCAAGAAAAGATCATGTTCCTGAGTCCAGGTATGAGCTGTGCATCAGAGTTTTACTGAAGACAGTTACATTAATGAGAAGGGACGGGGATACTGGTTCGGTGGCGCCGTGGACGAGGATGTAGTCAGAGTGTGACAAAGGGGAAAGCGAGGCTAGCTCCACAGCCCTGCGTAGTTGCCGTGCAGGCCGGAGCACAGCGGCCCACCCGCTACAAACAGCTTGGTGCCAGAGTCGTCATAGCAGTGGGTATACACCGCGTTTGGGAAGGACTGAATATCTGAGAAGTAACTCCTCCATGTCTCATCGTGATTCTGAAGGTGGAGTGCAGGAAATGGAGATAGAGAAAACATTATGACAGCACAGCTGGATCCAGTTGCTCATTTTGCAATAAAAGAGACATTAATTTCAAATAAATCCTACCAGCCAGCCTTTCCCTGTGTTCAGCTTGAGGATGGTGTCTCCAGGCAACTTCCTGCACCCTCCGGCTGTGGTACGAGGGTTCTCCAGGAATCTCTGAGCCCGGATGTCGTAGAAGAGAAGTGAGCCGTGGCCGGTGCCCACTGTCACGATGTGCTCGTAGAAACTTACTGAACGAATGCCTGAATAAACCAACAGATACAGATGGGTTCAGAGTAAGCATCAAGTCCCTTTTTCTGTGTGCTTCCCAACTTCAAGTACTTCATTCTTAAACACTGGACAATATGCTTTGAGACATGCAATAATTTCAAAACAGAAATTACAGTGGATATAAAAAGTTTACACATCCTCTTTTCAAATGCCAGCTTTTTGTAATGTAAAAAAATGAGACCAAGATAAATCATTTCAAAACTTTTTCCACCATTAGGCTGCGTGTCCACCAAATGCATTTTTTGTCGCCCGACCCCCCTGAGCATTTTTTTTTTTTCAGTGTTTGTGCGCAGTGCTCTGGGGGAAAAAAAAAGTCTGTGCCCTGTATCCCAGCAACAGCTTCCCACTCTCAGCTCAGCATTTCCTACTTCAGCACTTCAGACTTTCCACTGATTTTTTTAATAGCAGTCTCAAAATAACAATGGACAGGAAACATTTTCTAGCAGCTCTGGATGTAAAATATGATGACACAGAAAGCAGGAGTCTTGAGTACAGACTAGTACCGGCGTCCTATGTTCCGCCCATGCAGCAGTTCTGATTGGCTGCTTAAGGTCAGACATTTACGAGCTCAGCCGCAGTCTGAAAAGTTGAACTTTTTTAAGCTCTGAGCGCCACGACAACAAACGGCCACTGCCAAGGGCACTCAGCGCTGTAAACACTGGACTACATAGAGAATGAATGGAAAATAGTCGCCCAGAGCGGAAAAAACGCATTTGGTGGACATGCGGCCTTAATGTAACCTATAACCTGTACAACCCAATTGAAAAACAAACTGAAATCTTTTATGGGGAAAAATAAAAATCTTACAATAACCAGTTTGCATAAATATGCACACCCTTAAACTAAGACTCTATTGCAGCACCTTTGGCTTTTATTACAGCACTCAGTCTTTTTGGGTAGGAGTCTATCAGCGTGGCACATCTTGATGTGGCAATATTTGCCCACTCTTCTTTGCAAAAACGGTCCAAATCTGTATGCGAGGACATCTCCTGTGCACAGCCCTCTTCTGATCACCCCACAGATGTTCGATTGGATTCAGGTCTGGACTCTGGCTGGGCTGTTCAAAAACCTTAATCTTCTTCTGGTGAAGCCATTCTTTTGTTGATTTGGATGTGTGCTTTGGGTCACTGTCGTGCTGAAAGATGAAGTTCCTCTTCATCTTCAGTTTTCTAGCAGAAGCCTGAAGGTTTTGTGCCAACATTGACTGGTATTTGGAACTGTTCATAATTCCCTCCACCTTGACTAAGGCCCCAGTTCCAGCTGAAGAAAAACTGCCCCAAAGCATGATGCTGCCACCACCATGCTTCACTGTAGGTATGGTGTTCTTTTGGTGATGAGCAGTGTTGTGTTTGCACCAAATATACCTTTCGGAATTATGGCCAACAAGTTCAACCTTGGTTTCACTGGACCATAGCACATTTTCTCACATGTGTTTGGGAGATTTCAAATGTGTTTTTGCAAAATGTAGCCGGGCTTGGGTGTTTTTTTCTTTGTAAGATAAGGCTTCCGTCTTGCCACCCTAGAGGGGAGATTGTTGTCACATGTACTAAACAGCCAGTACTTGCCACAAATTCCTGCAGCTCCTTCAATGTTGCCGTCAGCCTCTTGGCAGCCTCCCTGACCAGTTTTCTTCTCGTCTTTTCATCAATTTTGGAGGGACGTCCAGTTCTTGGTAATGTCACTGTTGTGCCATATTTTCTCCACTTGATGATTACTGTCTTCACTGTGATCCATGGTATATTTAATGCCTTGGAAATTCTTTTGTACCCTTCTGCTGACTGATGCCTTTGAACAATGAGATCCCTCTGATACTTTGGAAGCTCTTTGCAGACCATGGCTTGTGCTGTAAGATGTGACTACAAAAATGTCATGAAAAGCCTACGAGAACAGCTGAACTTTGTATGGGGTTAATCAGAGACACTTTAAATGGTGGCAGGTGTGTGCCGACTCCCATTAACATGAGTTTGAATGTGACTGGTTAATTCTTCCCCCTCATGGATCGTCACCTTATCGTGGTTAGGGGGTGGGGGTGGGGGGGTTGCGTGCCCCAGTGAACCCAGGAGTTATGTTGTCTGGGGCAATTTGCCTCTGATAGGGTCACCCAAGACAAACCGGTCCTGGGTGAAGGGCCAGACTAAGAACGATCCAACAGACTCTCATGATGAATACTAGAACAAGGATTCAGTGTACCCCGCCTGGTATGGGGTTACCGGGGCCCCGCCCTGGAGCCAGGCCTGGGCGAGGGGCTCGATGGCTAGCGTCTGGGTTTCCACCCATGGGACCCAGCCGGGCTCAGCCCGAAGGAGTTACATGGGTCCGCCCTCCAGTGGGCTCACCACCTGCAGGAGGGATCATGGGGGTCCGGTGCTATGTGGATCAGGTGGCGGTCAAAGGCGGAGACCTTGGCGGACTGATCCCAAGCTTTCTAAACTGGCTTTTGGTACGTGGAATGTCACCTCTCTGGTGGGGAAGGAGCCTGAGCTGGTGTACGAGGTTGAGAGATACCGACTAGATATAGTCGGCCTCACCTCAACACATAGCTCCGGTTCCGGAACCAGTCTCCTGGAGAGGGGCTGGAGCTTGGCCTTTTCTGGAGTTGGCCCGGGCAAGATGCGACAAGCAGGGGTGGGTATTCTTGTATCCCCCCACCTTGCTGCCTCTATATTGGAGTTTTCCCCGGTGGATGAAAGGGTTGCTTCCCTGCGCCTTCGGGTTGGGAAACGGGTCCTGACCATCATTTGTGCCTATGCACCAAATGATGGTTCAGAGTACCCACCCTTTTTGGAGTCTGTGACTGGGGTGCTGGAGGGTGCTCCTCTTGGAGACTCCATTATCCTACTGGGGGACTTCAATGCGCACGTGGGCAATGACAGTGAAACCTGGAGGGGGGTGATTGGGAGGAACGGCCTGCCCGATCTAAACCCGAGTGGTGTTCAGTTATTGGACTTCTGTGCTAACCCCAGTTTGTCCATAACGAACACCACGTTCAAGCATAAGGGTGTCCATATGTGCACCTGGCACCAGGACACCCTAGGTCACAGGTCAATGATCGATTTAGTTATCGTGTCATCAGACCTGCGGCCGTATGTCTTGGACACTCGGGTAAAGAGAGGTGCAGAGCTGTCAACTGATCACCACCTGGTGGTGAGTTGGATCCGATGACAGGGGAGGAAGCCATTCAGACCTGGTAGACCCAAACATATAGTGAGGGTGTGCTGGGAACGTCTGGCTGAGGCCCCTGTCCGGGAGATCTTAAACTCCCACCTCCGGAAGAACTTCAACCACATTCCAAGGGAGTCTGGAGACATGGAGTCTGAATGGGCCATGTTCTCCACCTCTGTTGTTGAAGCGGCGGCCCAGAGCTGTGGCCTCAAGGTGGTCGGTGCATCTCGTGGCGGCAACCCCCGAACCAAGTGGTGGACACCAGTGGTGAGGGGGGCTATTAAGCTGAAGAAGGAGTCCTATCAAGCTTGGTTGGCTTGTGGGACTCCCAACGCAGCTGAGGTGTACCGGCAGGCCAAGCGGAGTGCAGCTCGGGTGGTTGCTGAAGCAAAAACCCGGGTATGGGAGGAGTTCGGTGAGGCCATGGAACAAGACTTTCAGTCGGCCTCGAAGAGATTCTGGCAAACTGTCCGGCGGCTCAGGAGGGGAAAGCAGCTCCCTGTCCACACTGTGTATGGTGCGGATGGGGCGCTGTTGACTTCAACTGGGAATATCGTCGGGCGGTGGAAGGAATACTTCGAGGATCTCCTCAATCCCACTGATACGCCTTCCACAGAGGAAGCAGGGTTTGTGGACGAGGGGGATGACTCACCTATCACAGGGGTTGAGGTCGCCAAGGTGGTTAAAAATCTCCTTGGTGGCCGGGCCCCGGGGGTGGACGAGATTCGCCCTGAGTACCTCAAGGCCCTGGATGTTGTTAGGCTGTCATGGTTGACACGCCTCTGCAACATTGCGTGGAGGTCGGGGGCAGTGCCTTTGGCATGGCAAACCGGGGTGGTGGTTCCTCTTTTCGAAAAAGGGGACCGGAGGGTGTGCTCCAACTTCAGAGGGATCACACTCCTCAGCCTCGCTGGGAAGGTCTATGCCAAGGTACTGCAGAGGAGAGTCCGGCCATTGGTCGAACCTCGGATTCAGGAGGAGCAATGTGGTTTTCGTCCTGGCCGTGACACATCGGACCAGCTCTTTACCCTCTCAAGAATTCTCGAGGGTTCGTGGGAGTTTGCCCAACCAGTTTACATGTGTTTTGTGGACTTGGAGAAGGCATTTGACTTTGTCCCTCGTGGTTTTTTGTGGGGGATGCTTCGGGAGTATGGGGTATCGGGCTTGTTGTTACGAGCTATTCGGTCTCTGTACAACCGTTGTGAGAGTTTGGTTTGTATTGCCAACACTTGGTCGGACTCATTCCCAGTGAGAGTTGGACTCCACCAGGGCTGCCCTTTGTCACCGATCCTGTTCCTAATTTTTATAGACAGGATTTCTAGGCGCAGCCAGGGAATGGAGGCTGTCATGCTTGGTGACCACAGGATCTCATCTCTGCTGTTTGAAGATGATATTGTCCTGTTGGCTTCATCCAGCAATGACCTACAGCTCTTGCTGGGACGATTTGCTGCTGAGTGTGAAGCGGCTGGGATGAGAATCAGCACCTCCAAGTCCGAGTCCATGGCCCTTAGCCGGAAAAAGGTGGATTGTCCTCTCTGGGTTGGGGACAGGCTCCTGCCCCAAGTGGAAGAGTTTAAGTATCTTGGGGTCTTATTCACGAGTGAGGGGAAAATGGAGCGAGAGATTGACAGACGGATTGGAGCAGCATCTGCAGTGATGCGGACGTTGTACCAGTCTGTTGTGGTGAAGAGGGAGCTTAGTTCTAAGGCAAAGCTGTCGATTTACCAGTCAATCTACGTTCCTACTCTCACCTATGGTCACGAGCTTTGGGTAATGACCGAAAGAACAAGATCACGGATACAAGCGGCTGAAATGAGCTTTCTCCGTAGGATTGTTGGACTCACCCTCAGAGATAGGGTGAGGAGCTCAGTCATCCGGGAGAGGCTCAGAGTAGAACCGCTGCTCCTCCACATTGAAAGGAGTCAGTTGAGGTGGTTTGGGCATCTGATTAGGATGCCTCCTGGACGCCTCCCACTTGAGGTGTTTCGGGCACGTCCCACTGGGAGGAGACCCCGGGGCAGACCGAGGACTCGGTGGAGAGACTATGTCTCCCAGCTGGTCTGGGAACGCCTTGGTATCCTCTCTGAAGAGCTGGAGCAGGTGGCTGGGGAGAGGGAAGTCTGGGCTTCTCTGCTTGAACTGCTGCCTCCACGACCCGGACCTCCGGAAAAGCAGTAGAAGATGTATGGATGGATGGATGGTTAATTCTGAACACAGTCACATCACCACTTTTAACAGGGTGTGCACATTTATGCAAATAAGTTACTGTAATTTTTACCTCCGCCAAGGAGATAATGTTTTTACCAGGGTCTGTCTGTCTGTTACCAACATAACTCAAAAAGTTAGGAACGGATTTTGACGAAATTTTCAGGAAAGGTGTGTAATGGCACGGGAAACAGATGATTAGATTTTGGTGATGATCTGAGAGTGCATACCTCCACCAAGGGCTTTGTTTGTATTTGTGCAGCAGGATTACACAAAAACTACTGGATGGATTTGGATGAAATTTTCACCAGAGGTGGTTCTTGGGCTACAGAGGAACCCATTATATTTTGGTGATGATCTGAGAATGTATACCTCAGCCAAGGCTCTTATCTTCTCACAGTGTGTTAGCAACAATACTCCACAACTGATGGACAGAATTTGATGAAATTTTCACCACAAGTGGCTATAGGCCTACACATAAACCCATTACATTTTGGAGGTGATCCATGAGAAACGGAAGGAGCCTTGGTGGAGGTATGTGCTCTAGGAGTGCTTTTCTATTTTTTTTTTAATTTTTTCCCTTAAAAGATTTCAGTTTGTTTCTCAATTGGGTTGTACAGGTTATAGGCCACATTAATGATGGAAAAAGTTTTGAAATGATTTATCTTGGTCTCATTTTTTTACATCACAAAAACCTGGCATTTGAACAGAGGTGTGTAGACTTTTTATATCCACTGTGTAAGTAATGTAGTATGGATACATAAAAAAACATAAAATAAGCTAAGTAGCTTTTTGTTCATATGCTGCTGCTGCCATCATCATAATCACCAATATCATGCAGATGTCTGATAAAACCTCTCAAAGTTTTATAGGGTCATTCTAAAAGTTATGAAGATACATACCGCTTCCTCTTTCTCTGGAATGAACAGACTTGATGCTATGCATAGGCTGCCGTGGATCCAGAAAGGAAACGTGAGCCTGAGAACCCACAGCATAGACTGACCAATCCTGTGCATATGCCAGACACACGTTCTCTTTGCAGTGAGGCAACTTGGTGGACAGTATCTATAAGACACACAAAATATATAAGAATATGAGATCTTACTATTTTGTTGCGTAGATGAAAACATAAAAAAACAGTATTGTAAAAACTGAATGTACCTTGCACAAGTTATGCTCAGCTTTCCAGAGATGAAAATAGCCATCTAATGATACAGCACCGAGTTCCTGAAAAGGGAGAAAAAGATTTTTGACTAACTGCATACCTGTGTGGGGAACACCATACATACATCTCAGCAGGACCACAGGCACCCTCTTCTTGAAATTATAACAGTGGACAAATAACTGGGTTGCCAACATCTGCCTTCTTGCAGCTATTCTGTGCACAGGCTTAAAGTGCGTTCAGACCAAACAAATTTTTCACATGGTACGATTACATGTTAACTCTATGTAAACATGTGAACAGATGTGAATTCGCGTCTGAGCCAGTTGCAGAGGGGCGGAGTTGCCTTCATAACTTTTGCAGCTGCTTTCTGCCTGCTGTGGAAATCCCAAAAACACAGTCAAGTTTACAACGTTATCCGGTGGCGCTCTCACCTGGAAATTTGTCAAAGCCTCCTCCAAAACCTCACCTGGATGACGGGTGTTTACACTGCTAGCTGGCTGCTAGCCCTTGTTAGCACATTTGTAGCGGGACTATACGGGTTGATAAACAACAGACACCCCGTGTCAGCTTCAGTGCTCCCGGTCCATCTGTCTGCAGGTGAGTGGCTCATTTTCAAACTAGTTTACTCTCCAGTGTTGATACTTTTACTCTGGTGACGGCAGATCCTCAAGGCTGAATATTAGCTAGCGTTATCTTTCAGACACAAATATGCAAATTTGCGTGTTTTCCGTATGTTTACATTAACTTTACATATATTTGCGCCGCATGAAAAATTTGTGTCACTTTTGGTCTGAACGCACTTTTTTTTTTTTTTTTTTTGTTACTTATTTGTACCCGTAGGTAGACTTGGTTTGCAGTCTGGTGACAAGCCACCGGCTGCTGGTCGCTGCGTGCGCGAGCGCCCTAAACCTACATGTTTTTGGTGTGCGGGAGGAAACCGGAGAAATCCCGGAGTAAACCCGCGCAACACGGGGAGAACATGCAAACTCCACACAGCTCACTGTTGGTCGGGGGCTGGGATCGAACCCACGATCTCATGATCCCCGCGATCCCCCGGCCGAGGGTAAAACTGTGCTGCCACAGTGCTAAACCACTGCGCCACCGTGCAGCCTTTACCCTTTAGCACTTTAGAGAGCAAAGTGGCAAGAGACAGCATCCCTCACAATTTAATGACAGGAACTGTTGTGATGTCATCACCTGTCACAACACATCTAGGCACAGATCTTCTCTGTAAGGAATGAGCCACTCAGAACTGTATTCAGACAGCTGTGGACAGATTCAATGCAAATATTAGGGGCTGGGAGAATTAAAACAGATGTAATTTTGCTCATGTTGATTTTTTTTCCCCTCTCCCTATTGTGTGCATGTGTATACTGTATGAGAGCTTTCATGTCCTTTCCCTTTAACGTGGGCGGTCATGTGACATCACACTCTGGAAGCTGTGGAGTTAGCGCAGTTTGGAAGCAGCAGAACAAATCAAAACAGCTTGTATCAAAAATAAATGCAGTGTCTGTCCACATAGTATGTGATGACTGACTCTTTATATCTTAAACTACCAGGGACTGCCACAAAGCTAAATCATGTTAGTCACTAACGACTATCCATGTCAGCTCAGCAGTTTTACAGTGGAAAATGGACAACAAAATGGAGAAGCTGAGGTTGAATTCAAAAACCAATCATAATCCCTATATGGTGATAACATAATTATGGTAAATGTCATTTTGCCATGCTGGCAAAATGAGTCAGAATGCGCACTGGGTAATTACGAGCTACAGGCACGTGAAGTCATAAATCATAATTCTTTCTTTGTTTGCTGGTGACAAGTCCCAGGAAAACCCCAGTCAATGCCTAGTATCATTGTAAAGCTTGGAACTCCTACTTTCTAAAAATACAGTGGAAGACATAACTCAGGACTGATCGAATGCGAGTTTTCAAACCAGCCAAAATATAAACAAAATCGGCTTGTTGCTGGTCTGTTTTTGCCCAATTCCTACATATTAAATATAATTTTGAAGGTCATTCAATACAGAATATGAAAATAATGTTACCTCAGTTTTGAAAATGTCCTCATTGTGACTCATTCTGCCAGCACGGGTCACAAGTGGCGTTCACTTATATACCGCTTTTTCTCATCTCTGGATGACTAAAGCGCTTTACAGATCCTGCTGTCTACCCATTCACGCACACATTCACACACTGATGGCAGCAGAGCTGCCATGCAAGGCAATGGCCTGACCCACCAGGAGCAACTGGGGGTTCAGTGTCTTGCTCAAGGACACTTCGACATGCAGACTGCAGAAAGAATGGGAATCAAACCACAAACTGTCTGATCAGTAGTCGGCCACACTACATCTGCACTACAGCCGCCCCAATGTCGTTAACAAGCCAATTAGCCGCCGCGAGTCACATGACACACAAACCCTCAAGAGGTATATATGGGGGGAGGGGGGGGCTGAAAAGTTCATAGTGGTCAAATTTGACCAAATGTGGTTTATTTTTCAACATAGTCTCCCCTTCGGTCCACACACTTCTTCCATCGGTGTTGCAGTGCCTGGATCCTTGTGGTTGAAAAATTAACCACGTCTGGTCAAATTTGACCACTATGAACTTTTCAGCCCCCCCTCCCCCATATATAAACACTGACTTCTTCATGAACAATATTTAATTTGGTTACATGTGTGCAAAATTATTATATTATGCTCATTTACTACTGAATCACCACAATGATGCAGGATATTCATTGATAGGTGATGCTGATTTAAGGTCAAATTGCCCAGCCCTGGCAAATATATGCACCGATGAGGTTTACCATTGATCCTGACCTATGGAACAGACCACGCACCACATCTTGCACAATTGCCCATCACTGTGCCCACCAATTATGTTCATATTGACCTAGTCAAGCCAAGGCCGTCTACAATCACCTGGTTACAATGCCTAGCTGACAACTTGATCTTGTACCAAAAAAAGTGAGAACAGTCATCTCGGGCGCTCATTTACTTCCACATTTTACAAAGTAACTTAAAATATCTCACAGACATAATTTATTTGGCATTGGCAATTTTACTCATCATTAAAATCATACACAAGAAAAAAGACAAATATCTTAATATCAAATGGGAAAACTCAACACCAACTATATTTGCAAACAGCCCAAGTTCACACACAATGTAAATCTGGATCTGAAACTTAAGAAAGCAACTTATGAATCAAACCACAGAGATGGTAAGGTTTTACTGACTTATAAGTTGAAGATTTAAAATTGGCATATCCTGTGGTTTTGGGTAAACAAATCATATTTTACAGAGAATTTAATCACATGGTTTTAGGTGCAAGCATGAACCTTACTTTATGGTTGTCGTTAAAGGCCAAAGCACGGACTTTGCAGTTGTAAGGGTTGGTGTACTCCTTGGGTATATCCTTGAGGACACGGTGGGAGATGTGGGCATAGGATGGCACTGTCTGGTCACTTTGATTCCTCTCAGCCTGGCTCAGAACTTCCTCTGTAACCTCCCACAGGCCCATGGATCCATCTCTTGAACCTATAAAATAAAACACACACACACGGCTCTTCCATGTTATGACAAACAGTCCACCAAGTAAATATAGAGTAGAATAGAATAAGCTTTATTGTCATTGTACAGTTGTACAGTATAACAAAACTGTGGGTGCTCCACCAGGCTACTGTGCAATAAAGTAAGAGAAAAGGATTGGATAAAACACAGTTACAGAATACACAATTAAACATACGTTGTGGGGGACCCAGTCAGTACGTTCTCTACTCAGACTGAATGGCACGGCAGGAGGAGATGCGTAAAAGCTGAGAAATTGATTTGCAGGGCAGTCTGTGGTTTTCTCCTTAAGACCGCATGATAATATGCATTCTCCTCTGGTCTGCATAATAATGTGCCGACAGGATGGGTGACAAAAGGTCTGCATAATAATGTGCCGACAGGCTGGCTGACAAAGGGGATTGTCATGGTAAATGTATGCATGTTAATGCCGACACCCCAGGTCGCGAGGCAAGTTGTATGGTATAAAAAGAGAGATGCCCACGACCTGGTTCATGCTTCTTCTTCTTGTGGACTGATGATAGAGAGAGATTAATACAAGTCTGCTCTGCTGCAGCTACCACCTCGCCTGCTCATTCCTCTGGTGACCCTTGACGCACAATGGAACTCAAGGCGAACACCCTGGAGACGACCCGGACTGGAGGTGCCAGCACCATGTGCGCCATTTCGGTCAAACTCAAGGACTTTTGACTACATGACCGAAAGTCTTGGTTCCTCCACACCGAGGCCCAGTTCACGCTCCGGGGAGTGACGGCGGATGACACCAAATACTACTACATGGTTGCAGCACTGGACGCACGCACAACACAGCAGGTGGCGAGCCTGCTCCAACAGCCCCCAGCCCACGACAAATACGACGCTCTCAAAACCGCGCTGACCCGGTGCTACACACTCTCGGACTGCGAGAGAGTGGAAAGGCTCCTGACGCGCTCCGAGTTGAAAGACGGGTCGGCGGTCAAATTAATGGAGAATATGTTGGCGTTGATGAGCACAGATTACGGGCATTTCCTCTTTGCCCACCTTTTCCTCCGGAACCTCCCGACAGCGGCCAGAGCGGTCCTTGCCAATTCGCCGCTGCTGGCTACGTGCAACTACCGGGCACTAGCACAAGAGTCAGATCGGATTATCCTCACCACCAGAGCCTTCGCTGTGAACGCAGCGGCGTCTGAACCCAGCAAGACGGCCAGCGGAGGCGAGGAGCCAGCAACAGTGGCCACAGCAGAGGCCAAGAAGCACAGGAGAGACACGCTCTGCTTTTACCACCGCCGTTTTGGAGAAGACGCACGCCGATGCGTGCCACCGTGCCAATTCAAGCGCTTGGGAAATGCCAGGGCCGGCAGTCGGTAGCAGCTGCGACCACCGGTGACACAAACAAGCAGCTCTATGTGACAGACTCACGCTCGGGGAGACTGTTCCTCGTGGACTCCGGCTCCCAAAAGAGCCTCATCCTACTGTCCTACGCAGACCGGCTGGCGGGAAGTAGCTGCCCCGAGCTGGCAGCCGCAAACGGCTCAGGCATTAAGACTTTTGGTGAGAGGAAACTGACTTCACTTCCGCCCTCCGAAGAGAGCAGACGCTTTTTCTTCCAGCTCCGGCTTCTTATCTCTCTCCTCCCCTAACTGACTGACTGAATCCCAGCTTGCTATTGTCTGTCTGCGTGTCTCTACTGCTGATTATCAAACGAAATTATGGATTTAATAAGCTGGGCTTTGAACGCAATTGACACTGTTTTTTCAACGAGGAAAAGTGGCCCGGGGGAGCCGGTTTGCCCCGCAGGCACCGCGGCCGCGGGCTATTTGAAGGACACAAGTAATTGGAAACTCTTGTGCCTGTGTGATCTCTCCATCGAAGATGTTGAAGATTTATACCTCTTCGTAGCAATGGTCATCGGAATTCTACTGATTGGATCTGGGATTGTTCTGGTGTACCGTAAATTGAAGAAGATGGACGGAGCCTACCAAAATGCAGACCCGGCGAGGCTTAACCATCAAATTGACCAATTGGGCAGGACTCTGACAGCGGCTAATGGAGAACTGTCTAGGAAAATGGATTACATCATGATCACGCTGAGAGCCGTCCATGATAATTTCAACGTCCAGCCATGAAGGATTTAAGTACTGAATCTGTAAGAGAATATAAAGTTTTTTTTCTCTGAAGTCAGTACTATTCGACTCATTCGACCTGCCCTCACAGTCACAGTCCTCCAGATTATCTGCAGTTTTTGTTTTCAAAACATGCGAGCAGCATTTGACTCTCAAGGACAGCCAGCTGTCTGGCAAACTATACCATCTGCTGTGCCAAGGACACACGCCTTTGTCAGACGGTAGACATAACATCTGCTGCTGAAGAGACTTTGTTGTTCTTAACTGATATCAACACCCTCACTCAACACCTTCACTCACACTGACTCACTATACTGATGTGAAGATTATTCATTCACTGCTCTCTTTGTGTCCTTGTATAGATTCTATTGTCTGCTTGTGCATTGAGAGCTTTTTTCTTGTAATCATAATATTGATCATTTATGACCTGTATTCTGACAAACAATGCTTTTTTTCTCTCTCCTATTGTGTCATCCTTTTCCTCCCCCATTGCTTTCTGTTCCCCGTCTGCTGACAGGCGCGTCACTGAAAATGTCAACTATGTCGTTCTCAGTGTCAAGTCAAATCCCTCGTATGTTTATCAGTTGTTTACTGTGAATGTACTTGGCAATAAATCTTTTCTGAGTTCTGAATTCTGACTATATCCTTGCACTGCCGTACATACCAATGGACATTCGTTATAGCGGCATGTAACTTCCCCATTTTGGGTGCTGATTTTTTTGTGTGCACACGGACTATTAATCGATGTGGCTAACAGACGCCTGAGTAACGCAATGTCTTTTGATTCTCTGCCCTGTACAGCTAGATGAGCCAGGTCCACAACACTAGCCAACGTCACAGCTCCAGGGGGTAAGTTCCACACACTATTCACCCAGTTCCCAGCACTCACGGTTCCGATGTTCTCGGCGGCTGTCACTAAACACGGGGTGGAGCACTTCATTACCACCACGAGGCCTCCCGTTTTCGCACAACCTCGGCGCCTGGACACAGCTAAACTGGCCAGTGCGTGCGAGGAGTTTGCCAACTTGGAAAGGTTGGGCATCATCAGGCGCTCAAACAGCCCATGGGCATCCCTGCTACATATGGTGCCACCGGTTCCGGTTCCGCCGGACCGGTGGCGCCACACGAGTAGGCTGCCTGTTGCAACAGCCTTTTTTTTAATCTTCCTTCTTCTTTCTACACCTTTCACTCTGTATATATATATACACTCACCGGCCACTTTATTAGGTACACCATGCGAGTAACGGGTTGGACCCCCTTTTGCCTTCAGAACTGCCTCAATTCTTCGTGGCATAGATTCAACAAGGTGCTGGAAGCATTCCTCAGAGAGTTTGGTCCATATTGACATGATGGCATCACACAGTTGGCGCAGATTTGTCGGCTGCACATCCATGATGCGAATCTCCCGTTCCACCACATCCCAAAGATGCTCTATTGGATTGAGATCTGGTGACTGTGGAGACCATTTGAGTACAGTGAACTCATTGTCATGTTCAAGAAACCAGTCTGAGATGATTCCAGCTTTATGACATGGCGCATTATCCTGCTGAAAGTAGCCATCAGAAGTTGGGTACATTGTGGTCATAAAGGGATGGACATGGTCAGCAACAATACTCAGGTAGGCTGTAGCGTTGCAACGATGCTCAATTGGTACCAAGGGGCCCAAAGAGTGCCAAGAAAATATTCCCCACACCATTACACCACCACCACCAGCCTGAACCATTGATACAAGGCAGGATGGATCCATGCTTTCATGTTGTTGACGCCAAATTCTGACCCTACCATCCGAATGTCGCAGCAGAAATCGAGACTCATCAGACCAGGCAACGTTTTTCCAATCTTCTATTGTCCAATTTCGATGAGCTTGTGCAAATTGTAGCCTCAGTTTCCTGTTCTTAGCTGAAAGGAGTGGCACCCGGCGTGGTCTTCTGCTGCTGTAGCCCATCTGCCTCAAAGTTCGACGTACTGTGCGTTCAGAGATGCTCTTCTGCCTACCTTGGTTGTAACGGGTGGTTATTTGAGTCACTGTTGCCTTTCTATCAGCTCGAACCAGTCTGGCCATTCTCCTCTGACCTCTGGCATCAACAAGGCATTTCCGCCCACAGAACTGCCGCTCACTGGATATTTTTTCTTTTTCGGACCATTCTCTGTAAACCCTAGAGATGGTTGTGCGTGAAAATCCCAGTAGATCAGCAGTTTCTGAAATACTCAGACCAGCCCTTCTGGCACCAACAACCATGCCACGTTCAAAGTCACTCAAATCACCTTTCTTCCCCATACTGATGCTCGGTTTGAACTGCAGGAGATTGTCTTGACCATGTCTACATGCCTAAATGCACTGAGTTGCCGCCATGTGATTGGCTGATTAGAAATTAAGTGTTAACGAGCAGTTGGACAGGTGTACCTAATAAAGTGGCCGGTGAGTGTATATATATATATATATATATATATATATATATCACGGACGCACGGATCGCCCCGGGGGTCTCCCGGGTCGGCGGACGGAGCCCCGGTTTGCAGCGGGAGACGCTACAGCGGGGAGGAGCTAGTGCTAGCTAGCACTTGGCCGCCGCCCGGTGCTAATGGGAAACTCGACATACCGGGAGCTGTAGCGAAAACGACGCGGGTGCCGGGCTGGAGTTTAGGCGGCGTGCAAGAAATATAAGACAGAATAATAAAGAGCGATGGCAAGAACCAAGCAGACCGCCCGTAAAATCTACCGGAGGAAGAAGCCCCCCAGGAGACAGCTAGCCACCAGGGCTGCTCGGAGAGGCGCTCCGGCCACCGGCAGAGTGAAGAGGCCTCGCCGTCACAGGCCCGTGGTTCTGAGAGAGATCCGTCGCTGCCAGAAATCCACGGAGCTGCTCATCCGTAAGCTGCCCGTCCAGCGCCTGGTGAGGGAGATCGCTCAGGACTTAAAGACCGTCCTGCGTTTCCTGAGCTTCGCCGTCATGGCTCTGCAGGAGACCAGCGAGGCCCACCTGGTGGTCTCTTCTTCGCTAAGGGGGTCACCATCATGCCCAAAGACTTCCAGCTGGCCCGCCGCATCCGCGGAGAGAGAGCTTAGACTTTCTGCTGCACATTCACCAACCAACCATAATGCTCTGCACTGTATGTCTATATATATACATTTATAGTAATATGGACATATGTTTACTAGATGTTGTTTTTTCTTGCCTTCTGATTGTTGCTCTGAGTGTTGCTATCCCTGTGCTGTTGCAATCCTGGAATTTCCCCATTGTGGGACTAATAAAGGCTTATCTTATCTTATCTTATCTTAAAGCCGAGGGATCGTGGCAACCATGCGGGGATTTCCGCAGATTAAACAATGCCACCGTGCACGATCGTTACCCAAGCCCCCATATTCAGGATTTTTCCATCCACCTCACCGGGGCACGCATTTTTTCAAACATAGACCTGGTCCGCGGTTACCACCAGGTCCCGGTGCACACGGCAGACATACCCAAAACGGCAATAATAACCCCATTTGGTCTTTTTGAGTCCTTATGCATGCCTTTCGGGTTAAAAGGCACCGCACGGACATTCCAACACATGATGGATGTGGTGCTGCGCGATCTGCCGTTTGTGTTTGTCTACCTGGACGTCACTGCGTTTGTGGACCACAAGCCACTAACGTACGCTATGGCCAAGGTTTCGGAACCATGGTCGGCCCAGCAGCAGAGACAGCTGTCCACAATCTCGGAGTTTACGACTGACATTCAGCATGTGGCCGGTAAACTCAACGTGGTGGCAGACTGCCTCTCATGCGCATTAGTGGCCCCAGTCTACGTAAGGATAGATTACACGGCCATGGCCGCCGAGGAGATCGGCGATGCGGACGTTTACATGCTCCAGTCTGGATCAACAGGGTTAAGGCTGGAGAGCAGATTACTGCAAGATGCCCCCCCCCCAAATCTGTGACGTCTCCACAGGCTGCCTGCGCCTGGTGGTCCCACGCGCTTGGCGCCGCCACGTTTTTGAGACAGTTCACTCCTTGGCGCACCCAGGAGTGCGCGCGTCAGTCAAAATGATGGGAACAAAGTTTGTCTGGCCGAGCCTGTGCAAACAGGTGAAAGAGTGGGCTGCAGCCTGCGTAGCGTGCCAACGAGCCAAGGTGCACAGGCACACAAAGGCCCCCCCCTTGAGCCATTCCATGTCCGGGCTAAGAGGTTCGACCACGTTCACGTGGACCTCGTAGGCCCCCTCCCGCCATCGCAGGGGTTCACGCACCTCCTGACAGTGGTGGACCACCCCATGCGCTGGCCCGAGGCGGTGCCGCTAGCTTCCACCGCGTCCGCAGAAGTTGCACATGCTTTTTTGACGACATGGGTGGCAAGCTTCGGCGCCCCTTCGGATATCACGTCCGACCAGGGCCCGCAGTTCGCTTCCAACCTCTGGTACACGATGGCCCGGAGCCTGGGAGTCAAAATTCATCGCACGACCGCGTACAACCCCCAGGCCAATGGGTTATGTGAGCGTCTCCATAGGTCACTTAAAGCAGCACTCAGGGCTTCACTTACGGATGCAGACTGGGTGAACCGGTTGCCGTGGGTTCTATTAGAGTTGCGTTCAGCACCGAAGGAGGATTTGGCAGCCTCCCCAGCAGAGCTGTTTTTTCCCAACCGCTGCGGCTCCCTGGAGAATTTTTGCCGCACAGCCCCACGCCGAACACCGATCCATCCCCGCCTTCACTACATAGCGCAGAGGCAGGGATGGTACCCGGCCCGGCCCACCACTGTTTTCCCCGCGCTTTCGTGTCAAGGACCTTGAAGGACGTGTCGTTCGTATTTGTCAGGCACGATGCCCACCGGTCCCCGCTGCGCCCGCCCTACGACAGCCCGTTCAGAGTGCTAGAACCTGGGGAGAAACATTTTGTGTTAAGACTTGGGGGGACGCAAAGAACCAATCTGTATAGACAGGCCTAAGCCCGCCTTCGTATTAGCAGACGAGCAGATGGTGTTGGCCCGAGCTCCTTGGCGTGGACGATCCCCACTGAGAACTCCCCAGGTAAATGATTCGTCACCTCAGTCACAATGGCATGATGAAGATGCCCCCCCCCCAATGCCCCCCCACAGACGGAGACGCCTCCAGGAGCGCCCCACCGGCACAGCAGCGCCTCGGACCCGGAGCTGGCGACCCCCCATTACAGCCGCTACGGACGGCAGCTGAAGCCCACAGGACATGACGGTTAAGGCCCAGTGTGAGTTTTTTTTGGGGGGGGGGAGGGCCAGTCAGTACATTCTCTACTCAGATTGAATGGCGCGGCAGGAGGAGATGCGTAAAAGCTGAGAAACTGATATGCAGGGCAGTCTGTGGTTTTCTCCTTAAGACCACATGATAATATGCATTCTCCTCCGGTCTGCATAATAATGCGCCGGCAGGCTGGGTGACAAAGAGGATTGTCATGGTAAATGTATGTATGTTAAAAGGAACTCCGATTATATTGGCATGTTAGCTCTATATGCCTTATTTTTATGTTAGTAACATAACTATAATATAATTTTTTTGAAAATAATTCCCAGTTTTATATATTTTTAAAAAACTTTATTACGATGTAAATCGCCATTTTTGTTTACGTCGCAATGCATTCTGGGTAGTGACGTAGAATGGTTGCAGCCGTTTTTTCTGTCTTATACAAGCCAAGAGGCGAAGCTACTAACTACTGCCATTTGTCAGTGAAAATGCCACATTGCGCGGCTTTTGGATGTAATTTCCAATCAAAGGGAAATAAAGAGAGCGGGGTAAGCTTCCATAGCTTTCCTAAAGAGGGAAAGTTGAGGAAAAAGTGGGGCGGCAGCGGCTCAGCAGGTAGAGCAGGTCGTCTAATAACCCGATGGTTGGTGCTTCGCATCACGCTCTCTCCAGATATCCTGCCGTTGTGTCCCTGGGCAAGACACTTCACCCGCATTGCCTCCAATGCCCATAACACTGGGTATGAATGTGTAAAAATGTTTAAATGCTCGGTGGTGGCTGGAGAGGCTGTTGGCGCGGATTTGCATCCACATTTCCGTCACTGTCTGTGATCACGCGCTGTAACGCATGCCTGATAAAACTGACATATGTATTAATCACGCTGTGATAATAGCACAATATCGCTCAAAGCGCACGCATGAGACATGTCTGTGATTGCACGCTTGTGTTGACCGTTCCTGCCTTTCGTCTCCTAACCGTGGTTTTGGGACACAGGGGAGATGCATCTTCCTCCGCGGTCAATTCCCGAGTAAATCTCACTCTTGTGGTACACAGAAGCACAGGCCGTTTTGCTGAAGTGTTGGGGCTTTATTTATATACTGCACTGTTGTCAGCAGCAAATTCTACCTTCTCTGGTCGCCTCGCTCTTTCTACTTATCCGCACCAAATCACACACCGTTCGCCAGTCGCCACACACACCGGGGAGGGGAGGGCGGCGGGGGGGCGCGCCTCGGCTGCGCAAACGCCATCACTCACTCACCCTGTGCTTCTGTGCACCACAAGAGTGAGATTTACTCGGAAATTGACCGCGGAGGAAGATGCATCTCCCCTGCGTCCCAAAACCACAAAACCACAGTTAGGAGATGAAAGGCAGGAACGGTCAACACAAGCGTGCGATCACAGACATGTCTCATGCGCGCGCTTTGAGCGATATTGTGCTATTATCACAGCGTGATTAATACATATGTCAGTTTTATCAGGCATGCGTTACAGCGCGATCACAGACAGAGTGACGGAAATGTGGATGCAAATCCGCGCCAACAGCCTCTCCAGCCACCACCGAGCATTTAAACATTTTTACACATTCATACCCAGTGTTATGGGCACTGGAGGCAATGCGGGTGAAGTGTCTTGCCCAGGGACACAACGGCAGGATATCTGGGGAGAGCGTGATGCGAACCACCAACCATCGGGTTATTAGACGACCTGCTCTACCTGCTGAGCCGCTGCCGCCCCACTTTTTCCTCAACTTTCCCTCTTTAGGAAAGCTATGGAGGCTTACCCCGCTCTCTTTATTTCCCTTTGATTGGAAATTACATCCAAAAGCCGCGCAATGTGGCATTTTCACTGACAAATGGCAGTAGTTTGTAGCTTCGCTTCTTGGCTTGTATAAGACAGAAAAAACGGCTGCAACCATTCTACGTCACTACCCAGAATGCATTGCGACGTAAACAAAAATGTAATAAAGTTTTTTAAAAATATATAAAACTGGGAATTATTTTCAAAAAAATTAAATTATAGTTATGTTACTAACATCAAAATAAAGCATATAGAGCTAACATGCCAATATAGTCGGAGTTCCTTTTAATGCCAACATCCCAGGTCGCGAGGCGAGTTGTATGGTATAAAAAGAGAGATGCCCGCAACCTGGTTCATGCTTCTTCTTCTTCTTCTTGTGGACTGATGATAGAGAGAGATTAATAAAGTTTGCTCTGCTCCAGCTACCGTCTCACCTGCTCATTCCTCTCTCTACAACGTCAGAAATAAAAATAAAAATAGCCCACCGGTATATACACAATTTAAAACATTTAAAACAATTTAAACCGTTCCCCAGGGAACGGTTTTGGCTCCCTTTCTGTTCACCCTTTATACTGAGGACTTCTCACACAACACAACACACTGCCATCTACAGAAGTTCTCTGACGACTCTGATCGTTGGCCTCATCTCCAACGGAGATGAAGCTGAGTACAGAGGACTTATCCAGGACTTCGTGGACTGGTGCCATCGGAACTGCCTCCAGATCAACGCGAGGAAAACTAAGGAGCTGGTGGTGGACTGCCGCAGACAAGGACAACCCCTCACAGCACCAGTAAACATACAGGGAACAGACATTGAGATGGTGACATCCTACAAGTACCTGGGTGTTCATCTGAACAATAAACTAGACTGGTCACACAATACTGATGCACTCTACAAGAAGGGACAGCGCAGGCTGTTCCTACTGAGGAGACTCAAGTCTTTTGGTGTACAAGGGGCGCTGCTGAAGACATTCTACGACACGGTGGTGGCATCAGCCATCACTTTTGGAGTGGTCTGCTGGGGCAGTGGCGTTACAGCAGCCGATAGGAAGACACTGAACAAACTGATCAAGAAAGCTAGCTCTGTCCTGGGGCAACGCCTTGACCCAGTGGAGGAGATGGGAGAGAGAAGGATGGTGGCTAAACTGTCATCTCTGCTGGAGTCCGAGTCCCACCCTATGCAGAACATACTGAACGCACTGAGGAGCTCATTTAGCAGCAGACTACATCATCCTAGGTGCGCAACCGAGAGGTTTCGCAGGTCCTTCCTATCGACGGCTGTCAGACTGTATAACCTAAGCAGGGCTGCTCGCAGAGATAGCAAAAAAACGTGACAACCTAATAGTATTGAATGCAAAAGACGCAATAGACTTATACAATGGTCCCCTCCGGTATACAACTAGGAAAATACCGGTCGTTACGGAGGGTGACAATATGTATGGGTACATAATCATACCATGTAGGATAACTAGGTAGACGGTTATGCTGTTCATTCCATCTAGCTACAATGCTCCACACTGTGTGTTTAAATATTTATTTATATGTACATATGTATATTCGCTGCTCTTGTTTTTTCTTGTCTTCTGATTGTTGCTCTGAGTGTTGCTATCCCTGTGCTGTTGCAATCCTGGAATTTCCCCATTGTGGGACTAATAAAGGCTTATCTTATCTTATCTTAAAACCTGCTGTAGCCACTGTGGACTATTGCCTTAAGACAACAAGTGTGTGATCACTTTACAAACACTTGCAGAGATACAGACAGCTCAAAGTGGCAGAACAATATGATGCATAGTGAGGCAGTCATGGAAACGGCTCTATAATCAATCCACATTTGGACGACATGAGTGATTTTTAATAATCAACCACCTCATCTTCACTCATTTTAAACACAAGCACACCACATATTAATTTAGTAATCTTGGAGAGATAATTGCATTTTTGCACTCATTTGATTCTCATTTCTAACTTTTCACACTGAATATTCCTGTTCACTGCGTCACACTATGGACAACAGCTGGTTTATTAAAAAAAAGCATTTTTTTATATTTATCAAGATGTCATTTTTGAGAAGGCCCACAATAACTGAACTTTACAAACTACCACCAAACATCACAGAACATCAAATTTGCATAAAGTTAAAGGCCAAATGTCACGTAATTTTTTTTTCTAAATGACAACGAATTTAGATAAAATACACATAGCTTAAACCAAATATTCATACCGGAGACCGTATCACCCACCTGTATTTACATAATTGCACAAAATACACCAGGTGAAGGCCCCACCTTGCTTGCTGGCTTGTGACAGCCAGTCCAGACCACGCCCATGTTTTTGACATCACCAGTTGTACCCTGGCTGCCCTGCCTATCCACATTCACACTTATCAACATTGGACAATCATGACGGAAAGTGACAGCGATTGTGAACAAATTAGTTTAGTTTTGTCTTTTTTTTTTGTCAGTGGTTCAGACAGTGACAGGCATAGAACCTTACCGGTTCGAGCCGTCCGAGACGGAATCAGATGCTTTGTCTGATGACAACAGTTCCAACGATGACCAGAGAGCAGAACCAGTGGAAAATGTCATTGAACTGGACATTAATCGCCTCCAGAATTGCGAAGCCGGAGGGGGTCTGTCGAGGGCGCCCCATAAATATTGATTTTTCGGAAGCCATTATTATTACAGTGGAGGAGAGCCGCTGCTGTCAAGAAATTGACCAGATCAATATGAAAATGGAGGCGCATACCTGTCAAGGGAGACGTTTTCGCCGTATTTTGGTGCCAAGCGCGGCTGTGGGAGACGGCAGAGTGGTTTGGGACACTTTTCTGGGAAATGTTTTAAATGTAGTTCGTGTTGTTATTGTCAAACATTTTAAGGAAAATACGGGGAAAATGCAATTTTAGCAAAAACGGGCGTACAGTGATCCCTCGCTACTTCGCACTTCACCTTTCGCGCCCTCAGTGCATCGCGGATTTTTCAAAAATATTCATCAAAAATTCAAAATTGAGAAATAATGGGCGGGCGCTAGCAGAAGGCAGGGAGACTACATTAGACCATCAGGTGTCAACACGGAGAGCAGCACAACTCTCTGTTCGCTGTTGTCGTGTTGGCTGGGCTCGGAAATCTCGCAAGCTGATTGGCCGAGACGTTTCACCCCGCAAGCTGATTGGCCGAGACGTCTCACCCACCTCCTCTTCCTGCCGAGCACCCATGAAGGGAAGAAAGACCGCATTCATTGCTTTTTATCGCTCGTGTTACTTAGTCTCGCTGCGTGGAACTTTTTGCTGTTCTCTTGTGCCATTTTGTGCGAAATAGTCTTCCCGTCGAGGCACTACGCCGCCTCCTACAGCTTCAGCTCTATCGGAAGCTGCCCTCAATGATCCTGCGCCTCCAGCACCTCACGATGAGGCGTCACCTGAGGAGCAGTAAAGCTCTCATTAACCTGTGCAGTAAATCATTTTCATCTTGAGTTACGTATCTTGTTATAAGAATAAAAGAGTTCTAAAAACATATTTATGTACACTTTGTTTACATCTACGTATGTATGTACACGTACACACACACACACACACGTATCATATGAGAGTGAGAGAATGAACGTACGTATTGTTTATGGATGACGTCATTGGGGTGACGCTACTTCGCGGTTTTTCACTTTTCGCGGTCGGTTCTGGAACCCATTAACTGCGATAAGTGAGGGATCACTGTATTGCCATTTCTGTACGCCCAAAAGAAAAAATATACTGGAAAAAAAACTGAGTGTCTTGAGGAGCAGTCCTGTGTGTGATCACTCACAGCTGGGGCGGGCTGATCGCTCAGCGGGAGCTATTCTCACTACTGTTCGAAGTGTGGAGTCACTCATTAGTTTAATTGTCGGGGCGGGCTGATCGCTCAGCGTCAGCTATTCTCACTACCATGAGAAGTCATTAAGACAATGGTTTAACACGTTGAGCTGTGCAGCGGTTGCGGAACAGACAGAGATCCCAGAGAGGTGTGCCTTGTTGCTCCGCCGTTCCTTATAGCCGCTTTTTACGGTGTTGAAGTACGGTGAAAACGTCTCACTTGACAGGTATGAAAACATTTCCCAGAGAAGTGTCCCTTATTACCCAGCTGTCCCTGATAGTCCCGTTTTAAGGTATGGGTGAAATATCCAATTTTTTCCTTTCTTGTTGCTCACTTCAACCTTCCAGTCTCCATATAAACAATCAATTGAAATACCCCAAGCATCAAACTAGGGTACAATCGATTTCGTCACTTCCGCCTTCTTCCCCAGGCGATTCCAGGGGCCGTGTCAGGCCAAGCGCGGCAGTTTTAAATTAACGAATATTCCGTTGTTACTGAAGCATATGCACCAAGACCCGAACGGATCGGTTCCCTTTTATATCTACTTTCAAGATATTTAAAGTACCCTGTTACGTGACATTTGGCCTTTAAATATGCATATTATACAAGTGCAGACATTTTACAACATTTATTTGAAATTTGAATTGTAATTGTATAACAATGTGCCACCACTTCAAAAGTGTGCACTTTTGATGCAGGCTGGTGTTTTCTGGATTGGGTATATAGAGAGGATGTCACATCTCCTTCTCATACAACATGAATAGATTGCAGGCAAGAGCAGCATCCCTTAATGAAAAGTGTTTAACACATGCAAACTCACCAGAAACTGCCATGTTGTCACTGATCCATGCTATAGAGAATATCCAGTCATTGTGACCATCCTGGGAAAAGAAGAAACAGTAAAAGGCCACTAATAAGTTACAGAGCTAAATGTGCTTCAGGTTAAAATAAACAGTGGATGCCAAATAGTGGACAAGTATTGTTAGTTAAGTGTAAAACTGATATGCAAGATCTTAATGCTCGTTTACCTCAAACATGAAATTAAGTTTTGACTTTGCTACAAATTCAAGGAAATGAGCAAATTTATAGCTAGTGTACATTCATGCAGTCATTGTCTTGTGTGAGCCTACAACATGCATTCAGAGATGCTGAAAGTTGAACTGATGCCTAAATGTGGCCATATCTGACGAAGTAAAGCTGACTTGTGAATAGACCAGAGTAGCATTTATTAATGAGGCCAACAAGTTCATACGAGTTTATGTTAACAGAAAAAGGCTATATGAAAGTGGCTTATGCTGACATTAAGTAAAATTGTGAAATAATCTGCTAATCTAGCCCTGACCCTTGCTATATCAAAAGATAAACACTTATGTCCTCCAACAAGGGCATACCACTGTTGGTTTGTTACCTCCGCAAGGTCATGTTTTTCACGGGTGTTTGTCTGCCTGACTGTTAGCAGGATTACGCAAAAACTACTGGATGGATTTTGATGAAATTTTCACCAGAGGTCACCCATGGGCTACAGATGAACCCATTAGATTTTACAGGTGATTTATGATTGCATACCTCTGCCAAGGTTCTATATTCTTGCAATGCATTAGCAGGATTATGCAAAAATTACTCTTTGATTTTGGATAAAATGTTCACCAGAGGTGGCCCTTAGGCTATGGATGAACTCATTACATTTTGGAGGTGATCCATGAGCGCATACCGCTGCAAAGGCCCTGTCATGCAGTATGGATGGACAGAGAGACAAAGAGATGGACGGACCGATGGTACCTTGGTAGAAGTATGCGCTCTTTGAGTGCCCTCTAGTTTTTATATTAACTACTGAGTAAGAGAAATGTAAGAATACCCATTCCAAAAATCTATGAGAAATTTGTCCTTTGTGGATTGCGATAAAAGGGGTCTGCAATTTGCAGCATTGGAGCCACATGTGGTCCTTTTGCCTAAAACCAGAGGTTACCTGTGACTTGAAAGTTTTATCGAATAAATTTGTGAATTTTCTATACAATTTTAGTTGGGTAAAAAGGCATGGGAAATGACAAAGTAATCTTAATCTCTAAAAAAAGATTAAACATTTAAACATTAAAAGATAAAAAGTAGCAAATTCTCAAGAAAAAGTCTCAAATTACATCAACAGTTGCATATTTACAAAAACTGCTAATTTACATTAAAACAAAACAAAAAAATATTAAAAATATAAAAAAAAACGCACGTACACTTCACATGTATTATGTATACATGGATAAAAGAGTGATACATGGGAACCATGTACATTACCATGCATCACTCTTTTACCAACCATGAAATAAATGACTGCATTTTCAACAGTAAAACTAATTAAAACTGCTACGTAACATGATGATGAAATAATGTGGCTAAAATATTTACAATACATTATACACGAATGAAGACAAAACCAGTGCGAAAAAGGCAAAAACTGACACAGCAAAAATAAGCAAAAGCCAAACGTTAGTAAAATCACAGAGTTAAGTCCACTTACATCTCCAACACAAACGGGGTCCAGTGTTGGCAGCTGGTAGATGGCCAGGCTGTTGGGATTGTCTCCTCCAGTGGCAAGCAGTGTCCTTGAGGGGTTGAGTTCAATAGCATGGATCCCACAGCCCTGCTGGTCCAGCCGGGCACGAGAAGCTACTGTGGGGTAATAATGCTGCCCTGCCACCACCGCGTTTACAACCCCAGAGCCTCCATCACGACACTCCCCATCCTTTAGCATAGGAATGCGCATGATCTGCCCTGTCAGAACATCAACTACAAAAAGCTGCAAATAAAGAAAAATCACAGCCAGTTAGCCTATTTAGACAATACAAAAAAAGAACAAAGCAATTTTATTTAAAGGATTATTATATAGTATATAAACACTTAAAATTTTGAAAAATTACTAATTTGTTTTCATTTCAGCCGTGCATCATACGAGGGGGGCTGAAAAGTTCATAGTGATCAAATTTGACCAAATGTGGTATATTTTTCCAACCGCAGGGATCCAAGCACTGCAACACCTATGGAAGAAGTGTGTGGACTGAAGGGCAGACTATGTTTAAAAATAAACCACATTTGGTCATATTTGACCACTAAACTTTTCAGCCCCCTTGTACATGGATATCATCTTTTAGAAAAACCAAGAGCACCTTCCTGTTAATCTGACGGTGCAGCACAATTAAAGAATAGAAATAAAAACTCCTCAGAGGCTGCAGGTGATAATGGCATCTTAAGTAGGGGCAAGAGAAAAAAAAATTACACACACACACACGTGGACAAAATTGTTGGTTCCCCTCTGTTAATGAAAGAAAAACCCACAATGGTCACAGAAATAACTTGAATCTGACAAAAGTGGTAATAAATAAAAATTCTATGAAAATTAACCAATGAAAATCAGACAATGCTTTTGAATTGTGGTTCAACAGAATTATTTTTAAAAAAAACTCATGAAACAGGCCTGGACAAAAATGATGGTACCCCTAGAAAAGATTGAAAATAATGTGACCACAGGGACATGTTCAACCAAGATGTGTTTTCTAATTAACATCACAGGTGTCTACAAACTTGTAATCAGTCAGTCGGCCTATTTAAAGGGTGACAAGTAGTCACTGTGCTGTTTGGTGACATGGTGTGTACCACACTAAACATGGACCAGAGGAAGCAAAGGAGAGAGTTGTCTCAGGAGATTAGAAAAAAAATTATAGACAAGCATGTTAAAGGTAAAGGCTATAAGACCATCTCCAAGCAGCTTGATGTTCCTGTGACTACAGTTGCACATATTATTCAGAAATTTAAGATCCACGGGACTGTAGCCAATCTCCCTGGACATGGCCGCAGGAGGAGACGGATAATACGAACGGTAACAAAAGAGCCCAGAACAACCTCTAAACACATTCATGGTGAACTCCAAGGTCAAGGTACATCAGTGTCAGATCGCACCATCCGTCTTTGTTTGAGCCAAAGTGGACTTCATGGGAGACTACCAAGGAGGACACCACTGTTGAAAACAAATCATAAAAAAAGCCAGACTGGAATCTGCCAAACTGCATGTTGACAAGCCACAAAGCTTCTGGGAGAATGTCCTATGGACAGACGAGACAAAACTGCAACTTTTTGGCAAGGCACATCAGTTCTATGTTCACAGAAGCAAAAATGAAGCATACCAAGAAAAGAACACTGTTTCTGCGCTGTAAAAGTGAACAAAAGTCAGGGCCCTGATAATACATGTGGGCGCTTGGTAAAGTCCTGTGCACATGAACTGAGTCCTGTATTTCATTACATTTTCACTAAGTCCTTACAGACACAACATGTGCCTAAGATCTGGAAAGATGCCGTGGTTGTCCCCGTTCCAAAATCCAGCTGTCCTAAAACGGTAAACGACTTTAGACCAGTTGCTTTGACTTCAATTTTAATGAAAATTTTTGAAAAACTGGTCAGATGTGAGGTCCTAAAGCAGACTGAGCATGCATTGGATCCTCTGCAGTTTGCCTATAGGCCTCACAGAGGAGTGGAGGACGCCACTGTCACTCTGTTTAACATGCTTTTTAAACATCTGGATTTTAATGAGACACACGCCAGGCTTTTATTTGTGGACTTTTCCTCCGCCTTTAATACAATCCAACCTCATATTTTAGTTGAAAGGCTCCTGCAACAATTTGATTTGAGCAAAAATCTGGTGGTTGGATTCTGAATTTCTTAACCAACAGGACGCAGAGAGTAAGGGTCAATGGTACATTGTCTGACCTAAAGTGCTCTTCTACTGGCTCTCCTCAGGGGTGTGTGTTGTCAGCACTACTCGTCATCCTGTACACAAACGTGTCAGAGCAGACATGACAAAAGACACATTATAAAGTATGCTGATGATTCAGTTATTGTCAGTCTCCTTCAGGATGGTGAGAGTGGCCACGGCCCAGTAGTTGATGATTTTGTTCACTGGTGTGAGGATTCCTACCTGCAGCTGAATACGACAAAAACTAAAGATATGATTATTGACTTTAGGAGGAAAACTCCCAGGCACAAAGTCACCGTACTTAAAAGGCCAGACCACCGAATATGTACAATCGTACAAATATCTTGGGACGATTATTGATAGTAATTTAAACTTTGAAGAGAACTGTGAAAGGGTGTGCAAAAAGGGTCAGCAACATTTGCATTGCTTGAGGAAACTTGCACGCTTCCAAATTGACCGAACCATAATGACAATGTTTTATCGGGCTTTTATTGAATCTGTTTTATCCTTTTCTTTAGTGTCATGGTTTGGTCAGATAAAACTGAAACAGAGGAAATCCTTGGATCAGGTAGTTAGACGGTCCAGTCGTTTGCTTGGTGAGTCACAGCTGAGCCTGACATCCCTGTACACCAGACAAGTACAGAGGATTGCTACCTCCATTTTAAATGATGACTCCCACCCTTTGCACTGCAACTTTCAGCTTCTTCCCTCAAGACGGAGGTTTGCTGTCCCAAAAAGTAAAACCCAGCGCTACAAAAACAACTTTGTTCCTGCTGCTGTCAAAGAGTTGAACAAGTTGTAACAATATATTGCACATAATTTAGGTACCTATTTATGAACTCCATTTTATATTTACTTATTTTTGTAGGATTTTATTTGGGTTCTAAATATTTTATTGGGTTTTAGACCTTTGAGTTTTTAACCTCTTTGACTAGTTTTTAACTTTTTAATATGACCCTTCTCTCTTACCTCTGGTTTTTCTCCCATCTCTTTGTCTTTTTATACCCTGATTGATGGAGCCTTGAGTATTTTTGTCATGTCTATAGTCAGCTTCATGTGTGTGTTTGTGTTTATGTTGAATCTAATTGTGGCTTGTAAATATGGATGTCACCAGACTGCAAAACAAATCTACCTACGGGTACAAATAAAGTAACCT
Source organism: Pholidichthys leucotaenia (assembly GCA_020510985.1). Classification (NCBI taxonomy): domain Eukaryota; kingdom Metazoa; phylum Chordata; class Actinopteri; order Cichliformes; family Pholidichthyidae; genus Pholidichthys; species Pholidichthys leucotaenia. Next base: position 171,758,189 of record CM035837.1, read on the forward strand.
GAACCTGAATCTGTCCCTACTGTGAAACATGGAGGAGATTCCGTTATGTTCTGGGGCTGCTTTGCTGCATCTGGCACAGGGTGTGTTGAATCTGTGCAGGGTACAATGAAATCTCAAGACTATCAAGGTATTCTAGAGAGAAATGAGCTGCCCAGTGTCAGACAGCTTGGTCTCAGTCGCAGGTCATGGGTCTTGCAACAGGATAATGACCCAAAACACACAGCTAAAAACACCCAAGAATGGCTAAGAGTGAAACATTGGACTATTCTAAAGTGGCCTTCTATGAGCCCTGATCTAAATCCTATTGAACATCTATGGAAGGAGCTGAAACATGCCGTCTGGAGAAGGCACCCTTCAAACCTGAGACAACTGGAGCAGTTTGCTCATGAGGAGTGGGCCAAAATACCTGCTGAGAGGTGCAGAAGTCTCATTGACAGTTACAGAAATCGTTTGATTGTAGTGATTGCCTCAAAAGGTTGTGCAACAAAATATTAAGTTAAGGGTACCATCATTTTTTAATTTTAAGTGGCTGCTGCGTCATTTGGGAGCGCTTGAGCACACCTTAGTGATAAGCAAAATTCCTTGTATGTGTGAACATACTTGGCAATAAAGTTGATTCTGATTCTGATTTTTGTCCAGGCCTGTTTCATGAATTTGTTTTTTTTTAAATAATTCTGTTGAACCACAATTCAAAAGCATTGTCTGATTTTCATTGGTTAATTTTCATAGACTTTTTATTTATTACCACTTCTGTCAGATTCAAGTTATTTCTGTGACTATTGTGGGTTTTTCTTTCATTAACAGAGGGGTACCAACAATTTTGTCCACACCTGTGTATATACACTACCGTTCAAAAGTTTGGGGTCACTAGAAATTTCCTTATTTTTGAAAGAAAAGCACTTTTTTTCAATGAAGATAACTTTAAACTAATCAGAAATACACTCTATACCAGGGGTGTCCAACCATGTGCCATGGAGAGCCAAGACCCTGCAGGTTTTCTCTTCTACCCAGTCTCTTCAGCAGGTGTTTTCACTTATCAGCAATCAGTGGGAAGAAGTTCACTGAAATCTGCTGTTGAAGACACTGGTTGGAGGTAAAACCTGCAGGGTCTTGGCTCTCCATGGCACATGGTTGGACACCCCTGCTCTATACATTGCTAATGTGGTAAATGACTATTCTAGCTGCAAATGTCTGGTTTTTGGTGCAATATCTGCATAGGTGTATAGAGGCCCATTTCCAGCAACTATCACTCCAGTGTTCTAATGGTACAATGTGTTTGCTCATTGCGTCAGAAGGCTAATGGATGATTAGAAAACCCTTGTGCAATCATGTTAGGTCTGCAATGCTGTAATTGCTGCACATGGAGGATTCTTTGATGAAAGCAAAGTTTGAAGGAAAAAATTATTATTTCAAATACAAATCATTATTTCTAACCTTGTCAATGTCTTGACTATATTTTCTATTCATTTTACAACTCATGGTGGTAAATAAGTGTGACTTTTCATGGAAAACACAAAATAATTGTCTGGGTGACCCCAAACTTTTGAACGGTAGTGTGTATATATATATATGATCCAGAAAGTATTCACAGCACTTCACTTTTTCCACATTTTGTTATGTTACAGCATTATTCCAAAATAGATTAAATTCTTTTTTTTTTTTTTCCACAATATCTTTATTGAACCTTTTCTTTTTTTTTTTTTAACAAACATGATACAAACAATCAAACACTAACACTAAAGTACTACAAAAAAAAATGCACTAAAAACACCAACAACCACCAACAAAATCAAGTCTTCAACAATGCTCCTCTGCTTAGTCTAGACAATCCAATACATAAGTATACATATTATGTTCACCAGTTTGGAATTTACAAGGTCCACACACATCATTCACCTTCTTCTTCAAGAGTTATGTTTAAATTTTTTACATAATCAATAAAAGGTCTCCATATTTTCTCAAACACAATTTCCTTTGATTTTAGTATATATGTTATTCTTTCTAATGGAAGGTTTGTTAACATCTGTCTTAACCACTGAGTCACATCTGGTCTATGAGTCTTTTTCCATAATAGTGCAATACATTTTTTGGCATTAAGCAAACTGAGGTCTATGAATGTTCTTTCACTTTTATTAAAATTATGCTTTTCTGGGTACAGACCCAACAAAAACAGTTTAGGATTCAATATGATTTGTTTTGAGATTATTTTTTCAATTGTTACCCTCACCTCTTCCCAAAACATTCTTATTAATCTACATTCCCATAAACAATGAAATAGGGTTCCTTTACTTTCCATGCATTTTGTGCATGTATCTGGTATATTTTTGTTATATCTATTTAACTCCTCCGGTGTAACATACATCCGCATTAACCATTTGAAATGTATCAATTTAAGGCGTGCATTTATTGATTTGGTTTGAGCTTCTGTACAAGCCAATTCCCATTGTTCCTCTGAAATTTCAATTTGCAGATCTTCTTTCCAGTAGTTTAATCTTTTCAGTGAATTTTCACTTGAAGATAGTGTCAATGAGTTATAAAACTCTGAAATAATACCCTTTCTTTTACTATCTTTCATCATCATTTTTTCCAAGGATGAATAAATAGGTCGAGTGAGAGCTTTATTTTGATTTGATCGAATAAAGTTTCTAAGTTGAAGATATTTAAAAAAATGTGTTCTATTGAGATTAAATTTGATCCTCAGCTCTTCAAAAGACATTATGTTGTCTGCACCTGGCAAATATAAATCCTGAATCTTTTGTATCCCTTTTAAATTCCATACTTTAAATACAGCGTCCGCTCTCACTGGTTTAAAATATTGATTACCCCATATTGGACTAAATTGTGACAATAACTGTGGTTCTTTTAAATAGTTTTTAGCTTCACACCATATTTTGATCATATGCTTTACAAATGGATTTTTAACTTGTTTTTGTAATTTTTTTGCCGAATCTGAGTATATGAATATGGGAAGAGGTAAAGGTAAATTGTATGATTCCATTTCAGTCCAGTGAGGGAGATCATTTGATGAAAAATAATATGTCATAGACCTCAGTTGTGCCGACCAATAATACAACATAAAATTTGGACATTTCAGACCTCCACGATCAAATGGTAAATATAATAAAGACAAACGTAATCTAGCCCTCCTGTTGTTCCATATAAATTCCACTAACTTTTTTTTTATTCTTGAGAATAGATCTAAAGGTGGTGATAAGGGAATGTATTGAAATAAATAAAGTATTTTAGGTAAAATATTACTTTTAAGTATATTGATTCTCCCGATCATCGACATTGGTAGTGACATCCATCTCTGAGTTAACTCACTGATATCTGACATTAAGGCTTCATAGTTGACACTGGCGACTGATTCTAGCTTAGGCATAATTTGGATTCCTAAATATTTAAACTGATTTACAACATTGAATTGATTTGCCTCAGGGACTGGGTAATTTCTCTGGGTCTCATTTAGCATTAATATTGAAGATTTAGTTTTATTTATTTTATATCCTGATATTTCCCCAAAATTCTTTATTAAATTCAACAAGGTTGGAATTGATTTTTTTAGATTCGACATAAACAAAATTATGTCATCGGCGTACAGGGAGATTTTATGTTCTGTTGGTCCAACTTTAATTCCATATATTTGTGAATGTAAACGTATCGCTATCGCTAAAGGTTCAATTGCCATAGTAAACAGTAAAGGTGAAAGTGGACAGCCTTGTCGACATCCTCTATTTATTTTTATTGGTTTTGAAATATTGTTATTTGTTAGGATTTCTGCTGTAGCATTATTGTATATTATTTGAACCCATTTTATGAAATTATTTCCAAGTCCAAACCTTTGTAGTACTTCAAAAAGAAAGGGCCATTCAACTCTATCAAAGGCCTTTTCGGCGTCCAATGATAGGAGAGCTGTATCCGGTGCTTCTTTATTAAAATAAATAATATTAAATAGTCTTCTTACATTATGGAAGCCTTGTCTACCCTTTATAAAGCCATTCTGATCTCGATTAATAATATTTGGTAAAATTTCTTGTATTCGTCTTGCTAAAATTTTACAGATTATCTTAAGGTCGGCGTTTAATAGGCTTATTGGTCTCATATTTTCACATTTATTAGAGGGCTTACCTGGTTTTGGCAGCAGTATAATTAAGGCATTATTTATGTATGATGGTAAATTATTATTTTGAAATGCTTCTAAAACCATTTCCAAAAAAGGTTTTATTAATTTATTCTTAAATTTTTTATAAAGGTCAACTGGAAGACCATCTGGTCCTGCACTTTTTCCTGATTTCATATTATCAATGGCTAGCCCAACTTCTTCTTGACTAATTTTAGACTCCAATATCTCCCTGTTTTCATTTGGAATACACGGTATAGATAGTTCGTTCAAAAACCCATTTAGTTTTGTTAATTCAGGTTCATTTTTGGTATCATATAATTTTTCATAGTAATCTCTAAAGGCTCTATTAATTTCTAAAGGATCTATAACTACCTGTCCATTACTTATAATACTGGTAATTGGTGTTTTAATTTCCAATTGTTTAATCTGCCATGCTAATAATTTTCCTGATTTTTCACCTTGTTCATAAAAAGATTGTTTCAATCTTAGAAGACTCGAGGCAGCTCTATTCGCTGATTTTTTGTCGTATTCAGCTCTCAAAATCAGTAATTCATTCTCCAACCTTGGGTCACTTCCTGCATACACTTTTTCCTGAAGATTTTTTATTTTATGTTCCAATTTAGCTCTCTCCTCTCGAGTCTTCTTAGATTTTGATCCTGTATAACTAATAATATGTCCCCTAATAAAAGCTTTGAAAGCCTCCCACTTTACACATGCTGATGTTTGTGTAGTATTGATGTCAAAGAACTCGTCTATCTGTTTTTCTATATACTTGACAAATTCCTCATCCTGAAGCCATTTATGCTGAAATTGCCATCTACCTGATTCCTTTATCAATTTTTTATCTACATATATTAGACAACAGGGTGCATGGTCAGAGATCACGATGTTATCATAAAAGCAGTTTTGAATCTTGGACCTTAATTCTGTGGAAATCAAAAAATAATCAATACGTGAGAATGTCTTGTAGGTACTGGAATAACAAGAATAGGCTTTAACTTGTGGTTTCATTTCTCTCCATATATCTAACAATCTCAATTCTTTCATAAAATGATTAATAGTCATCCTACATCCAATGTGCGTACAATCCAGTCCTGTTGATCTATCCACACCTGGATTCAATGTACAATTAAAATCCCCTGCTATTATATGTTGCCCTGTAAGTGATGATAAGATGAGAAATAAATTAGCAAAGAACTTCTGGTCATCTATATTGGGACCATATAAGTTCACAAGATTTATATTTTCTAATAGCAAAGAACCTTGAATGATTACATATCTTCCAAATTTGTCTCCAATTACATTTTTCACTTGAAAAGGAACTGATTTATGTATGAGAGTCATAACTCCCCTGGCTCGGGATGAAAATGAAGAGGTGAATACACTTCCCTGCCATCTACTCCTAATTCTTTTAACATCCTCCTCTATCAGATGAGTTTCTTGTAAAAACACAATTCTTGAACCCATGTCCTTTATTTTATTCATAACTTGTTTAAGTTTTTTTAAATTTTGTAGACCTCTGCAATTCCATGAAGTTAAATTAAGATTAACACTTTGGTCCATGATCAATAGAGAGTTTGGGATTACCTTGCAGTGTAAACATGCTCATACAGAGAAGCAAAAACATGAGTGGTTGAACATTCATCCTACAAACTACACACAAACAAATTCCCCCTTCCCACACTTGTGGCAAACCCCCCAAAATCAAAAGAAAAATTCTGTCTCCCGATATAGCCATCGACTGTTCCACATCCACGGGGAACAGCCTAAGCCACTCCTTCTTCATCCTCCCAATCACCCTAACTCTACTGCTTTTAATGACGTAACATTAACTCTCCTCTGTAGTTTTCCAACTTAACTCCAAAATTTTTACCAACTTTGTACATCCTAGTTTTTTTTTTGTTTGTTTTGTTTTTGTTTTGTTTTTTTTTAATATATAATACAATCTATATTTTGTAAACTTACTATTTACTTCAAGTCAGTCAGATGCCTGTGCAAATGCTTAGTTATTCTACCTTATATTTTGTTCATGCTTAGCTCCCACCAGTCTCTTCTTCTTCTTTGATCTTCTTGATGAACTCCTGCGCCTCCTCTGGGGTCTTGAAGATGTGGGTTCTGCCCTCATACGTGGTCAGCAGTCTCGCAGGATAGATTACACCATGACGAATCCCAAGGTTGCGCAGCTCCTTACGTACGGGATCAAACTGCTTCCTCAATTGCTGGATTCCTGTGGCCAAATCTGGGTAGAACCGCACCTGCTGGTCCTGGTGTTTAATCTCTCCTTTAGCACGTGCAGCGTTGAAGATCTTCATCCTGTCTCTGTTGCTTAGAAACTTCATAATTAAGGTCCTCGGCGGTCCCTTATCTCTCCGTGGGCCAATACGATGTGCTTTTTCCAGAACCACTGCTGATTGCAACTCCTCGCTGCCCAGCACCTCCGGAATCCACTTTTCCAGAAAGGAACATACGTCCCGACCTTCTGATTCCTCTGGAAGACCCACCAGCCTCAAGTTATTCTGTCTCGACCGAGATTCCAAATCCAAAATATTATCTTCCAGAGATTTATTTTTTTTTTCCAAAGTGCGCACCTTTAATTGAAGACGGGTGACGTCATCTTCAGCACTAGCGAGACGGAGCTCCATCTGCGCCGTTCGTTCTACACAGTCACCCAATTCCTTTCTTATTCCTTCCAGCGCTGTCATAATCCCATCAAATCTAGAGGAAAAGTCCGCTCTCATTGAACTCATGGCAGCCATCAGCGCATCTGCGCCATTCCCCGCAGAAATCGCACCGCCGCCAGCTTCCTCCGCCATATATGGAGCCTTGTTTGCTGCGTCACAGACCTGAAAGTCCGTTAATTTGGACTGTTTCGGCGGCTCGCTTTTTCCTTTTCCTGGTTTTCCAGCCTTAGGCTTCGCCGACATATCCTCGCCCAAATGCTGGGATACGTTCTGTCCCAAATGAGAGAGTTATTTGCCGATTTTTTTTTTTCCAGGAGCAGAGCAGAGCGAGACACGTCCGTCCTACGTGGCAGCCATAACCGGAAGTGATTAAATTCATTTTTTCCTCAAAATTCTATACACAATACCACACATAATGACTACATGAAAAAAGTTTTGAGATTTTTGCAAATTTATTAAAAAATAATTTTAAAAAGCCCACCCTAAGAAATCACATCTACATAAGTATTCACAGCCTTTGCCATGAAGCTCAAAATTGAGCTCAGGTCAGGGGTTAAAGCCAAAAAAAATTTCCTGAGTCTGAATTTTTTTTCCCGGAGGCAGGGTCATCGGGGTGGACGCACGGAATGTATGAGAGGTTTTGTGTCCACTGAAGGATGAAACACTCGCGCAGGGCCGGAGTGGGACCAGTTTTCAGCCTGGGATTTTGATTCCCAAGACCAGCCCACTTTTTACCAAGTGGAGGAAACTGGAACAAAAGTTCTCTATTTCTATCCTATAGTTTTTATTGCAGACATGTTTTGATAAGAATACAAAGTTAGTTCACCTCAGTAAACCAGCTGACAAATAAATGAGAAACTGAAAGATAAATCCCAAAGGGAACATCAGTTCAGTGGCATAAAAATTCTACAGAAACAAAACAGCTATCCATTAGACAACTTTAACTGAGTATGTAATAGTAATATCTACAGTGTCATGTCAGTTCAGTGTCAGTAATATCATATCATTGTGTAATTTCCCCATATAGATTTTTTTGTCCCGTTCCAATATATGCATGTCTGTGTCACAAATTTACCTGAAAAAAGTTAAAACTGTCCAAGAATATTGACAAGAAAAACCTCACTAATTGCATAAAAAAATGGGAAAAACTAAAACATTTATACTAATCTGCAGCTTTTGTTCTTTAAATTTTTGACGTCACTCTTGTGAATTTATAATTATTTTTTGTAGAAATGTGCCATTTCTTCACTGCATTCTTTATGTTTTTCATACAAAATTGTAACTTTTTTCTCACAAATTTTCTATTTTACTTGTAAATTGGCCTCCTTTGTCATATTTTACAGCTTTATTCTTGCAAATCTATACTTAATTTATATAGGCTTTACCAATCTGTAAGTCCACCACCACTACCATCCCCCTTGTTAAAAAAATAATAAATCATTTGAGAACAAGCAAGGTTTGTTTCTTCACTCAGCAACATCTACTGTGGAAAGAGGCTTTTTCACCAAACTGTCCACAAAAATCTGCATGGAGCAGTATTTGATCTTAAAATCAAGATAATGGATAAAAGGCCATAACTACTAGGAATGTTTAGGCTATTATAAATATGCAGCTTCTTCTATAAATGTGATTTTCTTCACATAAAAAAACAAAAACAAAAAACAAAAAACATTTTTTCTTTAATTTTACAACTTTTTGAATGTATTTTTTTCCTTTGTAACCATAAAAATTGCAGTTTTTGCTTATAAATTTTCATATTAACATATACTGTAGGTTCGTGTAGCTAATTTTTTCTTGGAAATTTAGAACTTTATCTAAAAATCTTTGTAATGAGGAAAAAAAACGTCGGAGTCAGAGAATTGTGAACTATTTGATTTCAGCTAAATATTATAGAATTTATTCTGAGAGTCACTTTACTGAGCTGAGGTGCTGAAAATCTCACGGCCTCTCTGCTGTAGCGAGAACACCCACATGCGCTGTTTCACTCATTTTTCTTTGGGAGAATCGCCTCTTCTATCAATTTTGCCAATTTTTGCCATTTCTGCCATTTGTTAACCACCAAAATGTGAACACACCTTCTGGAGTCTGGCGCCCTGTTGAATGCTGTCAGTCTGTCTTTCAGTCAGACCAGTCATTACTGGCACCAAATTCTGAGGGACGTTCTGGTGTGTAGTTCCGGCAGGCAAATTTAGGGCTATTAAACATCGGGATAGTGCTAACAACATGCCTGCCGCAGATTATATTGATGTTAATTCATTTTACATCCAATTAGAGCACCAGCCCATCAGTGAAGCGGCCCATTGGGACACGCGCCACTCCGGTCCTGCACTCATGCTACATATGGCAACGCTTGGACAAAAAGTAGTTCTGCATATAGGAATAGGATGTAAATCTTTTGTTTTTATAGGACAGGGGTACTCAAATGTTTTTGCCAGGGATCCACATTTGTTTTTTCCAGTAGACCAGAGGTCCGGAGCAGTGAAAGCATGCTGCATGGGCGGATATTTCATTTTTATGTTGGGAGGGACAATAAACAGAACATTTTCTCCAAAGTAAATATTGAGGGAACACTAAGCATTACTGTTGTCACTCACAAATTTATGAGAAAGAATGTACAAATGTACACTTATGGGGAAAACGCTGCAAATTTACAAGAAAAAAGTCAAATTTATGAGAAAGAAAACTGCAAATTTAAAAGAAACAACTGCATGTTTACAAAAAGTCAAGTTTACTAGAAAAAAAAGTTGCAAATTTAGTGAGAAAAATATGTAAATTTACAAGAAAAAAAGAACATTATAAAAAGGTTATAAATTTACAAGAAAAAAATACAGCTTTATGGTGCAAAAACAGCAGATTTATGAGGGGAAAGTGGCAAATTTACAACAAAAAAGTTTTACATTTACAAATAAATGTAGTAAATTAATGAGAAAACGTTACACATTTATGAGAAAAGCTGCAAATTTTAAAGAAACAAAATTGTCCTCCCTGGACCCCCTTGATTTGCGCCCATGTCACCAGGCTGTTCTGCTGTGGGAGGAGCTGCTGGAGGCAGCCACTTTCAGAACAGACTTTCACAACTCTGCTGCTTTTTGCTGCGTCTTAGATGTAACAAGAATCCTGCTTGTAGCCTGCTATGACGATTTCAGTGCAGCGTGTCCACCAAATGCATTTTTCCGCTGTGGGAGACTATTTTCTATTTATTCTCTATGTAGTCCAGCATCGATCATGCTAAGCGCCCTCGGTGCTGAAACACTCTTGGCAGTGGTCATTTTTTGTCGCAGCGCTCAGAGCTGAAAAAAGTTCAACTTTTCAGACTACAGCTGAGCTCGTCAATGTCAGACCTTTTTAAGCAGCCAATCAGAATTAAGGAAGGGCGGGACAAATGACGGCAGTACAGTCTGTACCCAGACTCCTGTTTTTTGTGTCATCATATTTTGCATCCAGAGCTGCAACCAATGCTAGAATATGTTTCCTGTCCATTGTTATTTAGAGACTGCTATTAAAAAATAAGTAGAAAGTCTGACCATAGGAAAAGCAGAAATGCTGAACTGTGAGTGGCAAGCTGTTGCTGTGATACAGGGCACAGACTTTTTTTTTTTTCCCCCCAGAGTGCAGCGCACAAGCACTGAAAAAAAGATGTTCAGGACGGTCGGGCAACAAAAAACGCATTTGGTGGGCATGCAGCTTTTTCTTACCTCTGAATTTTGAGGAAATGTCTCTTCAAAATTCCTATGCTTGCTCTCACAATGCCGTTTCAAACTGTAAATCATTATCATAGCTGTGGTCTCCTGTAGGGGTGAGCGATATGGCCTAAAAATGATATCACAATATTTCTGAGAATTTTCACAATAACAATGTTCTTCACGATATCAAGGAATGCAGTTTTTTCTTTTAAATTTATAAAGGACAGTTTCACAGGCCAGCGTTAATTATGTTCAACATATTCAGTAAAAGCAAAACAACTCTTATTCCTCCAGTTTATAACAAGCAGTTTAGAATGTGTTTAAAACTTTTTTTTAATTCTGCATCAAATATTACCAGAAAATATTATAAACCACCACATCTTAAGTGCACTAAGGGGTGGACTGGGACAGAAATTCAGGCCGGAAATTTGACTTCATCCTAGGCCACCCTGTTGTTGGAAACCAGAAACCACCAGTTTTAGTAGGCCAACATTTTAAAATAACAGGTATCAAACTAGTTATAAATGTAATTATAACCTTCAGCTGGGAGAAAAATTCTAAATTTGGACTGTAATAATCAACTGATCTATTGATTATTAAAACAACTGACTAATCTTAATTTAAATCTGGTGCTGCTTCTAATTTCTTTACCTTTTCAGAGTAAAAACACATGGTACAAGGCTTTAGGTAAAAAGTTAGAATTCTGCATGAATAAGGTCACAAGTTTGTCACCAAAAACGGTCAAAATTAAAAAAAAAAAAAAAGTACCTTTATGAAAAGATGTTTAATGAGAAAACAAATTTAGGAGAGAATGGTAACAAGCAGATGAGAGCAAAGTTGATACTGCAGACTACATATAGCCCATAGTTTTGAAAATTCTGCAGATTTTTCTTAAAACATCTGAATAGTCCTGAAAACATTGCCTTATGAACGTAAGAGCAATTTAGCTATGGTTAATGCAACCTATTTATTACATTAAAAAACGCAAATGCTAAACTGCAGTAAGCAGCTACAGCAGTATAACCACAGATACGCTTTCACCACATTATTTCTGTCCATCTCATTTTTATGCTCTGGGACATGAGGGGGTTTTGCTGCTTTTGATATATTAAATCAATTTAGTCGACTATGTTATTTCACTGGGTCAGGAAGAGGGTCTAAATAAAACAGGGAGAGAGTGGGCTTATTTAAAACTATTATTATTTCATCATTTTTACCATACTGAATATATGCTGGTCTACTTGTCGTTTCCCAAGACACTCCTGCTGGTAAGACCTCCCGTCTCTCTCTCTTTCTCTCAGTTTTCCCACGTTAGAAATCTCAGTTGCACAGTCAACTCCTGGGGCTGTTAATGGATTTTTTTTTTTTTTTGGTTGGTTGGTTGGTTGGTTGGTTGAATAAATCACGCTGGAGCAGCCACAATGGAATGAAAATAAACATCTGGACACTTCAGGTGTCAGCAACACCACTTCAGAGTGAAGTAAAACTTTTCCCCGAAGTGGCATTGTTGACATGCAAAAAAAAATGCGAGCAGATTATCCACATCGCTGCATGTTTTTTTTTTTTTTTTTTTTAAAGATGGCAGCAGTCTGAAACGGCCTTAAAACTACTTAAATTACTTTCTCACAACCAGACGAAGACGTCCAAGTACGGAGCGCTGCTTTTTCTGCGCCATGTTTTTTCCTGTTTCTATGGTAACACGTAACTAATAGTATTGAATGCAAAAGACACAATAGACTTACACAATGGTCCTCTCCTGTATACAACTAGGAAAATACCGGTCGCTATGGAGGGTGAGAATATGTATGGGTACATAATCATACCATGTAGGATAACTAAGACGGTTGTGCTGTTTCATTCCATCTAGCTACAATGCGCCGCACTGTGTGTTTATATATTTATTCCATCTAGCTACAATGCGCCGCACTGTGTGTGTGTGTCTCTCTCTCTCTCTCTCATATACTGTATATACACACTACAGTTCAAAAGTTTGGGATCACTTAGAAATTTCCTTATTTTTGAAAGAAAAGCACAGTTTTTTTCAATGAAGATAACTTTAAACTAATCAGAAATACACTCTAATATCTAATATACATTGCTAATGTGGTAAATGACTATTCTAGCTGCAAATGTCTGGTTTTTGGTGCAATATCTACATAGGTGTATAGAGGCCCATTTCCAGCAACTATCACTCCAGTGTTCTAATGGTACAATGTGTTTGCTCATTGCGTCAGAAGGCTAATGGATGATTAGAAAACCCTTGTGCAATCATGTTAGCACAGCTGAAAACAGTTTAGCTGGTTAGAGAAGCAATAAAACTGACCTTCCTTTGAGCAGGTTGAGTATCTGGAAAAAATTATTATTTCAAATACAAATCATTATTTCTAACCTTGTCAATGTCTTGACTATATTTTCTATTCATTTTACAACTCATGGTGGTAAATAAGTGTGACTTTTCATGGAAAACACAAAATAATTGTCTGGGTGACCCCAAACTTTTGAACGGTAGTGTATATATGTACATATGTATACTTGCTGCTCTTGTTTTTCTCTTGCCTTCTGATTGTTGCTTTGAGTGTTGCTATCCCTGTGCTGTTGCAATCCTGGAATTGCCCCATTGTGGGACTAATAAAGGCTTATCTTATCTTAACTTTCGTTTGCAGCGTAACGGACCCCAAATATCGCAATATTCATTTTTACACCGGTATCAAAATTTATACCAGTATTATCGTGAATGATACGATATGGCACACCCCTAGTCTCCGGGCATACTGGCACATTCGTTTTGTCCTGGTAGGAGGGAGAACAAATGCAAATTGCTCAGTCCATTCATTTGTGAATTGCTGATTTTCACTGTCCACTTTACTTTTAGCAGCAAACTTGGAATACACCATTTTCGTTCAATCTAGGTTCCCACTGCAAGCTACCTCTCCGAAAGTGAAAGTAAAAAAGTGTCACTCGACTGCAGATGCTCGCACGCTGACAGGCTGTCAGCGCATCGTTGGCATGGAGATAACAGTCCACGTTTACAGGTGCTGACCAAACCAAAACACGTAGTGAAGGAATCACAGCTTGAGGGCCACAAATGGGGAGCTCGCAGGCTGCCTATTGAGGGCCACCGTTAAAGCAGTATCATTTTTCCCTGCAACCAAACAGCACAAGCCGGAAATCCAGCATGGTGCCAGAAAACTTAAAACCCTGTCAGGTGCATCCTGTTTCCACTGATCATCCTTGAGATGTTTCTACAGCTTAACTGGAGTCCACCTGTGGTAAATTCAGTTGATTGGACGTGATTTGGAAATGCACACACCTGTCTATATAAGGTCCCACAGTTGACAGTACATGTCAGAGCACAAACCAAGCATGAAGTCAAAGGAATTGTCTGTACACCCGCAAAAAGGGACTGTCTCAGGGCATAAATCTGGGGAAGGGTACAGAAAAATTTTCTGCTGCTTTAAAGGTCCCAATGAGCACAGTGGCCTCCATCATCCATAAATAGAAGAAGTTCAGAACCACCAGAACTCTTCCTAGAGCTGGGGGGCCATACAAACTGAGCGATCGGGGGAGAAGGGCCTTAGTTAGGGAGGTGACCAAGAACCCGATGGTCACCCTGTCAGAGCTCCAGCTTTCCTCTGTGGAGAGAGGAGAACCTTTCAGAAGGACAACCATCTCTGCAGCAACCCACCAATCAGGCCTGTATGGTAGAGTGGCCAGACGGAAGCCACTCCTTAGTAAAAGGCACATGGCAGCCCGCCTGGAGTTTGCCAAAAGGCACCTGAAGAACTCTCAGACCATGAGAAACAAAATTCTCTGGTCTGATGAGACAAAGATTGAACTCTCTGGCATGAATACCAGATGTCATGTTTGGAGGAAACCAGGCACCGCTCATCACCAGGCCAATACCATCCTTACAGTGAAGGATGGTGGTAGCAGCATCATGCTGTGGGGATGTTTTTCAGTGGCAGGAACTGGAAGACTAGTCAGGATAGAGGGAAAGATGAATGCAGCAATGTACAGAGACACCCCGGATGAAAACCTGCTCCAGAGCGCTCATGACCTCAGGCTGGGGCAACAGTTCATCTTTCAGCAGACCAACGACCCTAAGCACGCAGCCACGATATCAAAGGAGTGGCTTCAGGACAACTCTGTGAATGTCCTCAAGTGACCCAGGCAGAGCTCAGAGTTGAATCCAATTGTACATCTCTGGAGAGATCTTAAAATGGCTGTGCACTGACGCTTCCCATCCAACCTGATTGAGCTTGAGAGGTGCTGCAAAGAGGAATGGGCCAAACTGCCCAAAGATAGGTGTGCCAAGCTTGTGGCATCATATTCAAAAAGACATGAGGCTGTAATTGCTGCCAAAGTGCATCAACTAAGTATTGAGCAAAGGCTGGGAATACTTATGTACATATCATTTCTTAGTTTTTTATTTGTAATAAATTTGCAAAAATATCAAAAAATACTTTTTCACATTGTCATTATGGAGTATTGTGTGTAGAATTTTGAGGAAAAAAACTAATTTAATCCATCCATCCATCCATCTTCTACCGCTTTTCCGGAGGTCCGGGTCGCGGAGGCAGCAGTTCAAGCAGAGAAGCCCAGACTTCCCTCTCCCCAGCCACCTGCTCCACCTCTTCAGAGGGGATACCAAGGCGTTCCCAGACCAGCTGGGAGACATAGTCTCTCCACCGAGTCCTGGGTCTGCCCCGGGGTCTCCTCCCAGTGGGACGTACCTGAAACACCTCAAGTGGGAGGCGTCCAGGAGGCATCCTAATCAGATGCCCATACCACCTCAGCTGACTCCTTTCAATGTGGAGGAGCAGCGGTTCTACTCTGAGCCTCTCCCGGATGACTGAGCTCCTCACCCTATCGCTGAGGGTGAGTCCAGCAATCCTACGGAGAAAGCTCATTTCAGCCGCTTGTATCCGCGATCTCGTTCTTTCGGTCATTACCCAAAGCTCGTGACCATAGGTGAGAGTAGGAACGTAGATTGACTGGTAAATCGACAGCTTTGTCTTAGAACTAAGCTCCCTCTTCACCACAACAGACCGGTACAACGTCCGCATCACTGCAGATGCTGCTCCAATCTGTCTGTCGATCTCTCGCTCCATTTTCCCCTCACTCGTGAACAAGACCCCAAGATACTTAAACTTCTCCACTTGGGGCAGGAGCCTGTCCCCAACCCGGAGAGGACAATCCACCTTTTTCCGGCTGAGGACCATGGACTTGGACTTGGACTTGGAGGTGCTGATTCTCATCCCAGCCGCTTCACACTCAGCGGCAAACCGTCCCAGCAAGAGCTGTAGGTCATTGCTGGATGAAGCCAACAGGACAACATCATCTGCAAACAACAGAAATGAGATCCTGTGGTCACCAAGCATGACACCCTCCATTCCCTGGTTGCGCCTAGAAATCCTGTCCATAAAAATTATGAACAGGATCGGTGACAAAGGGCAGCCCTGGCGGAGTCCAACTCTGAAATTTAATCCATTTTGGAATAAGGCTGTAACATAACAAAATGTGGAAAAAGTCAAGTGCTGTGAATACTTTCCGGATGCACTGTATATACATTTTTTTCTTCTGTCAGTAATAAAGTGACCAGGACAGGAAAAGCAAAGACTTGGAGGGAGGTGACAGATGCTACCAGAAAAAAAAAGCAACAGCTGAAGAAGGCGAACCACAGTCACAAGTTTTTATTTCATTTTATTGGAGAGCTAGCTTTATTGAAAATGAACCGTTAATGCAGTCACATAGTACTGACAAAAGCTACAGAAGGTAAGGCGTTAATGTGATTAAACTTATTATATTAGGTGTTAAATTTCTATAGTGATATAGTGACCAAACACAGAGATAAGTAATTTAAAGTAAAAAATAAGTGGGAATGGAAAGCTAGAAGCCCTCTTCTACAACGAATCACAGCAGTTACTATACTCATTGATAACGCACTCCCTCTGGTGTAATACTGCTTTTGTATACAGCCCCTCTGTGGCTTGCCACCTCATCGTGGTGGAGGGGTTTGAGTGCCCGAATGATCCCAGAAGCTATGTTGTCGGGGGCAACTTGCCCCTAGTAGGGTCTCCCAAGGCAAACTGGTCCAGAGTGAAGGGCCAGACTAAGAATGGTCCAGTGGATCTCCATGAAAAACGTCACATCAAGGACTCAGTGCACCCTAACGAGCCACATGGGTCCACCCTCCAGTGGGCTCAGCACCTGCAGGAGGGATCATGGGGATCATGGTGCTATGTGAACCGGGTGGAAGTTTGGGCTACTCTGCTTGGACTGATACCCCTGCGACTTGGATCCCTGGATGGGCGGTAGAAGATGGATGGATGGATGGATGGATGGATGGATGGATGGAGTGATGGAATTGGTTCCGACCGAGTAATTTGATTGGACAATAGGGATTCCAGGAGTTACTATATTCCATGATAATTGCACTCCAGCGTTTAACTGGATATGTATCACTCCACTTCAAAGGTGTTTTACTAACCATTAATTACCATCAGTAATTTGCTGTCAACGCTGCAGACTTGAGAACTGCAATACTGTGTACTCAACACAGTACAAACAGGCATGCATATAAACTTTAAAACTGAATGAGGCGTCAACAATAAAAATTTGCGTTGACAAATTTTTATGATCTATATTGTCAACAACATCATCCAATTATTGCAGCCCTAGAATATATTAACTCCTGGAATCCCTATCAGCCAATCAAATTGTTCCGTCGGAACTGACTGTTGTATAAGCATCAATAAACTATTTCAGAATTAATAAGGAAATTCAGAAACAATAAGGCATCTCACCGTGTTGCACTTGGTTCCACACACAACTTGCCGGTGATTAAGCCACTGCGAAGCAAACACCTTGTTGAGTCGTCCCAGAGAAAACTCCCTCTCCTTCAGGATGCTGGGGAGCTTGCCGGCTGCAAACCCACGCATACTCCGCTGGAGATGCAATTCATGCTGCTGTTGAGGTCTGAACTCCCGACCCCGTAGGGCACATACCACAGAGCGCCTTCTGCACCACCATTGCTGAGCATGACGTGATGAACAAGAGACACGACTTTTCTTGTGTGGCGTCTCACACCAGCCCAGCTGAAGAAAGAGTACAGGAGATGGTCAAATTTCTTAATGCTACTCAAAAAAACTAATGTTGCAGAAAGCTTATATTGTCTTTTACATGAAGTGCAAGTGAATAACCAAGTAAATCTTAAATTCATGCTTTCATTTTATGTCATCATTTTTCAAATATGTTCATCCCCATATTAAATATTTGTCGTGACGCATCCTCATCCCCAGAGAACTGTGTACCCTTGGTTTCTTGATGAAGCTGTAAAAACTACACTGGAGCCTCAGAGCAAAAACACATACAGTCATGTGAAAAAATTAGGACACCCTATATAAGCCTGTGTTTTTTAACATATTTGGACATATGGATATTTAATATCAATGTTTAAAATACTGGGAGATTCACGTAATACAACAATTAAAAATGAATTAAAGACTTTTTTCAAATTTTCTGTAAAATGTAGTTCTAAACAAATAGTGAGGAATAAATTAGGGCACCCCCATCTTTTTTTAGGACACCCCCACATTCATTCCCACTTACAATGGCTAAAATAAATTTTAACAAATGCAAATAAAAACAAAAACAAGGTTAGACATAGATACATGAACATTCCTTAATAAAGAACTGAATATTTAAAGGGGTGTCCAAATTTTTTCACATGACTATATGCTCACCTTTCACTCATGAAACAACTGCGCTGAAACTGAACAGCTCATTAAAGTGAAGCAATAATTGCATTTTAAAAGGGTGGTATAGATTACATCTATTGTTAATCATTTGACTGAAAAAGTTGTGTATAGACTGCAATATCACCTTTCAGAAGCAGAAAAACCTCAAAAACATACATGCAAAGGCTTTGTCTGCAACTCTAAACCACTATCCTCATTTTAATATTCCCCACTTCAGTTCAAAACAGACCTTGTCAAAGTAATTTTCCACTTAGTACATTTTCCACTGACACTGAATCACATAGCAAAAACTAATAAATTGTCATTATTTCCAAAGATCTTTTTTTAATCTAAATGGACAAATCAAATATAAACACAGACCTCCTGCAGCTATGTCATAAGTAAAGGTGGGAGAAATGATCATTTTTCTGCTGCATCTTGATGCAAATGTGAATGATTCTGAATCAATGCACAAACTGCAAAATTCTGATTCTTAACTATGTATTTAAGCTAAGATAAGCCTTTATTAGTCCCACAATGGGGAAATTCTGCGATCACAGCAGCAAAGAACTGGTTAGCCAAAGCAGTAGATGAATATACACTACCGTTCAAAAGTTTGGGGTCACTTAGAAATTTCCTTATTTTTGAAAGAAAAGCACTGTTTTTTTCAATGAAGATAACTAAACTAATCAGAAATACACTCTAATATCTAATATACATTGCTAATGTGGTAAATGACTATTCTAGCTGCAAATGTCTGGTTTTTGGTGCAATATCTAACATAGGTGTATAGAGGCCCATTTTCAGCAACTATCACTCCAGTGTTCTAATGGTACAATGTGTTTGCTCATTGCGTCAGAAGGCTAATGGATGATTAGAAAACCCTTGTGCAATCATGTTAGCACAGCTGAAAACAGTTTAGCTGGTTAGAGAAGCTATAAAACTGACCTTCCTTTGAGCAGGTTGAGTATCTGGAAAAAATTATTATTTCAAATACAAATCATTATTTCTAACCTTGTCAATGTCTTGACTATATTTTCTATTCATTTTACAACTCATGGTGGTAAATAAGTGTGACTTTTCATGGAAAACACAAAATAATTGTCTGGGTGACCCCAAACTTTTGAACGGTAGTGTACATATGTACAAAGATATATAGACAGTGCAGAAGCATTGCAGCGAGATGGAATAAACAGCATTGCAGTTTGTTAAATTACCCTGCAGAATATGAATATGTACCCAAACAGTATATTTCACATTTGAATCACAGTGTTGTTGCCACCTTCAGTCTTTCCTGCTGTCTTCTCCAGGTGGGTTGTTCAAACTTGTTTCTCCTGTCCTCATACTTTTGTTAAATCTTTACAGGGAGAGAACGTGTGGTTTATGATATTATTGGGGACATTTGGGACCCTATAAAAAAATAAACATAAGAATGCTTGGGTTGTGAGCCATAAAAACAACCATCTAAGGTAATTAATTACCTCCCATTACAGTTAGCATAACTGGCTAACGCCTGCTGCCTTCTGTTCACCAGAGACTTGTTATCAGGAAGACCGAAAGACCGAAGTCCTTTGAGTTGGAGTTTGGGTATTGGTGACCATAAGGAGGTAGGGTGGAGGAGTATTGGCCAACGGCCTGTAACCAATAAAACAGTACCCTAAAGCTCTGCCTCTTGTCTCCAATTAGCCTAACCTGCATGTTTTTGGCCTGTGGGAGGAAACCGGAGAACTTCCGGAGTAAACCCACGCAGACACGGGGAGAACATGCAAACTCCACACAGATCACTGTTGGTCAGGGGCTGAGATCGAACCAGAGATCCCATGGCCAAGGGTGAGTTGCTGTGCTGCCGCAGTGCTAACCACTGTGCCACCGCACCAAAAGCTATCAAAATGGCGGTTCACTTGTAAACACTGAAGGAAGGAGAATGAAAACAGCATCACGGTATGTGTGGACTGTAAATTGGCTGTTATGGATGATGACGACACAATAGAGTGCAGTTGGTGTTCCAAATGGGAACATGCAACATGCTGTGGACTCAACAAAACTGACTATGAATGTATTGGGAGGGCCCCAGGTAAATGCATGTGGTTCTGTAGGTCATGTCACAGTCAAGTTGATACAACCCTAAAGTTTATGAACAAAATTAGGGAAGAACATAATGAAATGGATGTTCATCTCAAAAGGGTGGAAGAAGAAATCAAAGCCTTGAAACAGACACCATTAGATGATAAAACCTTAGATGCTACGATAGATGTTAAATTAGATAAGAAAATGATTGAGAAGCAAGAGAGAGAAAAGAGAATGAAGAACTTAGTGCTGCATAATATTCCGGAGCCCCTAGGCAATGATGCCCAAGTGAGACAGGCCAATGACATTATTAAAGGAAACCTGTACTGGTCATTATAACAACATTAATCCTGCTTTAGGTATTACTTATAAACCAAAAATGTGTTTATTCAGTAAAAATAACCCCCGAGAGTCAGTATAGTGAATAATTTTATCCCATGAAAACTGCTCGGTCAAAACCAATGGAGAGCAGCCATCGCTGGCCGGAAATGACGTACAATCGTTGTTTCCGGCTTTACCGCGGAAGAGTAACATGTTTACAGCAGACGAGTAAACACGTTCACCAGATGCTCAGTGGGTTGAGATCAGAGTTGAAAACGGCGCACAATCTGCACAGATATATACTGCACAAACCATCCTTGGAAATGGCCTTTATTGACGGTATGATCCACAATTACCTCTGAGGACCGGCAGCTGAAGGGGACCTGACGAACAGGCAAGTTCCCAGTCAAGTAACTTCAGAACACGCTGAATAAATCTTGATAAGCTAGAATTTTATTTCATTAAATTATATGTGGGTAGATTTGGTTGACTATGGTTGTAAAACATTACATAAAATTCTGATGTCAAAACTTTGTTGACTGCTATACTGCAGCCCACGCAATCGCACAAAGCAATGACTGTACATCACTACCGTGCTGAAACAGCCCATGGAAGAGACAAGATGTCACTGACCATGACTGACGGAGAGCAGTGACTTGAAACTCGTGCATATTTGAGAAGGAATCATGACTAAAATTACCAGACGGAACCACTAGTATCATATTTGATCTTTTGAAATAGCTTTTGATAAAAATTCACTACAGGTACCCTTTAAACGCCAAGAGATATTAGGGGAAATTGGAGCCATCATAAATAAAGCAATCAGGTTAGGGAAAAGGGACATGGTAGAAAACAAGCCAATTGTTGAAGATTGTTCTTCAGGATGAGAAACACAAGGTAGAATTCTTAAAGAATGCATTGCAGATAAGAAATGGCAAAGACCCCATCAAGAAGAAGATGCAGTATTCATTACACCTGATCTCACACATCACAAAAACAAAGGAATAAAGCACTTATAGCTGAAAGGAATGCAGAAAAGATGCTGGTGAGACAGGATTAATTATCAAGCAAGGTAAGATAATCAAGAAAAAAGAAGGCCCAGCCGCGACTGGCAGTGCAGGACAGAAGATGGAGGAGCTACTGCCATGGAGCCTGGGGGGACCAATCAGAACGAGACATGCTCACCAAAATAGCACCTCAACACCTTCATCGCTGGAATGTTACTACACAAATGCACAAAGCATTAATAACAAGTTTGTTGAACTCAGAGAAATGATTAATACTCAGAGATCAAAAATAATTAGCATAACAGAATCCTGGTGTGATAGCACCACCCCTAAAGGTCAGGTCAACATACAAGGATACTAACTAACTAACTAACCTGCACTTATATAGCGCCTTTCTAGTCACAAAGACCACTCAAAGCACTTTCATTAATACTAACCCTCTATTCTAAGGGCCTATAGGAAACAGATATCTAGGGACAATTTAGAACAGCCAATTAACCTAACATGCATGTTTTTGGCATGTGGGAGGAAACCGGAGAAATCCCGGAGTAAACCCACGCAACACGGGGAGAACATGCAAACTCCACACAGATCACTGTCGGTCGGGGGCTGGGATCGAACCCACGATCCCACGATCCCCACAATCCCCCGGCCAAGGGCAAACTGCGCCGCCGCAGTGCTAACCACTGCGCCACCGTGCAGCCCAATACACTCTCTACAGAAATGATAGGCAGGATCAAAGAGGCGGGGGAGTTTTACTCTATATTGATAAAGACATTAATGAGAGCAGCATGCAGTGACTTGGATTATATTACCTTTGAGAACTCGGTATGGGCCCTAGTGGAACTACATAGTGGTGACACGATACTAGTGGGTTGCTATTACAGAAGTCCCAACTCGGATGAGGAAAATAATAAGCGGCTACTGGAACAAGTACGATTATCAGTAAGACTCCGCAACAAGTACCATCTCCTAATGGGTGATTTCAATTTACCACAAATACAGTGGACAACCTATAACGTCAATGGTGACAGCCTATCATTTGCAAGTAAGTTTTTTGAAGGTACACAAGATGAGTTTCTAATACAGCATGTAAATTTTAAGACAAGATATAGAGATGGTTGTCAGCCACCTCGACTCAATTTAATGTTCACCAGAGATGAGAATACAGTGGACAACCTTAGCAACTGCGCACTTTTAGGGAAGAGCGATCACTCAGGGATTAGATTCACATTTGTTCTACAGAACCAGCTGTATGAGAGAGTAGACTATGACATGATGAGGCAAAACTTCAGAGAATTGGATTTGGAAACCTTGCTTCAGGCAAGGGAGGTAAATGAAGCGTGGGGCATCTTTAAACATCATATTATGGCCCAGGTAGCGACTGATGTACCAAGGATTAAGAAGAAGAATATTAAAAAAAGCAGCCAGTATGGCTGATGTATAGTATCAAGAACAATCCAACAGACTCTCATGACGAATGCTAAAACAAGGATTCAGTGTACCCACCCGGTATGGGGTTACTGGGGCCCCACCCTGGAGCCAGGCCTGGGGGAGGTGTTCGATGGCTAGTGCCTGGTGGCCGGGTTTCCACCCATGGGACCCGGCCAGGCTCAGCCCGAAGTAGTTACATGGGTCCACCCTCCAGTGGGCTCACCACCTGCAGGAGGGGCCATGGGGGTCCGATGCTATGTGGATCAGTTGGCAGTCGAAAGCGGAGACCTTAGCGGTCTGATCCCAGACTTCCTAAACTGGCTTTTGGGACATGGAATGTCACCTCTCTGGTGGGGCCACATTGAAAGGAGCCAGTTGAGGTGGTTTGGGCATCTGATCAGGATGCCTCCTGGACGCCTCCCACTTGAGGTATTTCAGGCACGTCCCACTGGAAGGAGACCCCAGGGCAGACCCAGGGCTCACTGGAGAAACTATGTCTCCCAGCTGGTCTGGGAACGCCGTGGTATCCTCTCTGAAGAGCTGGAGCAGGTGGCTGGGGAGAGGAAAGTCTGGGCTTCTCTGATTGAACTGCTGCCTCCGTGACCCGGACCTCCGGAACAGCGGTAGAAGATGGATGGATAGTATCAAGAAGATCAAGAAAAAACAGGATCTATGGAAGAAGTATGTAGCCACTGGCAGACAAATCAAATACAGAGCCTGTGCTGATGTTAGAAATGAACTCTGTACAGATGTAAGAAGATCAAAAATGGAGAATGGAAAAAAAAGATTGTCAGAAATTTTACAAGTCAACCTAAGTTGTTTTACAAGCATGCTAGGGATCAGCAGAACGTAAGACCACAGTAACCCAAATACTAAAGGAAGACAGATCGAAGACAGTGTCAGACATGGAAACAGCAGACAAATTATGCAGATTTTTCAAAAGTGTTTTTGTGAGAGACGATAAGAGTTCCCTACCAAACTTCACACTAGACTTGGATATGAGTATCAGCAATGTTAAGGGTCTTTCAAAACTACTGTAAACCACAGCAGGAAATCCTGCTATTTGATTATTTTGTGTTAGAAGCTTATGCATGCAGTTACTTGGCTGGCTCCAAATAAAATTTTGTTAAATTTAACTTAAATATGAGTTACACTTTTTATTCAAAGATTCAAGATTCAAAGATTTTTATTTTATTTTTATTATTATGCCAAGTCTTTCTGTGCAAACAGCTGAGGTAGTTATTATGTGGGTGAGTGTGTTGTGGTCCAGGGGTGGGTGGTGGTGGAGTTCAGAGTCCTGATGGCCTGGTGAACAAAGCTGTTTAGCATTCTTGTGGAGCGGGCCCGGAGGCTCCGGTACCTTTTCCCCGAGGGCAAAAGGCTGAAGACGGAGTGTGAGGGGTGGGAGGTGTTGCCTGCAATGTTGATGGCTCTGCGGGTGAGGTGGGTGTGGTAGATGTCCGAGAGGGGGTGGCAGAGGGGCAAGGATGATCTTGCTGGCTGGTTTCACTGTACGTTGTAGTGTCTTTCGGCAGGAGACAGTGTAGCTTCCGTACCACACTGTGATGCAGCTGGTGAGGATGCTCTCAATGGTGTCCCGGTAGAATGAGCACATGATGGGAGGTGAGACTCGTGCTCTCTTCAGTTTGCAAAGGAAATAGAGGTGAGTTTGAGCCTTCTTGGCCAGTGATGTGATGTTTTTGGACCAGAAGAGGTCCTCAGAGATGTGCACCCCCGGAAACTTGGTGCTGCTCATCCTCTCCACAGCTGCTCCATTGATGATCAGAGGGGGATGCTGTGTGTGTCCTCTCCTAAAGTCGACCACAATCTCCTTGGTTTTTCCCACATTCAGGAAGAGGTTGTTGTCTTTACACCACTGGACCAGTTGGCTCACCTCATTTCTGTAGTTGGCCTCTTCATTGTTTGTGAAGAGGCCCACCACCGTTGTGTTGTCCACAAACTTTATGATATGGTTGGTGCTGTAGGCTGGTATACAGTCATGGGTCAGCAGGGTGAAGAGCAGCGGGCTGAGCATGCATCCTTGTGGGGCCCCTGTGCTCAGTGTGATGGTCTTGGAGGTGTTGCTGCCAACCCGCACGTTCTGTGGCCTCCCTGTGAGAAAGTCCAGCACCCAGTTACAGAGAGAGGTTTTGAGTCCCAAGTGTCTGAGTTTTTGTATTAAGTGCTGGGGGATGATTGTGTTGAATGCTGTACTGAAGTCCAAGAACAGCATTCGCACATAGGAGTTCTTTGAGTCCAGGTAGGTGAGGGCTGGATG
The DNA here is from genome assembly GCA_020510985.1 of Pholidichthys leucotaenia. Classification (NCBI taxonomy): domain Eukaryota; kingdom Metazoa; phylum Chordata; class Actinopteri; order Cichliformes; family Pholidichthyidae; genus Pholidichthys; species Pholidichthys leucotaenia. The sequence continues at coordinate 171,783,522 of CM035837.1, forward strand.
GAGAGCTGCAGCAATGGCATCTTCTGTGGATCTGTTTGACCTGTATGCAAACGGAGATGGGTCATGGGGAGGGAGGGTCGACTTAATGTTCTGCATGACCAGCTGCTCGAAGCACTTCATCATGATGGAGCCAGCTGTTCGAAGCACTTCATCATGATGGAGGTCAGTGCTACGGGCCGGTAATCATTGTAGCTGAATGGGACGGGCTTCTTTGGGACTGGTATTTTGGTAGCAGTTTTGAAACACATGGGGACAACGGCTTGACTCGGGGAGGTGTTAATATAATAATACATTTTATTTGTATAATGCTTTCCAAGGCACCCAAAGACGCTTTACATTAAAAAAAAAAAAAAAAAAAAAAAAAAGATGTTGAAGATGTCGCCTAGGACATTCTTGAGCTCCTCCACAAAGTCCTTCAGAAAGCGACCTGGTATGTTATCTGGTCCAGCTGCCTTGCATGGGTTGATCCTGGAGAGGGTCCTCTTCACGCTAGCCAGATCCAAACTTATAGCCTGCTCGTCTGGGGAAGGAGTGGTCTTCTGTGCTGATGTGCTGTTTTGTGCTTCAAAGTGGCCAAATAAGTCATTTACATTGTTAAACAGTGTGATGTCACTCGTACAGGTCTGAGGTGGAGGTTTATAGTTGATGAGGGCCTGTATGCCACGCCAGAGAGACTGTGCATCTCTGGTGTTGCTGAACTGTCTGGATATTTTCTTGCTGTACTGTTGTTTTGGGCTGCACGGTGGCGCAGTGGTTAGCACTGCGGCAGCACAGTTTACCCTTGGCCGGGGGATTGTGGGGATCGTGGGATCGTGGGTTCGATCCCAGCCCCCGACCAACAGTGATCTGTGTGGAGTTTGCATGTTCTCCCCGTGTTGCGTGGGTTTACTCCGGGATTTCTCCGGTTTCCTCCCACATGCCAAAAACATGCATGTTAGGTTAATTGGCTGTTCTAAATTGTCCCTAGATATTTGTTTCCTATAGGCCCTTGAATAGAGGGTTAGTATTAATGAAAGCGCTTTGAGTGGTCTTTGTGACTAGAAAAGCGCTATATAAGTGCAGGTTAGTTAGTTAGTTAGTTAGTTGTTTTGCCTCCTTGATACCACAAGACAGGTTGGCCCTAGCTGTTGTTAGTCCTGCAGTGTCACCGGCCCAGAAGGCTGCGTCCCGAGCCCTCAGAAGCCTGTCGACCTCTACTGTCATCTATGGCTTCTGGCTGGCACGAACAGTGATGGTTTTGCAGTGAGTGACATCATCAATGCATTTAGCTATGTATGTTACAACAAGCCCAGTATACTCCTTAGTGCTTAACTCCTCTCCTATTATCAGAGTGGTGGCCTAGTTGATAGAGCAGCCGCCCCACAACTGGGAGGTTGGGGGTTCTAGTCCCGATCGGGTCATACCAAAGATCATTTAAAAATGGTACTTCCCGCCTTCTAGCTTGGTGCTCAGTGTAACAGAATGGGGGAAGGAGAAGTTGTTTGTGCCGGCGCCTTGCATGACAGTGATCCCTCTGATTCTACATATGATTCACATTGTAAATAGGAGAAACATAATTTTGTTCTACTGTACATGATTGGCTGTATGGACTGAATGACAATTAGATTTCTTCTTCTCTCGCTGATGGTGGTGGGCGGGACATACACGGCAACTAGCAGAATGGATGTAATTTCTCTCAGTAAGTAGAAGGGTCGCCACTTGGTGATCATAGATTCCACCAACGGAGAACAGTGTTTGTGTACAACAGTCGCATCTTGGCACCAAGCGTCACTGATATAAACACACACACCTCCACCATGGGCTTTCCCTGTCTCCGTGAACACCTGATCGCATGTTAGCCCAGCTAACTAAATAGCAGAGTCCAGGACATTGTCATTTAGCCACATTTCCATAAAGATATGTGCAAATTATTAAAAAATAAATAGAAAGGTCTGCTTGAATCATTCTGGTGGTGTCATTTCATGCATTAGATATTTGAATTTAGGCAGTGGCTATGGACACAGAACCGTACTCGTAGAATTCTTGCTACCGATACAATTAGAATCCGACTGGCAAGTACGTTCTACTAATGTGCATCTTAAAAGTAGCAGGCTACAGGTACGGAAATCTAAGGCATTTATTTGATCCAAAATTTTAATTAATATCTATTTACTACCTTTTTAACCTTACCCACTCCCAAATCCTAAAGTTAACCACTTAATTTTAATTCAAAATTTAATTTCATATTGAGTGAAACAGTTTGAGGCATCTGGCTGCAGACCTCCTCTGTCAGTACACTTCTGCTGCAGACCTCCTATTTCCTCTTGAACAGTTTGGGAAAGGTACTGAAAGCATGACACAAACCAGCAACCTTCCCATTACAGATCCACTGTACTATTATCTCTGGCTTGGGAGTTGATCTGAAAAGGTTTTGTCTGCCCCAGGACAGCTGTGGCTACAGCAGTAGCTTACTGCTATCAATGTCTGTCTGGAGTGAATGAATAATGGACTCACTGTAAGTGCTTTGAGACATCACTTGACATGTAAAGCACCATATAAATCTAACCCATTATTATAAGAGCTTGCCAGTGTGACATCGTGTTTACAAAAGTGGCCAAGTGCATTGTGGGAAAAGTAGCCCGAGGTTGGTTTGGGGAGGTTACTTCTACACCTAGCATCACAAAAAAGCAGACATGGGGAAGTATTGCTGTGCTGTAAACTGCAATAGTCATTCTCACAACCACCATGGAAAAAAGATAAACGACGGAATAGGCTTTTATCATTTTCCAACATGGAAGACATAATGTCTTTAACTGCTTTGTAACAATTTGAAAATAAAGTACACAATGGCTTACAAACTCCAGCTCTTTATAAGGTGCAAAATTCTGAGCATAGCTTAAGTTGTGGAAAACTGTGCAGAATATGTGCAAAGTGCAGTCCAAAACAAATGGGTTTTTAAGCTATAATACTTTTCAAAAGCTATGTAAAATGTGGAACACTTTCAAGTCACAAAGAATAGAATAGGTTTTACTGTCATTGTACAGTACAATGAAACTGTGGGTGCTCCACCAGGCTACTGCACAATTAAGTATGAGAGAAGGATTAGATAAAACACAGTTACAGAAGACACGACTGAAATACAAATAGCCCAGGATTATGGAAAACCTATAGTAAAAAAATATAGGAATATAAAATTACATGTAGCAATGTGTTTCACACAACAATGCTATACTACAGTGCATCCGGAAAGTATTCAGTGCTTCACTTTTTCCACATTTTGTTATGCTGCAGCCTTATTCCAAAAGGGATTAAATTCATTTTATTCCTCAAAATTCTATACACAATACCCCATAATGACAATGTGAAAACAGTTTTTTTTTTTTAATTTTTGCAAAAATTTATTAAAAATATAAAAAAAAACTAAGAAATCACATGTACATAAGTATTCACAGCCTTTGCTCAATACTAATAATATATTTGCAGCACCTTTCAAGCTCCATCAGGTTGGATGGGAAGCGTCGGTGCACAGCCATTTTCAGATCTCTCCAGAGATGTTGAATTGGATTCAAGTCTGGGCTCTGACTGGGCCACTCAAGGACATTCACAGAGTTGTCCTGAAGCCACTCCTTTGATATCGTGGCTGTGTGCTTAGAGTTGCTGTCGTGCTGAAAGATGAACAGTCACCCTAGTCTGAGGTCAAGAGCACTCTGGAGCAGGTTTTCATCCAGGATGTCTCTGTACATTGCTGCATTCAGCGTTCCCTCTATCCTGACTAGTCTCCTAGTTCCTGCTGCTGAAAAACACCCCCACAGCACGATGCTGCTACCAACATTGGCGTGGTTATGAACGGTGCCTGGTTTCCTCCAAACATGACACCTGGCATTCACGCCAAAGAGTTCAATCTTTGTCTCATCAGACCAGAGAATTTTGTTTCTCATGGTCTGAAAGCTCTTCAGGTGCCTTTTGGCAAACTCCAGGTGGGCTGCCATATTCCTTTTACTCAGGAGTGGCTTCCATCTGGCCACTGTACCATACAGGCCTGATTGGTGGATTGCTGCAGAGATTGTTGTCCTCCTGGAAGGTTCTCCTCTCTCCACAGAGGAACGCTGGATCTCTGGCAGAGTGACCAATGGGTTCTTGGTCACCTCTCTGACTAAGGCCCTTCTCCCCCAACCGCTCAGTTTAGATGGCTGGCCAACTCTAGGAAGAGCCCTGGTGGTTCCGAACTTCTTCTATTTATGGATGATGGAGGCCATTGTGCTCATTGAGACCTTCAAAGCAGCAGACATTTTTCTGCACCCTTCCCAAGATTTGTACCTCGAGACAATCCTGTCTTGGAAGTCTACAGATAATTCCTTTGACTTCATACTTGGTTTGTGCTCTGACATGCACTGTCAACTGTGGGACAGGTAGACAGGTGTGTGCCTTTCCAAATCATGTCCAATCAACTGAATTTACCACGGGTGGACTCCAGTTAAGCTGCAGAAACATCTCAAGAATGATCAGTGGAAACAGGATGCACCTGAGCTCAATTTTGAGCTTCATGACAAAGGCTGTGAATACTTATGTACATCCATCCATCCATCCTCTTCCGCTTAATCCTTTTCGGGTCGTGGGGGGTCTGGAGCCTATCCCAGCATCTTTGGGCGAGAGGCAGGGTACACCCTGGACAGATCGCCAGTCCATCACAGGGCCAACACAGAGAGACAGACAACCATTCACTCTCACAGTCATACCTAAGGACAATTTAGAATCCCCAGTTGATCCCAGTTAACCTAACTTGCATGTTTTTGGCATGTGGGAGGAAACTGGAGAAATCCCGGAGTAAACCCACGCAGACACGAGGATAACAAGACTCATGTTATAGTATTATTCTAGTGTGCGCATGTCGTATAACCACGGCTACTGTGGGGCTGCTGCTTGACTGAGTTCCACACATCCTAGATGGGACCACTGGATTGCACAGTTTTGGTTATTACAGGCAACCATGTCATCCAGCTCTTCTGGCTGCTTGCAAATACACTACAACACATTCAGAATTACAACAGATTAAGCGGAAGAGGTATAATCATAACAAGCAAATTTGTATAATTAAAACAAACAATTTGATAAATGTTTCATATAGATTTAAAACAATAAATGACAACTTCAAACAACATTTTTTCACAGTACTTGAAAATGATCATTTCTGTACATTTAAAAATATATTTTCAGAGTGCTGCACATTTTAATTTCATCTGGTTGTATAGGGAAAGAATGATCTTTAGCATAACAAGAGAGGAAATAATTAAAAAAAACATACCTTTGTGCACACAACTGTCTTCAGGTCTGCACATAAGTGGTACTCACCCCATACGCAGTAAGGTCCTAATAACTGCAGACTTCCTTGCTGTCCTCCTCAGTGTTGGTATCAGGACACTCCGTACCCTTGCCACTCCGTCCCAAGTCACTCTATACCCATATCGCAACGTACCCTAGCCAGTCTGTACCCACTTCTGTACCAAACGCGAACGGGCAAATTTATAACTTCTGCAGCAGTCTTCAACTTGCTGTGGAAATCCCCAAAATAACATCATGCTTAGGTTCACATTAACCGATGGGGGGCTCACCTGAAAAAGTTGTCTTTACCTCCAAAACCTGACAAGATGGGCGTTCACGTTGCTATCTAAATAGCTAGCTATCCGTGGGTAAACAACAACATCTGGTCTTTCTACCTTTTCAAACTAGTTTACTCTTCAATATTGACTTTTACTACAGCTACTCTTAAGTTTGTTTGGTGTGAAAGCACCAGACACGCAGGTATGGAAGTGGGTAGGTACGCAGTGGCTAGGGTACGTTGCAATTTGGGTACGGAGTGTCCAGTAACCTCAGTGTCTCCCTCACAGTCATCCATTTCCACTTTATGCATTGTAGATGATGAACCTCCCTGGTTGAGCCTCTGCTAAGCTGTGTACCACTGCAATGACAATAAAGCCTATTCTATTCTACTTGAGTACCACTTATGCTCACCCGTGCTTGTACATCTCCAAGTCACATACCCATCCATCCGTGAACTGCACTTGGGCTTGCTGCAAAGACCTAAAGTTACTGAAAACTTCATGTGTATATGGAATTACAGTTAAACTCATATAATTATAAATAAAGGCATGGTCGAAGTTAGGCAGAATGTTTACATCCGAACATCCGATGTTGTATGTTTGTGGGGATCCAGCACGTTAACACCTGTAAGCTTCGCTAAATAGTGTGCCTTTGCTGTCTCGTTTAGTTTGGCATAGTACGGTCCCTCTAAATTTTCCTTTGAACGGTCCATATTGTGATTTTTTTTAATCATTCGTTCATAACAAATGCAGAGTTGCTGTTTAGCATGCAGCATGAATCCAGCTTACTGCGTTTGCTTACAACCGTCTGGGCTACACATCCCAGGATGCACTGTTTGTCAGTGGGTTGGCAAGCTCTTCCATACCAATAGACATTTTGTATAGGGATACAGCTTCCGTATTCATAGCCACTGCCTTGAATTTATAAGATAAGCCTTTATTAGTCCCACAATGGGGAATCTTTTACATACTAATATAAATGAGATTATAATACTGTAGCTCGAGTACAGCGCATTATATAGAAATGTAGTGATGTTGGTTGCTACATACATCACCCAGTCCAAGGCCCTACACACAAATACAGCGTTGGTGTTAATTTCTTATAGATCAAATATACAATCGTACTGTTAAAACATGACTAAATATTGTGTATATATTTTTAAATGATCGACTAAAGTTGTCTATAAAGTCCAATTTTCGTGATCATGAGTACAAACTGTCTACAGTTAATTTACCCTTAGGGCAACCCGGCTAAACTGTTAAAGTCAACTTTCAATATGATGGGTAATGCACACGTTCAGATCTAACGGAGTGATGATCAATGGTAACAAAGGACACCAAAAAAACCGGGGACATTTTATGAAATGGTTATTTGGTAATGATTACAACTGAACAGTAGCCCTAACAGGGTGAGGCTAATGCTAGCTGTGGGACTGGTTTCCGTTGGCTAATGTCATGCTAACATTAGCAGCTATCGACTATTATTAACTTTATCATTGTTTGAACCTGACAACGGTTGTGTGTGCTACTATATACGTTTAACCCAAGCATTCAAACTGTAACTGTAAATTTTCATTAAACTCATACCATTAAGAGTTTATAATAGCATGCTAATATGTAGCAAACTAGCTAAAATTCAACAACACCGGTTTCCACCTACCTGTTGTTGATCCTTGGTTTCCCCAGTCCTCCTTTTCCTGCTAACTGTTTTTCTCGCCATAATCTGACACACTCAGTTCCCTCACCCACATGGAGGGTAAAAGTGACGCCGGACACTGGATCATATAATGAAGATTTGCTATTTTGTTACTCGGCCCTCGAAGGCAGCGTCCGAAGGCGAGAGAGGGCGATTACATACGAGTTAGGTTGGTAAAATCCGCCAAGTCTCTGCTACCAGCTTCTCTCCCAGATAATACAGCACTTAAGCGGGATAACTGCTTGTTCGGTTCACGTAGAATCCTTATAGTCCCGTTTGTTCTCCATCCAAGTCACGTCAGCGGCAACAGCAAGCGCATCGAGAAGCGCGCAGGCGTACTCAAATTAAACATCAACAAAAACAAGGTCATACGTGCGCGGTGTCGTCGTACGTGCTCGTTCACGCGTACCAGTTTGCTTTTCTACCGTAAATAGCTACGTTACTCTCGTCTTCTTTTTTCGGCTGCCCCCTTTCGGGGTCGCGACAGCGGATCATCTCCCTCCATCTCATCCGATCCCTTACACCTTCCTAACATCAACCCTTTGCGGTTAAACATGAGTTTTTTGAGCAAGAAGCTCGCATTTAATGTCCGCATTAAGTGCATTTAAAGTTTTCTTCCGCACAGAGAAAAAGTGCCTGTGATTTGTTGCAGTAAGCGGTGAACTTTCATTTATCTGTGCTTTCCATTTTATTTTATCTCATTCATTTATTACATGCTGTTGTGATATGCAACTATTTCATGGAAGTAAAATCCTCTAAATATGCATTTTTAATGGGCTGGTCCAGGGGTGTCAAACATATGGTTCGTGAGCCAAAAATGGCCCACGGGGGGGGGGGGGGGGTCCAAAATTTTCGCTGCGAATTCACAGCTTTATTTCTAGTAAAATCATTCATTCATGAATTGAATGAATGAATTTCTAGTAAATTTCTGACTTTCTACCGATGACACTAGTTTGTGTAAATCTGAGACATTTTTCCTCTGCAAGATGAGACTTTTTTCTCATCAGTTTTGTTTTCCTTCTTTTTTCTGATGAGAACAAGGGGCCCTTGATCTTGCTGTGTGTGCAAGATGATTTAAGTAAGCATTTAAAAGTAATGTGAAAGTTACTTTTCCAAGTAACTAGCTATTTTAATCATGCAGTAACTCAAAAGTAACTCATGTGGCGCATATATTGAGTTCATATTTCCCCACAAATGTATGACTGTATGTGTATTGGGGGCTTCACATCTCGTGGGACAAAAGAGGTCTGGGCCCGCAGAGATCTACAGGAGATGACGAGTAGGTGTGAGTTTTGGCCTTTGTCTCGGAGAAGATGCCCCAGGAGGATTCCCGGACCATCGGGGGATACGAGACAATAGTGAAACATCAAAGAGTGCATTATGACTGAGATTATGTACCATGTGATTATATGTTTGCTAAAGCTGCACGGGGCTGCACGGTGGCGCAGTGGTTTAGCACTGTGGCAGCACAGTTTTACCCTCGGCCGGGGGACCGCGGGGATCATGAGATCGTGGGTTCGATCCCAGCCCCCGACCAACAGTGAGCTGTGTGGAGTTTGCATGTTCTCCCCGTGTTGCGAGGGTTTACTCCGGGATTTCTCCGGTTTCCTCCCGCACACCAAAAACATGTAGGTTTAGGGCGCTCGCGCACGCAGCGACCAGCAGCCGGTGGCTTGTCACCAGACTGCAAACCAAGTCTACCTACGGGTACAAATAAGTAACAAAAAAAAAAAAAAAAAAAAAGCATCATGTGACTTAGGTTCGTGGCTCCAGCAGAGTATAAGAGTGTGGTATTTGATTGCTCAGTCTCTTTCCTTGCCTAGAGATTGATAGAGCATGTGTTCACTTAATAAAGCTGAACCTGAGAAATAAACTCAGCCTCATCCTTGAACGCATTCTCTACACTGGTGACCCTACGACAAGTTATGGCCGGTGACGACCTTCACGCACCGGACTCATCAGGAGCCAGCCAGGCTAACGCAGCTACCGCAGTCCAGCTGCCCGATTTCTGGCAGCACAGCCCGCGCTCCTGGTTCAACACTGTCGAGGCGCAGTTCCATCTTCGGAGAATTTCAGCAGATGCAACGAAGTTCTACCATGTAGTCGCAAAGCTGGACAGCCTCACAGCACAGCAGGTGGAGAGCCTGACTAACCACCCACCAGACGACGACAAGTACGGCGCATTGAAAGCCGCTCTCATCCGTGCTTTCACCCCCTCAATGGGAGAGCGAGCAGAGAGGCTCCTGGTGTTGACTGAAGGCGAAGCAGACAGGCCCACGGACCTGATGGCGAGGATGCTGAGTCTGAGGGGCGATGATGATGACGGCTTTATCTTCGCCCATCTTTTCCTTAGGACACTACCGTCAGCGGTGAGAGTCACCCTGGCCAGCTCACAGCTGCTGACCAACCGAGATTACCACGAGCTGGGCCAGGAGGCACAGCGACTCGTCGACGCCCATAGACGGCACACGGCCACGACGGCGGCAGCGGAGCTGAGCGTAACGCCCGGAGATGGCAGGGGGCCAGAGGCTGCAGCACCAGATTCGCTGACGTCGGCAGCAGCGGAGACCAGGAGACGCGGAGTGTGCGACGTCCTCTGCTTTTATCATCGACGTTTCGCCGAGAGGGCACACAAGTGCATTCCACCGTGCCAGTTCAAGCGCTCGGGAAACGCCAGGACCGAGAGTCGGTAGCAGCTGCTGCTCTCGGCGCGAAGAATAAGCTGCTCTACCTCACGGACGGGAAATCAGGGAGGCAGTTCCTGGTGGACACAGGCTCCCAGCTGAGTTTCATCACACCTTCCTACGCTGATCGGCTGGCGACTTCCAGCGGACCCCTGGTGTTGGCGGCGAACGGCTCGACGATCAAGACCTTCGGGGAGAAGACCCTCCCCCTGTCTTTTCACGGTCGGACATTTGAGTGGACTTTCGTCATGGCAGCAGTCAGTCATAACATGTTAGGTGCTGATTTTTTGTGCTCAAATGGTTTATTGGTTGATCTTGCTAATAGACGTCTGGTTGACACTGTCTTTCCACTCCATTTCCTGTACAGCCCGGGTGGCCCCACCTACTGCACAGCCCAATGTCACAGCTGCGGGTGGTAAGTTCCAAGCACTACTCACTCAGTTTCCAGCACTCACAGTCTCAACGTTTTCGGCGTCAGTGGCTAAACATGGGGTGGAACACTTTATAAATACCACTGGGCCCCCCGTTTTTGCAAAAGCTCGGCGCTTGGACCCAGCTAAACTGGCCATAGCGCGCGAGGAATTCGCCAACCTGGAAAAACTGGGCATCATTAGACGCTCTAACAGCCCCTGGGCTTCACCACTGCATATGGTCCCCAAGGCTGATGGCTCGTGGCGGCCTTGCGGTGATTTCTGCAGGTTGAATAACGCTTCAGCACATGACCGCTACCCGATTCCGCACATCCAGGATTTTTCGGTGCATTTAGCGGGGGCGTGCATTTTTTCTAAAATAGATTTGGTGCGCAGGTACCATCAAGTCCCAGTCCGCACTCAGGACATACCCAAAACAGCGGTAATAACTCCTTTTGGGCTTTTCGAGTTTTTGCGTATGCCATTTGGACTCAAGGGGGCTGCGCAGACGTTCCAGTGCATGATGGATGCAGTTTTACGCGACCTCCCTTTCGTGTTCGTCTACTTGGATGATATTTTGGTAGCCAGCACGTCCGAAGACGAACACGAAAGCCATCTCACAGCGGTTTTTCGGAGGCTGGCAGAGCACGGGTTAATAATTAATCCAGCGAAGTGCCAGTTTGGGGTGGCGCAAATCGATTTTTTGGGGCACCGCGTTTCACCAGAAGGAGCGGTCCCTCTGCCCGATAAAGTACGCGCAATAACGGATTTTCCCCAACCTCAGACGGTCAAAGCATTGCAAGAATTTTTGGGAATGGTTAATTTTTATAACCGCTTCCTCCCAAGCGCAGCGCAGCTCATGCAACCATTGTACGCAGCACTTAAAAAACAAAAACCTGCAAATAAGATCGAATGGTCCCCGGAGCGGGAGCGCGCATTCTCCCAGGTCAAATCAGCCCTGGCGAACACCGTTTTGTTGGCACACCCGGTGCCAACGGCACGTATGGTGCTCACCACGGACGCTTCTGATTTAGCGGTGGGGGCGGTCGTTGAACAGTTTGTGGCAGGGAACTGGCAACCTCTCGCGTTTTTCAGCAAAACCTTGTGCGATAACGAGCGGAAATACAGCGCGTTCGACAGGGAGCTGTTGGCCCTGCATTTGGCCATCCGCCATTTCCAGTTCTGGCTGGAGGGGCGCCGTTTCACCGCGTTTGTGGACCATAAGCCGCTAACATTTGCGATGGCCAAGATTTCAGAGCCTTGGTCAGGCCGGCAGCAAAGACAGCTGGCCGCGATATCAGAGTTCACCACCGATATTCAGCATGTCGCGGACAAACATAATGTAGTGGCAGACTGTCTTTCGCGGGCAGTAGCAGCGCCAAGCCCCGTGGGGGCAGGCTTGGCAGCCGTAGCCGTGGGCCAGGGTTGTGGCGCGGAAGCACTCGCAGCCCCGGTCCGCGTGGGTTTAGATTACGCAGCCATGGCCGCGGAGCAGGGTAGCGACGCGGATGTGCGCGCGCTCCAGTCTGGACCAACAGGGTTAAGGCTGGAGCACAGGGTGCAGCAGATAGGTATGCCCCCTCTAATCTGCGATGTCTCCACCGGGCGGCCTCGCCCCGTGGTTCCAGCTGCATGGCGCCGCCGCGTTTTTGACTCAATCCATTCTCTGGCGCACCCAGGGGTGCGCGCATCGATTAAGATGGTGGGGGAGAAATTTGTTTGGCCGGGGTTGCGTAAACAGGTCAAAGAATGGGCAGCAGCCTGCGTAGCGTGTCAGCGAGCCAAAATACACAAGCACACTAGAGCCCCTTTGGAGCCTTTTCACATCCTGGCTAAGCGTTTCGATCATGTGCATGTCGACTTGGTGGGCCCCCTTCCGTTGTCGCAGGGGTGCACACACCTTTTGACGATGGTAGATCGCACCACGCGTTGGCCAGAAGTGGTTCCTCTGGCGTCAACTACGGCGGCAGACGTTGCACGCGCATTTTTAACGGCTTGGGTCGCGCGTTTTGGAGTTCTGTCAGACATAACGTCCGACAGAGGTCCTCAATTCGTTTCTGAACTCTGGTTATCCATGGCCCACAGCCTGGGGGTGAAGATCCACCGCACTACCGCGTATAACCCCCAGGCTAACGGTTTGTGCAAACGCTTTCATAGGTCATTGAAAGCAGCCCTCAGAGCGTCTCTCACGGATACAAATTGGGTGGATAAATTTCCATGGGTTTTATTGGGGTTGCGTTCTGCACCTAAGGAGGATTTGCAAGCCTCTCCAGCTGAATTAGTTTTTGCTCAACCTCTCCGTTTGCAGGGGGAATTCCTTCCTGACAACCCTGCACCAAATAGCCCCCCCGCTCAGCTGTTGCAGAGCGGCACAGGATCAAACACCCTTCCTGGCCCAGTTCATCACAGTTTTCCACGCGTTTCTGTGCCGAGGGCTTTAAAGAATGCGGAGTTTGTTTTTGTTAGACATGATGCTCAACGATCAGGTTTGTGACCGCCTTACGACGGGCCTTTCAGAGTGTTGGAAACAGGGGAGAAACATTTTTTGCTTGATTTGGGAGACAGAAAAGAGTTGATTTGCATTAACAGACTCAAACCCGCCTTTGTTCTGGCTGATGAACACGTGCAGTTGGCCAGGGCCCCCCGCTGTGGCAGGCCGCCGGGAAGACATTGTTCGAAGCCACCACAGAGATGTGCTAACAATTCTGATTCGCAGATGCAGGGAGCCGCTGCAGAAGGAACAAAGCCGGCTTACAGCAGATATGGCAGGAGGTTTAAACCCAAGCAATTGGTGGATTGATTTGTGATATGTTGTGATGTTTTCTGCCACACATCTCTGATTATGTTTTGTCCCTGAATAGACATTTGGGGGGGGGGGTTATGTGGCGCATATATTGAGTTCATAGGTCATTGAAAGCAGCCCTCAGAGCTGCTTTCAATGACCAGAGCTGCTTTCGAGATCGTCACTTCCTTGTGGTAACGTATCGTCACTTCCTGTTTTGCTGTCTGCCTGTGTGGTTTGCTCTCCAGCTCTCGAGCCACTAGCTATGGCTACTAGCTCTCTTTCCTCTCCTCCTCTGGTGTGCTCTCTCTGTCAGATGTTTAGCTACACCTCTGCCTCTTTTAGTGATAACGGTAAATGTAATAAATGTTGTCTTTTTGAGGCGCTCGAGGCGAGGTTGTCTGATTTGGAATCCCGGCTCCGCTGCATTGAAACACCGTCTGCGCCAGTTAATCTCGACGGACGCCCCTTAGCTGCAGCGGAGCTAGCTAGCTTAGGTACCCCTGTCACCGGTTCCCCGGCTCTCCTCTGCAGCGAGGAGACTGGGTGGGTGACGGTGAGAAGGAAGCCTAGTCGCAAAGCCCCGGTTCACCACCAACCTGTTCACGTTTCTAATCGTTTTTCCCCGCTCAGCGACACACCCGCTGAGGAAAAAACTCTGATCATTGGCGACTCTGTAGTCAGAAACGTGAACCTAGAGACTCCAGCGGCCATAGTCACATGCATTCCTGGGGCCAGAGCAGGCGACATTGAGTCAAATTTGAAAATGCTGGCTAAAAGTAACTGTAAATATTCCACAATTGTTATTCACGCCGGCATTAATGACATCCGTCTCCGGCAGTCGGAAGTCACGAAACTTAATGTAGAATCGGTGTGTGACTTTGCAAAAACGATGTCTGCCACTGTAGTATTCTCTGGGCCCCTCCCCAATCTGACCAGTGATGACATGTTTAGTCGCTCGTCATCCTTGAACCGCTGGCTGTCTGTGTGGTGTCCTAAAAATGACGTGGGCTACATTGACAATTGGAGCTCTTTTTGGGGAAAACCTGGTCTTATGAGACGAGACAGCATTCATCCCACTTTGGATGGTGCTTCTCATTTATCTAACAATCTGGCATCTTTTTTATCCAAATTTCCAAAACCATGACTACTCAGAGTTGGGACCAGGAAGCAGAGTCGCAGTCTTACACGCCTCTCTGCAGCTCCTCTTCATCCGCCACCCCTCAGCTTAGCCCCTGTCTTCCCCATCAGAGAATCGTTGTCTGCTCCCTCCAAAGTAAATAAAAATATAATGTATAAGCATCCCAAAGTGATAAAGCAAAATATTGGTAAAACTCAAATTAAACATAAAGCCTCTAAATTGAATGATTTGGCCTCTGTTCCTCCTCATAATTTAAAAATTAAATGTGGTTTATTAAATATTAGGTCTCTAACTCCCAAGTCTCTGTTAGTCCATGATCTGTTAATTGATCATCAGATTGATTTAATTTCCCTTACAGAGACTTGGTTAGGACAAGAGGATTATGTTGGTTTAAATGAATCAACTCCCTCTGGTTATTTAAACTGTCAAAATCCCAGAAGTTCTGGTCGTGGAGGAGGAGTAGCAGCAATTTACCATTCCAAATTACTAGTTAATGTAAAGCAAAAAACATGTTATAATTCCTTTGAGGGCCTGGTCCTCAGTATTGGGCACTTTAGCAATTCCAGGTTAAACCCAATTTTATTTGCCATAGTTTATCGTCCCCCATCAACCTATTCAGAATTTTTATCCGAATTTCCTGATTTCTTAGCTGATTTAGTGCTGAAATCTGATAGAATAATTATAGTAGGGGACTTTAATATACATGTGGATGTAGATAGTGACTGCCTTAATGTGGCTTTTAATTCAATATTAGACTCGATTGGGTTTTCTCAGAAAGTAGGAAATTCTACTCATTACCTCCACCATACATTGGACCTTGTTCTGACATATGGCATAGAAATAGAAAATCTGGTAGTGTCTCCTCATAACCCTGTACTGTCAGACCATTGTCTGTTAACCTTTGATTTTACTATTTCTGACTATTTGGCTCCTAAAGAAAAATATTATCACAGTAGATGCCTCTCAGATGATGCTGTTTCCAAATTTATGCAGATTGTTTCCTCTATGCCATGTGTCAACACAACGGAAATAAGCTATAGACAGCTTGCTCCTTCTGTAATTGATAACATGGTGGATAGTGTTTCAGCTTCTCTACATCAGGCTCTAGACTTGGTGGCCCCCTTAAAAAAGAAAAAGTCTAATCAGAGATTTTTAACTCCTTGGTTCAACACAGAAACTCGTAGCTTAAAACAGAAGACTCGTCAATTAGAAAGAAAATGGCGCTCTACTAATTTAGATGAAATCTATTTAGCTTGGAGAAATCATCTTTTAATTTATAAAAAATCTCTTAGAAAAGCTAGAACGAGTTATTACTCTGCATTAATAGAAGAGAACAAGAATAATCCCAGGTTTCTTTTCAGTACTGTAGCCAGGTTGACAAAGAGTCAGGACTCTGTCAATCCTAGCATCCCCTTAGAGCTTACTAGTCAGGACTTTATGAACTTTTTCAATAATAAAATTTCATCCATCAGAGATAAAATCAATCAGATTCTTCCCACAGTTAACTTAAATACTGTAACTACTACAACTCCTTCTATTGAATGAATGAATGAATGAATGAATGAATGAATGAATTTATTTCGGATTTCGGATAGTACATTACAGGTTAAAAGAAACTGTATAATATAACAACAAGGTCAAATTAGACAAAGACTCCTTCTACTATACAATTCCACGTGAGTTATCCAAAATGGGTGATGGCTGAAGCCGCAGCTTATATTGCCCACCCATATTCCATCCAAGAATTCAAAGGAGAAAAAAGAGAAAACAAGACAAGAGCGATTACAATTTAAAACAAGGCTAAGCAAAATATGACTGAGAGAAAAAGAAAACTGAGCTAGTCTAAGTTAAGCGGTTACTATTCAAAAACAAATCTAAGACATAGTGTCACAGAGAAAAAAGAAAAACTAAGCTATAACACAACACAGGCTGGAAATGTCAATCCTTATGTGAGTTTACATGTCGTCTTGTAAATATGTTTGGAGTATTTCTTCCTTTAGTTTTTGTTTAAATTGTCCAAGCTTTGTACATGATTTTAATTCAGGTCCAAAATCGTTCCATAATCTGACACCTTGCACTGAAATACAGTGTTGCTTGGTAGTTGTTCTCACTGTAGGCTTTTGAAATATACATGTTCCTCTGAAGTGATATCGTTTCTCCCTTGTTTGGAACAACTTTTGGATATTTGCGGGCAGTGATAGATTCTTCACTTTGAACATTATTATTGCGGTTTTAAAGTCGATCAGATCTTTCAACTTGAGAGTTTTTTGTTTAAGAAAAAGTGGGTTTGTTGGTTCCCTGTAAGCTGCTTTGTTGATTATTCTAATAGCTCTCTTTTGAAGCATAAAGAGTGGATATATGTTTGTTTTATATGTATTTCCCCATACTTCATTACAATATGTCATGTATGGGAGTATTAATGAATGATACAAGGTGTATAGTGTGGGTTGATTCAGCAAATTTTTCACTCTGTGTAATATTGCAATTGATTTGGATACTTTACCTTTTATATAATTAATATGTGGCTTCCAACACAGTTTGTTATCAATTATTACTCCAAGGAATTTAGTTTCGGATACCCTTTCAATCTCTACACCATTTACACTGAGTTTGGGTACTGGGTAGTTGTGATGGTTGTTAAAGACTATAAATTTTGTCTTGCTTAAATTGAGCGTTAATTTGTTTGAATCAAACCACAGTTTCAGCTTTCCTAATTCCTTTCCGAGTGTATCCAGAAGTTGTTCCAAGTTGTTTCCACTGCATAGCAGGTTAGTGTCATCAGCAAACAATATTAAGTCCATTTTTTCTGAAACTTTACATATATCATTTATATACATATTGAATAATAATGGTCCCAAAACTGAACCCTGTGGGACTCCACAGGTGACCTTCAGTAGCTCTGAGTTTTTGTTGTTAACACATACAAACTGATATCTATTCTTTAAGTAACTTCTTAACCAGGACAGTGCTACCCCTCTGATACCACAATTTTGTAGTTTCTTTAATAATAGATTGTGATCTACTGTATCAAATGCTTTTTTAAGATCCAGGAATACTCCAACTGAATACTCTTTATTTTCAATGGCTGTTGATATTTTTTCTGTAAATTCCATTAAGGCATATGCTGTTGTCCTTTTGTGTCTGAACCCATATTGCTGCTCACACAATAAATCATTCTTCAGTATGAAGTTGTCAATTCTCTCAGACAAGACAGACATCAATTGATGTCTGTCTTGATGAGTTTACTCCAATCGACCTTTGTGAGTTAGACAAAATAGTTTCCTCATCCAAACCTTCAACTTGTCTTTTAGACCCTATTCCTACCAGGTTATTTAAAGAAGTCTTCCCACTTATTGGTAGCTTTATTCTTCATATAATCAATTCTTCATTAACTTTAGGCCATGTACCGCAGGCTTTTAAAACGGCTGTAATTAAACCCTTACTCAAAAAGCCAACGCTAGATCCAGGAGCTTTAGCTAACTATAGACCAATCTCTAATCTCCCTTTCATTTCAAAAATCTTAGAAAGAGTTGTTGCTATGCAATTATTTGACCACCTGCAGGGAAATGGTTTATTTGAGGAGTTTCAATCTGGGTTTAGAATCCATCATAGCACTGAAACAGCCTTAGCGAAGGTCACTAACGACCTCCCCATTGCATCTGATAATGGACTAGTTTCTGTACTTGTCCTTTTAGATCTTAGTGCAGCTTTTGATACTATTGATCATAATATTCTACTTGATAGATTAGAACACTATGTTGGACTTAATGGAACTTCGTTGCAGTGGTTTAGATCTTATTTATCTGATAGGTTCCAGTTTGTTCATGTAAATGATGAGTTTTCTCTCAGCTCAAAGCTTAGTCATGGAGTTCCACAGGGATCTGTGCTTGGCCCTACTCTTTTTAGTTTATATATGCTTCCGTTAGGCAACATTATTAGAAAGCACTGTATACATTTTCACTGTTATGCAGATGACACACAATTATACCTGTCAATGAAGCCAGATGATACTAATCAATTAGCCAAGTTAGAAGCCTGTCTTAAGGAAATCAAAGTTTGGATGACTTGTAATTTCCTGCTATTAAATTCAGATAAGACTGAAGTCATTCTTGTTGGTCCAAAAAACCTTAGAAATTCCTTTCCAAATCAAACTTTCAGTTTGGATGCAGTTACTCTTTCTCTTAATAGCTCTGTGAGGAACCTTGGAGTTATTTTTGATCAGGATTTGTCCTTCAATTCACATATTAAATTTGTTTCTAAGACTGCCTTCTATCATTTGCGTAATATTGCCAAGATTAGGAGCATCTTGTCTCAGAGTGATGCTGAGAAGCTGATCCACGCTTTTGTTAGCTCGAGATTAGATTATTGTAATTCTTTATTATCAGGTTGTCCTAAAACATCTTTAAAAAGTCTTCAGCTGATCCAAAATGCTGCAGCAAGAGTTTTAACAGGTACTAGAAAGAGAGATCATATCTCTCCGGTTCTGGCCTCCCTTCATTGGCTTCCCATAGAGTTTAGAATTAAGTTTAAAATCCTTCTTCTTACTTACAAAGCTCTAAACAATCAGGCTCCTTTTTATTTAAAAGATCTGATACTACCGTATCATCCTAACAGAGCACTACGCTCCCAAAATGCAGGTTTACTTGTAATACCTAGAATCTCCAAAAGTACAATGGGAGGCAGAGCCTTCAGTTATCAAGCTCCTCTCCTGTGGAATCAGCTGCCAATCTGGATTCGGGAGTCAGACTCGATCTCTGTTTTTAAGAATAGGGCTAAAACCTACCTTTTTGATATAGCCTACAATTAGGGAGGGATCATGTGTTTTCTGAACCCTCCCTTAGTTATGCTGCTAATAGGTTTAGTCAGCCGGGGGACCTCCAGTAATGCACTGGGCCTCACTCCTTTCCTCACTCTCTATGAAATATTTTTTTTTTGCTGGTCATTAACATTTGTTTGTTCTCTCCCATAGATTGAGTCCCCATCGTGCTGTTTGCTCTCTACATGTCTGTTCTTTTCTTCTTCTCTATCCCCTCACCCCCCAGCCAGTCGCAGCAGATGACTGCCCCTCCCTGAGCCTGGTTCTGCTGGAGGTTTCTTCCTGTTAAAAGGGAGTTTTTCCTCTCCACCGTCGCCAAGTGCTTGCTCACAGGGGATCGCCTGATTGCTGGGGTCTTTCTGCAACTGTGGGGGTCCTCCCTACAGTTGATAGTGCTATGAGATGACTGTTGTTGTGAAATGGCGCTATATAAATAAAGTTGAATTGAATTGAATTGAATTGAGTTCATATTTCCCCACAAATGTATGACTGTATGTGTATTGGGGGCTTCACGTCTCGTGGGACAAAAGAGGTCTGGGCCCGCAGAGATCTACAGGAGATGACGAGTAGGTGTGAGTTTTGGCCTTTGTCTCGGAGAAGATGCCCCAGGAGGATTCCCGGACCATCGAGGGATAAGAGACAATAGTGAAACATCAAAGAGTGCATTGTGACTGAGATTATGTACTATGTGATTATATGTTTGCTAAAGCATCATGTGACTTAGGTTCGTGGCTCCAGCAGAGTATAAGAGTGTGGTATTTGATTGCTCAGTCTTTTTCCTTGCCTAGAGATTGATAGAGCATGTGTTCACTTAATAAAGCTGAACCTGAGAAATAAACTCAGCCTCATCCTTGAACACATTCTCTACACTCAGTTATTTTTGAAAAGAAGTAACTAGTAACTGCAACTAGTTACTATTTTTTAGTAACTTGCCCAACACTAATGAAGTGTTTGAGAGAGTGAGTTTTGCATTAACAGTAATGATGGATGTTGTCTGAGGCCCCTATCACCCTGTGGGCGACGCACATTGTGGGCTCACGTTTCCACAGAGACAGGACTGCATGTGTATTGAGGGTGTCACGTCTGCAAGGACAAAGGACTCGAATCTGCAGAAGATAACAAGGAGGTGTGAGATTTGTCTCTTTGTCCCACAGAAGATGCCCCGGAGAGATTTCCGGTTCATCAGGAACTGAGAGACAATGGTGAAGATTCAAAGGGATGCTTTGTGACTGTGTGTTTACTGAAAACACCATGTGACTTGAATTCTGATGCTGGAAACATATAAAAGGGTGATGAGATATGATTCTCTCTCTTTCCTGCTTTGAGAATGCTAGAAGCTGTGTTCTGTCAATAAAGCTGGTTTACGACTAAACTCAGCCTCATCATTTGAGCACATCTTCTACACTGGTGACCTACGACGAGAAATGAGCAGACAGAATTCTCCCGAGCGGGGCTCGGCGGAAGCCAGCCTGATGGCCGCCTCCACGATCCGGCTGCCCGATTTCTGGCAGCACAGCCCACGCTCATGGTTTAGCGCAGTCGAGGCGCAGTTCAACCTCCGGAGAATCGCCAACGACGACACAAGATTCTACCACGTGGTAGCGAAGCTGGACAGCAACACGGTCCAGAGAGTGGAGGATCTGGTTAATCATCCACCAGACAGCGACAAGTACAGCGCATTGAAGGATGCGCTGATCAGCCATTTCACCCCTTCAGTCCAACAACGAGCAGAGGGACTCCTGACGTTGACGGAGTCAGAAAACGATAGACCTGCGGACCTAATGGTGAAGATGCTGAAGCTCAAAGACTCTGAGGATGGCGAATTCATTTTCGCCCACCTTTTCCTTCGGACCCTGCCGCCAGCAGTGAGAGTGGCCCTGGCAGAGTCGCCCCGATTGGCCAGGCGAGACTACCATGGGTTGAGCAAAGAGGCGCAGCGGTTGGTCGACGCCCACAAGCGGAACGCGGTTTCGGCCGCGGCGGATAGCCCAGGAACAGCGTCCGGAGACAGCGCAGGTCCAGCGGCCGCGGCGCCAGACGCACCAACGACGGCGGCGACGGGAGCCAGACGACGCGGAGCGGAGGACGGCCCGTGCTTCTACCACCGCCGTTTTGCAGAGAGAGCGCACAGGTGCGTCCCACCGTGCAACTTTAAGCGCCAGGGAAACGCCAAGACCGAGGGCCGGTAGCAGCTGCGACCCTCGGCAACGAGAACAGGCTGCTTTACCTGACGGATGCACGCTCGGGGAAACAGTTCCTTGTGGACACGGGCTCTCAGCTGAGTTTCGTCACACCCACCTACGCGGAACGGCTGATGCCTTCTAAAGCTCCCTGGGTGTCAGTGTCAGCAGCGAACGGCTCCACGATTAAAACGTTTGGTGAGAGGACCATGCTTCTGTCCTTGCAGGGCCGTTCATTTGAGTGGACATTTATTGTAGCAGCAGTCAGTTTCAACATGTTAGGGGCTGATTTTTTGTGCTCACATGGTTTATTGGTTGACCTTGCTAATAGACGTCTGATTAATGCACTGTCCTTTCATTCTATTCCCTGCACAGCTCGGGTGGCCCCGCCGACTGCACATGCCAGCGTCTCAGCTGCGGGTGGTAAGTTTCACACATTGCTTGCTCAATTCCCAGCACTCACAGTCCCCACGTTTTCGGCAACGGTAGCTAAACATAGGGTGGAGCATTTCATAACCACCACCGGCCCTCCCGTTTTTGCAAAAGCTCGGCGCTTGGACCCAGCTAAACTGGCCATCGCGCGCGAGGAGTTCACTAATCTGGAAAAACTGGGCATTGTTAGACGCTCCAAGAGCGCTTGGGCTTCGCCGTTACACATGGTCCCAAAGGCCGACGGCTCGTGGCGACCTTGCGGCGATTTCCGCAGGTTGAACAACGTTTCAGCTCATGACCGCTACCCGATTCCGCACATTCAGGATTTTTCTGTTCATTTGGCGGGGGCGCGCATTTTTTCTAAAATAGACTTGGTGCGCGGTTACCACCAGGTTCCAGTGCGCGCGCAAGATGTACCCAAAACAGCGGTCATAACTCCTTTCGGCCTTTTTGAGTTTTTGCGCATGCCTTTTGGCCTCAAGGGGGCCGCGCAGACTTTCCAACGCATGATGGATGCAGTTTTACGCGACCTTCCTTTCGTGTTCGTTTATTTGGACGATATTTTGGTAGCCAGCGCGTCCGAGGGCGAGCACGAAAAACGCCTTACAACAGTTTTTCGGAGGCTGGCAGAGCACGGGTTAATAGTTAACCCAGCGAAGTGCCAGTTTGGGGTGGCGCAGATTGATTTTTTGGGACATCGCGTTTCGGCAGAAGGAGCGGTTCCTCTTCCAAATAAAGTGCGTGCCATAACGGATTTTCCGCAACCTCAAACGGTCAAGGCGCTTCAGGAGTTTCTAGGGATGGTTAATTTTTACAACCGGTTCCTCCCAAGCGCAACACGGCTCATGCAGCCATTGTACACCGCATTAAAAAAACAAAAGCCCGCAAATAAAGTTGAATGGTCTCCGGAGCGGGAGCGCGCTTTTGCCCAGGTCAAATCAGCCCTGGCAAACGCAGTTTTGTTAGCGCACCCAGTTCCAACGGCCCGCATGGCGCTCACCACTCACGCTTCCGATGTAGCGGTGGGGGCGGTAGTTGAACAGTTTGTGGCAGGTACCTGGCAACCCCTCGCGTTTTTCAGCAGGACTTTGCGCGATAGTGAGCGTAAATACAATGCATTTGACAGGGAGCTTTTGGCCCTACACTTGGCCATCCGTCATTTTCAGTTCTGGTTAGAGGGGCGACGTTTCACCGCGTTTGTGGATCATAAACTGCTAACGTTTGCGATGGCCAAAATTTCAGAACCCTGGTCAGGCCGGCAACAAAGGCAACTAGCCGCAATATCGGAGTTCACTACTGATATTCAGCATGTCGCGGGTAAACACAATGTTGTGGCAGACTGCCTCTCGCGCGCGGTAGCACCACCAAGCCCCATAGGGGCAGACTCTGTAGCCGTGGCCGCGGGCCCGGGCAGCGACGCGGGAGCGCGCGCAGCCCCGGTCTGTGTTGGGTTAGATTATGCAGCCATGGCTGCGGAGCAGGTTAACGACGCGGACGTGCGCGCGCTCCAGTCTGGACCAACAGGGTTAAGGCTGGAGCACAGGGGGCAACAAAGTGGTATGCCCCCACTAATCTGCGATGTCTCCACGGGACGGCCCCGCCCCGTGGTGCCAGCCGCGTGGCGTCGCCGCGTTTTTGACTTGGTCCATTCTCTCGCGCACCCGGGGGTGCGCGCATCGATTAAGTTGGTGGGGGAGAAATTTGTTTGGCCCGGGTTGCGCAAACAGGTCAAGGAATGGGCGGCAGCCTGCGTAGCGTGTCAGCGAGCCAAAATACACAGACACACTAAGGCCCCGTTGGAACCTTTTCACATCCCCGCTAAGCGTTTTGATCACGTGCATGTTGACTTGGTGGGCCCGCTCCCATTATCACACGGGCACACACATCTTTTGACGATGGTGGATCGCACCACGCGCTGGCCAGAGGCGATTCCTCTGACATCAACCACAGCGGAAGAAGTTGCGCGAGCATTTTTAGCAGCGTGGGTTGCGCGTTTCGGTGTACCGTCGGACATAACGTCCGACAGGGGTCCCCAATTTATTTCCGAACTATGGTCATCGATGGCCCGCAGCTTGGGGGTGAAGATTCATCGCACTACCGCGTATAACCCCCAGGCTAATGGTTTATGCGAACGCTTTCACAGGTCATTGAAAGCAGCCCTCAGAGCGTCGCTGACGGATACAAATTGGGTGGACAAACTTCCATGGGTTTTATTGGGGTTGCGTTCTGCACCTAAGGAAGATTTGCATGCTTCCCCGGCTGAATTAGTTTTTGCACAACCTCTCCGTTTGCCGGGGGAATTTCTCCCCGATAATCCCGCACCAAATGGCCCCCCTGCTCAGCCGTGGCAGAGCGACTCGGGAGCAAACACGCTCCCTGGCCCGGTCCATCACAGTTTACCACACATTTTTGTGCCAAAGGCTTTAAAGAATGCAGAGTTTGTTTTTGTTAAACATGATGCTCAGCGTCCAAGTTTGCGGCCGTTTTATGACGGACCGTTCCGAGTGCTGGAGACCGGGCAGAAGCATTTTCTGCTAGATTTAGGGGGCAGAAGGGAGTTGATTTGCATAAACAGGCTCAAACCCGCCTTTGTTTTGGCTGATAAGGAAGTGCAGCTCGCGAGGCCCCCCCGCCGTGGCAGGCCGCCGAGAGGAGATTCTCCAAAATCTTCACAGAAAGGTGCTAACAGCTTTAATCCACAGGTGCAGAGAGATGTTGCAGGTGCAGCCAAGCCAGGTTGCAGCAGATTCGGCAGAAAGTTAAAACCTAGGCAGTTGGTGGATTGATTAGCGATGTATCGAGTGTTTTGTGTTTTTCTTTTTTTTTATGCCATGCAGGTTTTGCCTTACTAGACGTTTGGGGGGGGGGTAGTGTGGGCGACACACATTGTGGGCTCACGTTTCCACAGAGACAGGACTGCATGTGTATTGAGGGTGTCACGTCTGCAAGGACAAAGGACTGGAATCTGCAGAAGATAACAAGGAGGTGTGAGATTTGTCTCTTTGTCCCACAGAAGATGCCCCGGAGAGATTTCCGGTTCATCAGGAAATGAGAGACAATGGTGAAGATTCAAAGGGATGCTTTGTGACTGTATGTTTACTGAAAACACCATGTGACTTGAATTCTGATGCTGGAAACATATAAAAGGGTGATGAGATATGATTCTCTCTCTATCCTGCTTTGAGAATGCTAGAAGCTGTGTTCTGTCAATAAAGCTGGTTTACGACTAAACTCAGCCTCATCATTTGAGCACATCTTCTACAACCCCTTTAAAAATTTGCAAAATAGTTTAGTCCACACACTTGTACTGGTTGATTCAACTGCAACACCAGTCACAGCAACCTGCAGCCTATGCCTGCAGCACGTCTGCTTCCTCCGCCAGGTAGGTGCATCATTACCCTAAACCTCACCTTTAATATTTACATATTGCTTTGTGAAAGTACACACAGTAGGTGATTTTTTTTTTTTTTAACAAGGGGGTTGTGGGTGATATTCATAGTTAGCATTTGGTAGAGCTATAAAGGTATAATTAAACATAGTTTCAGTACAAATTTGCAAGAATAAAGGGGCAAAAATATGATAAAATATAGTAATTTACAATTTAAAAAGTCATATATAAGCAAGTCCCAAATTTATGAGAAAAACATTCAATTTTTGTGAGAAAAACTAGAGCTTCCAAATGGTGAAACCCACACACACACACACATTTCTAAGAAAAAAAATCTGAAATTTACAACAGTAAAGTCACAAATTTACAAGGAGTAAGTTTTTCTGAAACATTTTAACATAACCTATGTATTTTTTCAAACCTTTTTCTCTCATAAATGTCCAATTTTCTCACCAATTAGTGAGGTTTTTCTTGTAAATATTTTTCTTGGAAAGTTAACTTTTTTCAAAATACATTTGCAATGTTTTCCTGATAAATTTATTGCTTTCCTGATAAATTTATTATTCTTTTTCCTATAAATTAGCCATGTTTTATGATAAACATGTTACTGCGGTGTTTGGACTTGCTGACTCGCCATAGATGACGTGACGATGTGGCGAGCTCGCCATGCGCCATACGGCGCCAATCTTCTGTACATAGTTAGTTGTGTGTTGAAAAAGGAGAGTACGGTTGACATTTGCTGTCCGTGCCTCATTCTTAAACATAACAAATGACGACAAGGATAAACCCTAATAACTCTGACGTGAAAGCGTGCTTGGCATCCCCACAGCCGTTCCTCGCTCTGCCAGATGAGCCACCGATCCCCTGGCCCTGCTGGTATAGGATGTTCCAGAGCAGTGTTTCCACTGGCTTAAAGACCTTGGCGTGGTGGCAACGTATTTTTCGGGGGGGTGGGGGTGGGGCAGAAAACACATGACACTATTGTAACCAGAATATGTTAATTTTATACTATTTCTTTCTTCATTTTTTCTAAAATTATTTTTATCTTGCACAGTGACTTTGCATATGGAACTTACCATTTGAAGTATTGTACAACCGAGGCTTGAATGTTGGAATAATGGACCAGTTGGTGTCCCACCCAGATGTCCTGTGTTTGGACTTTTTACTGGTGTCATCCTTCTCTCTTTCCTCTGCTCTCACCTCTCCTGGACCCTCTGCCTGAACACTTTTCCTTTCCTTGGCTCTTCTCTTCTGTCTCATCTTTCCCTCTCTGAGCTCTGTCTAGTTCAGGTTCTCTCTCTGTCTATGGTGGTATACAAACAGGTTAGAAAATATCAAGTGTCATGCTTTGCCTTGCAGGATTTTTTTTGTCATTGTTTACATAAATGACAAAAATATATGTTTTTATTTTTGTATTTTTATTCAAATGTTTCTTTTTTCCATTGAGAGAGTAGGGAAGGGAAGGGACAAAAGCATTCATAATAGTAATTTACTCATGTATGCTTAAATTACAGTATATGATCAGAGGTGTGTATAGTAGCCATGTAAAAACAGTGCTCTGAAATTAATAATTAGAAGTAGACAACCAAAAATTTCTAGTTGAGTTAAGGGTACAAAGAGCACTCTGTGGAGAAAGGAAGCAGGCGAGGCAACGAGCTAGACGACACAGGAACTTTATTCCATCTCCAGCATACAGTACAGTAAAGGCGCTCTGTGCAAAAGGTCTCTGTGCATTCCTCTTGTATATGCATTGAGACCCGGAACTTCTAACCATAATACACTGTTTGGAACAAAGACCTGTGTGGCACATTAACATCATAACGCCGGCGCCGCTGCTCACACCCTTCTCTCTTCCAGCGGCTCCGGCCGTTCCTCCTCTCCCCAGGGGGCGCATAGTCCATACTGTCCTGTTTGAGACCCCCGGTGGCACTTCCTCCTCCGGTCCATTGTTCCCCCTTATCCCAGCTGCCGTCTCTGGTACAGAATCCCCCCTCATGCCCCCCCCAAACACCCAGAAAGGGCACTAACCCCTCCGTCCTTTGGGCTTGACCTGGCACCCATAGCAGCTGTAGCGGGGGGTCGCTGATCCAGTCGGAGCACCCTGCTGGCGAGGTGTACAGGAGGCACATCAGTCTGTGGAGGGAAAAAGGGAGGTGGGGAAACACATCAGCTTCACGTGCGCAGGTCCCTACCAAGAGAACACCAACTTGCTGAGCCACCAATGGTGGACGTCCATGCCGGGGAGCTTAGGCCAACACCACCTGCTCGCCTGCCAACACAAAAGCGGGCTTCAGCCTGTCAATGCAGACAGTCTCCCTATGCCCCTCCAAGTCTAACACAAAATGTTTCACCCCAGGTTCCAACACCCTGAACAGTCCGTTGTACGGAAGGCGCAGCAGGGTCTGGTGCGCATCGTGCCTGACGAAAACAAAGCTTGCGTTCTGTAAATTCTTAGGGGTGAAAGTATGGGCAAAACAATGGTGGGCCAGGCCCAGTACGTTAAAAGCCTCCGTACTGTGCAAAAATTGCACGGGGGGATGAGCCTTGGGTGCAGGGTTTTCTGATAAAAACTCTTTTGGGATCCACAGTGGCTGAGAAAAAATGGGTTCTGCCGGAGAGGCTGCCATATCCTCCTTAGGCACAGAGCGCAACCCTAAAAGAACCCAGGGCAGGCGGTCGATCCAATTTGTGTCCGTGAGCGAAGTTCTGAGCGCTGCTTTAAGCTATCTATGAAAACACTCACATAATCCGTTAGCTTGGGGGTTGTACGTGGTAGTGCGGTGAATTTTGAACCCCAGGCTCTGAGCCATCGCGGGCCAGAGTTCTGAAACAAATTGTGGACCCCTGTCAGAAGTGATGTCTGACGGGAATCTGAACCGTGCAACCCAAGCTGACAAAACAGCATGAGCCACTTCTGCGGACGTGGTAGAGGCCAGCGAGACCACTTCAGGCCAGCGCATGGTGCGGCCCATGATTGTTAAAAGGTGTGTGAAACCTTGCGATGGCGGGAGGGGTCCCACCAAATCCACTTGGACATGGTTGAACCTCCTGGCCGGGATTTGGAACGGCTCGAAGGGGGCTCTGGTGTGCTTGTGCACTTCTGCTTGCTGGCACGCAACGCAAGCTGCAGCCCACTCCTTCACGCCCTTGCACAAGCACGGCCAGATGAATTTCGCCCCCACTAGCTTCACCGAAGCGTGCACTCCCTAATGCGAAAGGGAGTGGACCGACTCAAAAACACGATGGTGCCAAAAGCTTAGAACCACTGGGCACGGGCAGCCAGTGGAGACATCACAGAGCAAGGGAGGGAACCCTTCTTGCACCACCCTGCTCTCCAGCCTTAACCCAGTAGGCGCAGAATGGAGGGCACAAATGTCCGCGTCCCCGGCTTGCTCCGCGGCCATTGCAGGGAAATTCATTCCAATGTAGACCAAGGAGACTAACGCGCACAAGAGACAATCGGCCATGACGTTGAGCTTACCGGCAACGTGTTGAATGTCGGTCGTAAACTTCGAGATTGGGGCCAAATGCCGTTGCTGCTGGCTTATGGTCCAAGAACGTGGTGAACTCGCGCCCTTCCAGCCAAAACTGTAAATGGCACGTCACCAGGTGTAGAGCCAATAACTCTCTGTCGACCGTGCTGTATTTGCGTTTGCTGTCGCGTCGAATCCGACTGAAAAATGCGAGCGACTGCCACAAACCGGAGACGTACTGCTCTACGGAAACATGGAAACATGTTTCTATGGAAACATCTGATGCATCCGTAGTGAGCGCTATCCATGCCGACGGATCCGGATGAGCTAGCAATGCGGCATCCGCAAGCGCTGTTTTGGCGTTCATGAAAGCCTGGACTCACTCAGGAGTCCAGTCGACGTTTTGTGCGGGCTTCTTTTTTTTCAGTGTGGCATACAACGGCTGAATCAGCTGGGCTGCCTGGGGAAGGAAACGGTTATAAAAACTGACCATTTCCCAAAACTCCTGCAGGGCCCTCACAGTCTGCGGACGCGAAAAGTCCGAGACAGCGCGCACCTTATCCGGTAGTGGAATCATGCCCTCCAGTGAAATGCGGTGGCCCAAACAATTAATCACAGGCACATCAAACTGGCACTTCGCTGGGTTCACTATAAGCCCGTGTGCTTCCAACCTTTGGAAAACCGTCTTGAGATGGGCGATGTGCTCCTCTTCAGATGCACTAGCTACCAGAATGTCGTCTAAGTAGATGAAAACAAAGGACAGGTCGCGAAGCACTACGTCCATCATCTTCTGGAAAGTCTGTGCCACACCCTTTAATCCGAACGGCATGTGTAAAAACTTGAAAAGGCCAAAAGGATTTACCGCTGTTTTTGGAATGTCTTCCACGTGCACCAGGACCTGATGGTATCCGCGGACCAGATCCACTTTTGAAAAATCACGCGCCCCGGCCAAGTACACAGAAAAATCCTGGATGTGTGGAATGGGATAACGATTGTGTTCCATGGCGTTATTCAAGCGCCGGAAATCGCTGCACGGTCGCCATGACCCGTCGGCTTTAGGCACCATGTGTAGTGGGGATGCCCACGGGCTGTTGGAGCACCTGACGATGCCCAACTGCTCTAAGTTGGCAAACTCCTCTTGCACACTAGCCAGTTTAGCTGCGTCCAAGTGCCGAGGTCGCGTGAACACCGGCGGGCCTTTTGTCATTATGAAGTGTTCAACCCCGTGTTTCGTTATCATAGCCGAAAAAGTTGGGACCGTGAGTGCTGGGAACTGTGTGAGCAAATGTTAGTACTTCGCCCCTGGAGCTATAACGTTAGCCAGTGTTGGCAACCCTGCTCCCCAAGCTGTACAGGGCAGTGAGGTAAAAGAGACAGCATCCACTAATCTCCTATCAGCAACATCGACTAACAACCCATAAGTACATAAAAAATCTGCACCTAAAATGGGGGTGGAACATGCAGCTATCACAAAGTCCCACTGAAAGTTACACCTGTGTAAGCATATCGTCAGTGTCCGCTCGCCAAATGTCCTGATGGTGGATCCACTAGCGGCCGTGAGCTCGGGACCACTGCCTCCTGCCACCTTGTCTGCTTTGACCAGCAGTATGAGGCTCTTCTGGGAGCTGGAGTCTACCAAAAACCGTCTCCCCGAACATGTGTCCGTGACATAAAGCAGTCTGTTCCTGTCGCCATCGGTTGCAGCTGTCACTGAATTCCGAACGTGCTGTCTTCCTGGCTTCTTGAATTGGCATAGCGACAGGCAGCATTGGGCATTCGAGCCAAAATGGTGATGATTAAAAACAGATCACCCCATTCCTTTGTCTTCTGGTGTCTGTCCCAGCTACCACGAACGGCTCCTCGACCTCGGGAGTCCCTCATGGGTTTCTAGTTGATGTTGCTAATAGGAGATTAGTGGACACTGTCTCTTTTACCTCACTGCGCTGCACAGCTCGGGGAGCTGGGTTGACAACACTGGCTAATGTTATAGCTCCAGGGGGTAAGAACCAACATTTGCTCGCACAGTTCCCAGCACTCATGGTCCTGACTTTTTCGGCTACGGTAACAAAACATGGGGTCGAGCACTTTATAACGACAAAAGGCCCGCTGGTGTTCGTGCGACCTTGGTGCTTGGATGCAGCTAAACTGGCTAGTGCGTGAGATGAGTTTGCCAACTTAGAGCAGTTGGGCATCGTCAGGTGCTCCAACAGCCCGTGGGCATCCAAACTACACATGGTGCCTAAAGCCGACAGGTCGTGGCGACCATGCAGCGATTTTCGGTGCTTGAATAATGCCACGGAACACGATCATAATCCCATTCTGCACATCCAGTATTTATCCGTGCACCTGGCCAGGGCGCGTGTTTTTCCAAAGTGGATCTGGTCCTCAGATACCATCAGGTCCTGGGGCGCGTGGAAGACGCACATTCGAGGAGGAGTACATCGCTCATCTAATCCACACCTAAGGAGGATTTGGCAGCCTCCAAGGCAGAACTCGTTTTTTCTCAGCTGCTGCAGATCCCCGGAGAGTTTTTACTGGAAAACCCCAGACCAGAGGCTCATCTGCCCATGCATTTTTTGTACAGTACGGAGGCTTTTAATGTATCGGGCCCAGCCCACCATTGTTTTCCCTGCACCTTCGTCCCAGAAAGCTTGCAGAACGCCAGTTTTGTTTTTGTCAGGCACAATGTGCACCGGACCCCGCTGCGCCCTCCGAACGACGGAACGTTCAGGGTGCTGGATCCTGGGGCGAAGCATTTTGTGTTAGACTTGGGGGGACGTAGAGAGACCATCTGCGTCGACAGGCTGAAGCCCGCTTTTGTGTTGGCAGACGGGCAGGTGGTGTTTGCCCAAGCTCCCCGGCGCGAACGCCCCCCGTTGGTGGCTCCGCAAGTTGGTGATCCCTCAGCAGAGACCTGCACTCGCAAAGCTGATGTGTTTTCTCCCCCTCCCTTTTTCCCTCCACAGACTGACGTGCCCTCCTATACACCCCGCTAACAGGGCTGTTTGACTGGATCGGCGACCCCCCACTACAGCCGCTATGGGCTCCCTCTCAAGCCCAAAGGATGGGGAGGGGGGGGTAGTGCCCTTTCTGGGTGTTCGGGGGGGGGGGGCTGTGTGGGGGCATGGAGTTGGACTTGGGGGTATCAGACGGTACAGTCAGAACTGTGCGCCCCTAGGGAGAGGAGTAAATGCCGGAGCCGCTGGGAGAAGAAGGGTGTCAGAGTGGCGTCAGTGTTATGTCATGTTAATGTGCCACACAGGCTTTGTTCTAAACATAATGTATGATAGTCGGAAGTTCCGGGTCTCGATGCATGGTATTAAAGATATAAAAGAGGAATGCACAGAGACCCGGGATCCTTTTTTGCTGTAAGTTATGTTGGAGAAAGAATAAAATTTCTGTGTCGTCTAGCTCGTTGCCTCGCCTGCCTCCTTTCTCCACAGGTTATAAATTCATTTGCATTTGATGGAGGGAAATAAGTATTTGATCCCTAAGCAAAATGTGACTTAGTACTTGGTGGAGACCCTTGTTGGCAAGCACAGAGATCAGACATTTCTTGTAGTTGGTCACCAGGTTTGTGCACATCTCAGGAGGGATTTTGGTCCACTTGTGGAGAATGTGTTCAAGGATGAGGCTGAGTTTGTTCCTCAGATTCAGCTTTATTCACAGAGCACATCTCCATCAAGTCTCAAAGCAAATCAAGAGAAAGTTTTCATCTCACATCAGGGGTTTTATACCCCGAGCACGAAACAGCAGTCACATGGTGTTTAATCAAACATACAGTCACAAAGTAACCCCCTTTGATCTCACGCCATTGTCCTCTAGTCTCTGTGGCCCGGAAATCTTCCCCGGTCGTCTCCCAGACACAAAGGACGAATCTCACACTCCTCTGCTGAATCCCAGAGTCTCAGTCCTCTTTGTTCCATGAGACATGAAGCACACAATACACATACAGCAACACAATTGTGGGGAATATGTAACCAACATATGCGCCACAAGACCCCCCCCCAACGTCTAAATGGGACAAACATAACCAGAGACACATGACATCATAACACCACTACACATCAATCCACCAGTTGCCTAACTCTCAGTCTCCTGCCGTATCTGCTGAAAGCCGGCTTTGCTGCTGTCTGCACCTGTGGATTAGAACTGTTAGTCAATCTCTGTGGGAGTCCTGTAGAATGCCCTCTAGGGGGGTCTACCGCGATGGGGGGCTCTCGCCAACTGCACCTCCTCATCCGCCAAAACAAAAGCGGGTTTGAGTCTGTTAATACCAATCAATTCTTTTCTGCCTCCCAAATCTAGCAAAAAATGCTTCTCTCCTGTTTCCAGCACCTTGAACGGCCCATCGTAAGGCGGGCGCAGGCTGAGGCGACAAGCATCATGTCTCACAAAAACAAACTCCGCATTTTTTAAAGCCTTCGGCACAAAAATGCGTAGGAAACTGTGATGAACCGGGCCAGGAAGCGCGTTTGATCCTGTGCCACTCTGCAACAGCTGAGCGGGGGGGCAATTTGGGGCAGGATTATCGGGGAGAAATTCCCCTGGCAAATGGAGAGGCTGTGCAAAAACTAATTCCGCTGGAGAGGCTTGCAAATCCTCCTTAGGTGCAGAACGCAACCCCAATAAGACCCATGGTAACTTGTCAACCCAATTTGTATCCGTAAGTGACGCTATGAGGGCCGCTTTCAATGACCTGTGAAAACGCTCGCATAAACCGTTAGCCTGGGGGTTGTACACGGTGGTGCGGTGGATCTTCACCCCTAGGCTGCGGGCCATCGACGACCAGAGTTCGGAGACAAATTGAGGACCCCTGTCTGATGTTATGTCCGACGGGACTCCGAAACGCGCTACCCAAGCTGTTAAAAACGCGCATGACACTTCATCCGCTGTGGTTGACGCCAGAGGAACCGCTTCTGGCCAACGCATGGTGCGATCCACCATCGTCAAAAGATGTGTGTGCCCCTGTGACGATGGGAGGGGGCCTACCAAGTCGACATGCGCGTGATCAAAGCGCTTAGCAGGAATGTGAAAAGGCTCCAAAGGAGCTCTAGTGTGCTTGTATATTTTGGATCGCTGACACGCTACACAGGCTGTCGCCCAATCCTTGACCTGTCTGCGCAACTCCGGCCATACAAATTTCTCCCCCACCATTTTGACCGATGCGCGCACCCCCGGGTGCGCCAGAGAATGGATCGAGTCAAAAACACGGCGGCGCCACGCAGCTGGCACCACGGGGCGCGGTCGTCCCGTGGAGATATCGCAGATTAGGGGAGGCATACCCATCTGCAGCACCCTGTGCTCCAGCCTTAACCCTGTTGGTCCAGACTGGAGCACGCGCACGTCCGCATCGCTAACCTGCTCCGCGGCCATGGCTGCATAATCTAACCCCACGTGGACCGGGGCCGCGCATGCTCCCGCGTCGCTACCCTGGCCCGTGGCCATGGCTGCAGAGTCTGCCCTCACGTGGTCTGGCTCCGGCACAGCACGTGAGAGGCAGTCTGCCACTACATTATGTTTACCTGCGACATGCTGGATATCGGTGGTGAAGTCTGATATCGCGGCCAGCTGTCTTTGCTGCCGGCCCGACCAAGGCTCAGAAATCTTGGCCATCGCAAAAGTCAGCGGTTTGTGGTCCACGAACGCAGTGAAACGGCGCCCTTCCAGCCAGAACTGGAAATGGTGGATGGCTAAGTGTAGGGCCAACAACTCCCTGTCGAACGCGCTGTATTTTCGCTCGCTATCGTGCAAGGTCTTGCTGAAAAATGCGAGCGGTTGCCAGGTCCCCGCTACCCACTGTTCAACGACCGCCCCTACCGCTAAATCGGACGCATCCGTGGTTAGGGCCATGCGGGCTGTTGGAACTGGGTGTGCCAACAAAACCGCGTTTGCCAGCGCTGTTTTGACTTGAGAGAATGCACGCTCCCGCTCAGGAGGCCATTCGATTTTATTTGTGGGTTTTTGTTTTTTTAGTGCTGCGTACAATGGTTGCATGAGCCGCGCTGCACTTGGGAGGAACCGGTTATAAAAATTAACCATTCCCAAAAACTCCTGTAACGCTTTGACCGTTTGAGGTTGGGGAAAATTTGTTATTGCGCGCACTTTATCGGGGAGAGGGACCGCTCCTTCTGGCGAAACGCGATGCCCCAAAAAATCAATCTGCGCTACCCCAAACTGGCACTTCGCTGGGTTAATTATTAACCCATGCTCTGCCAGCCTCCGGAAAACTGCCGTGAGGTGGTTTTCGTGTTCGTCTTCGGATGTGCTGGCTACTAAAATGTCATCCAAGTAGACGAACACGAAAGGGAGGTCGCGCAGCACCACGCCCATCATGCGTTGGAACGTCTGCGTGGGCCCCTTAAGTCCAAAAGGCATGCGCAAAAACTCAAAAAGCCCGAAAGGAGTCATTACCGCTGTTTTGGGTATGTCCTGGGCGCGCACTGGAACCTGATGGTAGCCGCGCACTAAATCTATTTTAGAAAAAATGCGCGCTCCCGCCAAGTGAACCGAAAAATCCTGAATGTGTGGGATCAGGTAGCGGTCGTATGCGGTGGTGTTATTCAACCTGCGGAAATCACTGCAAGGTCGCCACGAGCCATCAGTCTTTGGGACCATGTGCAATGGTGAAGCCCAGGAACTTTTCGAACGTCTGATGATGCCCAGTTTTTCCAGGTTGGCAAACTCCTCGCACGCTATGGCCAGTTTAGCTGAGTCCAGGCGCTGAGCTTTTGCAGAAACGGGCGGCCCGGTGGTAGTGATATAATGCTCCACCCCATGTTTGGCCACGGTCGCCGAAAACGTTGGGACTGTTAGTGCTGGGAACTGGGTGAGGAGTGCGTGAAACTTACCACCCGCAGTTGTGACGTTGGCTTGTGTAGTTGGCGGTGCCACTCGTGCTGTGCAGGGAATAGAGTGAAAACAGTGCAGTGCATTAACCAGACGTCTATTAGCAAGATCAACCAATAAACCATGTGAGCACAAAAAATCAGCCCCTAACATGTTGAAACTGACTGCAGCTACCACAAAAGTCCACTCAAATGAACGACCCTGCAAAGACAGAAGCAGAGTCTTCTCACCGAAGGTCTTAATAGCTGAGCCGTTCGCTGCTGACACTGACACCCCGGGAACTTGGGACGGCATCAGCCGGTCCACGTAGGAAGGCATGATGAAGCTCATCTGGGAGCCTGTGTCCACGGGGAATCGTTTCCCCGAACGTGCATCCGTCAGGTAAAGCAGCTTGTTCTCTTCCCCGAGGGCCGCAGCTGCTACCGACCCTCAGTCTTGGTGTTTCCCGAACCCTTGAAGTGGCACGGCGGGAGGCACTTGTGTGCCCTCTCTGCAAAACGGCGATGATAGAAGCACAGGAAGTCGCCCGCTCCGTGTCACTTGGTGCTGACTGCTGCCGTCGTCAGCGCGTCTGGTGCTGCAACCACTGGCCCCATGCCGTCTCCGGGCATTGCTCCTAGCTCCGCTGATGCAGCCGAAACTGCGCTCCGCTTGTGGGTGTCGACAAGTCGCTGCGCCTCCTTGCTCAGCCCATGGTAGTCTCGCTTGGCCAAACGGGGTGAATCTGCCAGGGTAACTCTCACTGCTGGCAGTAGGGTCTGGAGGAAAAGGTGGGCGAAGATAAATTCGCAGTCCTCGGAGTCTTTCAGCCTCAGCATTTTGACCATCAGGTCTACGGGTCTGTCGTTCTCCAACTCCGTCAACGTCAGGAGCCCCTCTTCTCCCTGTTGCACGGAGGGGATGAAATGACTGATAAACGCAGCTTTCAAGGCACCATATTTGTCGCTGTCCGGTGGGTGATTGACCAAATCTTCCACCCTCTGAACTGTGTGGCTGTCCAGCTTCGCCACAACATGGTAGAATCTCGTGTCATCCTTGGAGATTCTCCGAAGGTTGAACTGCACCTTGACTGCGCTGAACCAGGAGCGCGGGCTATGCTGCCAGAAATCAGGCAGCCGAAGTGTGGAGGCAGCCATCAGGCTGGCTTCTGCCGAGCCCCGCTCGGGAGAATTATTTCTGCTCATTCTGAGTCGTAAGGTCACCAGTGTGGAGAATGTGTTCAAGGATGAGGCTGAGTTTGTTCCTCAGATTCAGCTTTATTCACAGAGCACATCTCCATCAAGTCTCAAAGCAAATCAAGAGAAAGTTTTCATCTCACATCAGGGGTTTTATACCCCGAGCACGAAACAGCAGTCACATGGTGTTTAATCAAACATACAGTCACAAAGTAACCCCCTTTGATCTCACGCCATTGTCCTCTAGTCTCTGTGGCCCGGAAATCTTCCCCGGTCGTCTCCCGGACACAAAGGACGAATCTCACACTTCTCTGCTGAATCCCACCCAGAGTCTCAGTCCTCTTTGTTCCATGAGACGTGAAGCACACAATACACATACAGCAACACAATTGTGGGGAATATGTAACCAACATATGTGCCACACACTCCTCTTTACAGATGCTCTCCAAATCCTGAAGGTTTCGAGGCTGCCACTTGGCAACTTGAACCTCCCCCCACGGATTTTCTGTGGGATTACAGTCCGGAGACTGGCTAGGCCACTCCAGGACCTTAATGTACTTCTTCTTGAGTGACTCTTTTGTTGCCTTGGCTGTATGGGTTATTATCATGCTGGAAGACCCATCCATGACCCATCATGGATGGGTCATGGATGTTTTTTTTTTTTTTTTTTTTTTTTCCGGTTCCGGTTCCGCCGGACCGGTGGCGCCACACGAGTCGGCTGCCTGTTGCAACAGCCTTTTTTTTTTTTTTTTTTTTTAATCTTCCTTCTTCTTTCTACACCTTTCACTCTGTATATATATCACGGACGCACGGATCGCCCCGGGGGTCTCCCGGGTCGGCGGACGGAGCCACGGTTTGCAGCGGGAGACGCTACAGCGGGGAGGAGCTAGTGCTAGCTAGCACTTGGCCGCCGCTCGGTGCTAATGGGAAACTCGACATACCGGGAGCTGTAGCGAAAACGACGCGGGTGCCGGGCTGGAGTTTAGGCGGCGTGCAAGAAATATAAGACAGAATAATAAAGAGCGATGGCAAGAACCAAGCAGACCGCCCGTAAAATCTACTGGAGGAAGAAGCCCCCCAGGATGCAGCTAGCCACCAGGGCTGCTCGGAGAGGCGCTCCGGCCACCGGCAGAGTGAAGAGGCCTCACCGTCACAGGCCCGTGGCTCTGAGAGAGATCCGTCGCTGCCAGAAATCCACGGAGCTGCTCATCCGTAAGCTGCCCGTCCAGCGCCTGGTGAGGGAGATCGCTCAGGACTTCAAGACCGTCCCGCGTTTCCTGAGCTTCGCCGTCATGGCTCTGCAGGAGACCAGCGAGGCCCACCTGGTGGTCTCTTCTTTGCTAAGGGGGTCACCATCATGCCCAAAGACTTCCAGCTGGCCCGCTGCATCCGCGGAGAGAGAGCTTAGACTTTCTGCTGCACATTCACCAACCAACCATAATGCTCTGCACTGTGTGTCTATATATATATATATTTATAGTAATATGGACATATGTTTAGTAGATGTTGTTTTTTCTTGCCTTCTGATTATTGCTCTGAGTGTTGCTATCCCTGTGCTGTTGCAATCCTGGAATTTCCCCATTGTGGGACTAATAAAGGCTTATCTTATCTTATCTTATCTTATCATCAGTGTTCTAAGTTTCTCATCCAAGAATCTATGGTTCATGGCCCCGTTCATTGGCCCCTCAACGTGGTGAAGTCTTCCTGTACCCTTTAGCAGAGAAACAGCCCCAAAGCAGAATGCTTCCACCTCCATGTTTGACAGTGGGAATGGTGTTCTTGGGGTCTTATTCAGTATTTCTCTGCCTCCAAGCACGGCGAGTCAAGTTGATGCCAGAGAGCTCAATTTTGGTCTCACCTCAGCACCGGATCACCCCAGGGCTGTGTACTTTCCCCCCTACTCTTCTCCCTTTACACCAACTCCTGCACCTCCAGCCACCAGTCTGTCAAGTTGATCAAGTTTGCGGACGACACCACCCTCATCGGGCTCATCTCCAACGGCGACGAGTCCGCCTACAGGAGAGAGGTGGCCCAGCTGGCGTCCTGGTGCAGCAATAACAACCTGCAGCTGAACGCTCTGAAGACAGTGGAGATGATTGTAGACTTCAGGAAAGTCACTACTCCTCTGCCCCCCCTCACCCTCTCAGGCTCTCCCATCACCACTGCTGATTCCTTCCGCTTCCTAGGCACTACCATCACCAGGGACCTCAAATGGGAGCTGACCTTCAACTCACTCATCAAAAAAGCCCAGCAGAGGATGTTCTTCCTGCGGCAGCTGAGGAAGCTCAAGCTACCCACCAAGATGTTAGTGCAGTTCTACACAGCCATCATCGAGCCCATCCTCACCACCTCCATAACCGTGTGGTACGCAGGAGCCACTGCCAGGGACAGACTAAGGCTGCAGCGCGTCGTGCGCACTGCTGAGAAGGTGATCGGCTGCAAGCTCCCATCTCTCCAGGATCTGTACATCTCCAGGACCCGGAGGCGTGCTGGCCGGATCATAGCCGATCCCTCACACCCTGGTCACGTACTGTTTGCCCCCCTCCCCTCTGGTAGAAGACTTCGGTCCATCCAGACTAAAACCTCCCGTCACATGAACAGCTTCTTCCCCTCTGCCATTAGACTGCTGAACACTAAGTGACTCTCGTGCACCATGTACAGCAGCTCAACCAGACTCATGTCAATCATCACTGTTTTCTTCCTGCATTACCGACTGCACTATATAGTTCTCCACAGTATCTGCTGCTGGCTAATATATATTTTAACTGTTGACCAGTATCACTTAATCTTATCCTACACTTTATTACATGTATAGTTTATTTCTCTTATCTTATCATGTTTAATGTTGCAGCATTGTACCGAGACAAATTCCTAGTTTGTGTACTACATGAACAATGGCAATAAACCTGATTCTGATTCTGATTCTGATTCTGATTCTGACCTGACCACACCCCATTCTCCCAAGCCTTCTCTGAATCATTCAGGTGTTCACTGGCAAACTTCAGATGAGCCTGTACATATGCCTTCTTGAGCAGAGGGACCTTGCAAGCACTGCAGGATCTCAACCCATTAGTGATTGAGATCCTGCAAAGTGTTTTACCAATGGTTTTCTTGGTGATTGTGGTCCCAGCTCCCTTGAGATCATTAACGAGCTCCTCCTGTGTTATTCTGGGTTGATCCCTCACCTTTCTCAGAATCATCCTTACCCCATTAGGTGCGATCTTGCAGGAGCTCCAGAGTGAGGGCGATTGACTGTTTTCTTGTACTTCTTTCACTTTTGAATTATCGCACCAACAGTGGTTTCTTTCTCACCAAGCTTCTTGCTGATGGTCTTGTAGCCCATTCCATCCTTGTGCTGGTCTACAATCTTGTTTCTGATGTCCTTTGACAGCTTTTTGGTCTTGCCCACGGCGGCGGAGAAGTTTGAATTAAAGAGACTGATTCTGTGACAGGTGTAGTGGAGCTGGGCAATAAAGAGGCGATTTGGTTTATAAGCGAAGTTTTAATGTTCAGCTCTACTAACAAGTCTCATCTGGTGCAGAGAGCGGCAGAAGGGAATAAGAGACAGAATCTCACCAACTCACTGATTATATACAAGCACACAACAAAAGACATGCATACAAAGGCTGACATCCCTCATTATCTTAATCCCCCCATTGTCTTGGTATTTCCTCTCCTCATCTTGGGAGGTGATGGTAATCCCTCTCCTCGCCTTGGGGGGTGAGGGTGGCTTGTCCGGTCTCCCCCGCCGCGTCCGGGAACGTCTTTGTTCTTCACTCGGTGGGTGAGATTCCATTGTCCTTTCAGAGGTGTGAAGTTCCTTACATATGTAATCACCAAACATTTCCACATGCTTCAACATATGTAACTTATGGAATATATGGTTAATATAGACCACAGGCCCCCCAAACAACTAAGAACGGACAACAGGAGGGTTCACAGTCTAAGATAGTTATTATGACATACTAAGTGTTACATCTGTTGCCACGGAAGAAACTTTCTAGCAGCCATGCTC
Source organism: Pholidichthys leucotaenia (assembly GCA_020510985.1). NCBI lineage: Eukaryota > Metazoa > Chordata > Actinopteri > Cichliformes > Pholidichthyidae > Pholidichthys > Pholidichthys leucotaenia. Next base: position 171,824,139 of record CM035837.1, read on the forward strand.
CTAAGAGAGTTCAGTGGTAATTATAACAGCATAGTAAAATCATAAGTCAGTCCTAAACTGTTGCAGCACAATTAGTGAATAATTGTGGAGTGGCTGGTATCAGTCCCTGTGCTGTCTGGGTTTTAATCTTCTCCCAAAACTGCTGTAGGTTGGTTTAGGCATCCTGCTGGGACCTTCTTGTGAGGAATCTGCAGTGTGGGAAGGAGAGAGGTTAACTGTTCCCTGCTGGGGGGTTGAGTCTTTTCTCTTGGGGGGTCTACCCCGCCGAGGTGCTCTCGCCAACTGTGCAGGCTCGTCTTTCAACAAGAAGGCAGGTTTAAGTCTGTCAATGCTGACTGTTTCTTTTCTATCCCCAAAATCAAGCACAAAGTGTTTATCACCATGTTCCAGCACTCTGTATGGCCCATCGTATACTGGGCGAAAGGTAGGTTTTAAAGCTTCATGCTTAACAAAAACGAACTCAGCGTTTTTTAAAGCCTGAGGGACAAAAACCCGTGGGAAGGAGTGATGAGCTGGACCGGGGAGAGAGTTCGGTCCGTTGCTGCCTAAAAACCTTGGGACTGGAAGGCGCCCTGGCTCTGGGTTCTCTGGTAAAAATTCACCTGGGAGCCTGAGAGGTTGAGCAAAGACTAATTCTGCGGGAGAGGCGTCTAGATCCTCTTTAGGCGCAGCACGCAACCCCAATAAAACCCAGAAAGTTTATTTACCCAATTTGTGTCCATTAGTGAGGCTCTGAGGGCAGCCTTTAAAGACCTGTGAAAACACTTGCATAACCCATTAGCCTGAGGGCGATAAGCGGTGGTGCGGTGAATTGTTGCCCCTAAGCTGCTGGACATGGCTGACCAGAGCTCTGAGACAAATTGAGGCCCCCTATCGGACGTGATGTCTGATGGGACGCCGAAACGTGCCACCCAGTTTGTTAAAAAAACGCGAGCGACTTCCTCCGCTGTGGTTGCCGCTAGAGGGACTGCCTCTGGCCAGCGTGTGGTGCGGTCTATCATTGTTAACAGGTGTGTGAAACCTTGGGAGGAAGGTAGTGGCCCCACAAGATCGACATGAATGTGGTCGAACCTTCTAGCAGGGATTGGAAAAGGCTCCAGAGGGGCTTTTGTGTGTCTGTGTATTTTGGCGCGTTGACAAGAAATGCAAGTTTTTGCCCATTCTTTTACGTTTTTGCGCAGGCCTGGCCACACAAACTTTTCGGCGACCATTTTAACCGAGGCGCGCACACCTGGGTGCGCGAGGGAGTGAATTGCGTCAAAAATGCGGCGGCGCCATGTAGCTGGTACTAACGGGCGAGGTCGGCCGGTTGAAACATCGCATATTAGGGGGGGGCACGCCGTCGCGTAAACCCTTTTTCTCCAGCCTTAACCCTGTTGGTCCAGACAGGAGCGCGCGCACGTCCACGTCACTGTTTTGTTCCTCTGCCATGGCTGCATAATCTATCCCTTCATGGATAGGTGCTGCGTATGTGTCTGCGTTAGTGAAGAGTTCTGCTGCTGAGGCAGTATAATCTGTCTCCCCGCGCTCTGGTGGTGCCACAGCGGGAGAGAGACAGTCCTCTACTACGTTAAGTTTGCCTGCTACGTGTCGAATGTCTGTGGTGAACTCTGAAATCGCAGCTAGCTGTCTTTGTTGCCTGCCTGACCATGGTTCTGAAATTTTAGCCATAGCAAAGGTGAGCGGTTTATGGTCTACAAAAGCCGTGAAACTCCGCCCTTCTAACCAGAACTGGAAGTGGCGGATGGATAAATGAAGCGCCAGCAGCTCTCTGTCAAAAGTGCTGTATTTGCGTTCAGTTTGATTTAGCGATTTGCTAAAGAATGCTAAAGGTTGCCAGACCCCGCTGACAAGTTGTTCTACAACTGCCCCTATGGCTAGGTCTGAAGCATCTGTGGTTAGTGCAATGCGGGCCAAGGGATCTGGGTGAACTAACAATGTGGCGTTAGCTAGGGCGCTTTTTACTTCCGCGAAAGCGCGTTCGCGCTCCGGGGTCCATTCGACCGCGTTGGAAGCTTTCTTTTTTTTGAGCACGTCATATAGGGGCTGCATGAGCTGAGCTGCGTGGGGGAGGAAGCGGTTGTAAAAATTAACCATCCCTAAAAATTCCTGTAGCGATTTGACCGTTTGTGGCCGTGGAAAACTTTCTATCGCATGAACTTTGTCTGGGAGTGGAACTGCCCCCTTCGGAGAGACTTTGTGTCCTAAAAAATCAATTTGCGACACGCCGAATTTGCATTTGGCTGGACTGATAATTAGCCCGTGCTCTTCCAGCCTCTGAAAAACCGTAGTGAGGTGCTGCTTGTGTTCTACCTCAGACGAGCTGGCTACCAGCATGTCGTTGAGGTAGACGAAGACAAAAGGAAGGTCGCAAAGACCGCATCCATCCTTCGTTGAAAAGTTTGAGCAGCGCCTTTGAGGCCGAAAGGCATTCGCAGGAATTCAAAAAGGCCGAAAGGGGTTATTACCGCTGTTTTAGGAACGTCTTCTGCTCGGACTGGGACTTGGTGATAACCGCGGACTAAGTCTATTTTTGAAAAAATGCGCGCACCCGCTAGATGTAGCGAAAAATCTTGAATGTGAGGGATTGGGTAACGGTCATGCGCTGTAGCGTTGTTTAATCTGCGGTAATCTCCGCACGGTCTCCAAGAACCGTCGGATTTCAGAACCATGTGAAGTGGTGAGGCCCAGGGGCTCTTCGAGCGTCTAACAATGCCCAATTTTTCAAGAGTTGTAAACTCGTCCCGTGCTATGTTGAGCTTGGCCGTGTCTAAGCGGCGCGCTTTGGCAAAAACGGGAGGTCCCGTTGTTGGAATGAAGTGTTCAACCCCGTGTTTAGCCACAGTGGCTGAGAATTTGGGAATTGTGAGTGCTAGAAATTGGGTGAGGAGTTGCTCAAACTTACCTCCTGCCGTGGTGATGCTAGCCTGCACAGGTGGCGGAGAAACTCGGGCTGAGCATGGAATAGAAGCAAAGGACAGTGCATTAACCAGGCGCCTATTTGCTAGATCCACTAATAACCCATGTGCACACAAAAAATCTGCGCCTAATAAGTTAAAACTCACCGCCGCTACAACAAATGTCCATCTGTAGCTGCGGCCGTGGATGAGGAGATGCAGGCTCTTCTCGCCGAACGTGTCGATGCTAGAGCCATTGGCTGCCACGGCTCCGTTGCCCCGGGTGCCCGTGGCTCGATCTGCGTGGGAGGGCATGACGAAACTCAGCTGGGCTCCTGTGTCGATGAGGAACTGCTTGCCTGAGTGTCCATCCGTCACGTACAACAGCTTGTTCTTCTCGCCGAGAGCCGCTGCCGTTAACGGCTCTCGGCTTTGGTGTTTAAATTTGCAGGGGGGAACACATTTGTGAGCCTTCTCGGCGAAGCGGTGGTGATAATAACAGACGTCGCTCTGTCTGTTACGTTTTGGGCGCGTCGCTGTCACCGTGGGCTGGGTCTGCTCAGTGGGTTGTGGCTCCTCGTGGCTTGGGGCGTCAGCTCTGAGGTCTGCGGATGCTGCTGTGGGTGTCAGCTCCCTGCAGGCGTTGACGAGCCGATGAGCTTCATTGGCCAGCACGCGGAAGTCTTGGTGGTTGTTGCACTTCATGCTGGCGAGTGTCCCTCTCATGTGTGGCGGCAGCGTGCTGAGGAAAATAAACTGGAAGAGGAAGTTGTCATTGTCCTCTTCTTTAAGCTGTAGCAAATCCTCCATGAGGGTCTTCGGTTTGCACCCTCTGTGGCCGTAGACCGCCAGGATCTTCTCGGCTCTCTCTTCCGCTGATGGGACGTAGTTCGCCACGATGGTTGCTTTGAGCGTCTCGTATTTGTCCCGGGTTGGTGGTTGCCGGATCATGCTCCGCACACACTTTGAAGTGGCGGCGTCGAGTTTGGAGACGATATGATAAAATTTGGCGTCATCAGCCGTGATGCCCGCCAGTGCAAATTGGGCTTCAGCCTGCTGAAACCAAGAGGCGGGGTCTTCTTGCCAGAAGTCTGGCAGCTGGACAGCGACGGCATTCGTGCACACCATCACTGTTGTGCCCGCCGGGTGAGAGTGCCTTGCCTCGGCTCTCACGGCGGTGCTGGTGCTCGGTTGAGCCCTCTCAACCTCTTCTGCTGGGAGGAACAGCTGTCCGTCTGCTCCCTCGTCTGCGTGGCTGCTGGCGTCTGCCTGAGTCGCCACGGATGAGTCGCTTGTGGAAGAACGCCTCCGGTCCATACTCGCGTCAAGGTCACCAGTGTAGTGGAGCTGGGCAATAAAGAGGCGATTTGGTTTATAAGCGAAGTTTTAATGTTCAGCTCTACTAACAAGTCTCATCTGGTGCAGAGAGCGGCAGAAGGGAATAAGAGACAGAATCTCACCAACTCACTGATTATATACAAGCACACAACAAAAGACATGCATACAAAGGCTGACATCCCTCATTATCTTAATCCCCCCATTGTCTTGGTATTTCCTCTCCTCATCTTGGGAGGTGATGGTAATCCCTCTCCTCGCCTTGGGGGGTGAGGGTGGCTCGTCCGGTCTCCCCCGCCGCGTCTGGGAACGTCTTTGTTCTTCACTCGGCGGGTGAGATTCCATTGTCCTTTCAGAGGTGTGAAGTTCCTTACATATGTAATCACCAAACATTTCCACATGCTTCAACATATGTAAGTTATGGAATATATGGTTAATATAGACCACAACAGGAGTCTTTTAGATTAGGAGTACTTTTCTAAAGTGACAGGACTAATTTGTGTGCCTCATGGACACATAACTGGTCAGTGTGGGTCAAAATTCTTGCTGGTTGGTAGGGGATCAAATTCTTATTTCCCTTGATCAAATGCAACCCTTATTTTTTTTTTTCCACAATATTTTTTATTGAACCTTTTTTTTTTTTTACAAACATGGCACAAACAATCAGACACTAACACAAAAGTAATTTAAAAATTAAAAAGAACAATAACAAAAAAAAATTGTGTAATAAAAACAACAACAACCATTAACAAACACAAGTCAACAACAATGCTCCTCTGTTTAGTCTAGGTAATCTATTACATAAGAATACTGTACATAATATACACTCAACAGCTTGGAATTTGCAAGGTCCACACATATCATTCACCTTCTTCTTCAGACGTTATGTTTAAATTCTTTACATAATCAATGAAAGGTCTCCATATATTCTCAAACACATTTTCCTTTGATTTCAATATGTATGTTATTCTTTCTAGTGGAAGGTTTGTTAACATCTGTCTTAACCACTGAGTCACATCTGGTCTATGAATCTTTTTCCACAGTAGTGCAATACACTTTTTGGCATTAAGCAAACTGAGGTTTATGAATGCTCTTTCACTCTTATTAAAGTTATGTTTTTCTGGATACAGACCCAACAAAAACAGTTTAGGGTTCAATGTGATTTGTTTTGTAATTATTTTTTCAATTGTTACCCTCACCTCTTCCCAAAACATTCTGATTTTTCTACATTCCCATAAACAGTGAAATAGGGTTCCTTTACTTTCCATACATTTTTTGCATGTATCTGGTATGTTTTTGTTATATCTATTTAATTCCACTGGTGTAACATACATCCGCATTAACCATTTAAAATGTATCAGTTTAAGACGTACATTTATTGACTTGGTTTGAGCTCCTGCACAAGCCATTTCCCATTGTTCCTCTGAAATTTCAGTTTGCAGGTCTTCTTTCCAGTAATTCAGTCTTTTCTGTGAGTTTTCACTTGAGTATAGTGTCAATGAGTTGTAAAACTCTGAAATAATACCCTTTCTCTTACTATCTTTAATCAAAATTTTTTCCAAAAATGAATAAGTAGGTCAGAATCAGAATCAGAATCAGATTTATTGCCATTGTCAGACAAACAGACAAACAAACAGGCAAACAGACAAACAAACAGACAAACAGACAAACCAACGCCGATGATCACATAACCTCCCCCTTTGGCGGAGGTAATTATCATGAGACCGGTTGAGCTGCTGTACGTGGTGCACGAGAGTCTAATAAGTCACTTAGTGTTCAGCAGTCTGATGGCAGAGGGGAAGAAGCTGTTCATGTAGCGGGAGGTTTTAGTCTGAACGGACCGAAGTCTTCTACCTGAGGGGAGGGGGGGCAAACAGTGCGTGTCCAGGGTGTGAAGGGTCAGCTATGATCCGACCTGCACGCCTCTGGGTCCTGGAGATGTACAGGTCCTGGAGGGATGGGAGCTCGCAGCCGATCACCTTCTCAGCAGCGCGCACAACGCGCTGCAGTCTTAGTCTGTCCCTGGCGGTGGCTCCGGCGTACCACACGGTGATGGAGGTGGTGAGGATGGACTCGATGATGGCCGTGTAGAACTGCACCAACATCTTGGTGGGTAGCTTGAGCTTCCTCAGCTGCCGCAGGAAGAACATCCTCTGCTGGCCCTTTTTGATAAGGGAGCTGATGGTCGGCTCCCACTTGAGGTCCCGGGTGATGGTGGTGCCCAGGCAGCGGAAGGAATCCGCAGTGGTGATGGGAGAGTCTGTGAGGGTAAGGGGGGGCAGAGGGGCTGTGACTTTTCTGAAGTCCACAATCATCTCCACTGTCTTCAGAGCGTTCAGCTTGTTATGGCTGCACCAGGACGCCAGCTGGGCCACCTCTCTCCTGTAGACGGACTCGTCGCCATTGGAGATGAGCCCGATGAGGGTGGTGTTGTCCGCAAACTTGATCAGCTTGACAGACTGGTGGCTGGAGGTGCAGGAGTTGGTGTACAGGGAGAAGAGCAGGGGGGGAAAGTACACAGCCCTGGGGTGATCCGGTGCTGATGCTAACAGAGTCTGAGACAGTCTTTCCCAGCCGCACATGCTGCCTCCGATCCGTCAGGAAGTTGGTGATCCACCTGCAGAGGGAGTCAGGCACGTTGAGCAGGGACAGCTTGTCCTGGAGCAGAGCAGGGCGGATGGTACTGAATGCAGAGCTGAAGTCCATAAACAGGATCCTGACGTAGGTTCCCGGGGAGTCCAGGTGCTGCAGGATGGAGTGGAGGGCCAGGTTGACTGCGTCGTCCACAGACCTGTTGGCTCTGTAGGCAAACTGCAGTGGGTCCAGGAGGGGAGTGGTGATGGTCTTGAGGTGGGGCAGGACCAGGCGCTCAAAGGACTTCATGACTACAGAGGTGAGCGCTACAGGTCTGTAGTCGTTAAGTCCAGTGATCCGTGGCTTCTTGGGGACAGGGACGATGGTAGAGGTTTTGAGGCAGGCCGGCACGTGGCATGACTTCAGGGAGGTGTTAAAAATGTCTGTGAAGACAGGAGTCAGCTCCTCCACACAGTGTCTCAGGGTGGAGGGAGACACGCCATCCGGACTGGGGGCCTTGCGCGGGTTCAGTCTGGAGAACTGTCTGTGCACGTCCTGCTCACTGATGGCAAGGGCGGGGGGGAGGAGGGGGGGCCGCCTTTGATGAAGTGAAGGTCGGGTGAGAGCATTACTTTGATTTGATCAAATAAAATTTCTAAGCTGAAGATATTATATATAATTATATATTATTATTATATAATTTGTTATATAATATGTTATTATATAACATAATGTCTTTTTATCTGAGCATGACAAATATAAGTCTTGAATCTTTTGAATCCCTTTTATATTCCATATTTTAAATACAGTATCCACTCTCCCTGGTGTAAAATATTGATTACCCCATACTGGGCTAAATTGTGACAGTGAGTGTGGTTCTTTTAAATATTTTTTGGTTTCACACCATATTTTGATCATGTGCTTTACAATTGGATTTTTAACTTGTTTCTGTAGTTTTTTAGCCGAGTCTGAGTATATGAATAAGGGAAGAGGTAAAGGTAGATTGTATGATTCCATTTCAGTCCAGTGAGGAAGATCATTTGATGAAAAATAATATGTCATAGACCTCAGTTGTGCTGACCAGTAATACAACATAAAGTTTGGACATTTCAGACCTCCACGATCAAATGGTAAATATAGTAAGGACAAACGTAATCTAGCCTTCCTATTGTTCCATATAAATTCCACTAACTTTTTTTAAATTCTTGAAAATAGATCTGAAGTGTTTTTTTTTTCCACAATATCTTTATTGAACCTTTTTTTTTTTTTTAACAAACATGATACAAACAATCAAACACTAACGCTAAAGTACTACAAAAAAAAAAAAAAAAATGCACTAAAAACACCAACAACCACCAACAAAATCAAGTCTTCAACAATGCTCCTCTGTTTAGTCTAGACAATCCAATACATAAGTATACATATTATGTTCACCAGTTTGGAATTTACAAGGTCCACACACATCATTCACCTTCTTCTTCAAGAGTTATGTTTAAATTTTTTACATAATCAATAAAAGGTCTCCATATATTCTCAAACACAATTTCCTTTGATTTCAGTATATAGGTTATTCTTTCTAATGGAAGGTTTGTTAACATCTGTCTTAACCACTGAGTCACATCTGGTCTATGAGTCTTTTTCCATAATAGTGCAATACATTTTTTGGCATTAAGCAAACTGAGGTCTATGAATGTTCTTTCACTTTTATTAAAATTATGCTTTTCTGGGTACAGACCCAACAAAAACAGTTTAGGATTTAGTATGATTTGTTTTGAGATTATTTTTTCAATTGTTACCCTCACCTCTTCCCAAAACATTCTTATTAATCTACATTCCCATAAACAATGAAATAGGGTTCCTTTACTTTCCATGCATTTTGTGCATGTATCTGGTATATTTTTGTTATATCTATTTAACTCCTCCGGTGTAACATACATCCGCATTAACCATTTGAAATGTATCAATTTAAGGCGTGCATTTATTGATTTGGTTTGAGCTTCTGTACAAGCCAATTCCCATTGTTCCTCCGAAATTTCAATTTGCAGATCTTCTTTCCAGTAGTTTAATCTTTTCAGTGAATTTTCACTTGAAGATAGTGTCAATGAGTTATAAAACTCTGAAATAATACCCTTTCTTTTACTATCTTTCATCATCATTTTTTCCAAGGATGAATAAATAGGTCGAGTGAGAGCTTTATTTTGATTTGATCGAATAAAGTTTCTAAGTTGAAGATATTTAAAAAAATGTGTTCTATTGAGATTAAATTTGATCCTCAGCTCTTCAAAAGACATTATGTTATCTGCACATGGCAAATATAAATCCTGAATCTTTTGTATCCCTTTTAAATTCCATACTTTAAATACAGCGTCCGCTCTCCCTGGTTTAAAATATTGATTACCCCATATTGGACTAAATTGTGACAATAACTGTGGTTCTTTTAAATAGTTTTTAGCTTCACACCATATTTTGATCATATGCTTTACAAATGGATTTTTAACTTGTTTTTGTAATTTTTTTGCCGAATCTGAGTATATGAATATGGGAAGAGGTAAAGGTAAATTGTATGATTCCATTTCAGTCCAGTGAGGGAGATCATTTGATGAAAAATAATATGTCATAGACCTCAGTTGTGCCGACCAATAATACAACATAAAATTTGGACATTTCAGACCTCCACGATCAAATGGTAAATATAATAAAGACAGACGTAATCTAGCCCTCCTGTTGTTCCATATAAATTCCACTAACTTTTTTTTTATTCTTGAGAATAGATCTAAAGGTGGTGATAAGGGAATGTATTGAAATAAATAAAGTATTTTAGGTAAAATATTACTTTTAAGTATATTGATTCTCCCGATCATCGACATTGGTAGTGACATCCATCTCTGAGTTAACTCATTGATATCTGACATTAAGGCTTCATAGTTGACGCTGGCGACTGATTCTAGCTTAGGCATAATTTGGATTCCTAAATATTTAAACTGATTTACAACATTGAATTGATTTGCCTCAGGGGCTGGGTAATTTCTCTGGGTCTCATTTAGCATTAATATTGAAGATTTAGTTTTATTTATTTTATATCCTGATATTTCCCCAAAATTCTTTATTAAATTAAACAAGGTTGGAATTGATTTTTTTTAGATTCGACATAAACAAAATTATATCATCGGCGTACAGGGAGATTTTATGTTCTGTTGGTCCAACTTTAATTCCATATATTTGTGAATGTAAACGTATCGCTATCGCTAAAGGTTCAATTGCCATAGTAAACAGTAAAGGTGAAAGTGGACAGCCTTGTCGACATCCTCTATTGATTTTTATTGGTTTTGAAATATTGTTATTTGTTAGGATTTCTGCTGTAGCATTATTGTATATTATTTGAACCCATTTTATGAAATTATTTCCAAGTCCAAACCTTTGTAGGACTTCAAAAAGAAAGGGCCATTCAACTCTATCAAAGGCCTTTTCGGCGTCCAATGATAGGAGAGCTGTATCCGGTGCTTCTTTATTAAAATAAATAATATTAAATAGTCTTCTTACATTATGGAAGCCTTGTCTACCCTTTATAAAGCCATTCTGATCTCGATTAATAATATTTGGTAAAATTTCTTGTATTCGTCTTGCTAAAATTTTACAGATTATCTTAAGGTCGGCGTTTAATAGGCTTATTGGTCTCATATTTTCACATTTATTAGAGGGCTTACCTGGTTTTGGCAGCAGTATAATTAAGGCATTATTTATGTATGATGGTAAATTATTATTTTGAAATGCTTCTAAAACCATTTCCAAAAAAGGTTTTATTAATTTATTCTTAAATTTTTTATAAAGGTCAACTGGAAGACCATCTGGTCCTGCACTTTTTCCTGATTTCATATTATCAATGGCTAGCCCAACTTCCTCTTGACTAATTTTAGACTCCAATATCTCCCTGTTTTCATTTGGTATACACGGTATAGATAGTTCGTTCAAAAACCCATTTAGTTTTGTTAAATCAGGTTCATTTTTGGTATCATATAATTTTTCATAGTAATCTCTAAAGGCTCTATTAATTTCTAAAGGATCTATAACTACCTGTCCGTTACTTATAATACTGGTAATTGGTGTTTTAATTTCCAATTGTTTAATCTGCCATGCTAATAATTTTCCTGATTTTTCACCTTGTTCATAAAAAGATTGTTTCAATCTTAGAAGACTCGAGGCAGCTCTATTCGCTGATTTTTTGTCGTATTCAGCTCTCAAAATCAGTAATTCATTCTCCAACCTTGGATCACTTCCTGCATACACTTTTTCCTGAAGACTTTTTATTTTATGTTCCAATTTAGCTCTCTCCTCTCGAGTCTTCTTAGATTTTGATCCTGTATAACTAATAATATGTCCCCTAATAAAAGCTTTGAAAGCCTCCCACTTTACACATGCTGATGTTTGTGTAGTATTGATGTCAAAGAACTCGTCTATCTGTTTTTCTATATACTTGACAAATTCCTCATCCTGAAGCCATTTATGCTGAAATTGCCATCTACCTGATTCCTTTGTCAATTTTTTATCTACATATATTAGACAACAGGGTGCATGATCAGAGATCACGATGTTATCATAAAAGCAGTTTTGAATCTTGGACCTTAATTCTGTGGAAATCAAAAAATAATCAATACGTGAGAATGTCTTGTAGGTACTGGAATAACAAGAATAGGCTTTAACTTGTGGTTTCATTTCTCTCCATATATCTAACAATCTCAATTCTTTCATAAAATGATTAATAGTCATCCTACATCCAATGTGCGTACAATCCAGTCCTGTTGATCTATCCACACCTGGATTCAATGTACAATTAAAATCCCCTGCTATTATATGTTGCCCTGTAAGTGATGATAAGATGAGAAATAAATTAGCAAAGAACTTCTGATCATCTATATTGGGACCATATAAGTTCACAAGATTTATATTTTCTAATAGCAAAGAACCTTGAATGATTACATATCTTCCAAATTTGTCTCCAATTACATTTTTCACTTGAAAAGGAACTGATTTATGTATGAGAGTCATAACTCCCCTGGCTCGGGATGAAAATGAAGAGGTGAATACACTTCCCTGCCATCTACTCCTAATTCTTTTAACATCCTCCTCTATCAGATGAGTTTCTTGTAAAAACACAATTCTTGAACCCATGTCCTTTATTTTATTCATAACTTGTTTAAGTTTTTTTAAATTTTGTAGACTTCTGCAATTCCATGAAGTTAAATTAAGATTAACACTTTGGTCCATGATCAATAGAGAGTTTGGGATTACCTTGCAGTGTAAACATGCTCATACAGAGAAGCAAAAACATGAGTGGTTGAACATTCATCCTACAAACTACACACAAACAAATTTCCCCTTCCCACACTTGTGGCAAACCCCCCAAAATCAAAAGAAAAATTCTGTCTCCCGATATAGCCATCGACCGTTCCACACCCACGGGGAACAGCCTAAGCCACTCCTTCTTCATCCTCCCAATCACCCTAACTCTACTGCTTTTAATGACGTAACATTAACTCTCCTCTGTAGTTTTCCAACTTAACTCCAAAATTTTTAACAACTTTGTACATCATAGTTTTTTTTTTGTTTGTTTTGTTTTTGTTTTGTTTTTTTAATATATAATACAATCTATATTTTGTAAACTTACTATTTACTTCAAGTCAGTCAGATGCCTGTGCAAATGCTTAATTATTCTACCTTATATTTTGTTCATGCTTAGCTCCCACCAGTCTCTTCTTCTTCTTTGATCTTCTTGATGAACTCCTGCACCTCCTCTGGGGTCTTGAAGATGTGGGTTCTGCCCTCATACGTGGTCAACAGTCTCGCAGGATAGATTACACCATGACGAATCCCAAGGTTGCGCAGCTCCTTACGTATGGGATCAAACTGCTTCCTCAATTGCTGGATTCCTGTGGCCAAATCTGAGTAGAACCGCACCTGCTGGTCCTGGTGTTTAATCTCTCCTTTAGCACATGCAGCGTTGAAGATCTTCATCCTGTCTCTGTTGCTAAGAAACTTCATAATTAAGGTCCTCGGCGGTCCCTTATCTCTCCGTGGGCCAATACGATGTGCTTTTTCCAGAACCACTGCTGATTGCAACTCCTCGCTGCCCAGCACCTCCGGAATCCACTTTTCCAGAAAGGAACATACGTCCCGACCTTCTGATTCCTCTGGAAGACCCACCAGCCTCAAATTATTCTGTCTCGACCGAGATTCCAAATCCAAAATATTATCTTCCAGAGATTTTTTTTTTTTTTCCAAAGTGCGCACCTTTAATTGAAGACGGGTGACGTCATCTTCAGCACTAGCGAGACGGAGCTCCATCTGCGCCGTTCGTTCTACACAGTCACCCAATTCCTTTCTTATTCCTTCCAACGCTGTCATAATCCCATCAAATCTAGAGGAAAAGTCCGCTCTCATTGAACTCATGGCAGCCATCAGCGCATCTGCGCCATTCCCCGCAGATATCGCAGCGTTGCCAGCCTCCTCCGCCATATATGGAGTTTTGTTTACTGCGTCACAGACCTGAAAGTCCGTTAATTTGGACTGTTTCGGCGGCTCGCTTTTTCCTTTTCCTGGTTTTCCAGCCTTAGGCTTCGCCGACATATCTTCGCCCAAATGCTGGGATACGTTCTGTCCCAAATGAGAGAGTTATTTGCCGATTTTTTTTTTTTTCCAGGAGCAGAGCAGAGCGAGACACGTCCGTCCTACGTGGCAGCCATAACCGGAAGCCGATCTGAAGTGTTTTGAAAGGAATCTTTTGAAATAAATAAAGTATTTTTGGTAAGATATTACTTTTAAGTATATTAATTCTCCTGATCATCGACATTGGTAGTGACATCCATCTCTGAAGTGACTCATTAATATCTGTCATTAAGGCTTCATAGATGGCATTGGCGACTAATTCTAGCTTAGGCAAAATTTGAATTCCTAAATATTTAAACTGATTTACAACATTGAATTGGTTTACCTCAGGGGGTGGGTGATTTCTCTGGGTCTCATTTAGCATTAATATTGAAGATTTTGTTTTGTTTATTTTATATCCTGATATATCCCCAAAGTTCTTTATTAAATTTAACAAGGTCAGAATTGATTTTTTAAAATTCGACATAAACAAAATTATGTCATCGGCATACAGGGAGATTTTATGTTCTGTTGGTCCTACTTAAATTCCATATATTTGTGGATGTAAACGTACTGCCATCGCTAAAGGTTCAATTGCCATAGTAAACAATAAAGGTGAAAGTGGACAGCCTTGTCGACATCCTCTATTGATTTTTATTGATTTTGAGATATTGCTGTTTGTTAGGATTTCTGCTGTAGCATTATTGTATATTATCTGGACCCATTTTATGAAATTATTTCCAAGTCCAAACCTTTGTAGAACTTCAAAAAGATAGGGCCATTCGACCCTATCAAAGGCCTTTTCGGCATCCAATGATAGGAGAGCTGTATCCGGTGCTTCTTTATTGGAATAAATAATATTAAATAGTCTTCTTACATTATGGAAGCCTTGTCTTCCCATTATAAAGCCATTCTGATCTCGGTTAATAATATTTGGTAATATTTCATAATAATATTTGGTCATATTTCTTGTAGTCGTTTTGCTAAAATTTTACAGATTATTTTAAGATCAGCATTTAATAGGCTTATTGGTCTCATGTTTTCACATTTATTAGGGGGTTTACCTGGTTTTGGTAACAGTATAATTAAGGCATTATTCATGTATGGTGGTAAATTACCATTTTGAAATGCTTTGAAATGCTTCTAAAACCATTTCCAACAGTGGTTTTATTAATTTATTCTTAAATTTTTTATAGAGGTCAAGTGGAAGACCATCTGGTCCTGCTCTTTTTCCTGATTTCATATTATCAGTGGCTTGCCCAACTTCTTCTTGACTAATTTTAGACTCCAGTATCTCCCTGTTTTCATTTGGAATACATGGTATAGATAATCCACCCAAAAACCAATTTAATTTTGTTAAGTCAGTTTCATTTTTTGTATCATATAGTTTTGCATAATAATCTCTAAAAGCACTATTAATTTCTAAAGGATCTATAACTACCTATCCGTTACTTATAATACTGGTAATTGGTGTTTTAGATTCTAATTGTTTAACCTCTTGCACTCCGGTGTACCGCGGGCGGGCACGTCTCTGCGTCCTAGAGCGCATGAGGAAAGAAAAAAAGAAGAAAAAAAAACGAGGAAGAAAAAAAACCCCCTGCATTTCCGTTCTGCCACTACAGACACAGCCGCGAACAGAAAGCCAAAGGAGTGCTTTGATTGGTTTAGATGTGATTGACCTCTCATTCGACTAATAAGAGCCTTGAATTGGGTTTCTGAAACCTTGAAGAACCAATGACTGAAAACCTAGCAAGAAGGACCCGCCTACCAACGACTGCGAATACAGCCAGCCAATTGAAGCACAGAAGTTTGAAAGCTGTTTTGTGTAAGGCTGGGTGAAGAGAGACTGACTGCTGCAGCAGATGAAAAAAGGACCCGCAGGAAGAACCGCCACAGACCCAGCAGCACGGAGACCACCCACAAGTGCGACCTGTGTGACAGGGACTGCCATTCGCGCATCGGCCTGTTCAGCCACAGGCGGTGCTGTTCCAGCAGAGTAGACGTTTAGGATTCTATTCCATGGCCATCATAGACCGACGGAGGCCGACGACGAAGGCTGGGTGACACACACGCGTTTGCCAGTCTTTTTTTCTTACTACTGTTATTTGTTTTGAAAAATCGTTCGCCAAAACCGCAATCATGGAAGCGCAAAACCGCAATAATGGAATCATGGTTTGACTGGATCGCGTGACCAGAACCACGAGTCCGTAACAAGCGGACCAGCTTCATGTTCGTCTGACAATGAGGAAGAGAAGTTCGCCAGCTACGGTGCTGTTGTGAACAGGTAAGTGTTATAAGCTAAATTATTCTTTATCCCTGAAAATTGTAATCAAAAATGACTTTTGACCGATCGGTAAATTACAACTGTGCGTAGTAGACTGCAGCGCACCGTGACCGCGGCGCACCGGGCGATGTCCCCCCCCCCCCCCCACACACACACACAGCCCTGAGTGTCACCTTTCATGAGAGCCCAACATCAAGCTTCTATATTGAATCATTCAAAAGTTACAGATGTTTTTCCAAACTGTGCCATTTGGCACAATTTGGCACAGTGTGGAAGATGTGTTCAATGACGAGACATGAGTGTATTTCTCAGGTTCGGCTTTATTGCAGAACACATTCATCCAACATTCTCAAAAGCAAGAAGAGGCAGAATAATATTACAGCTCACTCTTATACCTCCGGGGGATTAAGAACTCAAGTCACATGGTGCTTCTGCAAACATTCAATCACAATGCAAGTCTCTGAAGATTCACCATTGTCTCTTATTCTCCGGTGTCCCGGGAAACCCCCCAGGGCCTCCTCTGAGACAAGGGCCCGACTTCACACCTCCTCGCCATCACCTGTCGGCCCCCGTCGATCTAATCTCCTGTTCCTCCAGATGTGAAGCCTCAATCCACATAAGCCATACATTTGTGGGAGATATGAACCAGACATATGTGCCACACTCTTGTGGGAAATATGAACCAAACATATGTGCCACATGACCCCCCCCCCCAAACGTCTGCATGGGACAAACATACTCATAAATGCATAACATAAAAGACATCGCCACATAACCAACAATCAATCCCCCAATCTCTTAGGTCTGAGCTTCCTGCCGAATCTGCTGTAGGCCGGCTTCGCTGCGTCTGCAGCGTCTCCTCGCACCTGGGGATTAGATTTGTTAGCACATCTCTGTGAGAGCTCTGGAGCATGCTTTCTCGGTGGCCTGCCCCGGCGGGGGGCTTTTGCCAACTGCACGCGTTCATCAGCCAGGACAAAAGCGGGCTTAAATCTGTTTATGCAAATTAGCTCCCTTCTGCCCCCCAAATCTAGCAAAAAATGCTTCTCATTTTTTTCCAGCACCCTGAACGGTCCATCATAAGGTGGTCTCAGCCCTGGGCATTGTGCATCATGTCTAACAAAAACAAACTCTGTGTTTTTTAAAGCCTCTGGCACAAAAACGCGTGGAAAACGGTGATGCACTGGGCCAGGCAGCGTGTTTGATCCTGTGCCGCTCTGCAACAGCTGAGCGGGGGGGCAATTGGGCGCAGGATTTTCCGGGAGAAATTCCCCCGGCAAACGGAGAGGTTGTGCGAACACTAACTCCGCTGGGGAGGCTTGCAAATCCTCCTTAGGTGCAGAACGCAACCCCAATAAAACCCATGGCAGTTTGTCCACCCAATTTGTATCCGTGAGCGATGCTCTGAGGGCTGCTTTCAATGACCTATGAAAGCGTTCACATAAACCGTTGGCCTGCGGGTTATACGCGGTAGTGCGGTGTACCTTCACCCCTAAGCTGCGGGCCATAGACGACCAGAGTTCGGAAACAAATTGAGGGCCTCTGTCTGACGTTACATCTGACGGAACTCCAAAACGCGCGACCCAAGCTGTTAAAAACGCGCACGCAACCTCTTCCGCCGTTGTTGACGCCAGAGGTACCGCTTCTGGCCAACGCGTGGTGTGGTGGTCCACCATCGTCAAAAGGTGTGTGTGCCCTTGAGACGAGGGAAGCGGGCCCACCAGATCAACATGCACGTGATCGAACCGCTTAGCCGGGATGTGAAAAGGCTCCAAAGGGGCCCTCGTGTGCTTGTGTATCTTAGCCCTCTGGCACGCTACACAAGCTGCTGCCCATTCCTTGACCTGTTTGCGCAACCCCGGCCAGACAAATTTCTCCCCCACCATCTTGACCGATGTGCGCACCCCCGGGTGCGCCAGCGAATGGACCGAGTCAAAAACGCGGCGGCGCCACGTGGCTGGAACCACGGGACGAGGCCGACCCGTGGAGACATCGCATATTAAGGGGGGCATACCTATTTGCTGCACCCTGTGCTCCAGCCTTAACCCTGTTGGTCCAGACTGGAGCGCACGCACATCCGCGTCACCAACCTGCTCCGCGGCCATGTCTGCATAATCCAAACCTATGTGGACCGGGGCTGCGCGCGCTCCCGCGTCACTGCCCTGGCCCACAGCCACCGAGTCTGCCCCCACGTGGCCTGGCGTTGTCACAGCACGTGAGAGACAGTCCGCCACTACATTGTGTTTGCCTGCTACATTCAATTCAATTCAATTCAACTTTATTTATATAGCGCCATTTCACAACAACAGTCATCTCATAGCACTATCAACTGTAGGGGGAAACCCCACAGTTGCAGAAAGACCCCAGCAATCAGGCGATCCCCTGTGAGCAAGCACTTGGCGACGGTGGAGAGGAAAAACTCCCTTTTAACAGGAAGAAACCTCCAGCAGAACCAGGCTCAGGGAGGGGCAGTCATCTGCTGCGACTGGCTGGGGGGTGAGGGGATAGAGAAGAAGAAAAGAACAGACATGTAGAGAGCAAACAGCACGATGGGGACTCAATCTATGGGAGAGAACAAACAAATGTTAATGACCAGCAAAAAAAAATATTTCATAGAGAGTGAGGAAAGGAGTGAGGCCCAGTGCATTACTGGAGGTCCCCCGGCTGACTAAACCTATTAGCAGCATAACTAAGGGAGGGTTCAGAAACACATGATCTCTCCCTAATTGTAGGCTATATCAAAAAGGTAGGTTTTAGCCCTATTCTTAAAAACAGAGATCGAGTCTGACTCCCCAATCCAGATTGGCAGCTGATTCCACAGGAGAGGAGCTTGATAACTGAAGGCTCTGCCTCCTATTGTACTTTTGGAGATTCTAGGTATTACAAGTAATCCTGCATTTTGGGAGCGTAGTGCTCTGTTAGGATAATACGGTAGTATCAGATCTTTTAAATAAAAAGGAGCCTGATTGTTTAGAGCTTTGTAAGTAAGAAGAAGGATTTTAAACTTAATTCTAAACTCTATGGGAAGCCAATGAAGGGAGGCCAGAACCGGAGAGATATGATCTCTCTTTCTAGTACCTGTTAAAACTCTTGCTGCAGCATTTTGGATCAGCTGAAGACTTTTTAAAGATGTTTTAGGACAGCCTGATAATAAAGAATTACAATAATCTAATCTCGAGCTAACAAAAGCATGGATCAGCTTCTCAGCATCACTCTGAGACAAGATGCTCCTAATCTTGGCAATATTATGCAAATGATAGAAGGCAGTCTTAGAAACAAATTTTATATGTGAATTGAAGGACAAATCCTGATCAAAAATAACTCCAAGGTTCCTCACAGAGCTATTAAGAGAAAGAGTAATTGCATCCAAACTGAAAGTTTGATTTGGAAAGGAATTTCTAAGGTTTTTTGGACCAACAAGAATGACTTCAGTCTTATCTGAATTTAATAGCAGGAAATTACAAGTCATCCAAGCTTTGATTTCCTTAAGACAGGCTTCTAACTTGGCTAATTGATTACTATCATCTGGCTTCATTGACAGGTATAATTGTGTGTCATCTGCATAACAATGAAAATGTATACAGTGCTTTCTAATAATGTTGCCTAACGGAAGCATATATAAACTAAAAAGAGTAGGGCCTAGCACAGATCCCTGTGGAACTCCATGACTAAGCTTTGAGTTGAAAGAAAACTCATTATTTACATGAACAAACTGGAACCTATCAGATAAATAAGATCTAAACCACTGCAACAAAGTTCCATTAAGTCCAACATAGTGTTCTAATCTATCAAGTAGAATATTATGATCGATAGTATCAAAAGCTGCACTAAGGTCTAAAAGGACAAGTACAGAAACTAGTCCATTATCAGATGCAATGAGGAGGTCGTTAGTGACCTTCGCTAAGGCTGTTTCAGTACTATGATGGATTCTAAACCCAGATTGAAACTCTTCAAGTAAACCATTTCCCTGCAGGTGGTCAAATAATTGCGTAGCAACAACTCTTTCTAAGATTTTTGAAATGAAAGGGAGATTAGAGATTGGTCTATAGTTAGCTAAAGCTCCTGGATCTAGCGTTGGCTTTTTGAGTAAGGGTTTAATTACAGCCGTTTTAAAAGCCTGCGGTACATGGCCTAAAGTTAATGAAGAATTGATTATATGAAGAATAAAGCTACCAATAAGTGGGAAGACTTCTTTAAATAACCTGGTAGGAATAGGGTCTAAAAGACAAGTTGAAGGTTTGGATGAGGAAACTATTTTGTCTAACTCACAAAGGTCGATTGGAGTAAACTCATCAAGACAGACATCAAAAGAAGGAGTTGTAGTAGTTACAGTATTTAAGTTAACTGTGGGAAGAATCTGATTGATTTTATCTCTGATGGATGAAATTTTATTATTGAAAAAGTTCATAAAGTCCTGACTAGTAAGCTCTAAGGGAATGCTAGGATTGACAGAGTCCTGACTCTTTGTCAACCTGGCTACAGTACTGAAAAGAAACCTGGGATTATTCTTGTTCTCTTCTATTAATGCAGAGTAATAACTTGTTCTAGCTTTTCTAAGAGATTTTTTATAAATTAAAAGATGATTTCTCCAAGCTAAATAGATTTCATCTAAATTGGTAGAGCGCCATTTTCTTTCTAATTGACGAGTCTTCTGTTTTAAGCTACGAGTCCTCCTGAGATACGAGATATCCTGCTACATGCTGGATATCGGTGGTGAACTTCGATATTGCGGCTAGCTGTCTTTGTTGTCGGCCTGACCAAGGTTCTGAGATCTTGGCCATCGCAAAAGTTAACGGTTTGTGGTGCACAAAAGCAGTGAAACGCCGCCCTTCCAGCCAGAACTGGAAATGGCGGATGGCCAAGTGTAGGGCTAAAAGCTCCCTGTCAAACGCGCTGTATTTACGCTCGTTATCGCGCAGGGATTTGCTAAAGAATGCGAGAGGCTGCCAGGTCCCTGCCACACACTGTTCAATGACTGCCCCCACCGCTAGGTCCGAAGCGTCGGTGGTGAGCGCCAAACGGGCTGTTGGAACCGGGTGCACTAACAAAACGGCGCTTGCAAGGGCTGATTTGACCTGGGAGAAAGCGCGCTCCCGCTCCGGAGACCATTCGACCTTATTAGTGGGTTTTTGTTTTTTTAGTGCCGTGTACAGTGGCTGCATAAGCCGCTCTGCGCTCGGAAGAAACCGGTTGTAAAAATTAACCATTCCTAGAAACTCCTGCAGCGCTTTTATCGTTTGAGGTCGGGGGAAACCTGTTATTGCGCGCACTTTCTCAGGAAGGGGAACTGCTCCCTGTGGTGAAACGCGGTGCCCCAAAAAATCGATTTGCGCCACCCCGAACTGGCACTTCGCTGGGTTAATTATCAACCCGTGCTCTGCCAGTCTCCGAAAAACCGCTGTGAGGTGGGTTTCGTGTTCGTCCTCGGACGTGCTGGCTACCAATATGTCGTCTAAATAGACGAACACGAAAGGCAGGTCGCGTAAAACAGCATCCATCATGCGTTGGAAAGTTTGCGTGGCGCCCTTTAATCCAAACGGCATGCGCAAAAACTCAAAAAGCCAAACGGAGTTATTACCGCGGTTTTGGGAATATCCTGCGCACGCACGGGGACTTGGTGGTAGCTGCGCACCAAGTCTATTTTAGAAAAAATGCGCGCCCCCGCCAAATGAACTGAGAAATCCTGGATGTGCGGAATCGGGTAGCGGTCGTGTGCTGAGACGTTGTTCAACCTGCAGAAATCGCCACAAGGTCGCCACGAGCCATCAGCCTTTGGGACCATGTGTAACGGTGAAGCCCAGGGGCTGTTCGAGCGTCTAATTATGCCCAGTTTTTCCAGGTTGGCAAATTCCTCGTGCGCTATGGCCAGTTTAGCTGAGTCCAAGCGCCGGGCTTTTGCAAAAACGGGCGGCCCAGTGGTGGTGATAAAATGTTCCACCCCGTGTTTGGCCACTGTCGCCGAAAACGTTGGAACTGTGAGTGCTGGAAAGTGAGTGAGCAGAGCATGAAACTTACCACCCGCAGCTGTGACGTTGGCGTGTGCAGTCGGCGGAGCCACCCGAGCTGTGCAGGAGATAGAATGGAAAGAAAGTGCATTAACCAGACGTCTATTAGCAAGATCAACCAATAAACCATGTGAGCACAAGAAATCAGCCCCTAACATGTTAAAACTGACTGCTGCTACAATAAAGGTCCACTCGAATGAACGGCCCTGTAAGGACAGACGCATGGTCCTCTCACCGAATGTCTTAATCGCTGAGCCATTCGCTGCTGATACTGACACCCAGGGAGCTTTGGACGGCATCAGCCGTTCCGCGTAGGTAGGCGTGACGAAACTCAGCTGGGAGCCCGTGTCCACGAGGAATTGTTTCCCCGAGTGTGCATCTGTCAGGTAAAGCAGCTTATTTTCTTCTCCGAGGGATGCAGCTGCTACCGGCCCCCCGGTCTTGGCGTTTCCCTGACGCTTGAAGCGGCACGGTGGGAGACATCTGTGCGCCCTCTCCGCAAAACGGCGGTGGTAGAAACACAGGCCGACCTCAGCTCCGCGTCGCCTGACGCCTGTCGCCGCCATCGTCGGTTCGTCTGGTGCCGCCACCTCTGGCTCCAAACCATCTCCGGGTGCCGTCCTCTGCTCAGCTGCCGCGGCCGAAACCGCACTCCGCTTGTGGGCGTCGACGAGTCGCTGCGCCTCCTTGCCGAGGCCATGGTAGTCCCGCTTGGCCAAGCGGGGTGAGTCTGCCAGGGTCACTCTCACTGCTGGCGGCAGAGTCCGGAGGAAAAGGTGGGCAAAGATAAATTCGCCATCCTCGGAGTCTTTCAGTCTCAGCATCTTCACCATCAGGTCTGCCGGTCTGTCGTTCTCCGACTCCGTCAGCGCTAGGAGCCCCTCTGCTCGCTGTTGCACCGAGGGGGTGAAATGGCTGATCAGCGCCTCCTTCAATGCGCCGTACTTGTCGGTGTTCGGTGGGTGGTTAACCAGATCTTCCACCCTCTGGACCGTGTGACTGTCCAGCTTCGCCACCACGTGGTAGAACCTCGTTTCATCCTTTGAGATTCTCCGGAGGTTGAACTGCGCCTCGACCGCGCTAAACCAGGAGCGCGGGCTGTGCTGCCAGAAATCGGGCAGCTGGAGCGTGGAGGCAGCCATCAGGCTGGCCTCTGATGAGCTCCGCTCGGGAGAATTCTCCCTGCTCATTCTTTGTCGTGGGTCACCAGTGTGGAAGATGTGTTCAATGACGAGACATGAGTGTATTTCTCAGGTTCGGCTTTATTGCAGAACACATTCATCCAACATTCTCAAAAGCAAGAAGAGGCAGAATAATATTACAGCTCACTCTTATACCTCCGGGGGATTAAGAACTCAAGTCACATGGTGCTTCTGCAAACATTCAATCACAATGCAAGTCTCTGAAGATTCACCATTGTCTCTTACTCTCCGGTGTCCCGGGAAACCCCCCAGGGCCTCCTCTGAGACAAGGGCCCGACTTCACACCTCCTCGCCATCACCTGTCGGCCCCCGTCGATCTAATCTCCTGTTCCTCCAGACGTGAAGCCTCAATCCACATAAGCCATACATTTGTGGGAGATATGAACCAGACATATGTGCCACACTCTTGTGGGAAATATGAACCAAACATATGTGCCACAACAGTTCAAAAACACCTGGGAACAACCTGTGAAGAAAGCTGTGTAATATATTCATTTTTTGTGGTATTGTTACAAAATTTTGACCTCAGCTGGATAACACTTGGTTCTACATTTCTGTTGCATTTTCCAGCCCGGATCTGAAGCTGTGTGTTATTTGCAAGCATTTGTATCCAAAAAAACACTCAGGCGAAATTTATTTTCTTCAAGTTCAGTATGTTTAGATGACTGTTACTCAGTGGCCGGAGCACTTAGAGAGATTATGACTGTTTTGCCAAAAAATTCAAAGTGTTTTCTTTTAAATGAGACCAACCCCATGAAGATGTTGCAAAGGGTTGAAGAACCGCTTTTGATTTACTTTGGGTACATTATTTTTTGGCGTTTTTAGGGAAATTGACCAGAGTGCAAGGGGTTAATCTGCCATGCCAATAATTTTCCTGATTTTTCACCTTATTCGTAAAAAGTTTGCTTCAATCTTAGAAGACTCGAGGCAGCTCTATTCGCTGATTTTTTGTCATATTCAGCTCTCAGAGTCAGTAATTCGTTCTCTAACTGTGGGTTACTTCCTGCATACACCTTTTCTTGAAGGATTTTTATTTTACATTCCGATTGGACTCTCTCCTCTCGGGTCTTCTTAGATTTTGAACCTGTATAACTAATAATATGCCCCCTAATAAAAGCTTTGAAAGCCTCCCACTTTATGCATGCCGTTGTTTGTGTAGTATTGATATCAAAGAACTCATCTATCAGTTTTTCTATGTACTTAACAAATTCCTCATCCTGAAGCCATTTATGTTGAAAATGCCACCTAACTGGGTCCTTTGTCAGTTTCTTATCTACATATATTAGACAGTAGGGTGCATGATCAGAGATCACAATATTATCATAGAAACAGTTTTGAATCTTGGACCTTAATTCTGTAGAGATCAAAAAATAGTCAATACGTGAGAATGCCTTATAGGTATTAGAATAACAAGAATAAGCTTTGACTTGTGGTTTCGTTTCTCTCCATATACAGTGGGGCAAAAAAGTATTTAGTCAGCCACCAATTGTGCAAGTTCTCCCACTTAAAAGATGAGAGAGGTCTCCAATTTTCATCATAGGTATACCTCAACTATGAGAGACAAAATGAGAAAAAAAAATCCAGGAAATCACATTGAAGGATTTTTAATGAATTAATTGGTAAATTCCTTGGTAAAATAAGTATTTGGTCACCTACAAACAAGCAAGATTTCTGGCTCTCACAGACCTGTAACTTCTTCTTTAAGAGGCTCCTCTGTCCTCCACTCATTACCTGTATTAATGGCACCTGTTTGAACTCTTTATCAGTATAAAAGACACCTGTCCACAACCTCAAACAGTCAGACTCCAAACTCCACTATGGCCAAGACCAAAGAGCTGTCAAAGGACACCAGAAACAAAATTGTAGACCTGCACCAGGCTGGGAAGACTGAATCTGCAATAGGTAAGCAGCTTGGTGTGAAGAAATCAACTGTGGGAGCAATTATTAGAAAATGGAAGACATACAAGACCACTGATAATCTCCCTCGATCTGGGGCTCCATGCAAGATCTCACCCCTTGAGGTCAAAATGATCACGAGAACGGTGAGCAAAAATCCCAGAACCACAGGGGGACCTAGTGAATGACCTGCAGAGAGCTGGGGCCAAAGTAACAAAGGCTACATCAGTAACACACTACGCCGCCAGGGACTCAAATCCTGCAGTGCCAGACATGTCCTCCTGCTTAAGCCAGTACATGTCCAGGCCCGTCTGAAGTTTGCTAGAGAGCATTTGGATGATCCAGAAGAGGAGTGGGAGAATGTCATATGGTCAGATGAAACCAAAATAGAACTTTTTGGTAAAAACTCAACTTGTCGTGTTTGGAGGAGAAAGAACACCATACCTACTGTGAAGCATGGGGGTGGAAACATCATACTTTGGGGCTGTTTTTCTGCAAAGGGACCAGGACGACTGATCCGTGTAAAGGAAAGAATGAAACTCTCATGTATCATGAGATTTTGAGTGAAAACCTCCTTCCATTAGCAAGGACATTGAAGATGAAACGTGGCTGGGTCTTTCAACATGACAATGATCCCAAATACACTGCCCGGGCAACGAAGGAGTGGCTTCGTAAGAAGTATTTCAAGGTCCTGGAGTGGCATAGCCAGTCTCCAGATCTCAACCCCATAGAAAATCTTTGGAGGGAGTTGAAAGTCTGTGTTGCCCAGCGACAGCCCCAAAACATCAGTGCTCTAGAGGAGATCTGCATGGAGGAATGGGCCAAAATACCAGCAACAGTGTGTGAAAACCTTGTGAAGACTTACAGAAAACGTTTGACCTCTGTCATTGCCAACAAAGGGTATATAACAAAGTACTGAGATGAACTTTTGTTATTGACCAAATACTTATTTTACCGAGGAATTTACCAATTAATTCATTAAAAATCCTTTAATGTGATTTTCTGGATTTTTTTTTCTCATTTTGTCTCTCATATTTGAGGTATACCTATGATGAAAATAGGAGACCTCTCTCATCTTTTAATTGGGAGAACTTGCACAATTGGTGGCTGACTAAATACTTTTTTTCCCCACTGTATCGAGCAATCTCAGTTCTTTCATAAAATGATTAATGGTCATCCTACATCCATTGTGCGTACAGTCCAGTCCTGTTGATCTATCTATACTGGGATTCAATGTACAATTAAAATCCCCTGCTATTATATGTTGCCCTGTAAGTATTGGGGCTGTATAAGTTCACCAGATTTATATTTTCTAATAACAAAGATCCTTGGATGATTAGCTATCTTCCAAATTTGTCTCTAATTACATTTTTCATTTGAAATGGGACTGTTTTATGTATGAGAGTCATAACTCCCCTAGCTCGGGATGAAAATGATGAGGTGAACACGTTACCTTGCCATCTTCTCCTAATTCTTTTTACATACTCCTCTAATAGATGAGTTTCTTGTAAAAATACAATTTTTGAATCTATGTCTTTTATTTTATTCATAACTTAAGTTTTTTTTAGATTTTGTAGACCTCTGCAATTCCATGAAGTTAAATTAAGATTAACGCTTTGATCTATGATCAATAAGGAGTTTGAGATTACCTTGCAATATGATCATACTCTTACAGAGAAGCAAAAACATGGATGATGGAACATTCATCCTACAAACCAAACGAAAACAAAAACAAATTCCCCTTCCCCACATTCGTGGTAATCCCCCCAAAATCAAAAAAATTCTGTCTCCCGTTATAGCTAGTGACTGTTTCACACCTGCAAGGATCAGTCAAACCACTCTCTCTTTCTCCTCTCAATCACCCTGACTCTACTACTGTTCTTATGACATTAACTCTCTTCTGTAGTTTTTTCAACATAACTTCAAAGTTTTATATCAACTTTGTACATCATAGCTTTTTTTTTTAAATACAGTCTGTATTTTGTAGACATATTATATATTTCAGATCAATCAGATGTCTGTACAAATGCTTAAATGTTCTACCTTTGTCATGTTCATGCTTAGCTCCCACCAGTCTCCTTTTGGATCTGCTTAATGAGCTCCTGCGCCTCTTGAGGGGTCTTGAAGGTGTGGGTTCTCCCTTTATATGTGACCAGCAGTCTTGCTGGATGAATCACTCTGTGACGAATCCCGAGGTTGCGCAGCTCTTTGCGGGCGGGGTCAAACTGCCTCCTTAATTGTTGAATTCCTGTGGCCAAATCTGGGTAGAACCGCACCTGTTGATCCTGGTATTTAATTTCCCCTTTAGTTCGCGCCGCATTGGTGACCATCATCTTGTCCCTGTAGCTGAGGAACTTCATAATCAGCGTCCTCGGTGGTGTCTTATTATCTCTCGGTGGGCCGATTCGGTGAGCGCTCTCTAAGACGACCGATGACTGCAGATCCGCGTTGTTCAGCGCTTCTGGAATCCACTTATCCAAAAAGCAACATGAGTCCTGTCCCTCCGCTCCCTCCGGGAGGCCCACCAGCCTCAAATTATTCCATCGCGAGCAGGATTCTAAGTCCAGGACGTTATCTTCCAGACGTTTCCATTTTAATTCCAGTGTTTGCAACTTTGATTGTAGGCTGGTGACGTCATCTTCAGTGCTTGAAATTCGGAGCTCCGCCTGCGATACTCGTTCCAAACAGTCATTTATTTCCTTTCTCATTCCTTCTATCGCTGCTATAATTCCATCAAATTTAGACGAAAACTCTGCTCTCATGGAGTTGATGGCAGCGAGCACTGCGCTTGTCCCCTCCTAAGCACTTCCCGCTCCGCCGCTGGCTACATCCTCCGCCATCGTCCCTGGAGTTTTTTCTGCTTCGCCTCGAGCGTGAAAGTCTGTTAGCTTGGGTTGTTTTGTCGAATTGCTTTTTCCTCCACCTAATTTCCCAGCCTTAGTCTTTACCATATCCGCGCCTAAACGCTGGGATGGGTTTTTGTTCCAATTAAGAGAGTTTCAGTAAACTTTTGTTTTTTTAGGAGCAGAGCAGTGTGAAACACGTCTTCCTATGTGGCTGCCATAACCGGAAGTCCCTTACAGATTATTTTAAGATCAGCATTTAATAGGCTTATTGATCTCATGTTTTCACATTTATTAGGGGGTTTACCGGGTTTTGGCAACAGTATAATTAAGGCATTATTCATGTATGGTGGTAAATTACCATTTTGAAATGCTTCTAAAACCATTTCCAACAGTGGTTTTATTAATTTAGTCTTAAATTTTTTATAGAGGTCAATTGGAAGACCATCTGGTCCTGCCTTTTTTCCTGATTTCATATTATCAATGGCTTGCCCAACTTCTTCTTGACTAATTTTAGACTCCAGTATCTCCCTGTTTTCATTTGAAATACATGGTATAGATAATCCACCCAAAAACCCATTTAGTTTTGTTAAGTCAGTTTCATTTTTTGTATCATATAGTTTTCCATAATAATCTCTAAAGGCACTATTAATTTCTAAAGGATCTATAACTACCTGTCCGTTACTTATAATACTGGTAATTGGTGTTTTAGATTCTAATTGTTTAATCTGCCATGCCAATAATTTTCCTGATTTTTCACCTTGTTCATAAAAAGTTTGCTTCAATCTTAGAAGACTCGAGGCAGCTCTATTCGCTGATTTTTTGTCATATTCAGCTCTCAGAATCAGTAATTCGTTCTCTAACTGTGGGTTACTTCCTGCATACACCTTTTCTTGAAGAATTTTTATTTTACGTTCCAATTGGACTCTCTCCTCTCGGGTCTTCTTAGATTTTGAACCTGTATAACTAATAATATGTCCCCTAATAAAAGCTTTGAAAGCCTCCCACTTTATACATGCCGTTGTTTGTGTAGTATTGATATCAAAGAACTCATCTATCTGTTTTTCTATGTACTTAACAAATTCCTCATCCTGAAGCCATTTATGTTGAAAATGCCACCTAACTGGGTCCTTTGTCAGTTTCTTTTCTACATATACTAGACAGCAGGGTGCATGATCAGAGAACACAATGTTATCATAGAAACAGTTTTGAATCTTGGACCTTAATTCTGTAGAGATCAAAAAATAGTCAATACGTGAGAATGTCTTACAGGTATTAAAATAACAAGAATAGGCTTTGACTTGTGGTTTCATTTCTCTCCATATATCTAGTAATCTCAATTCTTTCATAAAATGATTAATGGTCATCCTACATCCATTGTGCGTACAGTCCAGTCCTGTTGATCTATCTATACTGGGATTCAATGTACAATTAAAATCCCCTGCTATTATATGTTGCCCTGTAAGTGATGATAAAGTGAGGAATAAATTAACAAAGAAGTTTTGATCATCAATATGAAGGCCCTATAAGTTCACCAGATTTATATTTTCTAATAACAAAGATCCTTGGATGATTAGATATCTTCCTAATTTGTCTCTAATTAGATTTTTCATTTGAAATTGGACTGTTTTATGTATGAGAATCATAACTCCCCTAGCTCGGGATGAAAATGATGAGGTGAACACATTACCTTGCCATCTTCTCCTAATTCTTTTTACATCCTCCTCTAATAGATGAGTTTCTTGTAAAAACACAATTTTTGAATCTATTATGGCGGCACATGGGGAGTGCATAATTGTATAACATCTTAGACAAGAACAAAGAGCAGAGGTTCCCTGGGAGATAACAGGGAGGTGTGAAGGATGAATACAGTGTGACCTTTTGTGTGTTAGAAACTTCTAGAGGAATGATAAAAGATTAAGGAAGTGAATGCAATGTGACCTTTTGTGTGTTAGAAGCTTCTAGAGGAATGCCATGCTATTTAAGAGAAGAGTCTCTGCTGAGTTGTCATTCTGTCTATGCTTCTTGTGTGAGATGTGTAATAAATTGTCTGAGCCAAATCCGCCTCGTTATTTACACGCTCCACACTGGTGACCCAAGACGAATCATGGAACACAACGAAAGACCCCCGGAGCCAACCTCGATGGGAACCCCCAGCCATGCATGTGCTGTTGCAATCAAGCTACCGGATTTTTGGCAGCACAACCCGCGCTCCTGGTTCCACCTAGTCGAGGCGCAGTTCGCCCTCCGGGGGATATCGGCGGATGACACTAAATTCCACTTTGTGGTCGCAGCGCTCAACGCCTGCATGGCTCAGCACGTAGAGAGCCTGCTTGATCAGCCACCAACCGACGACAAGTACGGCGCGCTGAAGGCTGCGCTCATCCAGCACTTCACACTCTCGGATGGTGAGAGAGCAGAGAGACTCCTGACTCGGACCGGGTTGGGAGATGGGTCGGCCATAGACCTGATGGAGAAAATGCTGAGGTTAAAGGGCACAGACGACGACCATTTCATTTTTACCCACCTCTTCCTCCGGAACCTTCCGTCAGCGGCAAGAGCGACCCTGGCCAATTCGCCGTTGCTGGCCAAGCGGGACTATCGTGCGCTAGCCCGGGAAGCAAACCGGATCATCGTCGCCAGCAGGGAGTTCACGACCATTGCGGCAGCGACGGAGCTCGGCGCGATGGCTGGAGGAGGCGAGGAGCCATCGACGGCAGCAGCAGAGCCACCGACGGCAGCAGCAGCGGGGGCCAAGGAACGCGGGGGAGACACGCTTTGCTTCTACCACTGCTGCTTCGCAGAGAGGGCACGCAAATGTATACCACCATGCCAATTCAAGCGACTCAGGAAACGCCAAGACCGGGGGTCGGTAGCAGCCGCGACCCTCGGGGAGGAGAACAAGCTGCTCTACTTGACGGACGCACGCTCGGGGAGGCATTTCCTCGTGGACACCGGCGCCCAGAAGAGTTTCATCTGGCCGACCTATGCTGACCGGCTGGCAGGAGCTAGCGGCCCTGAGATGGCAGCAGCGAACGGCTCGGGGATTAAGACCTTTGGTGAGAGGACTCTACTCTTGTCTCTACACGGCCGTACATTTGAGTGGACTTTTGTCATAGCAGCATTGAATTTTCATATACTGGGGGCTGATTTTCTATGTGCACATGGTTTGTTGGTAGATGTCACTAACTTTTGACTCTCTCTCCTGTATAGCTCGAGTGACCCGGCCAACAGCACAAGCCAACGTCACAGCTACATGCAGTAAGTTCCACACACTGCTCACTCAGTTCCCAGCACTCACTGTCCCGACATTTTCTGCAGCCATCGCTAAACATGGGGTGGAGCATTTTATCACCACCACCGGGCCACCCGTTTTTGCAAGACCTCGACGCTTGGACGCAGCTAAACTGGCCATAGCGCTCGAGGAGTTCGCCAAGAGGTTGGGCATCATTAGGCGCTCAAACAGCCCATGGGCTTCCCCGCTACACATGGTCCCTAAAGCTGAAGGTTCGTGGCGACCTTGCAGGGATTTCTGCAGGTTGAACAACACCACAGTGCACGACCGCTACCCAATTCCTCACATTCAGGATTTTTCCATTCACCTTGCAGGAGCGCGCGTTTTTTCTAAAATAGACCTGGTCCGCGGTTACCACCAAGTCCCAGTGCGCGCTGAGGACATACCCAAAACAGCGGTAAAACTCCGTTCGGTTTATTCGAGTTTTTGCGCATGCCATTTGGGCTTAAAGGGGCTGCACAGACGTTCCAACGCATGATGGATGCAGTGCTGCGCGATCTCCCTTTCATGTTCGTCTACCTGGACGATATCTTAGTAGCCAGCACGTCTGAAGACGAACACGAAACCCACCTCACGACGGTTTTCCGGAGGTTGGAAAAGCACGGGTTAATAATCAACCCAGCGAAATGTCAGTTCGGGGTGACGGGGATTGATTTTTTGGGGCACCGCGTCTCTCCCGAAGGAGCAGTCCCACTGCCTGACAAAGTGCACGCGGTAGCAGATTTTCCCCGGCCGCAAACGGTCAGGGCGCTACAAGAATTTTTGTGAATGGTGAATTTTTATAACCGTTCCCTTCCCCGCACAGCGCAGCTCATGCAACCACTGTACGCCGCGCTCAGAAAACAGAAGCCCGCGGATAAGGTCGAATGGACCCCGGAGCGAGAACGGGCGTTCTCGGAAGTCAAAGCAGCCCTGGCAAACGGCGCATTGCTGGCACACCCAGACCCAACGGCCCGCATAGCGCTCACCACTGACGCTTCAGATGTGGCCATAGGGGCGGTCGTGGAGCAGCGCGTAGCCGGGGCTTGGCAGCCGCTCGCCTTTTTCAGCAGGACTTTGCGCGACAGTGAATGTAAATACAGCGCGTTCGACAGGGAGTTGCTGGCTCTCCACCTGGCCATTCGCCACTTCCAGTTCTGGCTGGAAGGGCGCAGTTTCACTGCGTTCGTTGACCACAAGCCGCTAACATTTGCGATGGCCAAGGTTTCAGAACCGTGGTCAGGCTGGCAGCAGAGACAGCTGGCCGCGATTTCAGAGTTTACTACCGATGTTCAGCATGTCTCGGGTAAACTGAATGTAGTGGCAGACTGCCTCTCGCGCGCCGTGGCGGCCCCGGTCGGCGTGGGGATAGATTACGCAGCTATGGCCGCGGAGCAGGTTAGTGAGGCGGACGTGCGCGCACTCCAGTCTGGACCAACAGGGTTAAGGCTGGAGAGCAGGGTGCTGCAAGACGGCATGCCCCCCCTAATCTGCGATGTCTCCACGGGGTGCCCGCGTCCCGTGGTCCCGGCCGCGTGGCGCCGCCGCGTGTTTGACTCAATTCATTCTTTGGCGCACCCGGGAGTGCGCGCGTCGGTCAAAATGGTAGGGGAGATATTCGTGTGGCCGAGCCTTCGCAAACAAGTGAAAGAGTGGGCGGTAGCCTGCATGGCGTGCCAACGAGCCAAAATACACAGACACACGAAGGCTCCCTTGGAGCCGTTTCGCATCCCGGCTAAGAGGTTCAACCATGTTCACGTGGACCTCGTGGGCCTCCTCCCGCTATCACAAGGGTGCATGCACCTTCTGACAATGGTGGATCGCACCACGCACTGGCCAGAAGTGGTTCCACTGGCGGCAACCACAGCCGAGGAGGTGGCACGCGTGTTTTTAACAGCATGGGTGGCGCGTTTTGGAGTCCCGTCGGATATTACGTCCGACAGAGGCCCTCAATTTGTTTCCGAACTCTGGTCAACAATGACCCGCAGCCTGGGTGTCACAATTCACCGCACAACCGCGTACAATCCACAGGCTAATGGGTTATGCTGTGGCACACATATATGCACATATGTTGGTTTCAGATGCTCCACAGATATATCACTGTATGCTTATTGTATACTTCACGTTTCAGGGGAACAAAGGGACTGAGCCTTCCAGAGGTAACGGGAGGGTGTGAGATCTGGCCTTTTGTTTCAAGGAGATGGCCTTGAGAGATTTCCTGACCACCGGAGACTAGGAGGTGGATGGTGTTAATATCGGGGGAAGTTACATTGTGACTGGGATTAAGTACCATGTGACTGTATGTTTGATTAAGCACCATGTGATTGTATGTTTGATGTCCTGGTATAAAAGGACAGATGTGAGAAGATTCATCCTCTTTTTCTGCTTTTGAATGTTGGAGAATGTCATTGTGAATAAAGCTGAACCTGAAGAATACACTCAGTCTCGTCCTTCACAACTCTCCACAATGCGAACGTTTTCATAGATCATTGAAAGCGGCTCTCAGGGCTTCACTGACGGATGCAAATTGGGTAGACAAGCTACCGTGGGTTTTATTGGGGTTACATTCTGCGCCTAAAGAGGATCTGGAAGCTTCCCCGGCTGAACTTGTTTTTGCGCAACCACTTCGGCTGCCCGGGGAGTTTCTTCCAGATAATCCCGCGCTGGGCAGCTCCCCGTCTCAGCTGTTGCAGCGTAGCATAGACACAAGCACGCTGCCGGGCCCTGCCCACCACAGTTTTCCGCGCATTTTTGTGCCTAAAACTTTGAAAAACGCGGAGTTCATTTTTGTCAGACACGACGCCCATCGCCCTCCACTGTGCCCACCTTATGATGGACCGTTCAGAGTGCTGGAAACAGGGGACAAGCATTTTTTGCTAGATTTGGGGGGTAGGAGGGAAAAGATTGGCATAGACAGACTCAAACCCGCTTTCGTGGTGGCGGACGAGCAAGTGCTGTTGGCAAGGGTTCCTCGGCGTGGAAGACCCCCACGGGGAGCTTCCCAGAGAAAAGATTCCCCAGAGCACCCACACGGACAGACTTTTACCCCTCAAACATGAACCCCCCAGCATGACAGCGCCGCGGAGGCGGTGAATCCTGGTTACAGCAGATACGGGAGAAGACTGAAGCCCAAGCAGCATGTGGATTGATGTTTAATGATTCTACCACAGTATACGGACTGTTATTCCATTGTTCTATCCAAGATGCTCGGGGGGGGGTCATATGGCGGCACATGGGGAGTGCATAATTGTATAACATCTTAGACAAGAACAAAGAGCAGAGGTTCCCTGGGAGATAACAGGGAGGTGTGAAGGATGAATGCAGTGTGACCTTTTGTGTGTTAGAAACTTCTAGAGGAATGATAAAGGATTAAGGAAGTGAATGCAATGTGACCTTTTGTGTGTTAGAAGCTTCTAGAGGAATGCCATGCTATTTAAGAGAAGAGTCTCTGCTGAGTTGTCATTCTGTCTATGCTTCTTGTGTGAGATATGTAATAAATTGTCTGTGTGGCTTATATTAATCATATATTCCATACCTACATATGTATAGACATATTAGAATGTTTAGTGACTACATATGTGGAATGACCTCATGCCTCAGAACAGGACAGGAGGTCTCAACCGCCGGCGAGGATCAAAGAACAGATGGAGTCGCAGCAGTGGAGACCGGATCGAACTTCCTGACCACCCAGGGTCAGGTGGAGGACAATGGAGGGGGATTATGTTAATGCGGGATGTCAGCTTTGATATGCAATGTCTTTTGTTGAATGTGGGTATAAGTATGAAGGTCTGACTGCGCTCGACCTCTTATTCTGTTTCTGCACCGAGATGAGACATGTTAGGGAGGTGAAGCTGATATTAAACTTTGATTTATAAAATCACATCGCTTCTTCATTTCAAGCTCCCTACACTGGTGACCAGACGTGAGGATGGAACAGAGACGTTCTCCCGCGATGAACTCATCGGAGGCGACCCAGGCAAGCGCCGGCGCCCATGCAGACAGGGGAACGGATGGAAGACGTTCCTCCACGGCAGAATCCACAGAGAGGGCTCAATCGAGCACCATCCCCAGCTCCGCCGTGAGGACAGAAGAAAGGCGTTCTCACCCGGCGGACACATCAGGGACGGCCCACACAAGCGCCATCACCGTCAAGCTGCCAGAATTCTGGCAAAACGACCCGAGCTCGTGGTTCCAGCAAGCTGAGGCAAAGTTTGCACTGGTGGGCATAACGGCGGACGAGACGAAGTTTTACCACATCGTCGCCAAACTCGACGCCGCCACGCATAGATGCGCGCGGAGCGTAATTCAACAACCGCCCGCCCACGACAAATACAGGGAACTAAAGGCGACCATCATTGAGAACTTCGTCCCCTCAGCCGAGGAGAGAGCAGAGAAGATTCTGGTGATCTACGGCCACAGAGGATGCAGACCAAAGGCCCTCATGGAGGACATGCTGCAGCTTAAGGAAGCGGACGACAACTTCCTTTTCCAGCATATCTTCCTCAGCACTCTGCCGCCACACGAGAGGGACACTGACCAACATGCGGTGCAGCACCCAGCAGGACTTCCGCGTGCTGGCCCGAGAAGCGCAGCGGCTCGTCAACGTCTGCGGCGATCAGATGGCCACAGCAGCATCTGCAGATTTCAGCGCGGAGGCCCAGAGCAGCGGAGAACCGCAGACAGCGGAGCAGAGCCCGCCCACCATGGCAGCGATGCGACCAAGACGCAGCAAGCGGAACGTCCTCTGCTATTTTTATCAACGTTTCACCGAGAGGGCACACAAATGCGTGCCCCCCTGCAAATTCAAGAAACGGTTAGCAGCTACGGCTCTCGGCGAGACGAATAAGCTGCTTTATGTGACTGATGGACGCACCGGGAGACGGTTCCTCATCGACACCAGAGCTCAGGTGAGCTTCATCACCCCTTCCCCCGCAGACCGGGCCATGGGACCCCGGGGAAACGGAGCGATGGCAGCCAACGGCTCGATCATCGACACTTTCGGTGAAAGGGACCTGCCTCTTCTCATCCACGGCCGCAACTATAGATGGACATTTATTATAGCTGCGGTGAGTTTTAACTTGTTGGGCGCCGACTTTTTGTGTGCACATGGGTTATTAGTCGATCTTGCAAATAGACGCTTAGTTAATGCATCATTATCATCATAATCATTTGCTTCTATCCCCTGCTCAGCTCGAGTTTCTCCACCACCCGTGCAAGCCAGCGTCACTACAGCAGGAGGTAAGTTTGACCAACTCCTCACCCAATTTCCAGCACTCTCAGTTCCAAAATTTTCAGCAACAGTAGCGAAACACGGGGTTGAACACTTCATTCCCACAACAGGCCCACCCGTGTTTGCCAAAGCTCGGCGCTTAGATGCGACCAAGCTCGCCATAGCACGGGACGAGTTTGCCAGCCTGGAAAAATTAGGCATTATTAGGCGCTCGAAAAGCCCTTGGGCATCACCACTACACATGGTCCCGAAAACCGACGGTTCTTGGAGACCTTGCGGCGATTACCGCAGATTAAACAATGCGACAGCGCATGACCGCTACCCAATCCCTCACATCCAAGATTTTTCACTACATCTGGCGGGTGCGTGCATTTTTTCTAAAATAGACCTGGTCCGCGGCTATCACCAAGTCCCCGTTCGAGCGGAAGACATTCCTAAAACGGCTGTAATAACCCCTTTTGGTCTTTTTGAATTTTTGCGAATGCCGTTCGGCCTCAAAGGCGCTGCTCAAACTTTTCAGCGTATGATGGACGCGGTATTACGCGACCTCCCCTTTGTGTTCGTCTACCTCGACGATATGCTGGTAGCCAACCCGTCAGAGGAAGAACACGAACAACACCTCGCTACAGTTTTTCAGAGACTAGAAGAGCACGGGTTAATAATCAACCCAGCCAAATGCCGATTCGGCGTGTCACAAATTGATTTTTTGGGACACAGAGTTTCACCAAAAGGGGCAGTCCCATTGCCAGACAAAGTCCGCGCGATAAAAAATTTTCCACGACCACAAACGGTCAGATCGCTGCAAGAATTTTGGGGAATGGTGAATTTTTACAACCGTTTCCTCCCCCGCGCAGCTCAACTCATGCAGCCCCTGTATGCCGCGCTCAGAAAACAAAAGCCTTCCAACGCGGTCGAATGGATCCCGAAGCACGAACGTGCCTTCGTGGAAGTAAAAAGTGCTCTAGCGAATGCCACATTGTTGGTTCACCCCGATCCCTTGGCCCGCATAGCGTTAACCACAGACGCTTCAGACCTGGCCATAGGGGCAGTCGTGGAACAACATGTTGGCGGAACCTGGCAACCTTTAGCATTTTTTAGCAAATCTGTAAACCAAACCGAGCGCAAATACAGCACTTTTGACAGGGAGCTGCTAGCACTTCATTTATCCATCCGCCACTTCCAGTTCTGGTTAGAAGGGTGGCGTTTCACGGCTTTTGTAGACCATAAACGCTCACTTTTGCGATGGCTAAAATTTCAGAACCATGGTCAGGCAGGCAACAAAGACAGCTAGCTGCAATTTCAGAGTTCACCACAGACATTCAACATGTGGCAGGCAAGCTTAACGTGGTAGCAAACTGCCTCTCTCGTGCTGTGACATCGCCAGAGCACGAGGAGACAGATTATACTACCTCAGCCGCAGAACTCTTCGCCAACGCGTACGCGTACGCAGCCCCAATTCACGTAGGGATAGATTACGCAGCCATGGCAGAGGAACAAAGCAGTGACGCGGACGTGCGCGCGCTCCTGTCTGGACCAACAGGGTTAAGACTGGAGGAAAGAGGTTTACGTGACGGTGTACCCCCCATAATCTGTGACTTGTCAACCGGCCGACCTCGCCCGGTAGTCCCAGCTGCATGGCGCCGCCGCATTTTCGACTCGGTTCACTCCCTCGGTTAAAATGGTCGCGGAAAAGTTTGTTTGGCCAGGCCTGTGCAAAAATGTAAAGGAATGGGCAAAAACTTGCATGTCTTGTCAGCGCGCCAAAATACACAAACACACAAAAGCTCCTCTAGAGCCTTTTCGAATCCCAGCCAGAAGGTTTGACCACGTTCATGTCGACCTCGTGGGACCACTACCTTCGTCTCAAGGGTTCACACACCTGTTAACAATGATAGACTGTACTACGCGCTGGCCGGAGGCGGTCCCTTTGGCGTCAACCACAGCTGCGGAAGTCGCTCGCGTTTTTTTAACAAACTGGGTGGCACGTTTCGGCGTCCCATCGGACATCACGTCCGATAGGGGGCCTCAATTTGTCTCAGAGCTGTGGTCAGCCATGGCCAGCAGCTTAGGAGCGACAATTCACCGCACCACCGCATATCACCCTCAGGCTAATGGGTTATGCGAGTGTTTTCACAGATCTTTAAAGGCCGCCCTCAGGGCCTCACTAACGGATACAGATTGGGTGAATAAACTTCCCTGGGTTTTATTGGGGTTGCGTTCTGCGCCTAAGGAGGATCTAGACGCCTCCCCAGCAGAATTAGTTTTTGCACAACCTCTCAGGCTCCCGGGTGAGTTTTTACTAGAACATTCAGAACCTGGGCATCTTCCAGCCCTGAGGCCCTTAAGCAGCACCGGACCGGACACGCTCCCCGGACCAGCACATCACTCTTTTCCACGGGTTTTTGTCCCCCAAGCTTTAAAAAACGCCAAGTTCGTTTTTGTTAGACACAAAGCTTTAAAATCAACCCTCCGTTCACCATACGACGGACCATTCAGAGTGCTGGAACCTGGTGATAAGCATTTTGTGCTTGATTTAGGGGACAGAAAAGAAACAGTCAGCATTGACAGACTTAAACCTGCTTTCTTGTTGAGTGACGGGCCTGCACGGGTGGCGAGAGCACCTCGGTGGGGTAGACCCCCCAAGAAAAAAAACTCAGCCCCCCCTGCAGGGAACAAATAACCACTCTCCTCCCCAAGCTGCAGATTCCTTACAGGATGGTCCCACCAGGACGCCCAAGCGGACCTACAGCAGATTCGGGAGAAGATTAAAACCCAGACGGCACAGAGACTGATGCAAATTGACAAAGAGTTGTTAACTATGTTATCAGATTGTGCCATGACAGTTTTAAGGCTGATTTGTGACATTACTATACTGTTGTTGTTACCACCGAATTTTCTACAGGACCATGACTGCTGGAAAGATTTTTTCCTTGTTTTCCCTGTCAAGATGTTTAACAGTATAATATGTCATAGAGATTATCTTAAACTGTAAACTCAATTTGATTGTCCTTTTCTTAGTCGTTTGGGGGGGGGCTGTGGCTTATATTAATCATATATTCCATACCTACATATGTATAGACATATTAGAATGTTTAGTGATTACATATGTGGAATGACCTCACGCCTCAGAACAGGACAGGAGGTCTCAACCGCCGGCGAGGATCAAAGAACAGACGGAGTCGCAGCGGTGGAGACCGGATCGAGCTTCCTGACCACCCAGGGTCAGGTGGAGGAGATGGAGGACAATGGAGGGGGATTATGTTAATGTGGGATGTCAGCTTTGATATGCAATGTCTTTTGTTGAGTGTGGGTATAAGTATGAAGGTCTGACTGTGCTCGACCTCTTATTCTGCTTCTGCACCGAGATGAGACATGTTAGGGAGGTGAAGCTGATATTAAACTTTGATTTATAAAATCACATCGCTTCTTCATTTCAAGCTCCCTACAGTCTGAGCCAAATCCGCCTCGTTATTTACACGCTCCACACTATGTCTTTTATTTTATTCATAACTTGTTTAAGTTTTTTAAGATTTTGTAGACCTCTGCAATTCCATGAAGTTAAATTAAGATTAACGCTTTGATCTATGATCAATAAGGAGTTTGAGATTACCTTGCAATATGAACATACTCTTACAGAGAAGCAAAAACATGGATGATGGAACATTCATCCTACAAACTAAACAAAAACAAATTCCCTTTCCCCACATTCATGGTAATCCCCCCAAAATCAAAAAATTCCGTCTCCCGTTATAGCTAGTGACTGTTCCACACCTGGGAGGATCTTTCAAACCACTCTCTCTTTCTCCTCTCAATCACCCTGATTCTACTACTATTTTTATGACATTAACTCTCTTCTGTAGTTTTTTCAACATAACTTCAAAGTTTTATAGCAACTTTGTACATCATAGCTTTTTTTTTTTAATACAGTCTGTATTTTGTAGACGTTATATGTTTCAGATCAATCAGATGTCTGTACAAATGCTTAAATGTTCTACCTTTGTCATGTTCATGCTTAGCTCCCACCAGTTTCCTTTTGGATCTGCTTGATGAGCTCCTGTGCCTCTTGAGGGGTCTTGAAGGTGTGGGTTCTCCCCTTGTATGTGACCAGCAGTCTTGCCGGATGAATCACTCCGTGACGAATCCCGAGGTTGCGCAGCTCTTTGCGGGCGGGGTTGAACTGCCTCCTTAATTGTTGAATTCCTGTGGCCAAATCTGGGTAGAACCGCACCTGTTGATCCTGGCATTTAATTTCCCCTTTAGCTCACGCCGTATTGGTGACTGTCATCTTGTCTCTGTAGTTGAGGAACTTCATAATCAGCATCCTCAGTGTGGTCTTATTATCTCTCGGTGGGCCGATTCGGTGAGCGCTCTCTAAAACGACCGATGACTGCAGATCTGCGTTATTCAGCGCTTCTGGAATCCACTTTTCCAAAAAGGAACATAGGTCCTGTCCCCCCGCTCCCTCCGGGAGGCCCACCAGCCTCAAATTATTCTGTCGTGAGCAGGATTCCAAGTCCAGGACGTTATCTTCCAGACTTTTGCATTTTAATTCCAGTGTTTGCAACTTAAGATTGTAGGCTGGTGACATCATCTTCAGCGCTTGAAATTCGGAGCTCCGCCTGCGATACTCGTTCCATGCAATTGTTTATTTCCTTTCTCATTCCTTCTATCACTGCTATAATCCCATCAAATTTAGACGAAAACTCTGTTCTCATGAAGTTGATGGCAGTGAGCACTGTGTTTGTCCCCTCTTCAGCAGTTCCCGCTCCGCCGCTGGCTCCCTCCTCCGCCATTGTCTCTGGAGTTTTTTCTGTTTCGCCTCGAGTGTGGAAGTCTGTTAGCTTGGGTTGTTTTGTCAAGTTGCCTTTTCCTCCACCTAATTTCCCAACCTTGGTCTTTACCATATCCGCGCCAAAACGCTGGGATGGGTTTTTGTTCCAATTAAGAGAGTTTTAGTAAACTTTTTATTTTTAGGAGCAGAGCAGTGTGAAACACGTCTTCCTACGTGGCCGCCATAACCGGAAGTCCGCAACCCTTATTTAATTAAAAAAAAAAAAAAAAAACTACCATAAAAATATGGACTGTTCATTTATTTCTAAGGGAGTAAACTTACAAATTCAGCAGGGGATCAAATAATTATTTCCCCCACTGTATATAGCCTTATCGGAGATATGTGCTCTCTGGGGGCCCTCTAATATATCCTGTTACCCCATATGTGCTGATTTTCTAATCTGTTAACATTATAAATATCTAGCTAAAGAAAAATGTGTCAGTATTCTGAAATGGTAAGACTGGAGCAGCCATGATTTGACAAGTTTGTCGTATCTGTGATTTGCAGCGTTGATATTAAACCTCAAATTGTCTACAAAACATGCATGTTCCTTGCAAAACTTTCTTGATGCCAAGACAGAAATTCTTTGGTATGATAAAAGATTTAATTGAATTTTCTGGAATTGGCCTACTGTTAGTGTTGGTTGATATCGCAACAAACAGGTCTTTTGGAATTCTTAAGTTGTACAGATTATGAATTCTATTAACGTTTGTGGTCTGCTCAGTTTATACACGCAGGCTGCATTTGGCCATTATTTTGGCATGGTCAGTGCCAGCAAACTAGTCCCAACTGGCAGCCAGCAGAATATTGAACACATTTATGTATTGGTTTTGTGCCATTAAATGGACAGTGAGAATAAAAATGTGTTTGCTGCAAAACAAAAAAGAGCCTTACACACCAACTACACATCCCACAGTTGATTGAACATGAAAATAGCCAAGCATTACCATAATTTAAACCAGACTGTCACTGAAGGAGTAGCTCACTTCATCCTGATGAAATCACCCCAAGAGTGCGCAGATTTCCTGACCTTTGACCTTGAGCCCAGTCTGGATGCAGACCCATCTGCGGATCATTGTGAGTGAGTTTGGTGAGTATCGGGGAAATGAGGAATAGCGATTCCCATGAAATGTGGCCAGACGGACAGATGGCGCATCATCACATTAGCTCATTTCGGCTTTGCTGGAATTAACTAAACAAGAGCACTCTGAGGCCAGTGCAATATCTCCAGCCTCCGTTTTCTCCCCAATCCCAGTACTTACTGACAGAGAGCAGTTTTCAACTTTTCAATATATGGGGGTGGGGTGGGGGGGGGGCATAGTGGTCAAATTTGACCAGATGTGGTTTATTTTTCAACCGCAGGGATCCAAGCACTGCAACACCAATGGAAGAAGTGTGTGGACCGAAGGGGAGACTATGTTGACCCCAAGGTGAACCTGTGTAGCAAGTTTGCTGACCCTAGCTTTCTTTGTTGTTGAGATACGTATAGTTTATAAGCCATTTTGATGTTGACCTTTGACCTTACAATTCCAAAACCGTAGTCACACTTCACGGTCACAGGGTGAACCTGTGTACCAAGTTTGGTGGCTCTAACTTTACTCGTTTTACAGTAATAAGGCATAGGGAATGTAAATCTTGATCTTTTGACTCCAAACCTATAGTCTGAGGTTAGGATCCCAAGGTGAACCTGTGTACCAGGTTTGGTGGCCCTAGCTTTACTCGTTTTATAGTAAAAGTAAAAGTAGCATTTACCACAGTGCAACTGCAATGCTAACTCTGAACTTTGACCCCTTGACCCCAAACCCATAGTTAAGTAAGGATGTAAGTTGTCCAACATGTATATTAGCTACAACTACTGTATTGATTTGAAAAGCCTACATCATTTCTTTCAGTAGTTATTGTGTTTAGAAGACTTAGGGAAAAATCTGACCTCAAGGTCATCTAATGAGAGTGAAATTGCAATATGTGCATCATCAGAGCATATCAAACCATGGTGCCAAGTTTCAAAACAATTGGAACAAAACTGTAGGAGGAGCTGATTTCACAAGACAGCTACTGTCTATGAAGTGAGGTGAAACAGGAGGTCAGAGGTGAAGGGCTACAAACTCCTGCAAAAATCATCCGTTCAGAACTAAATTGTAATATGTGCATCCTCAGTGCATATCAAACCATGGTAACAAGTTTCAAAGCAATCGGACCAAAACTGTAGGAGGAGCTGATCTCACAAAAGTAGGACGGACTGATCCATAACATAATCTCCCTTATAAAGGATAAGGGGTTAAAAGCAAAACCAGCAACAGTTAACAGTGCCACTGCTGAAAAGATGTGCACATTTAATCATGAGATTTCTGCAAAAAATTCAAGGACTGTACATGTTGTTAATTAGATTTTAAGTTATGAGAAAAGCTCTCACCAATATTTTATTAAACTGTTAAAATATTTAATTGTTCACTAGAATCATTTTATGGTGACTCTCCAAAGCATAACCCGCAAAATTCTAATAACCTTCATCCCTTTACAAGATCGTATCAGAGTGAGGGAAGGCATCAGAATGAGGTCCAATCCTACAGTGTAAGCAACCCAATGAACATTGCTTCCTTCATCATCTGAAGAAACTACACTTAAATCAGTATGGACACTAGTATACCAATTGTATTTATTATCTGTTAGTATACCATTTTTGTGGTGAATAAAAAAATAAAAAGGCAATTACCCCGCCCCCCCAATATGACACATTATTACACCAGATTAAAATGTTCATGTTCAATCTATGGTTAGAAAAACATCCCTAGACAAAATGTGATTCAGGTTCAAATTTATCACGGCCAATGGGAAGTCCATCAACCTCAAGTGTGCGCACATCATTGTGGTTT
Organism: Pholidichthys leucotaenia; assembly: GCA_020510985.1. Taxonomy (NCBI): domain Eukaryota; kingdom Metazoa; phylum Chordata; class Actinopteri; order Cichliformes; family Pholidichthyidae; genus Pholidichthys; species Pholidichthys leucotaenia. The sequence continues at coordinate 171,868,022 of CM035837.1, forward strand.
GAACAGTACTGTCAATTCTGGCGACAAGGGAGAACGTTATGCCTTTCTTTACTCATTTGTGTGTTTCTGTGCGTTAACAGCATAAACTCAGATTATTTTGATTTTTATGAAATTTTCAGGAGAGATTGGAAATGGATCAAAGACTATCTGCTTAGATTTTGGCAGTGATCGTAATCACTATTATCTGCCTTAAGGAATTTTTTAAAAAAATATTCCAAAGGAGGTAATGAACGCACAGCTTTGCTCAATGTTACGATGGTCACCAGCAGAGAGAGCTATCTGCTGACAGCTATCACAGTGTTAGGAGAAATTAAAATAGAAGGGAGAAAATTAGCTGCCTTGGCAGAGGTTTGTGTGCTGAATGTTTCTAGTTAGCAAGTGGGAGGTAAGAAAGTAACAGAAATGGTAATAAAGTTGTCCCAAGCAAAGCCCTTAATAAGTTACCATTCATCTCACAATCCCCATCAAAACACGTCCCTCTTTTCTTGGTCTAACTGAGATGACAAACTTTGGTATAGTGGGCCTATTATGCTCATTTTGGGCTCCATACTTTATTAGTGTAGACGAGTCCAAGAACAAGAGTAGCTGTGCATTACACTTCAAAATCGTTTTATTTATATTGCTCTGAGGCTTTGTGGACCCCTCAATTCATCCTCTAAAACAATTTTAACTCCTAAGGCCACACTGCCTTAAACCAACTTTCTTCTGACCTCTTGCAAACAGCAGGTGCATATTTGTGGTGCTTAGAGGCACATGTTTTTGACCAAATTAAAGATTACCCCCTGTAATATATAATAAGCCGCCTTATTATTTTAAAGTTTGGCTGTATTTAATGAGAATCGACACTGTAGCTGTGTTTCTATTTTTGCCCAACAAGGAAGGGCAAAATAAGTCCAATTTAAACATGGAATTGATGATCATTCATCACATACATTCAAAATTTAAACCATTTCCTTTTTTCAAATGCCTGCACCTAATCAGCATGTGGGAAAATGTTTAAAGTGACACTCCGGCAAAAATCCAGTTTTTTTCTGTTGTTCACATGTCTGTAACATGTTTCTTGGGATTTACAAGACATATCAAGAGCAGAATCATTCCAAACTCCCAAGTATGTGTTTTTTCTGCTGTGAATGTCTGCTTAAGCTCCACCCCCTCAAAAAAGGCAGATTTGGACAGTGTTTCTAGCTACATCAGTACTCCTGCTTAGCCGGAATGGTTATAACATTAACCACTCAGGCTAAGCACTGAGACTCCGACTTGACTCTCTCAGGGGAAGAGCGAGGAGCTGTGGAGCAAGCAGGAGCTCAGCTTTTTACAAGTTGGGAAAGATGGCAGGAGGAGGCTGAAAAGTTCATAGTGGTCAAATTTGACCAAATGTGGTTTATATTTTTCAACTACAGGCAGGGATCCAAGTGCTGCAACACTGATGGAAGAAGTGTGTGGACCGAAGGGGAGACTGTTGAAAAATAAACCACATTTGGTCAAATTTGACCACTATGAACTTTTCAGCCCCGTGTACGTGTTCAGTTTTTGCTGTGAGCAAGAAATCCTCTTAAATAACACGTTTTTACCCCCAGACATGAAAATAAGACAGCAATGATTAATTTTATTTGGAAAAACCTCAGTGTCCCTGCTAAAATACCGGAGAGGACACGGGTTTTGCAGCCTACATGCCGGGGGAGATAACCCTGGTGTGCGTGGCACAAAGGCCGGGTGAGCATCATCGTAGGTGAACCTGCGGAAGGATCATTCTCGGTGGAGCAGAGAGGCGGTCGCTGTCCAGCTGGAGGGCTCGCTTTGCTGGGAGCACCCGCGGGTGTGCCCTGCCAGCCACCTCACCCTGGAACAAGCCGGGGAGAATTCTCCAAAGGAACTGACTGAGCGCTCCTTGGCCCCTCCCTCTTACCCCAAAGGAGCAGTCTCTGGTTACCCACTCACCGTGGATCACCTCACTGAGGGCTGGCGAGTTCGCCTCTGAGCAGCTCGAAGCGAGGCAAGCTCCGAAGGAAGGAGGCCAAGGAGTGTCGAGGACGTGAGCCGGCTGGTGGGCGCACCGGACCGAGGCGATTCCCAGTGAGTGGCTAACCAGAGACTGGTGGAGAGCCTTCCAGGCTGGAAGTTCCAGCCTCCATGCCGGGCCAGGCAGCAACTCTTCCATGGGTCCACCTATGATGGTACTTACTCAAGTTAGATCGTCTTCCTGGAGCCTTGTACAATGTCCTCGTCTTCTTCCAGCTACTGTTGGGTGGGAGTATGGGTGAAGCTAATTAGAATATTCATAGCTCTGTGCATACTTAAGTGGGTCAAAGACATAAAAGCTCTTTCCAAGCCATTCTAAGGCAATGAAATTTTTGTGTATAAAAAGCCACAATATACTATTCTGGGCAAAACACATTGGTTTTTGAGGTGGTTTTAGAGCCGCCAGAGTGGATCTCTAAACTTTTTCTCTCTTAATCTTCAGTCAAGAATATAAACGTAGCCATAATTAAATTAAGGTAACCCTGTTTCATATTACAGATTGGAAAAAAACACTGAACAAGTGAATAAACAAGTCATGTTTGATTAGCTTTGGTGATATGGAACTCAATAACAAAAAAAATGATAAAAATCAAATCTTTTCTAGTTACATCCAAATTTCCAGCAAAGTCACAGGGCCATTCCATATCTCCCAACAATTACTGAGGCTCAAAGTGCCAGTCAGTCAAACAATATGAAAAGTCTCTATTGCACTGTGATGTGGCTGTAAAAACCAACTCATTTACATTTTCTTTTTTAAACCCCTCACATTTTCCAGTCTGTAAACTGGGCAGGTAAAACCATCACACTTGTAAGTTAACATTACATTATTATACCAAACTCTACTTTTTTAAATCAAAGTGTCGGTGAACTATTTTAAATACGTTGATAGTTATGCAGGCCTGCATAGAATGACACACTAGTGCTGACAGGTTATGGGATATTTCTAGATTTTGTAAATTCCCCCATCTCTTACATCACTTTGAGCTGGTCACTGCAGTGCAGGTTAAAGAGCATACTGACACAGTAGTACTCTACGTTCTGAGTTAAATTGGCTAATGACCTGTTATGCAATTCCTAAAACAGAAAGCAAAGAAAGTGAATCCTTAATGAACTCATGAAAAAGTGCCTAGAATAAGGAAAAAAAAACAGACGTGACTGAAAGCATAAACAAGACAAAAAGGTTCAGGGCACAACAGCACAGCGGGCACTTTTTGAGAGTCAGTTCACCATTTGGTGGCTGTGCCTTTTCCCCTCTTTTTTAACATTTAATTTAAGCTGGTTCAGTTTTAACAGAGCCTATTCGGCAATTTATTCCCTCCACTGTCTACGTGTTCTGCCGTGAGTGGCGGAAAGTGGCAGCTTAGCCGTTTCCAAAATTCACACTGGTCACTTGCTGATGCACACAGAGCCCATCACCACCTCCTCCCAGTTTGGTTGTGCAGCTTTGCCTGCAGCCGGGTGAACACTTGACAATGGAAGCAAATCAGAATGGCATCAAAATGCCACAGCTCAAAGGTTCCTTCTTTTCTTTAATAATCTAGCGTTAATCAATCAATAAACCTTACACCACCGGGAACTACTGTTACAGTTTAACTTCCTCCACTCTAGGCACAGTCTGTAAGAAGTGCTGAGAAACAATGTGCTTTAGAGCACAGAGAAAAACACACCGGTCTCCCAGCTGTCCCTTCCACAGTCAAGGTAAGGGCAGGGCATGGTAATGATAAGGTGGGCAGAAGGAAAGGGGCTGTTGGGTGGAAGTGGGAGGCGTGCCCTGAACAGAGCTTTGGTTAGCTGACTGGACTGGCTCAGCTAGCAGTGGCACGTGCCATCAGCTCCTCCAGAGCCTTGTCCTGGTCATTGTTGTGGACTAGCAGCACCTCTTTGATGGTATCCCGCTCAAACCCCATTTCACAGAATCTTGACATCAGCTCAAGAAACTGCAAGGCCTGGGAGGGATGAAACAATGCACATGATTGATAAGCCATTCCTTTAATCTAAAACTTCTTGGCAATTTGATACAAACACATAAAGACTTTACATTATTTTTTTTCCGGATGTGTAGGTGTTGTGGAATTTCAGAAAGTAAAATGTACAAACCTTTTCTTCTGAGCACTGGTACATCTCTAAACATTCCTCCACCGCACTTGCATCAAAGCCCCGCTCACAAAGACGACCATGGACAAACAGATAGTCCAATACCTTTGACAGACAACATGTTTGTCATTAGCAAGAGCACACCGATTGTTGCCTTTCACTTTATATATTACAAGAGTAACAATTCCACATCTACTAATAGTTGCTATAACAAAGGAAACTGGTTGAAAATTAATCTCAAAAATATGCAAAAAAATAAGCATTCAACTGCTAATGTGTTGTGAATCTGGGTTTCAGCACAGAAGAATGAGTCACACCTGCTCCACATTCTGTCCTTGTTTTTGCATGGCACGTAGAACACCCTCATAAGAGTACCCCATCCCCACAAGTGTTTCCACACACTGACGTTCGCTGGGAGTCATGCTGAGAAGGGCGCCGCCACAAGGCAGACCACCTGATCCTGATCCTAGATTAGCCTAGTATTAAAAAAAGTAAAAAGATTATTTTTCTAACTGCAAAACGTACACATACAAAGTTATTAAGAGAAAAAAACATAAGAAATACAGTAAGGTGGAAGTAATAATTACAGGAGGAATTTATAACATTCTATTGCAGGCCTTCAGAGCACAGAGCGCAGTAATTGTGTGTTTTTAGATGGTTTTAATTCAGACACAGAGCTGGCTAATGCTCTTAATTGTTTTTATGGTCATTTTGATTCCTTTGATTTTAGCACAGAAACCCAAGACTTGAAACAGAAACTCAAAGACAATCAGCACTTTAATATTGAGGTGCAGGATGTTAAAAGGGCGTTCTGTGCTGTAAAAGTGAACAAAAGTCAGGGCCCTGATAATATATGTGGACAAAGTCCACATATATTAGTGGTAAAGTCCTGTGGTAAAGTCCTGTGCACATGAACTAAGTCCTGTGTTTCACTACATTTTTTAATAAGTCCTTACAGATACAACATGTGCCTAAGATCTGGAAAGATTCTGTGGTTGTCCCCGTTCCAAAATCCAGCTGTCCAAAAATGGTAAATGATTTTAGACCAGTTGCCTTGACTTCAATTTTAATGAAAAATTTTTAAAAACTGGTCAGATTTGAGGTCCTAAAGCAGACTGAGCATGCACTGAATCCTTTGCAGTTTGCCTATAGGCCTCACAGAGGAGTGGAGGACGCCACTGTCACTCTGTTTAACATGCTTTTTAAACATCTGGATTTTAATGGGACACACGCCAGGCTTTTATTTGTGGACTTTTCTTCCACCTTTAATACAATTCAACCTCATATTTTAGTTGAAAGGCTCCTGCAACAATTTGACTTGAGCAATAATCTGGTGGGTTGGATTCTGGATTTTTTAACCAACAGGACACAGAGAGTAAGGGTCAATGGTACATTGTCTGATCAAAAATATTTTTCTACTGGCTCTCCTCAGGGATGTGTGTTGACACCACTACTCTTCATCCTGTACACAAACATGTGTCGGAGCAGACATGACAACAGACACGTTATAAAGTATGCTGATGATTCAGTCATTGTCAGTCTCCTTCAGGATGGTGAGAGTGGCCACAGCCCAGTAGTTGATGATTTTGTTCACTGGTGTGAGGATTCCTACCTGCAGCTGAATACAACAAAAACTAAAGATATGATTATTGACTTTAGGAGGAAAACTCCCAGGCACAAAGTCACTGTACTAAAAGGCCAGACCACTGAATGTGTGCAATCTTACAGATATCTTGGGACAATTATTGATAGTAATTTAAACTTTGAAGAGAACTGTGAAAGGGTGTGCAAAAAGGGTCAGCAACATTTGCACTGTTTAAGGAAACTTGCACGCTTCCAAACTGACCGAACCATAATGACAATGTTTTATTGGGCGTTTATTGAATCTGTTTTATCCTTTTCTTTAGTGTCATGGTTTGGTCAGACAAAACTGAAACAGAGGAAATCCTTGGATCAGGTACAGTAGTTAGATGGTCCGGTCGTTTGCTTGGTGGGTCACAGCTGAGCCTGACATCCCTGTACAACAGACAGGTACAGAGGATTGCTACCTCCATTTTAAATGATGACTCCCACCCTTTGCACTGCCACTTTCAGCTTCTTCCATCCAGACGGAGGTTTGCTGTCCCAAAAAGTAAAACCCAGCGCTACAAAAACAGCTTTGTTCCTGCTGCTGTCAAAGAGTTGAACAAGATGTAACAATATATTGCACATAATTTAGTTACCTATTTATTAATTTTTTATTTTATATTTACTTATTTTTGTAGGTTTTTTATTTGGGTTCTAAATCTTTTATTGGGTTTTAGACTTTTAAGTTTTTAACCTCTTTGACTAGTCTTTAGTGTTTTAATATGACCCTTCTCTCTTATCTCTTTGTTTTTTCTCTTATCTCTTTGTCCTACATAAGTCCTGATTGGTGGAGTCTTGAGTACTTTTATCGTGTTTATAGTCAGCTTCATGTGTGCCTGTGTTTGTGTTCATGTTGAATGTAATTGTGGTTTGTAAATATGGATGTCACCTGACTGCAAAACAAATCTACCTACGGGTACAAATAAAGTAACCTGAAACTGATACTTTCCCCATTTAAAATACCGCTTGTTAATCTCCATTGCCATTTTGCACATTACAGCTACAGTCATTACATGTACAATTACTGGGCAACAGGCAGGGTATGCAACCTAGACAGCTTGTCAGTCTTCTGAAAGGCATACATTTTTATGAACTCCATTTGAGTATTTTTCTATGATTATCAGTTTTCCAAACATTACAATCCTCCAAACACACACACCAAATGATTCAGTGAGTCGGGCTGACCACACACCTCCCATTTGTATGAGTGACTTCACACAGTGATGTCACTGACAGAATTTCACGTGATCAAATATGATCAAGTGATATTCAAACAGGACTTCGGAATATAAGCTAATATGGAGGGATATTGACGTCGGCAGCTGGACGTCTTTCTGGTTTGCAGCTAAAAACGAGAGAAAAAGAAAATGGGTGAAACCCTGGCTGAGAAGATGCTATAGGTGCAACTTTTAGAGCTCGCAGCACGACCTGAAGATGAGTACGTAACATCCAGTTGGTGATGTGTCTGGTTTGGCTCACTCCTTTTTTTTTTTTCCAAATTGGTATAGGATTTTGGGGCAGCCTCTTATTTCACCTACAATTTGTAATGAGCCATTTTATCTTATCTGTCTTTAACAAAAGTTTTTTACTAAAAGACTGAAGGTTTGAACAGCAGGCAAGTTCGACTGATAAGCTCACAGCCAGAGCTATGTGCATGAGATATCAGATTCACAACATCTGCCCTCAGTAATCAACCACCATAAAAGATTAGCAAATAATGTCAGTGTTTGGAGCAGTCTGAAGCCTGAGCCTATTGTTTACAGTGATTATTTATATATATATATGCTGACTTCATTTTAAACCTTTCCCGTGAGTAATGCGAGTATTCAACATTGTAATAGAATATACATAAGACAGAAAAAGAAAGGCTTAATAGGGCAACACACCTTGCCACACCTACCAAGTTACAATTAGAGAGACAATACAGTGTTGCAATAACAACTCTTCACAGTTCCCATAAGTTACAGTACATGTTTAATGTAGCTACTTCTTTATACTCACTGGCTTTTGACTACCACCTTTGATATGGCTGGTTGGCTCAGGGGCAACAATAACTTGGGTCTTGGTCTTGGGCATAGTAGGTGGACTGCCATTGGTCAAGCTATGTCGGGGACCAGGAATGGGTGTAGGGATTGGACTGCATCTCACTGGCTCTGGGTCACCAGAATCAGAGAGCTTGGGAAAAGTCAGAGACCGGATGTTACAAGGCCGATCGTCTGTGTCAAAGCCTGTTCTTCCGGGATGCCCAACTCTGTCCATGTCCAGCAAGTCAACCAACCCATTGGGTTTATGAGTAAATGCTGGCTTGGTGCTGGGTGGAGATGGGCTGTTTCCACGTGATGCTGACCCTAGTTGAGAGGTCTCTGGAGGAGAAACAGGAGGCGGCTGGGGCTGGCTCTGAAGGATGTTCCTTAGCTCCTCCTTATCGTTTATAGTTTTCAGCTCCAGCTTGTCAAAGGGGTCCTCTTCACGCTCAAAGTCGGCTAGATTGAGACTGTGGGGCTGAGGAGTACTGGGCTGTGTTTTCCTGGGGCCAAGGCTTGGGGCAGGCAGTGGGGTAAGGATGGCATTATGGCTGAGTCCTGCCAGAACAGGGTTCAGCGCTGGTGGTGGTAGGTCCTTGTCCTCTGCAAGCGACCTGGGTTTGTTCCCTCCACCACCATCAATGTCCTGGCCCAAACACTCCCTACTCTCTGCCTCCTGCTTGGCTGCTGCCTCTTCTGCTCTTGCTTCTGCTGCTCTCGCTTCAGCCAGTTCTGCCCCCCACTGCACACTTCGCTTTTCCAAAGAAAAGTCATACTGTAAGACAAAGAATGTGGGTAATGATCAAGGCGAAAGAAACTAAAGTATTAATTGCAAGGATAGGGATTTCATGAAATAGCCTCACTATTTAAAGTACAGGCAATGCAAAAAGGGCCATTCTTTTTTTTTCCCCCAGTTACATTTTTTCCAAACATGGCATCTACAAAGCTTCATGTATGTCACAATGAACATGAAAGTAAAGCCAAACTTCAAATTATCAGACAAACCTGTGCTTTTGCTAGAAAAGCACCACAGTCTGGCAGACAAAAACCAACAGGCAGCCCCACTTTGGCTGGACAGCGGAATTTATCATTTATCTTGAAGGGAACGTCATCAAGGTAGCTGATGGGTCCTGTGTACAAACAATACAAAAAGGCACAGATTAAAATAGGCTACAGGGACCACTTTCCCATTTACAAACATTTCAAACAAATCTTAAAACATTATTGAAACAGGCAAGTACGAAAAAGTAAGTGCTTGCCATTGTTGAATGCTTCTGAGCCAGACTTCCTTGCAGCCATTTAGAATCTGAAAACAGCAATTAGAAGTTAGCAAACAGTGATGTGCCAAAGGTTTTAACTGGTAACATTTTAAAAAGCTTATAATAAAAGAACCTTTGCGAGCGGGTTCACATACCCCATACATCCCCATAAGAGTTCTCGCTGAACAGTGCAATGCATGTAGCCAAAGGAATTAGTGCCTTTTTTGATAGAAAAAAGTTCATGTTCAAGCCCTTTTAGTTGTTGGTTAACTTTGCAGGTTATCCCGTCATTAGATGCATGTCAAAACTGAACCCTTCCAAGGTATTGATGAGTTCAAGCCTCTGTATAAATATGACGTCAATCTGATCAGAATAGTTGAAGCTATAATGGCAAAAACAGAAAATGTCAAATGGACAGACAGGTCAAAAAATTGCACCCTCCACAACTTTGTTGCATGATGTGTAAATAATTATAGGCCACAACTCAGCGTTTTGATAAGATTCCGCACCACATACAGCACAAACTGGATTCTTTGTTACACCTCCAAGAAGGTTGAAAAAATAATTTGCAATATTACAGATTTAACAAGCTTTCCACACCTAGTCCTTTTCAATTAAATTCTGGTTTGTTTTCTCTTTTAGTGCACTGCATTTTGTGTGGACAGAAGTGCCCAAATACACTAGACCAAGAACCCCCCCCCCCCCCCAAAAAAAAGGTGATGTCTATCTGAATTATCTGGTAACCTCTGGTGTGATCCTCAAGGTGAGAAAGCATACTCAATTAAAACAGGACCAAACCTGATGGATCTCTGAAAATGCCTTCGGCTGATAGAGGATTACTGGCCGCCCAGGGCTGGCCAATGTGACCTCAATTCAACATCAAGATTAACTGAAAAGTTTATGTTGCTTTCAGTTTTTACTTTTTTTTTTGCAAAATAAATCCCAAGAAAATGAGAGGTGAGTTAAACAGGCTGCTGCTGCACTTTGCACGGACAGACTCATTGAATACATTAAATATCAGCTTGCACCAGATTTTTGCTCTGCTATTCACGATCAGTGTCACAAAGGACTATTATTTCACAGTGAATTTAACAAAGCATTTATTAAAGTAATGCACAAACTGGGAAAATATTAAGGGGGGTGGGGTTCAAGACAATCGACTTGGGCAAAGTGACATTGGTTTTAAGGTCTAAATGTTGGTCTTGGTTAATTTCCGGGTTATCGCCAAGCCCTATGTCCACTACTTTCTGTGTTGTCCCATTATGTGCCATTAGCAATTCCAGTGCATCAACACGTTGGCTGTGTCTCATTTCAGGTTCTGCATCCTCCAAGTGCACATTTCTAGGCCAGATATGTCACTGTGCTGCATCCAAGGCTGTCCCATTCCGTGGGCTCCTTCACACGCGGCCGACAAATGCAGCCTTCAAACCCCCGAAAACCAAAGATACATGAAGAGGATCCTTGTAGCCTTAACATATCCCAGCATTCAGCACGTGGATCAGCCCGGCTTTTTTTTTTTCCCCCTAGGCTCAGGCAGAAACGGAACAAAGTCAGTTTTTTTGCTTGAATTATGCAGCGATGAACGTAAAAACAACAATAATCCAGAAAACAGCAACATCTGATTATTTAAGCTCATGTTATATGATTATTTTTTCTGATGTGCTGTAAGCTTCACTTAATGTATTAAATAAACATGTTGAACTGTTATTTTTTCTGAAGTCAAACCTTTCCCCCCCCCCCATTAGTGTCAGCTTATTAACTAATATAGTAATATAAAAACACAGTATGATGTGGTTGAAATAACTTGCTTTAGAATTACTTCTAAAGTCCCATAGAGACAATGGGAAGTTGATGTTATTTATTTGCTTATGTGGTGCTGTAAAAAAAAAACACCTAAAGTTGTTTTTTAGAGAAAACGGAGCAGTTAATGAAGCTGAGGAGGGACAGGACATCTGAAATAATTTTATTATGCTGATCTTAAAAATGTCCATCACATCTTAAGTGATAATCAGAGTTCTCTGATTTTTTTTTTTTCTGGTTTATATCCGAGGTCCACGGTGGAGAACCTGCAGGAACCGAGGGTCAGCTGTGGAGAGAACAGGCTGGACTCAAGATTTATAAAACTGATATTTGACTGAAATAACCACAATAAAAGTGATTTGATGAATTGTTTTATTGATTGTGATTTTTTTTTTTTTTAGCAGTTTACTTTGCAAACTGAAACAAGCTAAATAAAAATATTGCATGTTTGCTGTTAATAGTTAGAAAAACTGCATTTCAGTGAGGCAGTTTTTTGAAAAAAGATTATCTTTTTCAAGATAATTCTAAAAGAGACTTTCATATACAGTGGTGTGAAAAAGTGTTTGCGCCCTCCCTGATTTCTCATTTTTTTGTATGGCTGTCACACTTGAATGTTTCAGATCATCAAACAAAATTAACCCCTCATGGATCGTCACCTTATCGTGGTGGGGGGGTTTGCGTGCCCCAGTGATCCCAGGAGCTATGTTGTCCGGGGCAATTTGCCTCTGATAGGGTCTCCCAAGACAAACTGGTCCTGGGTGAAGGGCCAGACGAAGAACGATCCAACAGACTCTCATGATAAATTGTATATCAAGGATTCAGTGTACCCCGCCCGGTATGGGGTTACCGGGGCCCCACCCTGGAGCCAGGCCTGGGGGAGGGGCTCGAAGGCTAGCGTCTGGTGGCCGGGTTTCCACCCATGGGACCCGGCCGGGCTCAGCCCGAAGGAGTTACATGGGTCCGCCCTCCAGTAGGTTCACCACCTGCAGGAGGGATCATGGAAGTCCGGTGCTATGTGGATTAGGTGGCAGTCAAAGGCGGAGACCTTGGCGGACTGATCCCAAGCTTTCTAAACTGGCTTTTGGTACGTGGAATGTCACCTCTCTGGTGGGGAAGGAGCCTGAGCTGGTGTACGAGATTGAGCGATACCGGCTAGATATAGTCGGCCTCACCTCAACACACAGCTCCGGTTCCGGAACCAGTCTCCTGGAGAGGGGCTGGAGCTTGGCCTTTTCTGGAGTTGCCCCGGGCGAGAGGCGACGAGCAGGGGTAGGTATTCTTGTATCGCCCCACCTTGCTGCCTCTATATTGGAGTTTTCCCCGGTGGACGAAAGGGTTGCTTCCCTGCGCCTTCGGGTTGGGAAACGGGTCCTGACCATCATTTGTGCCTATGCACCAAATGATGTTTCAGAGTACCCACCCTTTTTGGAGTCTGTGACTGGGGTGCTGGAGGGTGCTCCTCCTGGAGACTCCATTGTCCTACTGGGGGACTTCAATGCGCACGTGGGCAACGACAGTGAAACCTGGAGGGGGGTGATTGGGAGGAACGGCCTGCCCGACCTGAACCCGAGTGGTGTTCAGTTATTGGACTTCTGTGCTAACCACAGTCTGTCTATAACGAACACCATGTTCAAGCATAAGGGTGTCCATATGTGCACCTGGCACCAGGACACCCTAGGCCGCAGGTCGATGATCGATTTTGTTATCGTATCATCAGACCTGCGACCGTATGTCTTGGACACCCGAGTAAAGAGAGGTGCAGAGCTGTCAACTGATCACCACCTGGTGGTGAGTTGGATCCGATGGCAGGGGAGGAAGCCATTCAGACCTGGTAGACCCAAACGTATAGTGAGGGTGTGCTGGGAGCGTCTGGCTGAGGCCCCTGTCCGGGAGGTCTTCAACTCCCACCTCCGGAAGAACTTCAACCACATTCCGAGGGAGTCTGGAGACATGGAGTCTGAATGGGCCATGTTCTCCACCTCTGTTGTTGAAGCGGCAGCCCAGAGCTGCGGCCGCAAGGTGGTCGGTGCATCTCGTGGTGGCAACCCCCGAACCAAGTGGTGGACACCAGTGGTGAGGGGGGCCATTAAGCTGAAGAAGGAGTCCTATCAAGCTTGGTTGGCTTGTGGGACTCCCGAAGCAGCTGAGGTGTACCGGCAGGCCAAGCGGAGTGCAGCTCGGGTGGTTGCTGAAGCAAAAACCCGGGTATGGGAGGAGTTCGGTGAGGCCATGGAACAAGACTTTCGGTCGGCTTCAAAGAGATTCTGGCAAACTGTTCGGCGGCTCAGGAGGGGAAAGCAGCTCCCCGTCCACACTGTGTATGGTGCGGATGGGACACTGTTGACTTCAACTGGGGATATCGTCGGGCGGTGGAAGGAATACTTCGAGGATCTCCTCAATCCCACTGATACGCCTTCCACAGAGGAAGCAGGGTTTGGGGACGAGGGGGATGACTCGCCTATCACAGGGGCTGAGGTCGCCAAGGTGGTTAAAAATCTCCTTGGTGGCCGGGCCCCGGGGGTGGACGAGATTCGCCCCGAGTACCTCAAGGCCCTGGATGTTGTTGGGTTGTCATGGTTGACACGCCTCTGCAACATTGCGTGGAGGTCGGGGGCAGTGCCTTTGGCATGGCAAACCGGGGTGGTGGTTCCTCTCTTCAAAAAAGGGGACCGGAGGGTGTGCTCCAACTTTAGAGGGATCACACTCCTCAGCCTCCCTGGGAAGGTCTATGCCAAGGTACTGGAGAGGAGAGTCCGGCCGTTGGTCGAACCTCGGATTCAGGAGGAGCAATGTGGTTTTCGTCCTGGCCGTGGCACATCGGACCAGCTCTTTACCCTCTCGAGAATTCTTGAGGGTTCGTGGGAGTTTGCCCAACCAGTTTACATGTGTTTTGTGGACTTGGAGAAGGCATTTGACCGCGTCCCTCGTGGATTTTTGTGGGGGGTGCTTCGGGAGTATGGGGTATCGGGCTTGTTGTTACGAGCTATTCGGTCTCTGTACGACCGTTGTGAGAGTTTAGTTCGCATTGCCAACACTCGGTCGGAGTCATTCCCAGTGAGAGTTGGACTCCGCCAGGGCTGCCCTTTGTCACCGGTCCTGTTCATAATTTTTATGGACAGGATTTCTAGGCGCAGCCAGGGAATGGATGGTGTCATGCTTGGTGACCACAGGATCTCATCTCTGTTGTTTGCAGATGATGTTGTCCTGTTGGCTTCATCCAGCAATGACCTACAGCTCTTGCTGGGACGGTTTGCCGCTGAGTGTGAAGCGGCTGGGATGAGAATCAGCACCTCCAAGTCCGAGTCCATGGTCCTCAGCCGGAAAAAGGTGGATTGTCCTCTCCGGGTTGGGGACAGGCTCCTGCCCCAAGTGGAGGAGTTTAAGTATCTTGGGGTCTTGTTCACGAGTGAGGGGAAAATGGAGCGAGAGATCGACAGACGGATTGGAGCAGCATCTGCAGTGATGCGGACGTTGTACCGGTCTGTTGTGGTGAAGAGGGAGCTTAGTTCTAAGGCAAAGCTGTCGATTTACCAGTCAATCTACGTTCCTACTCTCACCTATGGTCACGAGCTTTGGGTAATGACCGAAAGAACGAGATCGCGGATACAAGCGGCTGAAATGAGCTTTCTCCGTAGGATTGCTGGACTCACCCTCAGAGATAGGGTGAGGAGCTCAGTCATCCGGGAGAGGCTCAGAGTAGAACCGCTGCTCCTCCACATTGAAAGGAGTCAGTTGAGGTGGTATGGGCATCTGATTAGGATGCCTCCTGGACGCCTCCCACTTGAGGTGTTTCAGGCACGTCCCACTGGGAGGAGACCCCGGGGCAGACCCAGGACTCGGTGGAGAGACTATGTCTCCCAGCTAGTCTGGGAACGCCTTGGTATCCCCTCTGAAGAGCTGGAGCAGGTGGCTGGGGAGAGGGAAGTCTGGGCTTCTCTGCTTGAACTGCTGCCTCCGCGACCCGGACCTCCGGAAAAGCGGTAGAAGATGGATGGATGGATGGAAACAAAATTAATTAGACAAAGCTAAGGCAAGTAAACACAAAATGCAGTTTTTAAATGAAGGTGTTTATTATTAAGGGGAAAACGAATCCAAACCCACATGGCCCTGTGTGAAAAAGTGATTGCCCCCCCGTGTTAAAACATAAATTAACTCTGGATAATCACATCTTTGGAAAGCTGAGTTCAATTTCTCTAGTCATGCCCAGGTCTGATTACTGCCACACCTGTTCTCAATCAAGAAATCACTTAAATAGGACCTGCCTGACAAAGTGAAGTAGACCAAAAGATCCTTAAAAACTAGAATCATGCTGCCATCCAAAGAAATTCAGGAACAAATGAGAAACAAGGTACAGTAATTGAGATCTATCAGTCTGGAAAAGGTTATAAAGCCATTTAAAGCCTCGGAACTCCAGTGAACCACAGTGAGAGCCATTATCCACAAATGGTGAAAACATGGAACAGTGGTAAACCTTAAAAGGAGGGGCCGGCCGACAAAAATTACTCCAAGAATGCAGCGACGACTCATCCAAGAGGACACAAAAGTCCCCACAACATCCAAAGAACTGCTGGCCTCACTTGCCTCAGTTAAGGTCAGTGTTCATGACTCCACCATAAAGAGACTGGGCAAAAATGACCTGCATGGCAGAGTT